>OY776112.1:310239515-310897015 GCA_963675035.1 Allygus modestus
TAGAAAGAGCCTAACGTGAAGTTGTGCAGGAAACTTTTTTTATAGAGAAATCATTTGTGAGTGAGGCCCTGGGGCCCCTTAAAGTTGAGTTTTTTCCCAGAAGCTTAACATTGGGAAATAACTATAAGTTTTAAGCAATCAGCTGGATAGAGTAAACACAGTTAATCAGCAGGCCTTGTCGGCTTTGGAACGGTAACACAGTATTTATACGGGCATGTCAGTATAATATTACGTTGTGATCGCGAGCGAAGCCGCGACAGGCTACTAGTATAAATAAATACATTCCTTACGTGTAACATCTGGTATTGCTAATGTAACTGTACATAATGTATTAACAGTTGCAATTAAAATAAATTATTTCCCATGTTAATCTTATGGAAAAAATGAACTTTGAGGGCGGCCCGTGCCATTTAGAATGAAAATATCGAAAAATAAACACAACTACGAATCAGGGCAAACATTTTGGTACCTCAATCGTTAAAATCGGTTCAGAAATAATGGAGGAGTTCTCTTAAAACAAATCGCCTTAGCATTTTAGTAGATAGATTTAAATTACAATCAGCTGATTAACTAATTAAAATATAACTCCGTAAGATTAATATTCAAACTTTGAGGGCTCGTTGGGCAAAGCCCTGTAGTCGAGAGTTTATGGAAATCCCAGAAGGCACATCTAGAGGTGTTGTAGCTTTCGATTGATAGGCCCAACCAAGTAGGGTCCAACCAGGGGCCGCCGTTATCAGTAATATACTTTAACTTTGTGGCTCTTGTGTTGTGACAGGGAATGAACTGAACCTACATACCTACAATAAAGTCGACCGGTGGGTGGGGGGAGGGGAGGGGAGCGACCACACCGAGATTCTACCAAAACCGAAAGAATTATACCACAGACACAGATAATGATAATGGCGACAATGAAAATAAACCTTAGTCATATATTAGGTTAGGTTATATATATTAGGTATGTTATCTACTGTACTTCCTGTACTACAGTTCACGCAAAAAATCTTTCCTCTGGATCAGCTGACAAAAACTATTCAGACGATTGTCTAGGGGAGTGCAGGGGGTCATTAAACTATAATTGCATTAAATTAGCATTAACAAGACTGGCACAAATGCACTCTATTATTAACAGAAGATCCTCTCTCAAAACTAAATGTCCTTTGCTAATTTATCAAGGTATTTTCAGGTCACTTATAACATACGCTTGTCCAGTGTGGGGACCTTGTGGGGACAAAATCAAAAGTGAACCAACTCCAAATCTTTCAAAACAAGTTTTTAAGAACTGAAACCAATTCTCCGTGGTATGTTCGAAACCATCAAATACACCAAAAAAGTGCCAACTATTTCAAATTTCATCACAAAAATGCGTACAACATGTTTAGATTGTTTATACTAATCAACAGGAGCGGTTCACTTCAACGTTGGTCAGAGGACTGCCAAAAGGAGGCTAAGGGCACGTCTTCCTCAAGATGTCTTGTGAAGAGCTTTCCATCACAAGCAGGAATGGCCTTTTTAAATAAATTGCCTAGATGTATAAAATTTGAAAACAACTCAAATAAATTTTAAAAAGAACTGAAACAATTTTTAATACAAAACACATTTTATCATGTTTCTGAATACTTGAACCATTCTTTATTATGAAATAATTAATAATATATAAATATAACCTGATTTAAATTAATATTCAAAAGGCATTATAAAATTCTCTGACATTTCTGAGACTATATTCTTGTTATTTTATTTTTTCAAATATTGATATTATTTATTTATTAATTATATTAGTATAACTATGTAGTTCAAAATATTTCTAAATTTCTGTTTTTTAAAAATTGATACACAACATTTGTAGTTGTTATTTCAATAATGTATTGTTATTGTTATTGTATTTAACTTTCTTCCGTTATTATTGTTATTAGCCTATTTCTCTTCTTTTTTTAATTTTTCTGTTAGGGTGTCTCCATTGGGGAGAGCCCATTAAGGTGAATTTTAACATGTTATTGTATATGTAATATTCAACTTTCTTTGTATAATTATGATTTATTGTAATTGATCCAGAATAAAAATCAAAGTATCAAATATAAAATAAATTTGCATTACAGAAAACACAACCCTAAAAACAGTAACATATGTTGTTGCTAATATGCTATTGTTTGTTGTTGGTAAAAAATCAAATGTTGTGGTAAGATTGTTTTGCGTAATCAAAACTGATTTCTCAATTACTTCATAATACATTATTTTCTGCGTTTGTTTGGATTTAGAGATATGCATTTTTAGAAGATATATACATCTTGGATTAAATGTTTATTTACAAAACTATTTTCAAAACAATATATTTATAAAATAAAGACAGTACAGTAAAAACATGTATGGGAGGAATTGTATGAGTTGGCTAAATAAAATTAATACCACAAAAAAAACATATTTCTTGGTGGAAGTAGACATTTTAAGTGAAAGGATTATAGTTAGGCCGGAGCTACGAGATCGACGAATGTTTTTACTGACAGTGATAACGAACTCACGAGAGACTGATGAAGAAAATCCTAGGCTTTTTAACTAAGCCGTTTTCCATGAATCTGTTTTAAAAACAGTCAATACGGAAAATGCCCACAGTTAAATGATCATATATGCTTATTTTATCGTAGTTTATTTTCCATTATAAATATGTTGTAGGCCAGTAATTTTATAACTTATTTAGTTTATACTACAGAATTTGCTACGTGTTTTCGCCACGCTCACATACCTAAGTAAACATTCAATTATTGTGAATTTTGTAATTAGTTAAGATAAATTATTTGGAAATAAGCACACTTAGGTATTAGTATGGGCCAAAATAAAAAATATATAAATCCTATAAATCACATAAATCATTTATTGCAATAATACTACTCCCCATATTACAGTTACTTGAAATAAAACCTAATTTCTGTATGTTTAATTTTCTGTATGTTATATGAATAGACAAAGTGCTTAGGACCTGCACCTGCAATCAGTAGGCCTAATATTTTAATAAGTCAAAAACATAACATAAGCGACATAACATAACATTTATATTAATCCGTTTTGTTCACAACAAAATTATTGTTACTAATCTAATTATAGATTTAATATTATAGAATAACCGGTCCATAGTTAGTATTTAGAGCTCAGAAAGTGTTTAGGTTGCGAGCATAAAGAGAAAACAGTTTCAAGCAGTGTTGCCACCACGTCAGTTTGGTTTTCCCCTAGAATTTGGTCAGCTCTACCCTAGATTACCCTAGAATTTCTTAAATGCACAATAACTCTAATATTTGTTTTTAATTACTGGTTATAATATTTATGAGGAAAAATAAAGCAAACTTAAACACGAATAAATTGAAATATAATATATAATCAACTTTTTAAGTAAGATTATTTTTATTTTAAGGTAGTTTTAGCACTGAACTTTTCCAGTTCTGAAGTAAAACCTCATTTATTTGGAATCAAATCCTCTCCTCACATGTTATGTTAGTCTTTAATACTCTTTGACCAGATGATTTGTTTACAAAAATATCCTCCAGTGAGGCTTCGCCTTTTTAACACAAGATGAGAGCTCTATATTTATTTACATCTCGGTGGATAAGGCCAGTGTTTGAACGAGTACAAATATCTGTGAGAAGTGGTAATATATCTCGGCTAAAGACATACTGAATTTTTAGTTTTACCTGTTCTTAATTCTATTAAATATTTAATTTTATAAATTTTAATTTGTTCTTCCCTGAACATGTTATTACCCTAGAAATGCCATTACCCTAGAATTACCCTAGAAACGTCATTACCCTAGAATTAGTCTAGACAAGTGCAAATTACCCTAGAAAAGGGGAATTACCCTAGAAGTGGCAACAATGGTTTCAAATGATTTTTTTAGGTTCACGTTTCAATCCAATCCGGTCCTATAATCAGAAGCATAAATGTCTAGGATTATTATAGGACAGGAACACTTGACATCTCTCAAAAGAAAGGTTATTTTGCGCATTTTCTACTCCAGCAATACTTTGCCAATAGTATTATTCATTATTGTCATCCTCTCGTACAAACACGAATTTTCAATTGTGATTCACAAATTTTCATATTTATTTATAGCTTCAAAAATCCCCCCAAAAATTGTAAATCCCCCCAAAAATTTGTTTTGATGGCGCTCTGAGCGCCATCTCCCCCCCCTTTCTGGGCACCCCTGATACCAACTATGTGTATAAAATAATAATAATAATTTTCCGGGTCGAAAATTGCCTAACAATTATCAATAAGTTCTTTTAATAATATTTGGATGTTATTTGCTTGTAACATACAGTATATACTTTAAACACTTAATTTTACCTAATGTTCTTGCACATTTCGTCGGCCTAAAACTTTGGGTTTTGGACTTTGGTAAATAGGGAATACGATTTTAAGACACTTGTTGTTTTCAGTTAGATTTATCTTTAGCATTTCGTATCATAAGCAAGTCATAATTTAGATACAAATTCTTCTTGCGTTTATGTACATAAATATAATGCTACTGCTAAGAAAGTTGTTAAATAAACGGTTCTGCAATGGTATTTAAAAATGTATTTAATTTCAGTGGGTCTGTCGTGAGACATTTATTGCAATGTATATAAATCAGTATGATTTAAGGCCATCGGTTTAATTTATTGCTATAAAATGTGTAAGGAAATTATAAAAATAGCATTTCAAGCAAGTTTTGAGTTCATTTTACACTTTAGCTTGTCAGTATTTGGAAAAACAAACGGATTTTCCATACATATAAGACTTAGTATTCTCCTTAATTACTGCTCAGTTAAAAAAGAGATAATATTTAACACGGATTTGAATTTAAATTACATGCTTTAAACAATTTAAATTTATAAATTACTTAACCTTATTTTGACTTCAATAAATAATTAAAAATTACAAACTATTTTCGAAAAAGACATTACCGAATAGGCAGCTTGCAAAGGAATGAAAGGTGAATGAAATTGTCGACTTTACTTCAAGAGATTGTAGTCGGTGTACCGAAACCAATAACAGAAAACCACTCTTAATCCAAGAAACACTTCATAATGCCGTCATTCCTAGAGTATTTCTACTTGTGTCGTCACAAATATGTAAATTATATATTACACAACTATTTTTATATATGCCTGTTACAAGTGTTTTCTATTAATAGAGCTACGGATTTGTTATATAACTTTAGGTCTAGTATAAACAAAAATTTAAATATTAAAATTTGACTATTGGGGATGTCTATGTTTTTAAAGTTTGTAAAATATATATTAGTTATATGAAGTGTAAAAGAAACTACTAAAATTAACCATTTTCATTAACCAACTGATAAGCTATTATAATGTTACAAGTGGTTATTACTCTAAAATGTTATAAACATGCAATATTTGTTACGGTTTTGGAACAGTAAAGGAATTAACAAAACATATACTGTTTCACGAAAAAATATTGTTGGTTAGCAAAACAATATTAATCATAAATGTGTTTAGTGCTGTTTCAATAAAATAGGGATAACAGTTTGTTACAGTCTAATTTAAATTTTGCCTAAGTTTTAAATCATGCAATTAAATAATAAGGGAATTCATAAAAAATGCTTTTGTTCGCCCAACACGAGACAAAAGAGGACGAGATAACTTTAATTGAGAAAGTTCCTTAAACAAGCCAGTATTATTTGGTTTTAATTAATGCTTTGTTTATTATTTGTTTTGTCCTTGTAAATGTTATCAGTTACCGAATAATTAACATAAATAATTCTCAAGTATATTAATCATTAACAAATGTATATAATAACAGTTACTCTTGATTCCTAGCTTAAAGTTAATAAATAAACGTTTTAAATTACCAATATTGATTAGTTTTAGCCGTCGAGAGAGTGAGCAAAACCCCAGTACCAAATAGTTTTGTTTCAAATTGGTAGTATTTTCCTATCAACTGTTTTTATTTATTTTCTTAATCCTTCATATGTTAACTTTATTATCACCTGACTTTTGTTTACATTTGATCTTTTTAGTGAATGTCCCCTATAGGGAAGAAGCTAATACCGTAGGCCTCTTGGTAAGACTTAAGCCCGAGACCATAATAGCTTTTCGTTTTGAGGCCCCCAGATGCCAAAAACACCATTCGTTCAAATTCATAAGTATGTGTATATATATATATAGGTATATATGTGTCCGTAGGCACGATAACTTTCGTAAAAATGGTCCGATCTTGATGAAATTTGGTACAAACGTGTAAGGAAGGATCTATTTTCATTTGAGAACCAGACAGGTCGCTCTATTTTAAAGGGGGTGTTGGGGGGGGGGTTTGTACCCCAAAAATTTCTTTTTGAACTTTTTAGATGTAATTAATTTTAAATCCAAACGTTTTTAGACCATTAAATTTAGCTTAAAAAAACAAACGATTTGGTATTTTTATCATCGCTCTTCGACAATTGGTTACCGAGATATTAAAAGCGCTAAACACAGTACGTTGTCCAATAATAACCTTATGGAGAATAAGTAAAATTGTATATCTCGCTTATTTATGAACATATATTAATGAAACTTGGTATGTGGCTTTATATGGTTGGGTTTTAATGTTATTTGCATACAAAACTCATTTTTGTGATCCCCATGGCAGCAAACCTGCGTACTCAGCAGCTATAATGTTATTCTTATGAATAAAAATAAAATTATAGTTTTGTCTGTACATTGCTTGCAATTATGAATTTTTTTAATTTTTTACGTTTCTTACCATAGGAAAGCAGAAAAGCATCTTATCTCAATTTCTGTCTGTCTATCTGTTCGTCTGTCTGTCAGTAACGCTCAAGGACGGGTTTTTGTTTGCTAATCACGGGAATACGGGTGCACTGTCATTGATGAAACTTTGTTTCTTTGTTCTTTGTACATGCCTTAGAAGGTTTTAGGCCACTTTAAACCGGCATACGCCTTTTGGAAATATAATGGCGGCCGCTCAAAAACATGTTTTCGTGCGATTGTGGACACGTTTTGTTCGCTTTTCACAGGGAAACAGGAGCACCGATTTCGAAGAAACTTTTTTCCATGTTCTATATGTGCGTTAAAAGGTTTTAGGTTAGTTGGATTTTTGGAAATCACCTTAGGACTCTGCCCCACGGGGTTTTAAAGATCTCATGTTATTCTTATGGACAAAGTATTTATTTATATTGAACCAGATGATGACATAATAGTTATATGGATATATATATATATATATATATATATATATATATATATATATATAAAACTTAAAATATTGAAAACAGCTGTTTCTCATTATGGAAATAAAAAACCTACTTGAATGGCAACTCAAACTCTTTTTTCGATAGGCGAGAGTGGGGGTATTGGGGAACTCTGCGTGATCCCCGCCCCCGATCTTAATCAACCCCCCCCGGATTTTATATTTTTGCCCCCCACCCCCCGATTTTGTATTATTTTGCCCCCCATTTTTATATTTGTTCTGCCCCCTGATTTTTATTTTAGTCCCCCACGATTTTATATTTTGCTCCCCCCGATTTTATATTTTCGTCCCCCACCTCCCCGATATTTTTTTTTCATTGTTTGTTCAATTTGAGACACCACGTGTTAGTATTACAGTTACAGGAGTTGTCGCCACGGTAACTAGATAAAATACGGTAGGGGCCATAAATATAAACAAATGACGTCAATGGATCGAATGTAAACAAACCTTCTTGACATATGGTTCTGTTCATATTTTATCTGTCAAGTGCTATGTTTATAAAACGTTGTTTTCATTTATGAATCGTCCTTCATGTTAACTTGATTTTTAGGCTTGATAAACCTAGCACCCTTATTCAGATAGTTTTTATTTATTTGAGTGTTCTAACCAACAATACTATGTTTTTACATTTTGTTAGTTTTTGATTTCGTTTATTTACACTTAGTTTACACATAAGGCACACCGTTAATTGTTTCTTTCATTGTGGTTTTATATTAGGTATATTTCGTGATGGTTCGTTGTGTTGCATAAAACACTTTTTATTCAAACCAAGAAGGACATTAAAACAAACACTATAAACGCTTTTTGTAAAATGGATTTTTTTAAATTTTTTGGCTATTCTGATGCACCTGGGCTTAAGTTTCACTATGAGGGTAATTCCTCACTTTACCATAGGAAATTCGCTATTAAAGCAGTACAATTAAATAACGCAATCTCTTAAAGCTGCGAAAACAAATTATAATATTCCAGTGATTTTCTCGCCACAAAATCAAATATTTACTCCTCAAAATCTTTCTGCTAAAAGTCTTAAAACTGCAATATTTACTTATTTAGTTCCAGGCGTCTGCAGGGAGAACAGAAAAATACGGGTTTTTTGACATATCGGTGTGTAAATAAAAACAGACATGTTAACATTCGATCCATTGACGTCATTTGTTTATGTTTATGGCCCCTACCGTATTTTTTCTAGTTACCGTGGTTGTCGCTGACCTGAGCGCACGTGTCACTCCCTCCACCACCTTCCGTCTCCACATTCTCCCACCACCACTCCATCAACATTCTACCATAACAGCTTATATCTAAAAATACTTGAAAGGCAAAAATATATGTTCACAATGGAAATAAAAAAACTTCTTGAATGGCAACTCAAACTCTTTTTTCGATAGGCGAGAAAGGGGGTATTGGGGAACTCTGCGCGCTCCCCCCATGATTTTATATTTTTTTGCCCCCACCCCATTTTTTTTTTACTTGAGTTATTTTATTTCTAAAAGCGAATCCAAAGTGTTACGCTTAGCAACAGGACCCGAACTCTCTGCCAGTATATTTCGTTAACTTTGATTTAATTGTACATTAAACGTGTAAAATGTAAACTTAATATTGTAAAATCATGTGGATTGTTATTTGCTTTAGTTAATCTACCATTTATATACAACCCGTACGAAGGACGGGTACATAGCTAGTGGAGAATAATAAACATGTGATATCTTGAATGTTTATGAACATAAATTGACCAAACTTGGTATATTGCTTCATCTGCAGGTGATCCATTGGTATTTGCATAACAACCAGTTTATGTGGTCCTTGATGCAGCAAACCTGCATCCTCAGTCCTAATGTTTTTCTTATAGGGAATAAATAAAATGTCATATCTCGCTTATTTATTAATATGCTTTGATTAAATTTGGTAAGTGGCCTCATGACTTAGTGAAGTACCAATTGAAATTCGCTGAGTATGCAGGTTTGCTTCAACGGGAGTATTTATTCTTATTTCCCAAAAACCAATACAAATAATTTAGGCTCTTTTATTAACACTTAGAGGCACAAGTATTTCAATTTACAGACTTAAATTCAGAGAAGATTAGTGCAGGACATCGAAGTGGAAATCAATTTATATTATAAAAAATTAAGCTAACTACCTACATCTACAGTACTCAATTTACAACTGGTGAGTTATAACTAAAAGGAATGTACATTATGGAATAACAAGAGATCAATATACTACTAGATCAATTGACATTAAAAAGTGAATGCATTTGTATATTTTTACTTGTGCCTATCGATCTCCTTTCTTGTTAATAAATATGCTATCGCCTTCATTTTTCTTAATTTACCATATTTCCTTTCTTTCAATTTTGGGAGTTTTTCCCCTGGTCCTCCTATTTATATTTATTATTTATTTAATATTTTCATTACCTTTACCCCACAATAAATATATTTACATTTGGTTTACTTCCTATTGATGAAATACGTTAGCACGGCAATTGACACGGCTCACTACCACGCCTTCTTTTCGTTTTGATGCACCTACAAATAAGAAAACCCCTCAATAAACATCTCCTCCGTTCAATACGTTAAAATATGTCGTTCCTTTCATCGCGGGTCTTTCAATGTTAAATTACTGAATTGCTGAACGAAATAATATGTAATATAAATATGAAGACCACGTCATCTTATTTCTTAACACCTTACGAGATTAGTTAATTGTACCTGGTATTTTTTTATTTTTTTATTTGCTTTGATCCGAACTCCGGTGGCTCAGAGGTAGAGCGACGGTCTCGCAAGTAAACCGTGGTCAAACGTTGGTTCGATCCCGACCGACTGCTTGGTACATTTTTGACGAGCTAGGCTTTACTGGCCACTATAGATCTTCAAGTGGCTTTTTTGTCAGTTGATAAAGTATTTTTTTTGGGTGTGGATTTTTTGTGATATCAAACCCTTGAAAACAAATAATGATTTTAGTGGTTTAGATGAAGTCGAGCCAGAGCTCCACAGTTATTTATTTTGCCTACCAGGTAGGTATTGTCTCTATATGTGGCCAGTGGCAAGACCGAAAGACAGACGCGCGTGATATAAAAATAAATTCTTCAGTCTCAAATAGCATGGTATAAACAGATACCCCCGTCGCAGCAAACCTGCGTACTCAGCAAATTTCCTATGCATGAATATATATATATATTACTTCCACATAAAGGGTCTTACCAAGTTTCATAAAAATACATAAATAAATAAGTGATATATAGCATTTTATTTATTCTCCATAAGAATAACATTAGGGCTGAGAACGCAGGTTTGCTGCAACGAAGAAGATAAAAATGTGTTTTTTTTTCAATTATCAATATAAATCAACCAGGTGAAGCTACATACCAAGTTTTAATAATTTATGTTCATAGTTAAGGGAGATATAAAGCTTTACGTATTCTCCATAAGAATAACATTAGGGATGAGTATGTCGGTTTGCTGCTAAGACGATAATCAACAAAAAATAAATTGTTTTTGCAAATATCAATATACCAGTACTACATGAAGTTTCACACTACATACCAAGTTTCACCAATATACGTTCATAAACAATCGAGATATAAAATTTTAAATATTCTCCATAAGGATAACACTGGACAACGTACTGTGTTTAGCACTTTGGATATCTCGGCAACGGTTAGACGTAGAATCACAATTTAATCACCAAAATGATTGTTTTGTAGAGCTAAACTGATTTCTAAAATCAAATGTGAAGTTTACAGTAAAATTAATTGAGGAAATGCTAAAAACCATTTTCCTATAAGATTAACATGGAAGATTTTATGAACACGTTTTTTTGGATTTTCTCCGCAACCACTTAACCTAGGTTAATTATTCAAAATACTATATTATTTGTTTTTAAGCTCTATAAAATGGTTAAAACAAAAATTGTGTGTTTTAAAAAATTCATCGTAAAAAGTGCAAAAAACTGATTTTTGGAAAATTTTGAAACCCCATAAACCCCCGTTCCCATGGTCCGATTTTTCTGGTTTTCGTACTTAAAGTCATGAATTTCACTTTACACATTTGAGTCAAATTTCATCGAAATCGGATGTTTTTTACTCAAGGTATCGCATTCACGGACACACACACACACACACACACACACACACACACACAAACACACACACACACACACACACACACACACACACACACACACACACACACACACACACACACACACACACACACACATATATATATATATATATATACAGATATATAAATAGATATTAGTGATGGTCAAAAACAGAAATTTCGAATCTCGAAACCGAAACCGAAACTTACAAAATCGAATCTCGAATCTCGAAACTGAAATCGCGAAACCTTATTTACTTGCCTGGGTATGGTTATGGAAAATAAATCCATAAAAATTAATTAAAACTAATTATATATTTTGGTTAGAGTTGTTCTTTCAGAAATAAAAAATCAATAATCCAAAAAAGGTGAAGGTAGACGACCGATGACAGTAGGCTTTTGACCTTTGCATTATTGATCGAAACACGGGCGTGATTTCTGTTAAAAAAACAACAATAAAGAAACAAAAAATCTCAGCAGTTTCGAATTTTGATTCTCGAAACTCACCGATCGAATCTCGAAACCGAAACTTTTCCTAAATGTTGGTGGTTTTGAGATCCAAGTTTTGGTTTTGACACATCACTAATATATATATATATATATATATATATATATATATATATATATATATATATATATATACATATATATAAATTTGAACGAATAGTGTTTTTGGCACCTGGGGACCTCAAAACAAAAAGTTATCATGGTCTCGGGTTTAAGTCTTACCATGAGACCTACGGTAATAGCTTCTTCCCTATAGGGGAAATTTGCTAATAAGCATAATTTTATAGCAGATTTAAGTTTCAACTAAAACCATACTTTTTAGTGAATTTCCTTTGGAAAGTGAACTATTAGCATGACCCGCACGGTGAAACTTAAGCACGGGACCACCATAGAAGTTCCTAACGTGACCCCCTGAACACGTTTTGGGGGTCGTTCAAAATTGTATATATATATGTATATATATATAGACATATATATGTATATATATATATATATATATATGTGTTTGCACTCTAGCGGTCGCATTTTTGTCCGATTTACTTCAAATTTGGTAGGGACGTTCCTTTCGGTAATCAGTTGGACAAGTTCGTTGGGCAAAACAATCGGAAAACTCTAAACCCCCTTTTTTGGGGATTAATCTTTCAAATTTCGAGTTTTTGGGCCCAAAAACGGTCATAAAAGCCGCAGATGTAAAATCAATTCATGTAAAAAGATGGGAATTAGTGATGCGAAAGCTTTAGGCCCTCTCTCGTCATTCTAGCATAAATATTTACCGAGTTATTAAAGAAAATGTGTATTAACTAAACACAGTACGTTGTCTTATGGGGGTTTTACACTAGAAAAGCCTGTTATTCCTTTGTTATAGTACTTTTATCATCCCCAGCAACCTCACGCCTACTTTCAAGCCTGTCTGGACCTTCTCCTAACCTTTATAATGTGCAAAATTGTATTCCCAGCATTGCAAGTAAATGAAACCAGGAGTATCAGAACAGCCAAAAAATTAATGTTTTCAGATTTCAATAAAAATTGGACAAATGTATGTTTTTACACTTATTTTGAGTTTTAAAAGTTTTTATGTGGAAATTCACTTCCCTCACGTCAGCGTGCTGCGTGCGAACTCGTTTCCTTTTGAAAACAATAAACGGTTTCAATTCATAAGTTATACAAACACAATACCATTAAATAAAATCAATTTAATTTTTAAGTAAGCTTCTTCTCAAAATTTACTACAGCTGAAAAAGTGTTAAACCAATTTCAACTATAACACAAAATCGGCCACTTCGTTCTTTAGGTATACAAACAGACAGAGAATAATGGTGTTTTCAAACGAACTTTTCTCTTTAACACTTTTGTGGAAGCCGTATTAAAGGCAATTCCAGGTACGTCAAGGCCTTTTTGTGACTTAAAATGTTCTGGGCTTTGCCTTCTTAACTAGCTATGGTAACATAAATATAGGTATAAATTTCAAATTAAAATAATAGTAGATCTACATTACCGGTATCAGATTATTGTTTTGTTATTCCAAGAAAAGTTGTAATTGTAACCATACTTAATATTTAAATGTTTGAGGGAACCTGTTTTTTTAAATAGCTCCTTTTCTAATTCATACGATTTGTTTGACCTAACACGACAGTCAAAATGTTGCAAGACTTGGGGTATTCAAGTAGGAAAGCTAAGGTAAACGAGTTTCCACAAGTTCATTTAGGGATGAACAAACTACGCCAAGATATTAAAATCTCCTGTTTCTAATGTAAAATTGTCAAAACAACATACAACGTTCACACTGTATTACAAATTATTTGTTTTTTCATTATAGAGAGGGTTAAAAGGTTTTGGCTATGTATATTTCAAGCCAAATATACATAAGCGGTAGTTTACATCCAGGACTCATTTTGCCCTTTTTGTCAACTTAATCAAAACAACTTAAATAAACTTTGTTAGTTGTTTTAAATCATCGTTTGATTTGTTGGACCCGAGAAAGAACAAATATGCCCCAAAAATAAAGTTGATGACATGTAAAATAATAGAAACTAGAGAACCACACATGTTAAGTCTTTTTTCAGCATTCTAGCTTAAATATATCTCGAGAGATTGTAACCGACCCCTACCCCTTCGACGGGGCCAAGCCCCTGGAAGCAAGTCGAAGAGAGAGACCAAAGGAATACAAAGGTGGAGGACCCAAATGAAACAGAGCTAGCTGGACAGATTTATTTAAATCAACCAAAACACAACTACATGGTATGAAACAATAGTGGACTTTCACAAACATTTACAACTAGGCCTATTGAGTGACAATAGCGTATCTAGGCCTATAGAATTAAAACAGATTCTATATTAACGTTAAGGTAAATAAAGTATTAAATCTGAAATATTTAATTTAAGTTATAAACAAATTTCAAGTTTAAACTAAATAAAGTTTCAAAATACGGCAATCACAACATTAAGAAGTTGTTATAAAATCATTTTTAAATTTCTATGAGTTAAGATAAATGAATTTAAGGAAAAAATAACCCAGAGTGTGAGTTGGCATAGTGATAAAGTTTTCAAAAATAAGTTGCCAAGTCTGGCATGACAAGATTTTCAGATAAATATCAGTAGAAATATATATGACAGTCATTTTAAATGTGCACATGAATTAAATTTATTAACTTTGTTATCTATCGGGGTGGCCACCATTAAAATCAAGAAGTAACAATTCAAAAGACTAATAAATAAATAGTTAAAATTTTACTACAAGGAATAACATAACACAACTAACTTGACTAAGTACGCTGACAAATTCAATAAATAAACCACATAAAGACAATTAAGCAACTTTTGATCGCCTGTGTAATGGACCTTTCCGCAACAGCGGTTAGGTTACACTGGTAGACGGACTGAAGATCCCAGGGTTAAAATTGACCTGAGAATTATTTACCTGTTTTGGCGAGGCTTGACCGAAGGTCCCAGCAATAATGAGGGTCGAGTGGGGATCCTGAGTCAAGCCTCGCTCTTGGGATTGTCAAGTGATTTACAAGTGTGAGTTGGGGATAAAGTCCAAAAAAGTTAGCTAAATTCACGACACTAGTTGAGAGCAGCTATCCAAATGGCAAGTAGATGGGTAGGCTCCGGGTGCAGACAACATTAGATGGAACACACTGACCTCATGGAACGAGTAACAATTCCCGTTCAAGTCAAACGGTCCGCATGATCCAGGTCCGGTGGCAACCGGGAAAGAGCGGTCACGGGTATCAGGTCAACTCAGTGGTTGTCCGCCATTCAGGAGTTGTTGCAGGTACCAACCAAATCGACAGCACCATAGGTGGCCGCAGCTGTCTCCCGCAGTGGCTCATGCCGTCAGCTCATGTCGTCAGCTCATGCCGTCAGCTCATGTCGTCAGCTCATGTAGTCAGCTCATGTCGTCAGCTCATGTCATCAGCTCATGTCGTTAGCTCATGTCGTCGCCACATGTCGTCAGCACAAGCCGTCAGCTCATGTCGTCGACACATGTCGTCAGCTCATGTCGTCAGCTCATGTCGTCAGCTCATGTCGTTAGCTCATGTCGTCAGCTCATGCCGTCAGCTCATGTCGTCAGCACAAGCCGTCAGCTCATGTCGTCAACACATGTCGTCAGCTCATGTCGTCAGCTCATGCCGTCAGCTAATGTCGTCAGCTCATGTCGTCAGCTCATGTCGTCAGCTCATGTCGTCAGCTCATGTCGTCAGCTCATGTCGTTAGCTCATGTCGTCGGCACATGTCGTCAGCACAAGCCGTCCGCTCGTGTCGTAAACACATGTCGTCAGCTCATGTCGTCGGCACATGTCGTCAGCACAAGCCGTCAGCTCATGTCGTCAACACATGTCGTCAGCTCATGCCGTCAGCTCATGTCGTCAGCTCATGTCGTCAGCTCATGTCGTCGGCACATGTCGTCAGCACAAGCCGTCAGCTCATGTCGGCAACACATGTCGTCAGCTCATGTCGTCAGCTCATGTCGTCAGCACATGTCGTCAGCTCATGTCGGAGGCGAATGACAAAAACCCAGCCAGTCTATTGGCCCCTGGACATCATTTGCAATAATCAATTATTCCTGACTATTGATTAAAACAGGCTATTTATTTTAACAAAAATAAAGTTTGTTTTTACCAAATGTGGGGGCAGGTAGATCACAAGCGAGCATAATTTTGTTGATATTTACATTTACTCAACAAACTTCAAGAAAGGACTGGTTTTATACCTGTTAACACATGAGTGTAGATCATGTCTTTGAAAGCGTGTGTGAAAAGAAGCAAGACTTAAATTCATAAATTTAGGCCATGAAACAATATAAAATGATGGCTCATACTAAAGGTTAGATCAGAGAAAAGTCAAACTAAAATAACCCTAACTTACAATAATTTTGGTCTAACAGTATATAAATTACTGCCGCCAGCTCAGTTCAAATTAACATCGAAATGGTTTTCACAACAAAAAACAATATTTAACTCTGATCTTACAATTTAACAAATACTTTAAACAAATCATCATTACAGTGAATCAGGACATGGAAAATTTCTAACCTCACTTCACCCTAGGACCACATTGTTTCATAACCTTCAACTACCTACAACGTAGCTTGAAATAAAAAAAAAACAGAAAATGAAATAACTCAGAATTATAGAGATTGATTGAAATCATTTAAATACATGGAAATAAACTTACCCGTGAATATGTGGTTTCCTGAGAGCAGAGATTAAAATATTTGAGTGAAGATTACATATATAGAGTAGTAAAATTAATCAAAGGGACATTGAGCTATAAATAACAACTGGAGTTACCTTAAAAATGTAGAAAAGAGGCAAATGAGTTACACAAATCTGATTATCAGTAGGGGGAAGTGGTGAAATATTACTCCAAGTCATCTAAACAAACTGACTGGCCTTCTCCCGAGCAAAGCTCGCCCCCCAGGCACTTATTTAACAAGTAATGTTTACTTGATAAATGTTAAGTGAAAAAGTATGTGTTACTTTGGATGGTATTTTAAACATTATTTTTCGTTCAAATACGTCCAAACAGATATTATGTTTACAGTAAAACCTTCTTTTAAACTAACAATCAAATTTCATATTCTTTCAACTAAGCATTTTAAGAAAAACATTTTTAAATCCTGCATTACTTCAATATATATTTACACACATCACTGATTATTTTTAGACAGAAGACAAATTATTTACCGGACCTGTTCTGCCCGGATTGGGACCAATATAATAGATAGTAAGTATACAACATTTCTCAGCCGTTATAGTTAATATTGTACTGCCCGGATTGGGACCAATATAATAGATAGTAAGTATACAACATTTCTCAGCCGTTATAGTTAATATTGTACTGCCCGGATTGGTACCAATATAATAGATAATAAGTATACAACATTTCTCAGCCGTTATAGTTAATATTGTACTGCCCGGATTGGGACCAATATAATAGATAGTAAGTATACAACATTTCTCAGCCGTTATAGTTAATATTGTACTGCCCGGATTGGGACCAATATAATAGATAGTAAGTATACAACATTTCTCAGCCGTTATAGTTAATATTGTACTGCCCGGATTGGGACCAATATAATAGATAGTAAGTATACAACGTTTCTCAGCCGTTATAGTTAATATTGTACTGCCCGGATTGGGACCAATATAATAGATAGTAAGTATCCAACGTTTCTCAGCCGTTATAGTTAATATTGTACTGCCCAGATTGGGACCAATATAATAGATAGTAAGTATACAACATTTCTCAGCCGTTATAGTTAATATTGTACTGCCCGGATTGGGACCAATATAATAGATAATAAGTATACAACATTTCTCAGCCGTTATAGTTAATATTGTACTGCCCGGATTGGGACCAATATAATAGATAGTAAGTATACAACATTTCTCAGCCGTTATAGTTAATATTGTACTGCCCGGATTGGGACCAATATAATAGATAGTAAGTATACAACATTTCTCAGCCGTTATAGTTAATATTGTAAGATAAATTTCACGAATACCAGGATAAAACACTTTTTTAAGCCTTCAACAAGTAAAATTACAAAAACACACACACTAGGTTTTTACTCAGAAACACTATTCTTACCTCCTTAGTAATCAAAAACAAAATCAAACTAAACATGAAATCATAACAACAGATGAAATTAAATTGTAAACAGCTGATCAGTCATACGCCCCCGTGGTGTCAACACCATCATGTCTCTTCTCATTTCCACCAACCCTACGCAAATCTGCAATATATCATGGTCTACCATCAACCTCCAAGCTGGCTGGGGAAAACTGCTATGAGTTTTAAATTAATATATACATCAATCAATAAAATTTAGTTTTGTCGATTTATGTATGTAATAATTTAAAATTAGGGAAACAAGAAGAAAAGCTATCCAAGATGGACTTCAAAACGGTATTTAATTATCAAAATTGGTTACATATGACAGGAGTAATGATATTGATAAATTAATAATTAATAATGTATTTTAGTATCATTATCTCCTATCATAATATGTAACAAATTTTGATAAATTATGTAAGGGTGTTGAGAAAAAGTCTTCCAAATATTCAGGATGTAAAAAATAAGCAAATAAGTTCATATGAAGATATCTCCTAAAACATATAGTTTTTTGTCTATCTGTATATGTTTTAAACTTCGAACTTAGTACATAATAATAAAAGCCCTATTTTGCTATGGAATATCAATTTTCTACTTAGTACCATTTCAATATAGATGCAATCTTTGTTTTCATAACGAATCTTGCAAAAATTTACTTTTTTTTATCTTTTTCCCCTTGTTTTATGTATTTAAAACTGTAATTTGTAGGGGAAACCTGGTATTCATGAAATCTGTCTTACAATATAAACTATAACGGCTGAGAAATGTTGTATACTTACTATCTATTATATTGGTCCCAATCCGGGCAGAACAGGTCCCGTAAACAATTTGTCATCTGTGTAAAAATAATCAGCAATGTGTGTAAATATATATTGAAGTAATGTAGGATTTAAATATGTCTTTCTTAAAATGCTTAGTTGAAAGAATATGAAATTTGATTGTTAGTTTAAAAGAAGGTTTTACTGTAAACATAATATCTGTTTGGACGTATTTGAACGAAAAATAATGTTTAAAATACCATCCAAAGTAACACATACTTTGCCACTTAACATTTATTAATTAAACATTAAGTTCCTGGGAGGCCGAGCTTTGCTTGGGGGAAGGCCAGTCAGTTTGTTTAGATGACTTGGAGTAATATTTCACCACTTCCCCCTACTGATAATCAGATTTGTGTAACTCATTTGCCTCTTTTCTACATTTTTAAGGTCGCTCCAGTTGTTATTTATAGCTCAATGTCCCTTTGATTTATTCTAATACTCTATATATGTAATCTTCACTCAAAGAGTTTAATCTATGCTCTCAGGAAACCACATGTTAATGATCATAATCAACATGAGTATTACTTTGACAGTTCCATGGTTGATTATGAACAGCTGTAACATTTCTTTTGCTTTGATTTGAATCTCCATAAGCCCAATGTTATTTTTTTTTACTTTTAAACTTATTTTTTAACATTATTTGATTTTTACCGGGGATGAAACCTGTCTAGAACATATTTTGATACCATAACTTAGTTATTTCCAAAATTTGAAGGAAATCCTCGGAGCCATTTTCGAGATAATTGTGCAACTAACCAACCAATCAAGCAAACATTGCTCATATAAGAGTATAGGATTAATTATACATTAAAGATATCCCCAAAACTTTTTATATTTTTCCATGCAAAGGCTTAATATTTTTCCCTAGTAAGGTAAAGTTGTTTGTGAAACAATTATTTTAAATAATATAGATATTTTATGCTTTTCTTTCTAGTAAATATTTGGTTTATTTTTAATATCTATCAATTAAATGTTTATCAAAGTGCAGTAATAATTAAACCAATAAGTTACGAATGGAATAACTAAATAAAATATTCTTTCAAGATTGACCCTGCTTTACAAATGATATAACTGACATAGATGAATTAAACAATTACATATTTATACTTTACAGATGTCCCTATAAGACACTTGTGCGACCAGTCCTGGAATATGGTTCTATATTGTGGTCGCCATACCAGGTATAAGGTCATCAGGATATACTGAAGAGAATCCAGGTCCACTTTGTCAGACAAATTGGTTCTATACTGGGTTTTGCCTTTTTGGAAACCCCAGTTGGTATTATTGAGGAACAGTTTGACCTCCAATCCCTCGAGATCAGAAGAAGGTTACTCGATCTCATCTTCCTGCATAAGTTGGTCAACGGCTCCTGGATTGCCCTGGTATTCTGTCCAACATTGACATCGTGTCTCCAAGAGGAACTCGCTCCAGGACAATGTTTCTGAAACGACACGAGCATGCTTACTACTCCTACCACCATGGTGTTTCTAGGCTCTTGAGACTGGGTAGCGACACGAGCATGCCTACTACTCCTACCACCATGGTGTTTCTAGGCTCTTGAGACTGGGTAGCGACACTGCTCCTCGTGTAAACGTCTTCGGGGCATCTGCGAATTCCCTTAAGGGTGAAGTTCTGAGAGCTCTGACTCTGCAGTGAATTTTTATGTTGCCACTGATTCTTCACGTCCAATGTTCGGTTTCATAAACGTGTTTCCTTGTTGGTGCCTTTAAAGGGCCACAGCAGTGTAGGTTATGTGTATCCGCAGTGTTCTGGTCAAAGTGTCTTGTTGGTGGTGTCATTAATGGGCCACATAGCAGTGTGTGATATCTTTGGATTGTACCTTCGTTATTCGAATAATATTGTCATTGAGTTTATTTATCATTTGCATATACATTCAGTGAATCCTATATTTATTTGTTTTTCTCATATTATGTATCTTTTTTAATTTTGTTATTGTTACTCATATGTATTTCACATATTCATACTAGTTGTTAATATAATATTTATTTATTTAGGGGATGGCACATTCATGTATTATTTATTGTTGTCATATACTTAAAATTTTGTCATCTCGCAAGTGATATTACTATATATATAAGCTGAAGAACTGTAACTGTATTGTTTTTTACCGTTGAAATAAATAAATAATATCTTATTATTCAATATGGACAGAATAGGATTATTATATTACTACAAAGTAATATTATGTATTATCATGACAAAAACAATCATATGGCGAAACAAGATGTTAGCTAATATTCCAAAATGTAACGTCTGAAATTGTGTATAGACTTACTCGTTGTTTTAATGTCCATTGCCTTTTCGCAAGCGCCGAATTCATAGGATCTGGTAAAACAAACAATACTATTTGTAGCAAAATTGGTCAAGTCAAAAAGAATATGACAATTTTTTAAAAGCCCAATAATCAGTTTGTGCGACCATTGGAAATCAAAAGATTTAAATCTATACAGTTAACGTAAAACAAAGTATATTTAAAAGGTCCTACGTGCATATATGATTTCTGTTTAAATTAATTTGCACAAATAACCTAATTACGAAGATCTACTTGTTCAGATAGTAGTTAAGTTTATGCATTGCTTAGAAGTAGCCTATTTCCTACAGACACACAAAGGCTTTTGCTAGAGTCGTACTATTTAAATAATTTAAAACGTTACGGATATTTATCATTAAGCTAGGTTATGTCATTTGTATACATTAAACATCTTAGTCCGACATTGAACCGTGAGAAGTATCCCTCTAATACAATTATTTACAAAGATTTTTACAATTTTTGACATTTGTTAAATGTCCAATCAATATTTGCAAGTAATTTAAAGAATTGATTTTAATTGTGTCTGTTTATATAAAACACAATATATTTGATTTATCCAAGTCAGATTTCTGTTAAGCCTATTTTTACGAAGAAATTTGTCTAAAATACATTCCTTCCATTGTAAGACGTACTTTGTCAGTAGTAGTTTAGTTTATAAATTTTAGATCAGATTAGAAGTATTTTTTCCTGTAAACGCGTGTAGGCTTTAACCAGAGCCTTAAGAACGAGATCGTTGAAAACGGTGTACTGTAGTTATTTGTTCATTAGGCAATATTATAGGTTATTTCAATACGTGAACGTGATTCAGCCACTCCGATGTTGTATGGCGACAGTTAACACTTAAAACAGTTGTATCTAAACGTTTCACTATTTTTGTATTTATGTTTTCCTAATGTTAACTACAGTCATTTGTAAACCCATTATTATTTTGCAATATTTTAAATATGTTTAAATGTTTTATTAATCCTATATCAATGTCTGTATAAACAAAATCTCAATCAATATTTTAATTAAAATTAATTTGATATCAGCAAATATTTTATATTGTATACTATGTTTTACCTGGAGTACTGATAGGAAGGGATGAAAACAGAATAATAGTATGAATAACAGTTTCTATACTGGCCCACTGCAGTGTTTGCTGGAACTATTTCTGAAATCCGTTTTCTGTGGTGCAAGAAATTTTAAAGAAAAGGTAAAAAGGAGTATTCAGTGTATTAATAATATGACTAGGGGCTATATTAGTATTATATAAATGAATTTATAAAGATATTGAAGTTATTTTGTTGTTCATTTTAAAATATTTAAACATTTACGTCTCATTGACATAATTAAAGGGTAAATATTAATAATTACCGTATTTTATTTCTGTTTTACATAAGGTTTTCGGGTGTTTTACTTCATATGTGGAGCATTTTGTTGGTAAAGGATCTATAAGGAATAAAACAAAACAAACAAATAAATATATTTTACTAGTTTTACCATAGTATTTGTTTAAACGATACAAATTGCCGTGGTTCTCCTTGTTATCTCTGTCATTAAAAAGTCTTTCTTTTGTTAATGGGAATATTTTTATGGCGTCGTGTCTCTCGTGTAGTGGTGTATTGATAGCTTAAAGTAATTACCTCTAAATGTATTTGAAGCGAACTTTGTAGATTTCCTTTTGTGATGATAGTTATGTAAAATATGGTTTTAGATAATCCCTTGCACAGTTCCATTTTTTTAAGTATAATTGGTAAAAAATAATTAAATGATCTAATTGTTTTCTAAAAAAATTATATGCTAAATTTTGTTGTGCATGTATAATTAGAAAACTTAAGTAGGCTATTTAACTAATTATGTCCCCCACAAAGAACCCCCCCCCCCACCCAACCAACTGAAGCCCCACGTATAGAATATTATCAGAGATATTATATTTTATGTTTATGTAAGATCAGCCTAGAATCAGCCATAGAATTAATCACCACTCATGATTAGTAAAATAAATAGATAGGCCTATATAGGTAATAACAAAATTAATATGAAAATATGAATGTACACTGCTTCAAATTATTTTAATTTAATCATTTTCAAAATTGATCTCATTCTAAATTCATGTTTTTTATAGTGCAAGTGTTAAATATACGTGATAAAGTGTCATCAATAATTCCATGAACATGTGGCTGTGGCCTACATTATTTTAAGCCATGTTGATACCTCCAGGGGAGCTTCTAAAAAATAATGGCCTAGTGTAGATGTTTAAAATTGGGTCTCCAACCTAACTAGCATTTCCCATTAAAATTAGTGAAGTTGTCTGAATTAATCCACTCATTTTAAGTTGGAGAAAAGTCACTGGCATAATACTAGGAGTACGCTCTTTTATCGCGTAAGAGGTTGAGCTTACAGTTACCAATATAAACACAAATGTTCAAATTCACAATGTACTTCCCCTACTGCCATAGGCCCCCCATTACAATTGAAGCTTGAAAATGTTGTTTAAATACAAAACATGGAGAACAATGAGGTCTGAAATCAGTCGGTCAGACCAATTGCATTTAAGGAAGTGCTGATAATTATTTTTGCTGAAGATTGTCCCATTATTAACTAAATATTAGCTAATTATTATATTAGCTCAAGATTTTGCTGGAGTAAATTTTCGGCACAGTGGTGGTAAAAAATCAGTCAGTCAGTGAGACCAAGTGTTTTTAAGGTAATTATTTACACTTTGGTAGCACTGAAGGCCAACACCCCCAGGACTCACATTATTATTGCGTAACCTATTATTGCGTAGGTTATTACCACATGTACCTACTCTTAAATTGTTAACAATCTGAAAAAAATGTAATCGTAAGTTTTAACAACCTAAACATCTAATCTGGATTCGTAAATAACTGTTTTATTAGCATGGAGATTATTTTTTTAGAAAAAATAAGGCTTTCTACTTTTAATAAGTGTAAATTATAATGTTGACAATTACAGATAAGGAGGATTGATAAGGTTATCACTTTGTCTTGTCCTTTCCTTTGTCCTATTCTGTTGTCTATTACTCCTAGTCCGATTGATTCTCCGTTTCCAGCGTGTCTGATTTGTTTTGAAAGTTAACATAGAGTGCCAATAAAGTTATTCGCTATAATAAGATTTAAAATGGTGATAATAAATCTTTAATTATTTTTAATTCCGTTTAAACAAATTAATACCTACTATCTAATAATAAATATTAAAATCTTACTTAGAGTGTTTCAAATTGTGAAAACGAGTTTTGTTCCCTAGTCAAGATGCAATACTGCAAAGTGCAATACTTCCGCTACTCTATGGTTAAAACATAGACGTTGGCTACATACCAACGACTCGAGTACCACTAAAATGGCTCCCAATGTTAATCTTATGGGAGAAAAAAATGGATTTGTTTTCAAGATCATTTTATTAATACTGAACACAATCAGTCCATTAACGAACTCGACCGGGATTTTGTAAAAAAGAATTATTCCGCACAGTTTGAAGTAGATCTGAAGAGGCATATCGTGCGTAAAGATGCTTCAATTTGAATCACTTTCGATAGCAGTACAAGCATTGAAGTTGGGTGTGAGGTCTCTCTTACTTCGTAAGCTCAACCAATTAAATAAACCGATGAAAGCTGTTAGATTTGCCAGGTAATGGGAACAACCAAAAACTAGGTAACTACCAGGTAACTAGAACAAAACAAAATACAGTTAATCAGGAAATCTGTTAGAGGCAGAAGACAAATAAACAATTATCCATCTATTCATTTATTCCCAGTTATATATATGCAAATGTGTGCTTTGCATCTTATTATGTAATAGCAAAATAGATAGTTGTGCTTATGTTTAACTTTACAGTATAATTATAATAATTCAACTATTACAAATTATATTTTTATTGTAACCATCGGTTGTTTTTAGTTTGTTTTTGTTACTGTTTGACTTGTTATCCTGCCACTCATTTGTAACCGGTGGGGGGTTAAGATATTCAATAGTTACCGCTGGTATATGTAGCGGGGGTTAATTGGTGACCAACTATAAGTAACTGGGGGTAATTAAGGCATATTGTGTTGGCCGGGGAATTAATTGACTGGTTAAGGCATGGTTACAGGGGTGGCTAATTGGGCTGCTAATTGGATAATTCAACTAATTAACTGTGGTAACTACAACTGGAATCTGGGCGTGCTGACTCTGCTACTGGTTTGGCTAATTTAGGACTAGCCAACTAAGAAGGCAGGCCGTAGTCTGGCCTAACCATGAACTGCAAAATGGAATTGACATAACTACACGGGGTTGGAAAACGTGACTGGGTGCCCAAGGGCCTATGGATCTTTACCAGACCAGAATGCTATACCAGCCAGCTCTGATGATTGTTAAAACTATTAATAATTAATAAATATCCTTCCAGACCTAATACTGAAATTGTTACAAGTGACTAAACCTGGTAAACTGATAACTGTACTGGATAATATATGAATAACTAAGTTCCTGAATCCAAGCAATGATAGTTAATTAATTAATTGTCTTCTGAGAAGAGGAAAAAACCATAATCTAACATGTTAATCAAACATCCGGTCGAGACACGAAGTCCCGACCCGTTTGCAATTCCTACATACTCCTGTTGTTTGGGGTATCCCTAAGGGATTGCCCCTCTGATTGTAGTTTAAGCTACCATTTCTGATACTAAAGACTACTTAAATTATGGTACTTAAGGTTTGATGGTGAATATTTCCGGAGAGCGAGCGGGGAGGGTGCTGCTACCGGAGCTTGCAGAGACGAAAGGGGGGGAGAGACGCCGCAGAGAATCGCCGTTGACGGTTGAAAAGGATCAGCTGGCTCAAAGCCGCTGATGGCGTTTGGAGCGGTTATGCAGGACGCCTACACTATATAAAATAGCGTGACGCTTAGCGTCACAACAACCCCCCCTAAGGCAAAAGTGAAAATGAAAAAAAGTTTGTTGGAAGGTAGGTGAAGGTGTGGGTTTGATGTTGGAGTTTGTGAAATTCGGTCGGTTTTGCTCCCTCTGTCATGCTCGTGGTCCCGAGATATCATGTTCCCGGTTTTGATTCAGGGGAAGCCGCGAGCAGACGAGGAAAGCCAAAAAGCCAGCACCAGTCCGACTTCGTCTTGGAACCTCGGTCGCCGCGTTTATTTTTTGGGGAAGATTGCTAATGTTTATTTTGACCAACCACGGCAGGGATCGGGATCCACCCCCCCCCTGCAGAAAGAGGAAGGGTTGTAGGGGAACGACAGTTGAATCTGGCCTAACATACCTGACTTTAATTGAGAACAAAATTGAAAACTGAGTGGAGAAGTTTGAGTTAATTTGGTGTAAAAGGGACGGACCTCTGCACGCACACAAATTTTGTAGTTTTTGTTTGATTTTTTTAAGCTATTTAGTTGTTGGATGGATTAAAGAGTCCTTTTGCACTATGGGTACTTCATCGGAGAACTTGAGGTGGAGGCGTGAGGTGAACTAAATCAAAATGTTGAGGTTGCTGCGATGAGCGAGAGGAGGACTTGATGTGGTTGAGCTGACGGAGCAAGTGGGCTCTGGTCCGGTGTGGGCAGCAGCGTTGATAGCTCGCAACACGTCCGGATCACCGCGCTGTGGTTGAAGGTGGAGCGCTGTTGGTGAGGATAGTGTTGCGGCTCAGCTGGGCATCAGGGTTTGTTTCCGTTCTCTCGGTATCGTCAACTGGGTGTAAAAGGTCCATTTGTAGCGGTAATTGGGGAATCACTTTTCACTTAAATTCACTGGGAGCTATCCTGAGTCACTGAGTTTATTCGGGCTATTGTTTTTTGCTTTAAAAGTTTGGCTTGGATTTGGTTGGTTGGGTTTAAATTTTCATTTTTTTTTTTGATTGTGCAGGTGTCTTACTATGTCAAAAATACTTGGGGAGAAAGATATAGTTGAAAAGAAAGATTTAAGATCATTGGAGTTGTAAAAGGGAACTGTCGTGTTGGAGGTGTTTCACGGTGGCTTGCAAGGCGGCGGTCCGATCACTGACGGGTTGGTCGGTTCCTAAAGGGAGACCGACGGATTGACCCATGAGTGGCGCCGGGTAACCAAGGTTAGACTGGTGGGGCTCGCGGAAGCCGTAAGAGAACTGTGAAGTAAGGAGGTTGGAAGGATGTAATTGCTTATATCTTGAAATGAAATTTTTGTTTTTGTTTTTTTTTTTTGCTGAGAATTCGCATGCGATACTTTTTGGGCAGGCGATTGCGTGCGCAGGGAGAATGGCGCATTTGGTCGCTGTGTTGAGCGGTTAAATTTCAGGAAAGGGTGCTTGGGTCTAAAGAGAGTGCACTTTCCTTTCCTGACAACTTGTCGGGTTCAACCATTATTGGTAGGTGATCTAGTTCGGTGCCTACTTAATATATGTAAATATTATAAAATTCTGCAATCTAATAAGTTTTATCACCTTGTTAACATAATCTGAAGAATTAAATATATCTAGCATTTCTTAAAATAATCTGAGTTTTCCCTAAACCTAACTACTACTACCTTAGTGACTAATTAAGCTAAGAAGGCTGAAAATGAAACGAAGGTTACGATAGGAAAGAAATTGAAAAGAGTTTTGTCTCTCAACACACGACTGATCAGGTCACCACAGAAGGTGCCACCACTGGGTCCTATCCTGCGGAGGTAAAAGAAACAATAATAAAAAAAGGTAACCAACCGCAGAAAAGTCATTTTCAAATCACAAAAAAAATTCTTTACAAAACCCAGTGTGGGTGTCGTAGACGAAAAGGGAGGGGAAACAGAGTTTGCCGACAACGCACGGGGGAGAACGTGTAGGGCAGCCCATCAGCGAAGGATACCCTGAGACTCACAGTCCCCCGGGCGTTGGCGGGGACAGTGACAGAGAGAGAAAACTTAACCTAATATCACTTCGGTATAGCGGTTCTGGTCTGGTAAAGAGGTAATTACTTTAAAACTGTGGTTGAAAAAATCTGTTGAGTTGTGAATATTGCAAAGGTGCACCTGAGGTAACGCGCCCAACACAGAAAATGAGGAATTGTCCTGAAAAAAAAGTGTTACAAAATTTCTTTAATTGCAAAATTTCATTGTGCTAGAGGAAAGAAAAGAAAAAATTTAACCTAGGCCAAGCATTCGGATGAGATTTACCAAGAAATGACTTCTCTGGAGCATAAACAGTCGTTGCGTGAGACAAGGATGATAAAAACTACGTCGGTATCTGTGAAAGGGAATTTTCTATTACAGGAATTAACTTTCTAAATGCGCCGTTGTTGAAATGGATGCCATCACGACGCATAGTGTTCCTATAATATGCATGAAAAAACTTCAACTGATTTAATTAGTCGGGGAGTTCTATCACTCTTACTGAATCAGAACGTAGATTAAGCAAAAATCTATTAACTTTGTGCAAACGGGCAAGTGCTGGGGTGGAGTTACTTATCCTCGGATAAAGCGGCAAAGTCATGAGAACAATTGCCATTCCAGGAAAAGTTCAACGTAATATTCTCAAAAATGACAGAAAGGAATTCTTAAATACCGCTACATCTACATTGGCTAAAAAATCGTTGGTACCTAAGAAAAACAATAAGGGAATGCGTGACTGTATTGCAGAAAAATATAATTTCACAAAAACCTTGAGGTCATTTATCCTCGCTCCAGAGATGCTCTTAACTAAAATTGGCCGTAGAGTCCCGGTTAATGCCGGATTTGCTTGTGAAAAATTGAAAAATCTCCTGGCGTACGAGTCGTCAAGGACCTGGACATCTATTAATTTGCTTGGCTGGCTCATATTTAAATTAAACTGAAAGGGAAATGCAGAAAAAAGGCCGACCGACACCAGAAGTGTCTATAGGAAAAATAAAATTGAGGTCGGTCCCCCTAATCCTATACATAACAAAAATTCGAATAACAGACAGGGTCACACTTAATCTACACTAAAATCAAAATTGAATGTAAATGTGGGTCACTCTTAAGTCAAGAGAATCTGTACACTAAACAAAAATCCCACTAAGTCGAGTATTTAATGCATTCAAGCGTATAACAGGAAAACCCTAGGTATTACTCAAGTAAAAAAATCAAGACTAAGTTTCAAAAATGAAAAACTGAAGTTAACTTAAACTCACTGTTTAACTAGCAAAAGCAATGTAGATGCGTCGAGCGTCGACCAAAACCGTTAACTTTAGGTTAGCTAACCGAAGAAGTGGCAAATGCATGATCGCCAACCGTGTGACGTCAGCTGTGACGTGTCGCTATGGGATTTCTATTGGCAGAATCAAGGCTCGAGCAACAATGCAATAATAAAACCCCAATGGATAAACAACTTTATAACTGGCTTGCTTAAATAAAATGCAAAGTATTACTAGCAAAAATAAAGCTAGTACAACTTTATAACTGTAAATAAACCCAGAAACCCGGATAGCACTTAAGATAAACTGACTAACTATAACTGGCTGAAGGCTATAAATGAGGCTTATATCCCTACAAAAGAACTACATTTTTACTCATACATAACCTCATTCTGTCTTTTATAATGAAAAACAATAGGCTAAAGTCATCTAAAACCTCCAAATGATCCAAAATACAGCTTGTTGTACCTGGCCAGGTATTGGCTAGTTCACAGCTATTGGCTAAAACAAGCCCTGAATTCTAGCGCTATTTTAATAGTGGTAGGGAAGGCTACTTGGATTTAACTATGTAAAATTAGGCAAAATGTAATGTAAATCCCAAATGTATAGTAATATTAGACAAAAATACAAAATCTATTTCACTGCTGGCCATTTAAAAGCTTGCTGTAAGACCCATGGCTGGTATTTGGCTGGGCGGAAAAACTGACTTTAAAACCTGTCAAAAACTATAAATGGGACTGACTTTCCTACAAAAACCCACTTTGTTACTTACATATGACCCTATCAAGTATACCTACATCCTAAAATATTAGCCTAAAACCACTTAACACCTCAATACAGGTAAAAAAACTCACTACTGTACAATGACAGCTAGGCCCTAAAAATGGATTTCCCTACTATAGCTTTCCTGCCTGAATAATGTTTTGCCAATTAGGTTTTGAAGTTAATGTGCCTAGGGATGACCAATATATTATACTAAACACCTATTTAAACTTAAAACACAAAATTTACAGCACAAAATAAATTAACATTTAGACAAATTGTTACACAAGACAAATGGTTTGGTAACCAGAAAATGGTACAGCACAGACACTGCAATAGTGTTGGTAATAATCATTGGTGTGATGCAAATATACTTTATTGAGGGTATTATAATAAACAATCACTGAATTTAACACTTACAAGGTGCGATTTTACATTAAAATAAAAATGGTCATTGCTGGCAAAGAAAATACACCTTGTATTGCCAAATGCATTAGATTTAATGAAAAACTGGGGAGCCCTTAATCCACTATACCTGGAACTCTCCGCAGTATATTTTTAAGACCATAATTGCCACTTGCTTGAGGCTTACACTTTAATCGATACAAACACTGAAACACAATACACTGAAACAATGCAGGCTGGAAACTAGATGGATGCCACTTGTACCTATGCTGCAACAAATATAGACAAAAAACAATTTGTACCTACAATATTGGCCATCCTAGAGTTTAATTTGGAAAAATAATTTGCTTAAAGCTAAAAGCCCTAGCAAGCTCCTAGTGTCGGCGGTGCAAATTTTAAAATGTACTCTCCTCAGAAGACAAAACCCTAGCAAAAAACAATTCCTTTATAACCTACAGAGCTGACTGACACACAAAATGGTCTGGGGTGTCTGCTACCATATGTAGCCAGGAGGGGGGGGGGTTAAGATATTCAAGAGTTACCGCTGGTATATGTAGCGGGGGTTAATTGGTGACCAACTATAAGTAACTGGGGGTAATTAAGGCATATTGTGTTGGCCGGGGAATTAATTGACTGGTTAAGGCATGGTTACAGGGGTGGCTAATTGGGCTGCTAATTGGATAATTCAACTAATTAACTGTGGTAACTACAACTGGAATCTGGGCGTGCTGACTCTGCTACTGGTTTGGCTAATTTAGGACTAGCCAACTAAGAAGGCAGGCCGTAGTCTGGCCTAACCATGAACTGCAAAATGGAATTGACATAACTACACGGGGTTGGAAAACGTGACTGGGTGCCCAAGGGCCTATGGATCTTTACCAGACCAGAATGCTATACCAGCCAGCTCTGATGATTGTTAAAACTATTAATAATTAATAAATATCCTTCCAGACCTAATACTGAAATTGTTACAAGTGACTAAACCTGGTAAACTGATAACTGTACTGGATAATATATGAATAACTAAGTTCCTGAATCCAAGCAATGATAGTTAATTAATTAATTGTCTTCTGAGAAGAGGAAAAAACCAGAATCTAACATGTTAATCAAACATCCGGTCGAGACACGAAGTCCCGACCCGTTTGAAATTCCTACATACTCCTGTTGTTTGGGGCATCCCCAAGGGATTGCCCCTCTGATTGTAGTTTAAGCTACCATTTCTGATACTAAAGACTACTTAAATTATGGTACTTAAGGTTTGATGGTGAATATTTCCGGAGAGCGAGCGGGGAGGGTGCTGCTACCGGAGCTTGCAGAGACGAAAGGGGGGGAGAGACGCCGCAGAGAATCGCCGTTGACGGTTGAAAAGGATCAGCTGGCTCAAAGCCGCTGATGGCGTTTGGAGCGGTTATGGAGGACGCCTACACTATATAAAATAGCGTGACGCTTAGCGTCACACATTAAATAATATTTTAATCTCTTGCTTTTATTCTAAGAATGTTTAATATACAACACAATCGAATAGTAAATTATACATAGGCGTAGACAAATATAGTTGGTATAACGTACAGCATTTTTTTATTAAAATAAATAATAGTAATTATTTGTAACCTTCTATGGATATTTAATTTAGAAGCAGATATAACTATAGCTATAGTCGCTGCTATTATTTGATATTAAAATAGGTTGGTGATCCAAGGAAAGCCCAACCGCCAATATTGCAACATGTAATAATGTTATAATTTTACTTGCTTTTAGGGTTTTGGTTTGACCCTTTATCAATTAAGAACTGAGAACTTGATTGAGAACTCAACAAACAAATGCAAAACAGCTTGGTCAATTGTTAAAGATAATTCACTGTGTAATATAAGATAAGATGTTGTACCTTTTCACCTTAATATATTAAATAGCCTTTTTATAGAATCCGTCTGAAGTATTAGATCTATGATAAATTGACCTAGTCAAACCTTTGGTGTATTTCTGGCAAATGCTTTTCAAAGTAGTCATAGCTTTAAATTTAGCAATGAATCATGTGAAGTGTTATCTGTCATTAGTAAAAAATTTCAAAAACTCTGCCCTCAAATGCCTATGGTCATTTCAACTGGTTCATAAAATAAATATATTAACATATTATTGTACCACTAATCTACTGGGTCAATGCCTGTCTTAAGGAAGGAATTTTCTCTGAAGCCCTAATTTCAAAAGTCAGTCCTAAATTCAATAAGGGGGACAACAATCTGGGCAATTACCGGCAATTAGTCTGTCCTTGCTAAGGTTCTAGATCTTTAACCATCATGTCATCTACAACCAGGTAAGTCTGCTTTTTTAATCGAAAGAGCATCTGAAAACATTGATTTTTTGGCTGTTCTGATGCTCCTGGTTTCATTTACCTGCAAAGCTGGGAATACAATTTTGCGCATTATAATGTTAGGAGAAGGTCCAGGCAGGCTTGAAAGTAGGAGTGAGGTTGCTAGGGATGATAAAAGTACTCTAACAAAGGAATAACATGCTATTGTAGTGTAAAACCCCCTTAAGACAACGTACTGTGTTTAGTCGAAACACATTTTCTTTAATAACTCGGTAAATATTTATGCTAGAATTATGAGAGAGGGCTTAAAACTTTCGCCTCACTAAGTTCCATCTTTTTACATGCATTAATTTTACATCCGGTGCTTTTCTTACCCTTTTTGGGCCCAAAAACTCGAAATTTGAAATATTAATCCCTAAAAAAAGGGTTTAGAGTTTTCCGATTGTTTTGCCCAACGAACTTGTCCAACTGATTACAGAAAGGAACGTCCCTACCAAATTTGAATTTAATCGGACAAAAAACGTGACCACTAGAGTGCATACACACACATATATATATATATATATATATATATATATATATATACATATGTCTATATATATATATATATATAAAATTTTGAACGACCCCCCAAAACGTGTTCAGGGGGTCACGTTAGGAACTTCTATGGTTGTCCCGGGCTTAAGTTTCACCGTGCGGGTCATGCTAATAGTTCACTTTCCAAAGGAAATTCACTAATAACTAATAGTTGAGCCATCATTTTGAAGATTAAATTCCCTACTAAAAGCTAAAAATAAACAATTCTAACCCTCAAAATAGTTTATATATAATGATAACGGTGATTCTTACTATTTATTTGTCAACATTCTGGTGACACCATCTTATAGCGATAAGTTCAACCAAAGATTAAGTATATTCCTAAACAGTATGCTGGGTATTGAGAATGCTCTAAAACATGTTTTATTTGAGGCAATTTATAATTTATAAATCAGACAAATGTTTCTCTTTCTTCTATTTGCAAGAATTGCATCTGTAACGTTTGATTGAAACTTCTTTTTGTATATATATCAAACCTCTCTGGTACCTCCAGGAACAAATAACACTTTTGTAACATTGTTACTCTTAAGCATATTTAAGTACCTAAACGTGCAAGTAATACTCGGTCATAAATGTATTATATTCATTCCCCAACGTTCACGACATCGTGAAGTCGTGCATCACGAGAACACAACGTGCACGACCTGCCATGACCGTAATATAGGTTTCAGATAATAATGATAACAGCAGCTTTATAAGATGGCTCTTGTGTATTTCTCACGTATATTTTCCTGAGGACTCAAAGTCTTTGCACTTTACCATGGCTATTGTTAACCTCTACGTGTTACTCGGGGTACTATGCTTCCTACAGGTAAGAGAATAACAACATAATCCTTTTTACTCTATACGATTTATTATTGAGCATTTTGTTAACAGAGTCAACTTTAATTAAGTTTATGTTGAGTTGCCTCTCCACTTTTAAGGAAGCTTTTAGAGTGTCGCTAAATCCACTATAACAATTTTAAAGTGTTGCATTGTATTACATCTTCATATAAATGAGAGCTCCATCAGATATTCAAGAACATTCTGAGCCTTGTTTGACAATCGAAACTTAAATATAAATTTCAAACTAAAAATAAAGTTTGGTTTAATTTCGGCTTTTTTTATCACTAAAGGAACTTGGAACTGTAATTAATATTTAAATATTTGAGGTAATCTCTTTAATTTACGATTACTCTTAATAGTTATTATGATTCATTTGACCTAACAGGACAGTTACGGTGTTATTGGTTTACCTCGGCAATCTAACTTCTAGTGAATGAGCCAAACATAGAATCAACAGTGAACTGGTCTCATCTCTACAAAATCAAACAAACATAACTGGTCTGATAATGACTTATCTGGTCAATCGGAGCGACTGCGGTAAATCAATCAATTTGTACAGTGCGGCGTAGGAATAGGAACTATTTTAGTTTTAATACTTAATTTACATGTCTATTCACTTCTGTTAGTAGGCTGAGAAAAATGAAGCCTCATAACCGTTATCAAGTAATATCTTTAAACAACTGAAGTTCCAAGCATAACTTTATATCTTAATTTAATTTAAGGAGTAGTTAGGAAGACAAAGCACACAGCACACATCTACCAAAAAGATTTCGAGTTTGCAAAATATTTTTAAATTGAATTTAATCCACTACAAAACAAAATATACTTTAGTTTATAAAATAAGTGTTATCTCAAGTAAACAAGGATTTAAGGTTTACATTTGTACTTAAATCGGCATAAGAAAATTAGTTTGACGTTGAATTCTGAATATTTTACTTACATTTAGTGTTGTGCAGAAAGTTAAACTGCAATGATAGTGCAATTCACACCAAGTTATTTTAAGGAGGACATTTTCTACCTGAGCTAAAATCGAAAGCTAAGTGTCTTTTTAAAATAATTTTCTTTTAGTGTCGTGATTTGTCTTACTCAGATATTGTCAGCCTGATAACATGGAGACCACTAAATGTAATGTTCACTCACTGACCTATGAAAATAATTGAGGTTAGGTAAAGGTATGAACTACCTAGTTTTACTGAACTACCTAGTTTTACGTCTTTTGTAATAAGCTTATGTTGGTGGTATTTATACTCATTGCACTTTTCTTTTACAATCATCGGAATATTTAATACCTCGCTTCAATTTTAAACAATTTTCCTAATAGACATTCATTACTAACCCTTATTTTAATTCTAAAATAAATCATAATTATTTTAAAACTGCGTGAAGTGCTGTAACTATATCAAGTTAGTTACTAGCCATTTTGTTGTATACGAAAAAATACATTATGTATTTAAGAATTAAGAATTGTATTACTGTACTAGCAAATCCAGCTGCTCGAATTTGAGCAGTTTAAATTGTGATGCAATTTCAGAAGTTAGCTCAAAACAGCTGATATCGCTTCCGTTCTGTGTTGTACAACCCTCAACAGCTTTAAAATGCTAAATTTCTATTATTACTGTTTTTCATAACATTAAAATTGAGCTTATGAAGATCTGTGGGGCATAGCCCTAAGATCAAGCGTGAATTCTGAGGAATCGCGCCAAATCTACGCCAAATTCCATTTATTTTGACACATAAATCTGGTAAATTGGAGGAGTAGTCACTGTGAACTTAGCGTTTTAACCGTGAATTAATATAAGGGGTTCATTACAGGTAAAGTGTAGGATTCAATCCTTTTTCAAATGTTTCTACAGACAAAGCATGACATTTAGCTTAATAAGTACTGCTATCTGTTATATAACCAATTATATAATATAAATACCCCCGTTACAGCAAAACTGCGTACTCAGCGAATTTCCAATGCACATATATGTCTTAGTAACACTTAAAGCCACTTATAAAGATTTCTAAAAAATATATTCACAAATAAGCGATATATAAAATATAATTATTCTCCTTATGAATAATATTGGGGATGAGTACGCAGGTTTGCTGAAGCAAGGAACCCAAAATGATGGGTTTTCATGCAAATGTCAATATAACTCAATTAAATGAAGTTACACACCAAGTTTCATCCATATTAATTGATAAATAAGCGATATATAAGATTTTAATTATCCTCCGTAAGAATAACACAGGGGCTGAGTACCCAGGTTTGCTGCTACGAGATTAATCGGCGAAAAATTGGTTTTTATGCAAATATAAATGGAACTCAACTAAGTGAAGCCATATACCAAGTTTTATAATTTATGTTCATGCTTAAGGGAGATATAATATTTTACTTTTTTCCATAAGAAAAACATGAGGACTGAGTATGCAGGTTTGCTGCTACGGGAATCATCAGTTAAATTTAATTTTTTTGTGCTAATTACATTAGACCACAATCAGAAGAAGCCATATACCAAGTTTTGTCAGTGTATGTTCATAAGTAAGCGAGATATAGAATTTGTTCTTTTTCTCCATAAGAATAATATTAGACAACGCACTGTGTTTAGCACTTTCAATATCTCAGTAACCAATTGACGTAAAGGAATGATCAAAATACCAAATTGTTGGTTTTTTAAGCTGAATTCAATGGTAAAAATTAAAATTTTGAATTGTACATAACACATAAAACGAATGTGACCACAGAATACATGCAAGTGTTATGAATTAACATGCATTTCGTATAGGAAAACAATTTTTTTGCTGATTGCAGAAAAACGAAAAGAGATACAAGGGTGGTGTAAACTACACAGTTGCTAAAATTTACAAGACCTTTTCAACGGTACATTTTTTGAAATACGCTAACATTTGACTTTTTTGAATTTTGGGCATATAGGCATTTTGAAAAAACATTTTTTTCACATATAGATTTTATCAAAAGAAACCTGTCTTGTAGCATATCAGAGTAAAGCTGAGTTTATCACGAGTAAAAAATTTAAGTTGGAAAAATTATATGAGTATTGGTTTATAAAATACAGGTTATTCCGTAAATGTCAATATTTTATACAAAAATGGCCGCCATTTTGAAACAGATAAAGATAAGTGCATCCTTTTTTCACCAAAATGTATCTTTTAACGAGACCGTTAACATGATTTATAATATTCCCTATGTTTACATAGAAACATTTTGAGATTCGAACCTGTGACCTTCAGTTTTGGAACATCCTGTATATAGATTTTGATGAAAATATTTTTAATAGATAGCCCATATGCGTTTTAGTGGGGAAGAATTTTGTTTGATGACTTTAGACCAAACCGTTCTGCCGTTATACATGCTGGACGGTGGTCTGACTAACCTGTATATAGATATATTCATACACATATATACAAATTTGAACGAAAGGTGTTTTTGGCATCTGGGGATCTTAAAAAGAAAAGTTATCATGGTCTCGGGCTTAAGTCTTACCATGAGACCTACGGTAATAGCATCTTCTCTATGGGGGAAATTTGCCAAAAGAACGTACCTAAAATGTTTTGGTCCTCTACAACGAGGTATGGTCTCGGAGCAGTTTAGTGGTGCCGATTTCAAAATCAACTTTGACACACCCACCCACCCACCCACCCACCCACCCACACACACACACACACACACACACACACACACACACACACACACACACACACACACACACACACACACACACACACACACACACCCGCGCGCGCGCGCGTAGACATCGCGTATAATTAACTTTTTTGGGTTCAGGGAGCACCAAAACGAATATTTACACTAACAACTCAAATTCGAAAATTTTGACGAAAACAATACTTTCTCCATATACCATGTATATGGGGGAGAAAGTAAAAATCTACTAGTATATATTTTCCAAAATCATAATTATATTTATTCACAACCAACCCACTATTATCCGAATCGTTGCGCAATGAATTTTGGCATTAATACTCCATGCATCAGTTTAACATTCTCCGCACTAATGCAATTATTCTGCTCATATTTTATATAGAAACCTACCCACTGAATTAAAAGAATTATCGTTGTGTAAATTAAATACATACAAAAGAAAAGTTGTAAATTGATTAAAAATATTAGTAGAGCTGAAAGTGACAAGTTATTCAGGTCTCTTTACAGTTAAAGGATACAATTTTTATATATGAAACAATTACAAAAAACCGAAATACCTTTTTCTCTAAATATCATAATGAATGTAAATTTACCGTTTATAAAATTCACATTCCTCAATAAGCCAGGTCAGTTTGAGGAATTCGATTCGTAGTGCAATTTTTTTATTGAAACCCCCATCCTCACTTTTATTGTATCTAGTATTCCACAAGAAAAAGTTAGACTTTCTTTCTTTTTTTTACCACATATGAATTCCTTTCCAAATACATACCATTATAACTCTTTTTATTACAGACCCGTCCCCACTCACGGACTATTAGTGTATGTGGGGGTTTATTTCATAAGGTAAATGTATACATATTGTAATTATGAATGGAAGTAAAAATTTGTTTCGATTTGATTTGATTTGAACAACAAACAACAAATTACATCTGGAATAACATATAAAGTAAAACTTTTAAAAGCTATCTTAAATTAGTACAGTTATTGATGTCACTACCGTTTTCTGGCTTTAACACAAGTTCTTTATGTCCTGATAACGTGGTCGAATGTTTGCGTCTACTGCACTGACTTGAGGATTATAAATGTTACCAGAGTGCTAAAACCATAATTTAGAAACGTTAAAAATGGACATGTAAAACTAATAACAAAATCAGAATAATTCTAACAAAATATTCGGTTTATAATCAATATCCCAATAATATCTATTCTAAAACATATTCAGAAAAACTCACACACATGTGTTAATCTGATGTACGCACGTGCACAAATTGAGCGATAGACTAAGGCCGACTCTACTACAGGCCGGAGCGCTGAATTCGTGACTTCACGGTCTGAGTGCTACGCGGCCGACAACTACGTTCGTTCGTTTCGTGAAGTTTCAATGAGTGGGAAAGTCTCTGGCCCACTGTGGCTGTTTTAGGGCGCTTGGGCCGTCCCGTAAGAAACATACAGCGTGCCTTGACATGCACTGCTTTAAACTGGTCTACTGTCAAAACCTTTCATCCTATTTCGTTGAAAATTTAAACTTAACTAAATAATGAACCCCTTAATGCGCAAACCTGTTTTTAAGCATTAAGTAAATATTTTAAGTTTATATAAATATAGTCAAATCTTTAATTAGTGCAATGTCATTGTATTTGTATTTTTTGATTTTTTTGTATTTTCTTGTATCTCTAACTTATATGTTGAACTGGTCATTATCTCAATTGTCTCTGTCTATGTTCAGAAGTATTGTATATAGTTTGTCTGTAAATTCTAAACCAAAGAGTTTTTTTTTTATTGCAATTAGATTGTTTTCCTAGTACTATAATAATTTATTTTCAATCTTTGTATAATTATTTATTTAATGTAAATAATAACGAATTATTTGATTTGATTTGATTTGAAGTAGTGTAGTAATTTTATTATATTTTTTATTACGTTTCGAAACAAACGTAAATCTTGAAATTTAAATAAATGCAGTTGGTTTTTATGTTAGGTTGGTTTTTATAAAAGTAAGAATGACCAATCACAGTAGAACATTGAATATGAAACATATTATTATAAATTATAGTTATAATAATGTTATCCCTTTTTACTGTCAAAACTAATCTGGCTGTCCGGGTCACTGAATTTTCTTTGATACAAATTATCTACAACTTTCCCGCTGGAAGTTTCTTTTTACCTCAAAAACAAAAAACGTTTCCGCTTAGTGCCTTTTTCGTGTCCGACTATTACAAATCATAAATACTTTTAACTAATACAAATTCGAATATTTGCTTAGCTAGATGATTTTTACACTGTTGTATTCCGTATTTCATGCAGATTTAAAATAAACAAGTTTCATTCCAAAAAAATACAGTAAAGAGGTTCAGGATCATGTAATCGAAAGCGCGCTCCACTTACACCGTGGCTGTATAGAACCCAGACTGTGACGTAGCGGCTAGGGGAAGGGGGAAGCATTCCGGCCTGTAGTAGAGTTGGCCTTGGAGAGACCCATGGATGACATATTCCAGCATTTGAAGGAAGTTGATAGAGACATTTTTTATAATTGTGCAACCAAGCCAACCTTACTTAAATTAGAGGAAAGAAATGTATAGATATATCTAGAGAAGATTTTATATGAACATTGTTTTATGATTATTCTTGACCATTTTGCAACTATAAAGCCCACACCATTTTCCAGATGTCGTCAACAGCACCTCAGCTAGACTTAGGCGGACCACTAGGTAAATATGCCATTTTAAATTAGCTAACAACAAGTAAATAAATCATAGATTACCTATCAAAGCGAATCCCTATAAAAATCATTGTTACTATGATAATGTGTTTAAACATTAGTCCAATACCATGATAATTTACAGTACTTAGGTGCATCATAAAGTAAAAGATCTGTGATGATTATGGCAAAGTTTTAAATAACATATTGAAGAAATTCTGTTAGTCTATAACTTGTACTTCATACTCAGTAAACAGTGTCTCTCAATACCCAAAAATATTTTCATATTTCTGAAACAGAATATAATAAAAATTAGTGATTTCATCCCTCTGCTAAAATTAATTGTTTTAGTAGTACGGATAGTTTCTGTACATAGACCTAATTTGCATCCACAAGTTGTTGTGGATTTTGTATGTAACATATATAAAAAATTCGTGCTATAACGAAAAACATAAATTGTTATCTTAAGTATTTAATTAATTCGTTATTTATTTACTCTTCCTTTTATTTCATAACATAGCATTCCATCTACCTATATGTTTTTAACAAATATATTTTACATGCTTTCATGGGCCATAATGTTGATGTGCTTTAAAAGACTTTAAACATCTTGTCCACAGTAATTTAATTTAGTGGATTTTACCTTTTGAGGTTATACTACTACAAACATGGTAAAATATAGGCCAAAATCATAAATCTTTCTTGTTTGTTTTTGTTATATTTTAAATAGTAAAAATTGGACATTTATATAATAACCCTGAACTAAATATTTTACGAGCAATTAAAATATACAGTAGTTGTTTTTAAATATTGCGAAATTAAAACCTCAGTAAATTGTAATATGGTTTTACATCGTTTTAAATATGATTGAATTAATAAAAAATCATATCAAATTTCTAATTTCATTTATGCCTTACGGAAACATATGTTTATTAGGAGTATATCCAAACCTATTTGAAAGGTATAAATACACTTTCATTATGAAAATAAAAAACCTACTTGCATGACAACTCTCATAATGGAAATAAAAAAAACTACTTGAATGGCAACCCAAACTCTTTTTTCGATAGGCGAGTGAGCGTAGCGAACGAGCTCATCCGGGAGGCCAGTGAGCGAAGGGAACGAGCTCATATTGAAAACGAGTTTGTACGTATCACGCTAACGTGAGGGAAGTGAATTTCCACATAACAAACTCTTAAAAGTCAAAATCAGTGTAAAAATAAATTTATTCCAATTTTTATTGAAATCTGAAAACATTGATTTTTTGGCTGTTCTGATGCTCCTGGTTCTATTTATCTGCAATGCTGGGAATGCAATTTTGCGCATTATAAGGTTAGGAGAAGGTCTAGTCAGGCTTGAAAGTAGGCGTGAGGTTGCTGGGGAGCATAAAAGTACACTAACAAATGAATAACAGGCTTTTGTAATGTAAAACCCCCATAAGACAACGTACTGTGTTTGGTCAATACATATTTTCTTCTATAACTTGGTTATGCCTGAATGACGGGAGACGGATTAAAAGTTTCACCACACTAATTCCCATTTTTTACATGGATTAATTTTACATCCGGGGCTTTTATGACCCTTTTTGGGCCCAAAAAATCTAAATTTGAAAGAATAATCCCCAACAAATTTTAGAGTTTTAGAGGTTTAGAGTTTTCCGATTGTTTTTCCCAACGAACTTGTCCAACTGATTACATAAAGGAATGTCCCTACCAAATTTGAATTAAATCGGAGAAAAAATACGACCGCTAGTGTGCAAACACACACACATACATATGTATATATGTATATATATGTATATATATATGTATATGTATATATGTATATATATTTGTATATATATATACAAATTTGAACGACCCCCAAAATGTGTTCAGGGGGTCACGTTAGGAACTTCTATGGTGGTCCCGGGCTTAAGTTTCACCGTGCGGGTCATGCTAATAGTTCACTTTCCATAGGAAATTCACTAATAAACGAGTATTTCACATAAAACAAATTAAATGACATTAGGACAGGTCTATCGGGCCAGCTAGTCAACAAATAAAACTGAAAACCTATCTAGTATTGGTTAAAATTAAAATTAAATTCCGTTTCATATCATCAATGCATTTTATACCCTAATATAAGTATTTTATTGTTGTGTTCAAAGTCCGAATCTCGGTTAAAAAGCTCCTTTTGCGTATTTTGTGAACCCTTTATCTAAAATATAATCAAAATTGGACATCATTTTGGTAAGAAAATTGTTTTTCTTTTATAAGCCCCATTATTGTGGATTGCATTAAAATAGAACAAAAAAACAAAATTTTTTTCTATCGAGGTTTGGACTGAGGACTATAAAAACACATCAAAACCCACGTTTTAAAGTATGATCTGCATCTGTAATGTGAATTGAAGAAACTGTTTTATTTATTTAATTGAAATAGTATACAATTACACCTTTTTAAGGTTTAAGTTAAGTTTAAGTTTTCCCATGAAAACCCGAGACTGGAGAACAATGAACAAGTAGAAAATACAAGGTGTTTGTGTTTTTCTGAGGGATTATTTTAGAAACATACTACATTTGTGATTCATATTTACTACAGATCAATTTCGAATAGGGTGAGACGGTTTTTGTGTCAGGGACAAACTCAGGTGCTCTGTTCAATTAACTGAAAGTAATTATTATTTTATGGACCACGGCCGTCGGGGGGCAACATGCCATACACCGAGGTCAGGGAGGGTTAGGACAAGAATGAAAGGGGAATAATGAGAGAGAACCATCGGTCGAAAGCGCGGTGCATAACGGGTGGACATTCCAATATTGCAATGTATGGAATTGTTTAACACAAGTTTTCTTGTTTTTATTGTGAATGCTAATATGAAATAGCTTAAATTTTTAACAGCCACATTGGTACTGAATCAAGAATCAAGGATATTTAAAAAAAATTTGTGACGTAGACAAATTACAATACTAATTTTTAATTTAGCTGCAGTATTTACTTATTACATGTTTTTATTTTGTTTGAAGATTATAATATTGTATAAACAAAGGTTGCATCTAATATACATTCAGGAATATACAGAGTGCCCCGGAACCGGAACTTACTGCAGAAACTTCTGGGCCTATTATTGGGGGAAAACAAATAAAAAATGTTGTACAAACAAAGAGCCTATCCTGCTCCATTAAACATGTGTGTGTGTCTATGAGTTTTGAATTCTGTTTTTATGTGTTTTAATACATTATACCTTAGGAACCGCTAGAGGTACTAACTTCAAACTTGAAACGTGTATGGCTAGATCAAATTTGGTATTGAATTTTACGTTTATAACTTTAACCGTTTCAAAATGGCGGCCTCTTCAAGTTCTTAAAACTCAATTTATTTAAAATGGAAGATAATTGAGTATTTGACCAACATATTAAAAATGTTATATGTTAAGCAATAAAGGAGATGTACCGTACAAGTTCTGTAAAGATTTCCAGAAATTACAACCATTTTACTCGTAAAAATTGAAATTACCCTGTAATTTAAAGTCTTTATACCTTCGTTTTGACTTAAAATTTTACATTTTTTTAAATGTTGATCAGTTACCCGAATATCTTCCGTTTTCAAGAGATTAAGTTTTGAAAACTTGAAATGGCCGCCATTTGTAAACGGTCAAACCTGTAAATGTAAAATTCAATCCCAAATTTTCCCTATACTAGTATCATGCAGGTGTAAAGTTTCAAGTTAGTACCTCAAGCGGTTTCTAAGGCGTGCTGTATTGATTCAAAACACACGCCCAATAGCATACAATAGCAAACATACAGCTAACAAATGCAGGTTTTCACACACAAATGGGTAATGGAACAAGATAGGATCTATGTAGAAGTAGTCCTATAATAAAGTGGGAATGTAAATTCAACTTAAATAAAGTAACGGTCCAAAAATCAGAAAGACTTTTTTTAAAGTTATCAAATGAAAAGATTAATGTAGCAGATATCCTATTGAATGATATATTTATAACATTCTCGGTAATAAACATAACTAGTTTACATTGTGATTGCTCCCTACCGTTGCTTACCATTTACTGTAAGTTGCATTGCGAACAGTTTAGGCAGTGCCGTAAACTATTGCATTTTAATTGGGAACTAATCATTGCTTGGCGATGGCCGACTAACTGGAGTAGACAAACTACCGGGATGGTGACACTTTTGGCGCTTTTATCCCATGTTATTCTTACGGGGATAAGTTTTTGCGCCGACACCCGATCCCACCCTATACTAGTATCCGAACCATGCCCATATTAAATAAATTTTTCCCAAAACACCTGCCTCATATTAAAAAAATACATTTTCAAAATACATTTTCAAAATAACTTTTGGTAATATTTCTTAAATTACATGTTACAGAGTCAAAAGTATCATAATCAACAATAATCAATCCCATGTCCTTATTGCACCACTGTCAGTTTAATGTCAGTTGAGGCAAACTAAGAAAATGACAAATGATTCGGCATTTTTACTTTCTCCCTCTATACATAGTATATGGAGAAATTATTGTTTTCGCCAAAATTATCGAATTTGAGTTGTTAGTGGAAATATTCGTTTTGGTGCTCCCTGAACCCAAAAAAGTTAATTATACACGATGTCTACGCGCGCGCGCGCGGGTGTGTGTGTGTGTGTGTGTGTGTGTGTGTGTGTGTGTGTGTGTGTGGATGTGTACAGAGCTAGAGCCCTACCCAATGGGCCGATTTTGATGAAAGTCGGTATGTAGGTACTAATCCACAATATCTCCAGGTGTTTTTGAATTTTTTTGAATTTTTGATTTTTTAATTATCCCCCAAAAACCGCCTAAAAACATGAAAAATCAAAATTTCTTAAAAACGGCTCTAAAGATTTTGATTAAACCTTAGTCGTTTGTATAACTTTAGTTTTCCAACAAAATGAAACTACCCGCATTCCTGTAAAAATCTGGGTTCAGAAATTACAGGACTAAAAGCATCAACAATTCAGTTTTTTGGATTTTTCATAAAAATACATAAATATAAAAAATATTACTATTCACTATTAAAAAGAGGTCAACAAACTAAATAATTTAGTATTTTGAATTACTATTCTACGATTGCTGGTTTCGGAGAAAATTTAAATTTTCATTTTGCGGTAAACGCAATACGTTGTCCAATGTTATTCTTATGGGGAATACAAAAAATACTATTTCTCTCTTATTTAATTTAATTTAATTTCATTCAAACTTGATATGCTTGTCAATTTAGCATTGACCAACAGAGAAAATTCGAAATATGTTGCCCCTTAATAACCCTGGGGGGGAATAGGGGGCATTTCCCCTCTAAAAACCACGAGTTTAGCAATGGATTCTGTAGTGCCTCCAAAGCAGAGATTTGGATGGATGTTTTTTAAAACAACTTGTTTACAAGATTTTCTGTACATTCGACCGTGCTTTGTATTATATATTTAGTAATAAAAAGTAATTTATTCGTTAAAGTTGGGCTAAAAGGGAGAAAGTATGTGTCAGTTTCCTGATACTGTTTATTTCCCATGTTATTCTTATGGGGTTCAGTTTTTGCACTCTAGCCTAAACCTGGCCTACACACATTTCCTTGTTGGCCTGTACTAATGTCCAACTCTTTCCTGTATTAAATACATTTTTCTAAACCCAATCCGTCCTCCATATTATTTAAAATTAATTTTCAAAATCAGGATAAAAACTAACTTTGGTGTTTATGGTTCATTCTATCTGCAAAATGGATATGTTATTGTTCTAGGCTAGTGTTTTAATAAATTCCACCTACATTTCCAAAATTCAAAATTATGGTTGAATTAAAAAAGCTTATTTACCATTCAGCTGTATAATTGCCATATTTCCAATACTTTGTATTGTTGTGGGCCCAAGTTGTAATAGTGTAAATCCACCATTACTATGGACGTGGTTGCTGAGGATCGACACTTTTTATTTATATAATGATACCCTTTAGTAGAGAGAATAAGATAGGGTCTATTTTCATATATGTAAGAAAACAACAATACTATACTTTCCGCTACCTAGTTTCCGATACCTTAGTGCAATCGATATTGTTTTGTTTATTTTACTGTAATCACGCAAAAACTAACTTTGTACTCCAGTTATCATCTCTGTATTACTATTACCCCTATACGCGTATTGTAACAAATCGTTGAACACCAGACAACAACTGTTTCGCAACTGATTAGCAACTTTCGTCCACATCTTATGCAGGGGTACATTATAGAATGGAGCATTTTGGAAGTACCTTTTGTTGTCTTCAATTAGGCTTACAAAATCTCTTAAAGGTTCAAACTCTTTACCAAATCCTCTACAATAGTTATAGATTGTTGCCTCTAACCTTGTTATTCCATTCTCTCTAGCTAGTTTAGACGAAAATGTTTCTTTTAATCTCACATCTGAACAGTTTACAAAGTTTATTATATGGTTTCCTATAGTTTTAACTAATCCAGGGCTTGTTATACGACATACAAATTTATTATATATTTTTACTCTTCTATTTACATTAAACCAAGATAAACAGTCTTTATTAATATAGTAGTTACTATCTACAATAATGTTATGACCATCCTTGTATTCCCCTTGGTAGCAAAATTCAAAGTTTTTTGATAGATATTGGCACATTTCCTTTTTATTAAATATTCCAGCCAAATCTAGTATTATATCGAAATCCATAAGATAGTACTTTTATTTTTCCAGATCTTGGGAAGGTCTTTCAACAAATCCTTAGTTGAACGTTGTCAAGCTCTATTTTGTATGGAATTACCATAGGATTATCATACTTTTGTTTAGTTTGTTCATTACTTTTTTTTTTGTAACACAACCTCGCTTTGAACCCCAGACGACTTCTCTTGGGAGAATAGTAGTTTGGCCACAACACCATGTCGAGCTAAAGACAACTTTTTAAATATTCCTCGTAAGTAGCTATTAAACGAGCCACATATTTCCTTTATAACTTTTAATTTATTCCGAACATCCCTATCACAATCCGTAACATTGGTTATCTGAACTAACTTTATGTTATCACAAATCGCAACCGTTATGGATGTCAAGTTATTTAGTTTTGGTTCGCCTGCGAAATACTTTATGTCACCTATGTCTGTAAGAAGATTATTATTACGGAAATTTTCTAATAAAACCCATATACCAAATCTTTTGTTAGTAGGTTTAATTTTATTTCCCAATAAAAAGCTAACAGACTACATATTTTATCTCTTTTACATATAGAACAAAAGTAGCGGAAACATGTAAACAGAACAGATATAATTACACTATAATATTGACATATAGAGGTTTACAACATACTCGAGGTATAGGAGTTGTACAGTATATATGGATATAGTAAATAAACAAAGGCAAAAACGAATGGTAATTGTAACACATAAGTGGACACCTAGACAGTTAGGACACTATAACCTGTAATGAGTATTGTAAGGACGATACAATAAATTAAAATTTATATATTCCTTAACGTACAAAAATGGAAATATCAAATTATATATTTACAATCCATAATAACCTAATTGTTCCAATAATAACACATTTTATCTGTAAATTGACAAAACCTGTAAAATATTTGTAAAATGTCTGTAAAACCACACATGTAATTTGACTGAAAACGTTGTTGATTGTAACATAATAAATAACATAACAAATCTAGTAAGGTACAATGGATATATAAATATATAATTTGATATTTCCATTTGTGTACCTTAAGGAGTATGTAAATGTTAATTTATTGTATCGTTCTTGCATTAGTCATTACAGGTTATAGTGTCCTAACTGTCTTAAGCGTCAACTTACATGTTATAATTACAACTCGCTTTTGTCTTTGTTTATATACTATATCCATATCTTTACAACTCCTATAACTCGAGTATGTTGAAAACCTCTATATGTCTATATTATAGTTTAATTATGTACTCTGTAAGCCATTTATTGGGAAATAAAATAAAACCGACTAACGAAAGATTTGGTATATGGTTGTTATTAGAAAATCTCCGTATTAATAAACTACTTAGAGACATAGGTGATATAAAGTATTACGAGGGCGAACCAAGACTAAATAACAACATCCATAACGGATGCGTTTTGTGATAATACATAATGATAGTTAACATAACCAATGTTACGGATTGTGATGGGGATGTTCGGAATAAATTTAAAGTTAAGAAGGAAATATGTGGCTCGTTTAATAGCTACTTACGACTTCAAGCTACTTAAGTTTCAAGTTAGTACCTCAAGTGGTTTCTAAGGCGTGCTGTATTGATTAAAAACACATGCAGCATGCCCAATAGCATACAATAGCAACAAAACAGCAAACAAATGCAGGTTTTCACACACAAATGGGTAACGGAACGAGATAGGTCATATGTAAAAGTAGTACTATTATAAAGTCTGAAAGTAAATTCAACTAAAATAAAGTAACAGTCCAAAAAGCAGAGAGACTTAAAAAAGTGTGACTAAACAAAAGATTAATGTAGCAGATATACTATTGAATGATATATTTATAACATTCTCTGTAATAAACATAACCAGTTTACATTGCGATTGCTCCCTACTGTTGAATCACATTTCCTGCAAGTTGCATTGTGAACAGTTTAGGCAGTGCCGTAAACTATTGCATTTCAATTGGGAACTAATCATTGCTTGGCAATGGCCGACTAACTGGAGTAGACAAACTACTGGGATGGTGACACTTTCGGCGATTTTATCCCATGTTATTCTTATGGGGATCAGTTTTTGTGCCGACACCCGATCCTACCCTACACTAGTATCCGATCCATGCCCATATTAAATAAATTTGTCCCAAAAAACACGCCCCCATATTAAAAAAAAATTAAAAAAACAGGCAAAAAGTGGTAATATTGCTTGAATTACATGTTACATAGTCGAAAGTATCATAATGAACAATAATCAATCCCAACATGTCCTTATTACACCACCATCAGTTTAATGTAAGTAGAGGCAAACTAAGAAAATGATATATGATTCGGCACTATTTCCCATGTTATTCTTATGGGGTTCAGTTTTTACACACTTGCCCGAACCCGGCCTCCACACATTCCTGGTTGGCCTGTACTAATGTCCAACTCTTGCATGAATCAAATACATTTTTCTAAACCCAATCCGTCCTCCATATTATTTAAAATTAATTTTCAAAATCAGGCTTTGGTTTTTATGGTCCGATTTGTCTGCTATTTGGATATGTTATTGTTCTATGCTAGTGTTGTAATAAATTCCACCTACATTTCCAAAATTCATTATTATGGTTAAATTAACCTAACCTCCATTGAGTAAATGAAGAAAATTTAAATCAAGCCGAAATGGCTAATTATAATTTAAATTATCTTTTGAAGGACGAGTTGTCATATGAGCTTATCTCCAGAGGACAAGATATAAGCAATGATAACGTGGAAGCCTTGCGGAAACAACTTCGCAAATGTCTTCATATTCCTCCCGATGTACGAAATATAACCGGAAAATTGGAATTAAAAACGGAAATTTACACAGTCGAAACTAAATTAAATTCACTTGACTTGTTATAAGAACAATGCCTAGAAAACGCTTCTAACCTACAAGTAGCAAAAATAAATGCCAAGTTAAATCACTTACAGTTAAGGATAAATAATCTAAATAAGTGTAAAATTGATGTAACTTACCGTAAAGCCTTAGATCATATGTCTGCCAAAATTTCAGGATGCATTGATAAATTTAACGTCATGAAAGGGAAAATTTCAGAAGAGGAATTAAGTTTATTTGAGGAAAAACTCAATAAATCCCTTGTTGAAGAAGAGGAAGAAAACGCCAAGATGGAACAATTTGTAAACCCACAGCGGAAACATCTACGCCTATTCAAAAGGAACCTACTACGAATGTTGCTTCATCTATACCTCCCCAAGAGTTAAATATTTGGCCTATGCAGAAACCAGAATTACAAACCCAGAGATACCCGCAAGAAAACTTTAGCTTATTTAATAAGTTATCAAACCCAGTGGAAATATATTTAAATAAATTCACAACTTGCAACGGACTCGAAATAAATGAACTACTGAAATTTTTAAGAAATTTAACTGAAATAAGGAACCAAACTAACCTAACTCAAGGTCAAATTTATGAAATTCTACCCAGTTATACCATAGATTAAGCATACTCCTTAGGAGATCACCCATCGTAATGGGACAAGCGTACACGGTCTGCTTGTACGTCCAAGGCGACGGCGGAGCTAGTTCGGAACGTCTACGCTGCCGCGCTGCTGTCACTGCCCTTCCCTCCCCCCCTTCGGCCGCTCGCCCATCCTAACAGCCCCTCCGCTAACCCCTCTTAAATCTCCCATCTCCCAACCCCCAACACACACACTCCGCTGAGGGCACCGACCGAAGTCCGTTACCACGTCCCGCCACCGCCAACGGCCGAGGCGCCTAGCCGAGGTGGTGTACTGCCTGAAACTGCCGCAAGCGTCTTTCGATTTTCATAGGAATGTCATGACCCATTCACATTACAATGTTATATTATTATACGCTAGTTATTAACAGGTAAAGACTGAGAAAGAATATGTTCGACCTTGCCTTATAAATCTGATTAATGATTATATTAATTGTTTTTGAGTTTTCCCAATAAATTTAATTTACTTTTTATATTTTTTATATTTTGTGAACCATAAATTTAAACTTTGGTAGTTGCAACATATTTTAATAATGGATGCTGTTTTTTTTTCAAAGCAAGTACCGAGTCCAAAGTGGTTGTGAAATCACTGTGATTTATGAAAGTCGAAAATTTATGAAATCTTAATAATCTCAGATAATAAATCTCAGATCTAAATTCACTGTTCCTTAATTATGTCCGCATTGTTGTTCACTGTTTCCTGCTTCATTCCTCATAAGCAATAAGCATAAATTAGTTGTGGTCCAGAAATGTCAAGAAGTCTTTACCATTTATGAGGGGCGGATCCAGGGAGTCACGTTGGGGGGGAAATGCCGGGGATTTTGGGGGGTATGGAATACTCTTCAGGCTCAGGGGTGGGGGGTCCGGGATTCCATCCCCGGGCATTTTTTAAATATTCCATATCAATAATTTTATTGGCCGTAAAAATAGCCAAACGCGTTTTATTGACCAAATTGTGCGTTATCGGCCTAAAAAGACGACTGTATAGAATTCATGGACCAAAATCAGAAATTGTACCTGTTATTTCGGATAAAAATGACAATTTGACCGCATTTCATGGTCGCCGTAACTTTTAGACCAAAAACGACCAATGAACGTAGTTTATTGGGCAAAAAACCGCAATAGTTTATACTCAAACCGCAATTCAAAGGCCAACCGCCAGCGGAAGTATCAAAGTATGTTATCGTTGAAAACAAAGATTTTACCGAGACTAACATCGAAACAAATTTTATCAGCCGAGATACGGTGATTTTAAAAGACACCCGAGATACATATTATTGGCCTAAAATAGCAATATATTCTAATTTAGCCGTCTAAAACGTCAATCGGACCACATTTTTTAGCCTGAAAACGGTTAAACTGTGTTATTAGAAAAAATTACCGATCGGGTGTGTGTTATCAACCAAAATCGATAATGTTATCGGCAATTTTACAGCAAAATTGCTAGCCAAAATAGGACCGCAAAGTTTGTTATCGGCTGAAAATTGAGTACCAACCTTATTAAAGCTGGAAATGTACTTAATCGCTCAAAAACGGCAATCGGACCGCATTTTCTCGGTAAAAAACCAAGCCGGGTCGTGTTTTATATACAAAAGCGAAGTCCGAAACGCATTTTACCGGGCAAAATCAGATATTTGGCCGTGTTTTACCGGTAAAAACATAAATTTTGCCACAACTTGGTGGTCAAAAACACCAAAATGAGTGAATTTTTTAAGTATAATGGAATGGACCACGTTTTATTGGCCTCAAGTGGCAAGCGAGCCGCATATTATCCACGGAAATAGCAATATAGCCTTGTTTTAGCGCCCGAAAAAAGCAATTGACCGACAAACCCCTTTTGCGATTTGTAGGGCAAAAACATTGACCTCAAAAAATTTAAGGGCCGCATTTTATCGGCCGAAAAAGTCTGCGTTTTACAGAAAAAAAATTGTTTAAACAAAATAGGCAATTCCACTTCATTCTATTTGCCGAAAACAACCGTTTACCTAGCATTTAACCTCAATATAATACGGAGTCAAATATATATTTATATAATTACTTTTTATAAAAATCTATGTAAAATGAGAAGATATTATTCTGATGTGGTAGTACGGCGCGGCGTGGGGCCGTGGTCCTCGACGACGACGACGGCGGCGCGCGTAGAACTGAACATAGCCGTAATTTATATTGGATTATTGAAGAAACTAGAAGCTCTATCGAAAATTTTTTCGAATAAATTTTGAAGATCAACTAATTAGCTACAACCTTCTTGCTGGAAGTTTAATTTTACCTCAGGAATAAAAAACTTTCTCGCTTACCGACTTTTTTATGTCATGTTCTTACAACCTTCTAATATTTTAATTATTACAAATTACAAATAATTTTAAACTAAAATATATTGATACCGTTAGATGCGGACATTCATGCAGAAAAGAAATATATAAGTTTCATTGTAGTTGTATTATTATTAAGAGGTATAGGAGCGTGTAAACGACAACTGGCTCACCGCTCGGGATTACTCAGATTTGCCGTGTCCTGCACTTTGGGTCTAGCCTGACAATGCGCGGACCGTTTTCTGTCCATTTGACGAGCTCTCCATAGTTTTTACCTCCCTGGGGAACGACAACCGAGCCGCATGAACGAGAATGGCCGAAAAAGACGTTGTAAAACTAAATTAACGAATTTTCACCGAAATTCCTGTAAAATTATCCGATTTTCCAGGAATTTCCGGTCTGTGAACTCTCTGTAGTAGTATTACAGAAGGCATATGAATCTGACTGACGACGCATCAATCAGACGACAAGTCGAGATGATGCTGCCGGGCAGACGTAGCACTGAAATTGAACCAATTGTAGATAATTTTGACTTATTTTCATATGTGGAATCAAATTCTGCGAATCACACCACGCTTTTTTGTGACACCCTGTATATATTTTTTGAATTACACATATTTGCCTGATTAAAATTAAGTTTATTTTTATTATATAGGTAGTCATGAATTCCTTTCATGAAACGTGACAAAAGTGTTTTTAAATAACCCTTAGGCCTATATACGCCATAACAATTTTAAGCAGATACGTTTACTTGATATTTTGTAATACTCGTTTAAATTTGAGATTTACTCACACATTGTAAAAAAACACCGATATTTTACACTGTTTTTCCTTATATAAATTTAAAAAAGCAATGTAAAGATTTGAAACTCCGTAATATAACATTTGACAATATTTCCGTTCATTTGATAGGTCTCTCGTTAAAATCGGACTGGCCGTTTCGTAGGTGTTATAACGTAAACGTATTTTAAAATCAGCCACAAAATCAATGTGATACGCTATATCGTAAATAAATATTAGATAACAACCTTGCTTTGAATTGATGAGTAAATCACGTTTCATAATAATTACTGATATTCTTTAATTTCAAACCTGTATAATTTCTTAATGTTTCTCAATTTTTTCAAAAAGAACATAAATTTTATTTGAACTTAATAAAGGTTTTCAAAGTTAATTACTCAAATCACAGAAATTACTTTATTTATTTTAATAATTTTAAATTTTTCGCGGAGTTTTTTTAGCCGGTAAAAGTCCGGCACTACTCTCGAATACGGATCTTTGAGTGTCCATGAGGATTTACTCTCCGCCCCGACGAAATTAAAAGGAAAAAAATAATAAATTGTGAAAAAGAATTAAGTGGGATTTTAATAAGGAAATATTGTATGTCATGAATTCACTGAATCATTGGTAATGAAATATCGGTTATACATTCTATACACCTATTACACTAATTTGTAATTATAACTGTAAGAGTTTTTTCACAAGCGAACGTAGAACGTTTATCAAGGAAGAAGCCGCTTTACGATTTGACGAAAGGAAGGCACGAAGGCACTGGGGCTGGTGGCTGGCGGACGCCCTGCGAGTGCGAGCGAGCCACGGCACTACGGCAGTGTCTCGTCGGCGGCGCCTATCTTTCTCACTCCCTCTCTCTCTATCGCACAAGTACTCCCGCTCTCTCTCGCACACGGATGTCGTATCCCCTCTTAGCCCGCGGATCGTTGGTTCCTCACGTGGCCACGAGCTGCGCCACTGCGCTGATGCCGTCGGCACTAATTCTATGCTAGTACTAGAAAATCCCGCAGGAGCACGCCACTGTTCACCCGTCTTCGTCTGACAACTTGCCCATGCAATATCTCCTAAGGAGTATGCTTAATCTATGGTTATACTGCACCCCCGTTGTTAAACAAAATTCTAGAATCAAAATCAGCACATCAAACCCTGGATGAACTGCATCATGAAATTATTACTACCTACATACCTATCACCCTTAGAGAAAAACTAAAACAAGATTTGATTTTTAGACCACAGAAACCACATGAACCATTGGCCATATATATTAATGAAATAAAAATAAATCAGCAAATCCTACAAACTAATCTAACTGAAACCGAGTTAGTAGCCTTCATTAAAAATGGCATAAATCCTGAAATCCGAAACAAACTTGTATTTGAAAGTAACCCCCAACCATTTAAAAATCTTGACAGACTATGCATAAATTTAAACAATGTTCAATACAATGATTATATGAGAAATCACCTATATCAAAGTCCCGCTACTCAAATTATAACCCTCAAAGTTATATTCGTCATATGCCCCGATCCCAACCAACACAACGCAGTTATGCATCACCAGAGCCAATTTGTTATAATTGTAACCGTAAGGGCCATATCGCAAAACATTGCCACAGACCAAGGAACCAAAAAAACTAATAAATTCGGGAGTTATAGTCCAACCCGAAATTCATCACTATACTTCCGAGAAAACCGAATCAACCCACAATTTAAAGTCTCTGAATCACACAAACGAATTTAAAGGCGAACTTCGTAGATTAGTTAAAGGCTGGAACAAATTCAAATCACCTCAGCTAACTAAAGTTAAGGGTAAAATAGTGGAAACATTACCTTGTATAAAAGTGTCAGTAGATAAACAGTTAAATATAAATGCTTTACTAGACACAAGTAAGAATTTTATCAGTATAAATCTTTTTGACAGCTTATCAACCCGATAGCTAGTTAAGCAAAATAATAATTGGTCCGGAACGATTTTAGCCGCCAACGATAGTCAGATAAATATATTGTCAGAATGCAAAATTAAAATCAGGATTGACAAGTATACATGGGATGAAAATTTTTTAATCATAGAACAAAATCATTATGATATTATTTTAGGTATACCATTTATGAGTAAAAAAGGACTGAATCTAGACTTACAGCATAAGTATTGTTATTTTAAGTTTGCTCCTAGCAATATGATAAGCATGCATGTTGAGGAAAAAGCAGATTTATCTTTAAATAACATCAAAATTGGAACACCGGAAATGACAGCCGAAGTGGAGTGTCTAATTGAACAATACCCCGATGTTTTCACTGATAAAATCGGCGAAGCACTTGATCTCCGAGTCGAACTACATTTATTAGACAATGAACCTGTTTGTATTCGCCCATATTATTTAAGTCCACCCGCCTTGCAAAAAATGAAAACTATAATCGAAGAATGGTTATCTCAGGACATAATTAAACCATCCACTAGTAAATACAGCAGCCCTGTATTTTTTAACTAAATCGGACCGATTAGTAGTAAATTATGCTGAGTTAAATAAAAAGTTAGTACAAATGAATTACCCAATCGGAGACTTACAAAATATGTATCAGCATTTACGAGGAGGAAGCTATTTCACTATTATTGACCTCAACAAAGCCTTTTTAAAATGCCCACTCGCTGAGAATTCTCGCGACATCACCTCCTTTAGTACAAAATTCGGTAAATACAGAGTGAAAAGGGTATGTTTTGGATTACAAGTCGGCAGGTCAGTTTTATCAAGCTACCTGGATAAAATATTTCATGACATAAAATTTCAATATTTAATAAATTTCTGCGATGATATTGTGATCTACAGCCCAGATAAGAAATCACACTTAGAGCATATCAAAGAGGTAATTAAGAGATTATCATACCACAAGCTTACCATAAATGTAAACAAAGCAAAGTTTTTCTGCAAAGAAATTAGTTTTTTGGGACATATTATACAAAATAATACTGTTACCATTGATCCCGAGCGAACGGTAAATATTAAGAATTTTCCTACACCCAAGAACCTAAGAGAAGTTAAACGATTTACCGGGATGTGTTCTTATTAGAGTAAATACATACCCAAGTATGCGGAGATATGTATTCCGTTACACGCACTGAAAAAGAAAGGCGTAACATTTAAGTGGTCACCTGATTGTCAAAAAGCCTTCGAAATACTGAAAGAAAAAATTTCAAACCCCCCATCTTACAACTGGCCGATTGTAATAAACAATTTATAGTTCAATGTGACGCATCAAAATTTGGAGCCGCTGGTGTACTTTTGCAAGCTAACGATCAAGGAGATCTTTTACCAATAGCATATTACTCAAAAAAATTCACAAATGCCGAAATGAAATATAGTATTTATGAGAAGGAAGCATACAGCGCTATTTTATGCATAGAAAAATGGCACGAATTCCTAGAGGTGCAGCCATTTAAATTAATTACCGATGATTTAGCCCTTTCTTTCCTAATTAGTTCAAAACGAAAGATCGGTCGGTTATCTAGGTGGACTGAACGACTTCTAAATTTACCATTTACCATAGAACACTGTAAAGGAACAGACAATGTCATAGCGGACGCATTATCTAGATTGTATGGAGAGGAAACGCCGAAGATTATGAATCACCGGAGATAACGCCCGATTTAAACAACACTTTAAAAAGTCTGTTAACCACACTGAAAAAGGAAGAACATGTAAATATTGTATATAGTAATTTTAAATCAACGAAACATGAGAAAAGGAGGACAGATATTTTTGCAACTTAATAAATGAAATACCTATGTTATTTACGGACCTGCAAAAACATCAGAACGAAGACGCTGATTGCATTAAAATAATAGACAGTGTAAATAATAAAAACAATCAAGATTGTTTCTTCTTAAACAAAGGATTATTAATGTATAATAATGGCAAGGGTAAATCTTGAATTTATTTACCAACACGATTAATGAACATGGTATATACATTTTATCATAATACCATATTTGGTGGACACTTAGGCATAGCACGAACACAAGCTAAAATCAATGAATATTTTTATAATCCCCATTTAGATACCCTAGTGAATGAAAAAGTCAAGACCTGTAAAATATGTCAAATATCTAAAACCACCCAGAGAAAATATGAGGGGAAATTAATCTCCATTCCGATTGAACACGCTATGAATACAATTTTCATGGATATATTAGGTCCATTACCACGAAGCAAATCAGGAAACCAATATTTATTAATAGTTGTGGACGGATTTACCCGATTTTTATGGATACATGCATTGAGAGAATGTAATTCTCGAGTAATTATTCAAAAACTCCAAAATACATTTTCTGAATTCTCTACACCCCGAATAATTGTCTCTGATAACGCCTCATACTTCACTTCTAAGGAATTTAAAAGTTATTTATTTAAAAACTACATTCAGCACAGGAGAATAGCAGCTTACAGAGCAAATGGGAATAAATCAGAAAGATTCATACGTGACGTATCGACTCTATTACGTTGTTTTTACAACCAAAATCAAACTTATTGGGACCAAGAAATAGGCAATATACAAATATGTCTTAACACACCCCGAAATTCATCCTCCGGAACTACTGAATTTAAATTAATGTTCTTTCACGATTGTAACAATGCGTTGTCAAATATTTGGAACCTCCAAGACTTCATATCCAACGAGATCAGCGTAGACGACAAGCGAGCAAATTTGAAAAAGGCGTTAATTAACGTGAAGAAAAATATTCAAACTAACCGGAAGCGTCTTAAATATCAAGACCCCAAGTCAAGACATCCCTACAAGATCGGCGACGCAGTCCTCATCAAGACACACTTTATAAGCAAGAAAATTAACAAATTTTCAAAGAAACTAGCCATAAAATACACCGGTCCATACAGAATATTGTATTTCATCACCGACGTGACAGTGTTAGTGCAAAATGTTGAAAGTGTTTCTGATGTCAAGAAAGTGCACATAATCGATTTAAAGCTATTTCGCAGCTAAAGTGTACATGTTTAGTAGATAAGGAAGTAGTAAAAAATTGAGACTTTTGGCCCATTTGATTGACAGCTTCCGGTCAGGTGACATTTAATGACGTATTTAGCGACGTAGTTGGCGACGTATTAGTGACGTCATGTGAGTAAGGTTAGTTCAAGGTCATCCTGAGGATGTTTAAAAAAAGAAATCCTGCACAGGTTTGATTCGATAGTGTTCATTCGATACATTTAACTAATGAAAATCAATAAATAATATATCGAATGAAAACCATCGAACAAAACCCGAGCAAGATTTCTAACTTTTATTTTTATTTATTTATTTACAATAATACACATCGAAAAAACATGTGCAAGATAGTAGAGACGTAATTCTAACTATTTCTTTATTTACAGTAATGTACACATAGGCAATGATTGTCAGAGAACCGTCGATTCTGCGGTGCCTGTTGCTTCTGTAGATGGGTAGGGTTCACATTCTCCACAATAATACTTCATTCTAGGCGCGGGTGGAAGTGATGATGGTTGCCACGATGTCGACTCCGATTCCGTAGAGCTGCTTACATTGAACGAGGCGAGAGGTTCATACTCTCCAAAATTATATCTATGCCCCTGTGTCGGTGGAAGTGTAGTTGCGGACGTTCTACAATGTTCTTGAGCTAAAGAGTTAGTTGCAGAAATATCCAATGTTATGTTGTAACCGTTAGCAATCAAAACTTTTAAGTCATCTAAAAGAAGTTGCAAATCATGAACTGTAGAAAGATGAACAGTATTGTAGTGGATACATTTAATCTTAAGAGCCATGATGTTACCTCGTGTACAGCTACTCGTGGAGTGAGCTTCCCACCTCCTCGCCTTCCTTTTATACGCACCCCCCTCCACTTTTTTACATTTACGATATGAATATCTTCATTACGTAACCTATGGGAGTTCTACATATAATGCAATGGTTATACATCAGTCCACAATCAGTGCATGTACAACAGTGTCTACAAGGTAAAAATAGTAAATTTTTCTCAGAGGATAAACACACTACACATTCGTTTCCTTCCCTCCTAATTTCTTCGGTTGGTGTTTCTAAAGTTTTAACAGGATGAGGTTTATATACTCCGATGGTTTTGTACAAACTCTCTACCTTTTTGAACTAACAGATAAGCACACCTGTCAAACCATCGTGCGTGTTCTTCCCATGGGTTATCTGTCGCTTGCCAATCCTGCAATCCTCCTCCGCAATTGTAACAAACAGTCTTATTCTCTTCTCCCATGTAAAAGAAACCAGCATCTGCAAACTTCATTCTAGTCTTGTATAGAAACGAGTCTTTTAATGCTGCATCAAACGTATCCAATCTCGATTGTAACTGTGCATATTTAGGAAATCTTATTCTCCTTTTTACTAATATATGTTCCATTTTGTTTTTGTAGGTTGTACCAAGGCAAATGTCGGAGGTATACTGACTTGGCAAAAGCGTGTAAAACAGGTACCTACCCTACCCCACCACAACTTTCCCCCACCAACTCATTGTCAGTCTGTATAAAAGTGATAATCTTTTAACCAATACAGTGAATTTTATAAGTTTTTAATCTAGGTCAAGGTCACCAAAAAATGTTTTTAAAAAAGATAAAATATCAGTACTTGGAGTTAATACTGATATTTTATATTTTTTAATTTTTATTTATTTCTTTACATAAAATTTACATCTTAAGTTTTACATGATATTGGCTTAATCTAACAATTTGAAGTTCCCGACGAGGTCAAATGCAGAGATAGCTCGGTAGAGTTGTTCCCGCTGACTCCGTGTGATACTATATACAAGGTTCCAGGTTCGATGTTTTGCAGATCTTCATTTTGAAGCAGTTGGACAAATCTCTTGGGCAGGAAAATTTGGAATTTTGCTTCATCTCCTACTGTGTATGGAGCATCGCTTAAAGATACGAGAATAGCGTCTCCCACTGATGTTTCGATCTTCCTCATGTCGTGGACGATGTAATGTTTATTTTCTTTTATTTCCGAAGTTTTTCTTGTTGGTAAAATAGTTGATTTTGATTGTGTGTTAAACTGATCCACCAATGTTTGCAGAAATTTCTGTGATGCCATTTTGATACGTGTTCTCTCGTTGCAGTCTGGAGTAATACTGATGGTGGGTCTCCTCGCTCTCCACGCTTTTATACCCTCCGGTCCCCCCTCCACTCTCCATTGTCCAAGGATGTAGAAAAGCAGCTAGACGATAAGCGTTCTTTACAGCGCAATGAAATTGAGCGTGTTTATCATTCTTTGTTAGAATACAAATATTATCCATCTCAAATTCGAAACACTTATCCATTTTAACATCTATTACATCTTTTGCCGTATAAAGCTGTATCCAATTTCGCTTTTCTAATCCTTTTGTATAAAGTCTTGTAAATTTACTGCAGTAGTGATTCATAATGCTTTCCACTTCTTCAAAACCTATAAAACCTTCATTCCAACCAATGTGATGCAAGTTTCTCGTTATCCACTTATTTGTTCTTTTGGATTTAGAGTTTAAGTTGTTAAAAGGAAATGGAGGTTTGAATTAAAAATTATAAATGACATACGTTTGCAAGTCTAAGATGATTAGTTCTTTAACAATGTATTTATCATTGTTTCCACGAAAAGCTTGAAATTCAATTATGCCAGACTTCTCCATGTATCGAATGACGACTGAACTGTTTCCACACCACGGTAAAGCTTTTATAGCTCAGGCCGTACAGTTCTCAGTGCGTTGGTGTATATTTAACGTGGGCACCATCCCCGGTAGGCCTACCCCACGAACTTCCTTTAGGTTTTTAAACTGTTTCAGTTAAAACGTTTTCTGTTTCTTCATGTTGTACAATTTCTTCTTCTTCTTTAACCTTTTCTTCTTTAATCGTTGTTTCTTCTTTTTCTTGAATCTTTTGTTCATTAATCTTTTGTTCATACTCCTTTAGACATCTCCACATTTCAACCTCATATGGTATTCGGTTAAAAATAGATGTATCTATTTGACCGTAAAGAATTTGTGCATCGGGATGTTGTTCCGTCGCATCTACCAAATAATCTTTTACCACAGTATTTGAAAATACAAGTTGTTTCATATACCTGGTTATAGGTGAAGCTGCACAACTCAAAACGTAGAATTCTTCCGGCGTCAGTTGATTTTTGTCATCATGTTTTGTCAGGTCTCTAAACCGTACTTGCTGTTCTCCGCGACATCTTAAAATATCGATTTCAACGTCACATTCTAAGAGACGAATAGCTGTCTTTTTTCCAATCATGTTCTTTGCCAAGTAGCATTCGATGAGGTGTAAATGTTTAAGAAAAGAATCCCATGCGGCATCTGAAAAAATAGCATTTTAGGTCCTTGGTTTAAAATTGCATTAGGTGTATAACCCAAGTCCTTTACCAAACCTATTGCTATGCCTTTAGTCATACATCTTGAGATTGGATAAAGTATGCGAAGAAAAATATCTGTCAGTATGTTTAAAGGGATGTCATTTTCAGGTCTTCTCTTCCTCTTTAAAGTTGACTTAGATGTTAAAACGTTGTCTGACTTTACCCCTTCATTTCGAAACTTAAGAAACTCGTCCAATTCTTCTTCATACTCTTTGATGTAAGAGTCTTCGTTTTGCACCAAACCTTCCACTTCTGCATTGTTATGCTCCTGTACTACAGAGGTCATCTCGACTGTAATAGATGTTGTTTCAACTGCAAACGCTGATCAACTGAACCCCTCTTGTAGTGCGCGCTATTTATACCCTTCCCCCTCCATAGACCTACAGAACCATTTTTACAATACCTGTTAGAGGTGTGTCCGTTACAATTTTATCGTGAAGAATCAAGACATACGCAGTTGTATTAGCGGGTATGTTAGATTCAAACTCCATTTCCAACTTAATATCTACACTTGATGACTTTACAGATTCATTTTGTTTAGAACAATCAATAACCACGATAGGAGCTTTTGAATTGAACTGCGTTGGTGATAGTAGCGGTGTGTTTGTTTTACCGTAGTAAGATGTTTGAAATCTAGCGTACATATCGTATAGAATGCTATATCGGTTTTTATCAAATGATATGTTTAAATTGTCATATGGAAAGAATTGCGAGTTGAGGTATAATTTACAATTCTTAAGTTTACAATTATCAAACGATGTCGGATCAGCTGTTATTTTATTTCTTCTATCTGTTTGTAATCCAAATATAACATATCTAGGTTTTTCCAAGTGTGTTGAAGTCTTTATAGTCCATGTATGTCGCTCCGTTGCGGGTAGAATAGGATATTCGTGTAACTCCCAGCTTCTAAATGCTAAAACTATATCGCGGTCCGCCTTTAATTGTCTCAACAAAGTAATCCTGTGTTAATCTGCAAGTTTTAGGTGTGGTACCCTCCAAACAATCTTTTTTAAATCCAACTTCCACTCCAGGTTAGCCTCAGTCGTTGCCCCTGGAGCTAATATTATATCTTTATCATTTGAAGCTCTTAGAAGAACCAATTCTTGTTTGACATTAATTAATATTTTATTGTAATCTTCTGCAAAACCTAATAATAATTTTAAAGGTACGTAAAAGTCAAAATATCCCTTGTCATCGGGTTTTATAGTGGATACATCTGGTGTAACCCATCCTGCGACTGCTAACAGGTTTTTCTCGTTTGGTGTTATGGAGCATAATCCTTTTAATGTACTGGCTATTCCAACCTTTTTTGTAGAATCTACTGTAACACCTGAAATTTCATACCTTATTTCATCAAAAAGAAAAGCCATTTGGTTATTAATAAACGGTATAGTTGTTCCTTCATTTCCATCTTTCTTTGTTACTCTTCCTTCAATGTATAAATAACTTTCGGAAGGTAAGGTGTAAATATCTTGTTGTTGAATAGGAATTCTGATTTCATCGTTATTGTTTAATTTCGATGAAGCGTAAGGGTTGTGGGTGTGATATTCTTTTTCCCACAAGGTCTCGTCGAACGTCGGTCCATGCGCTATATCCAGAATATCCATTGTTAATAACTTTAAAACCACTCTCTTTTAAAAATCGAATGTTTTCACTTGTTAACTCCTCTGATGCTGATACGCTACTGAGCTTTTTATCACTCACTCGATCCTTTTTAAACGTCAATCCCATTATTTATAAAATCGATCGTATATGTATTCTTATTGTGACAGTTTCACCTCTAAAGTCAACTATGTCACCGTCTTGATCTAATACGTTCAGAACAATGTCTGAGATGTAACTGGTGTTTAAAGGTAAATACATTAGGTTTTGTGGTCTTTCAATTATTTTAAATCCTGGAGGCACCGATGGGTAAAATGTATGCAATATGTGTCGATTTTCACCCAGTCTGTACAATCCTTGTATAATGTTACAAGTTATATCAATTGTGTTCAATGTAAGTATGCTTACAGTATTTGAACTTGTATGTTTCTTATTTCTCTCTAATATGGGTGTTGTAGAAGGAAATCCTAATAATCCTCCAACTGAATGTGGTTTGCTAAAATCTATATAATACTTTGATTTAATTTCTGTTTTTAAAGTATTATTATTTCCTTCTATAGTAATATTATCTTCTCCCAGCTTTTTCTGTATTTCCTTGCATATATCATCTATTTCATAAGACCCCGTGGATAGAGCAACTTCGTTAGGCTGGAGGAACTGTCCTTTTGCATCCTTTGCTTTATAGTAGTGAAGTTTATTATTCACGCCTTCAGTAATATTTGGTATAGAATTATAAGTTGTAAAATCTAGTAATGCTGCTTCCCATTGTTTTTCTTTATGAAAACGTAATGCGGGGAATAAAGTGCTCCGCAAGGTTGACGTTGTACCAGTCAAAGAGACCGTATATGAAGACATCTTAAAGCTGACTGACACTTTTTGCTAAAAACTCTAAACATAAATGTCCACAGATACATGTATCGTCAGGTTGCACCCTCTCATAATTGTATAAATCTTGTTTAGCAGAACGAAAATACTTTTGAAGTTCCTTTGGAGGTGGTAAATTACCAAAACTGTCAAAATAGTAAACTATTGAACCGAGTTTCTTATAACATACCCAATGTGTACCCGGTCCCTCACTATTCTCTAGATTTACTATACCGCTCTCATTGTTCCACATTTCTGATGGTAAATTATCTTTCATAAACACTCCTCTGAAGAATGGTATCTTTAAACAAGAAACATATCTAAAAAGATCTTGGTTACTTAATGCACGATTAGGAACTATTAACTGTTTTCTTGTATTTAATAGGCACGATACGGCCTTAGGTAAAGTCCTTGTCCTTTTTTTATCATGGACCATATTGATGGTTTGACTTTTTTAGTAGAACGTCTAGTGTTTCGTTTAATTCTTCCTCCTAGTTTTCGAGTTGTTTTTCTCCTTCCCCCTCTTCTCTTTTTCCTTCCACCACCAATTGCTGTTTTGGTTTTCATTGCTGCTGCCACTGCTAATGCTGCCGCTCTTTCGCCAAGACTAACGTCACTCGCTTTAACTCTTTCCCAAGCTTTTTTTGCAAGTATTTTATCGGCCACTGATCTGTGAGCAGAATCACTAAATTTTGAATAGGCTATATCGTGCTCTTTTCAAGCCTGATCTAATTTATTGATTCCCGGGTATCCTCTTGTCAATCTTTTTTTCAATTTAGTTCCAGGTCCACAATATTGATAACCGCCAGGTAGATGAAGTTCGATAGGTAACAAATCTATGGATTTATTAACTAAAGCTGAAATCGGTTTTCCTAGCAAGTTTAGTGTTGAAGAGACAACACCGCCTCCTTTCGTTATCGAATCTCGATGAGAACTAACACTGCTCCTTTTTCCCCATTGATATTTATACCTTTCTCAGGTGACGGATTAACAAAGAATGATCCTTTCAATGCTTTGCCATCCATTATATACCTCTTCATCGTTCGATTATACCTCTATTTAATAATTCAGCAATTAAAGCAACCCATTCGTTTTGAAGACCTGTGTGACCCGCTTCTATTGCTTCATGTATCAACCGCATTCTATTTACTAATTTATTAACATCATTATAATAAATTATATTTGTATTATAAGTATTTTTTAATAATCCTTCTCCATAAGCTGTTTTTTCATTTACCTTTCTTTTTTTCCTTACAGTATAAAAAGGAGTAACTTCTTCAGTAGACATGAACCTCTTTTTAGTTTTTTCCAGTTTTGTTGGAAATAACTCTGAAATAATGTTCCTATAATTTATAGATTGATTTCTATGTATTGAAGATGTTGGTTTATAATTATTTTTATGAGTATTTGTATCTAGACATATACCTTTAAAAGTTGCCAAGTCTCGTGTTGTATATTTGACAGGTTTGCTTTTAAAAATCAATTCAAACAATCCGTTTGTTCCTTTGTACGTTTTACCATTTATAATTATATTATCCTGCTCATCTACATCTAACTTGCTATCTCCAATCATTAAACCTCCTCTTTCCAGCCTAGCTCCGTATACATGATAATTTCTATTAGGTATAGAAGACTGTAACATCTTTAATACATATTTTCTACCAAGATCACCTTTAAACTGAATATCTAAACCCAATCTGCTAATATCTGACGGGGCACCCTCTTGTATGTCTTCTTCTTCCTCTTCACTTATATTTTTACCCTGTTCATATTGTATTTCTTCCGGTTTATCTTCAGTTTCTTCAAATTCTTCTTCAGTTTCTTCAGTTTTATCATCAGATTTTAAAAAAGGTAAAATTAAATCTCCTTCTGAAACTTTTCCAAGCTTTTGAGATACTTTCCTTAAAGGATCAATTACTGGTTTTAATGTTGTTTGAAGAAACTTATCTCTCTCACTAATCCCTAGTCTTAATGCTCTGTTTTTACTTCTTATAGAATCGCTTAGCGATTTTATCTCTTTTATCAACTTTTCTTGGTTAACCATGTTCACCCAACGGAAACCTTGTTCATAATGCAAATGTATCTCTATTCCTTTGTCTTTTGGTTTTATAAGTTATGTATTCACTCAACATTTCGTAAGATTTTTGTTGCAGGATTTATAAAGTATTTGTTTACAATATTTGTTTGAATCCAATCATTCTTCTTATTTTCTTTAATTCTAGTTTTAGCCAAATCATTATAAAAATCAAAAAACATTTCGCTTAAAACTCAAACAAAATAGTTTTTAATTGACGTTATTTCAGACTGTAAAGTTTGAAAATTTATAGCATCATTTTTATCTTGAGGATCATTAACATATCTTAATCGTTTTTTACTAATATTATAATCACCCTCTGGGGTAAGGGGCAATCCGGTGTACGATTCTTTGTCATTTGACCTTGATCTTACACCGAATTCGGTATAGCGTCCGAACTTGTCCACACTCATTTTATAAATGATTAAGTCCTTATATATGAAAATATATATATAACATTTTTAGCCTTTCCTTGTTACCATTTGATCACTTTCTGAAGTTCTAAAAGAGCTACCATCAGCATCAACTAATACATCATCTGTTATTCTTTTAAATACATAATTTTTTGGTATATATAGTCTATTGTCTATGTATTTAAATTTGCTCACAGATGTGGGATCACCAACCAACAAATCACGATTGTACTTCATGAAATCAAATTCTACACCAGCATATTTAAACTTTTTTACTTCATCATCATACCATAAAGCCTGTGACATTAAACAAATATCATCCCCAAATTCTCCCTTTGGTAAATTCGTTATGAATTGATTTTCAGCATCCCAACATTTTTCTTTTTTATCGAACATTATTACGTTGTACACTTTATCCCCCTGTTTAATTATGCTTTTCTCACCCTTTGTTAATATTTGTCCCACCACTGCTACATCTGTTGGCAATACACCTTCTTTTGTATTTGTTATTTGTTTACTGTTAGCATTAAACTTATCCCCGTTTAATGTAATAGTCTGACTTTTTGTAACACAATCATTATCATTTACAGCGGGTTTAACACGAACTAATCTTTTATTTTCAAAATCCCAATATCCTTTACTCTTTAATGGTATTTGAGAAACATTTGCAGCATCACCGCTTTCTTTACCATCATTTAGATTACTAATTGTATGGTGATTAGCATTCTATTTGTCTTCTTTTAATTCTAAGAAATTATATTTGTTATCACCTTGTACAAAGTTGTCTCCTTGTCTAGTTAGCGTTTGACCCATCACAGGTACTTCGTCTGGTTGTTCAGCTTGTAGTATATTATTTATTTTACGTTTTTTACCATTCCACATATTATCTTTCAATTCTAAACATTCATAATTCATTTTTCCTTGTACAAATGCATCTCCTTGTCTAGTTATTGTCTTTTCCAATTTAGAGTCTAAATATATTTTTGTTATTGAATTTGCAATTCTATGAGTTTTTGCATCGTACACATCTCCTTTAAGTTTTAAGCTTGTTGACACTTCCGATCGTAAAGTTTTTAAATTTATAGCTCCATTACTATCTTAAAGATCATTAACATACTTTAAACGTTTATTACTAATGTTGTAGTCGCCCTCCGGTGTAAGAGGCAAACCGGTGTGAGCTTCTTTATCATAAAATCTTGATCTTACACCGGATTCGGTATAACGTCCGAACTTGTCCACACTCATTTTACAAATGACTGTATCATCGTTTATACAACTATTTATATACGTTACAAAATAAAGACCAATTTAGCAATTTTATATAAGATTATGTGTTTATGTTATTGAACTAAAACAATTCGATTTAATCCCAATCTATATCTACCATTTTTAACACTTTGTTCTTTATCAATCACCAGGAATCCATATTTATCTTCCCATGCTTTACTACAAATTTGTTTTAGCCTTTCAAACGACATATCAGCACCAACATGATCGTTATGTATATGTTTTAAATTCATATCGTCTTGTTTAAATATAACGATAATATTTGCGTTATCCCTAATTAACTGTTTTGGGATTTTGCTATATGTTTGACCAATGTAGATACAGTCTATATTGTGATGTCTCCCCATCGCGAAATAGTTTCTAATGGTGTCATGGTTTTCACAAGAAACATCATCAAAAATAAAGACTGAGTAAGGCTTTGCTTCATTCGGCTGCAAAATTTTATCACTTGCATCAAATTTGAAATAAATTACTTCCGGTACATCAGATATTATTTTATCTAATAACTGATATTTTGGTTGGAGCAAAGACTTTGAAAAAATGTATAGATTATTAAACTTTAATCCGTTAGGATTAGTTATTAAATTAAACACTACATTTGTTTTCCCACAATTTGAAGGTCCACTCACTATACACCTTACGCTGTTTGGTAATAAGTTTCCATGTTTCCCTTCTACATGTTTTACACTATCCACAGTTAATTCATCTATATTCGCAATTATAAAAGAATCCTTAAGTTTTATAATCTCCATGTCAGCACTCTTTGACGGTTAACATGATACTAGTGAAATCTTATAAAAGATCTTGTTTAGATACCCACGAGTCTGCACTTTCATCAAAACCCAGCCAGCGCACCAATACTTGGTCGATCTTTCGTTTTAATATCTTTTCCACAAGATAAACATCTCCAACAGTAGACTTTAACATTTCATGCCCGTAAAAACCACCTTGTAAAAGTTCTCCTTTATTATCCTTAAGTATATAAGTTTCTGGATATGTAGGTTGTACTCTATGTACGGTAAAAACTTCATTAGTCCAGTTGGGTAATTATTTCTTGCTAAATATTCCTTTATATTTGCTAATACGAATAAACATATTGCCAGAACGGGGAATAGAGCAGTAAGTTATTGTAACAAACTGATCTACTCCCCGCTCTGTATTTAAAGTTAAATATTTGAAGAAAGAAGATTATTCAGACTCATCCGATGATGATGATGATGATGATGATGATGATGAGGTCATTTCGCAGAATAAGCGGCGACGAGCACTAAAGTCCCCTGTGTCTGGATTTATAAATAACCCATCGGTATTGCTACTACTTAAAGGAGTTTCAATATTAATGGGTTCCATTTCCTCCAAACAGAGCAACTGATGATACATAATCAACGTCTCTGGATCAACGTCGTCGTCACTCAACAGCTCGATTTGCTCCATCTCTCCAAAATATGGTACACTGCTGGAAATATCGCTTAGTAGTTCAAGATTACTAAATAAATCATCTTCCATTTCTGAATCGTCTTCGTCTTCGTCTTCGTCTTCGTCTTCGTTAATTTCTACTGGAATATTTTTTATAATTTCCAGTATAGTCTTCTTAGAAGGGAAAATATTGTCTCTATGTGACATGGTTCCAAGTAACAGACTGATTTTACTACTAATGGGAAACCTCCTTTTATACCCCGATTTAGGTGGTGGGGGGTGTAAGTGAGAGGGAAAAGGTATTTTTATTTACATAATCAATATTATCCGCAAGTCTTTTAAGTCTTGTAAGCAGGTCAAGGTTACCTGAACATACTTCCAAAACGGGGAATAGAGCAGTAAGTAGTTCTCACTTAGACCACAAACTGATCTATTCCCCGCTCTGTTTTTTTTTCAACCCACTCCCCTTTTTTATTGTTTTAACAAAGGTTTGGTTTATATAAAATGTTATGTTGATAATCCATCCCTGCCGGAGTAATCTTGCCAATATACTCAACATTTTACGCAACAATATACGAGTAGTTATCTGGGTAGTTTGTTTTCCATGCTTCCTGTTCACTATTAAACACTGGACTTGTAGGCTTCCACATATACAAATCGCAACCAACCTCACAATCGATAAATTTTTTCAGTACACTTCTCAAGGCAATTAACTGATTTACATTTTCAATTCTTCTGCTTACTACTAGTGTTGCAGCAGAGATAGAGAGAGCGTTATACAGAGCAGATGCACTCATTTTCAGCAGAATGATTGTACCACTGACGCAAAACCTTCTTTTATACCCGATCCAGTTGGTGGAGGATAAGTGGTGGGGGGTTCTAGTAATAGGGAAGGGGTAGGTTATAAAATTAAAATATATCTAACAATTTTATACTATCTGAAAGGTTTTTAAAGCTCGTAATTGGGTCAAGGACACCTTAAAATACCACCAGAACAGGGATAAGAGCAGTAAGTGATTCTTATTCAAACCGCAAACTGATCTTATCCCTGCTCTGTATTACCCCACTCTGTATTTTAAAGGTTTTTAGTTTTCGCTAAACAAACGTTGAAGCGCAATCTCATCTAGAAGAATTTCTTGAAGAGTTGAGGTTGTGATCGGTTGTTCAGGCAGTTGGGGTGAAGTAAATGGGTTTTCCAACTCCATTTGTAAGGTTTTGATATATTTTGTTGCAAGGTGTATAATCGATAATTTGGTCATTTTCGAATTAGCAAATGGTAATTTGGATTGTAGTAAACTATATGCTTGATTTACTTTTAAAACCCTTTTCTGCTCCCGGACATTTCTTGGCTCGCTATTTACGTTAGTTGATCCAGCTTGACCGTCCATAGCTGACTACTAACTAAATTCTGGAACGGTCGCTTAAATACCATAAGAGTGGGAGTAGGTGGTAGGGAAGGGGTGTTTTATTTAACATATCTATCCTATCCGCAAATTTTCTAAGTCTGTGAGTGGGTCAAGGCCACCTAAACTTACTACCAAAATGGGGAATAGAGCAGTAAGTGGTTCTCACTTAGACCACAAACTGATCTATTCCCCGCTCTGTATTTTATAGGTCTTTAATTGGTTACAATGATCATTCGTCCTGGTCCTCATCAAGAAGGAAAAGTTGTTTATAGACTGAGGGTTCTTCATCGAAGAAATGTTGAGCCGCTAAGTCATCCTCTTGAAGAAAAACAGATTCAAACGGTTGAGGGGTGAGTGGATTCTCAGATGTTTGGGGTACCATGAGTTGTGATTCAAGATGCTTGATATACTTGATGGCCATTGTTATAATTTTAAATTTAGAATCATCGGCATGCGCAAATGGTAAGCTGCTTTTTAGTCTTTGAAAACCATCGTTCATTCTTGCTCTCCATTTCCGCGAACTTTCAATGTTTCTCTCGGTTTTAAGAGATCCGGAGTTGGATGTGCTTGCTGAGGTCTTCATAGCTGACTAATAAGTATATTCCGAAGCGCTCGCTTAAATACCCACAAGCCCCCACCAATACCCATTAACCCCCTCTTTTTTCTTGAATCATATTTTTGGCTTAGTACAATATATTTAAGTTTAAAATCTAGGTCAAGGTCGTTGTAACATTAAAAAAATGTGGACAACCTATTTACATTTTGCAGCATGTGCTACAAAATTTAAATAGGTTGTCCACACTTTTTTTAATTTGGAAAAGAAATTTATTAAATTTGAAAAGAACTTTTTTTATTACAGTTTTTTCCACTAAGTTTTTCCATTATTGTTTTGGATTAAGTAGTGTTTTTTGTTGGGTTTTTCAGGATAATCCATGCCTTTAGGCAATCTTAAAATGTAGAGTTGATCTCCACATTTTAACATTACTTTAAAAAAACCCATTGTTTTGACAAAGAAGTATTGTTTGTTTTTGGAAAGTCTGTTAATCCGAGTGTTGGTTGGTTCCACTGATGGATGTGTTGTAGAAAGAGAAACGCTGCCCTTCTGTTTTTGTTTTAAATGAAAACTGCACAACTGTTTATTTAAAATACAACATTTTGCACAGCGTTCACCTTTCTTTGAACCTTTTTTGAAAATATAATTGCATTGTTGTGCAGGAAGTATGCACATCCTTTGCAATGACTTAAATTGTTTGAATTTATCTGAAGGATATTGACTATTTGTGCAAATTACTAGAGGTCTGGTTGAACTCGTAGAAGGTGGAGTTTCAGTTGAAGGGGTAGTAAATGTTTCAGAGCTCGAGCTCGAGGAGGATGATGAAGAGGTGGAGCTCGAACTAGAGGACAATGACGAAGTGGATCTCGAGGATGCTGATGAAGGAGAAGATGAACGTGAGCGAGATGTAGCGGAAGGACACTCATCAATATTTATGACGGGTGGTGGAGTCATCTCGGTTGTTTTCTCAGGGATGATCAGGGCCATTGCAAGAGCCTGACGAAGAATAGAACCAACAGGAGAAGTCGAGGGTGATGCAGAAGTCGAGGGTGATGCAGAAGTCGAGGGTGATGCAAAAGTCGAGGGTGATGCAGAAGTCGAAGGTGATGCAGAAGTCGAGGGCGATGCAAGAGCCTGGCGAAGAATAGAACCAGCAGAAGTCGAGGGTAATGCAGAAGTCGAGGGTGATGCAGAAGTCGAAGGTGATTCAGAAGTCGAGGGCGATGCAAGAGCCTGGCGAAGAATAGAACCAGCAGAAGTTGGAGGTGACTGTAACAAATCAGAACAAGAAGGAATAGTAGCTTTCATCTTCATTGGTTTTGTTTGTTTCCTAATGTAGGCGTTTGGATCCATAGGTCTGAGCGTAAGCAAGCACAGGCAGCAGAATGATTTTACCAGTGATGGGGAACTTCTTTTATACCCGATGTAAGTGGTGGGGAGTGCAAGAGTTAGAGAGGGGATATTGTTGTAAAATATATCTTCTAATATTTTACCAAACGAACATATTCTAAGTCTCCAAGGTCATCTAAACAATTGGCAAAACGAGAAACAGAGCAGTATGTAATTCTCACTTGAATTATAAACTACACTGTTCCCCGCTCTGTATTAAAGCAAACAATTATAATCAATGAATTGAATAAGTCCCGTTAGTAGGTCAAGGCCATCTAAACAATTGCCAAAACGATCAACAGAGCAGTATGTAATTTTCACTTGAATTATAAACTGCTCTGTTCCCCACTCTGTATTAAAAAAACAATTATAATCAATGAATTTTAATAAGTTCCGTCAGTAGGTCAAGGTCATATAAACATATTGCCAAAACAGGGAATAGAGCGACAATTGATGCTCTATTCCCAGTTCTGCATTTGAAATGATAATTTTGAGGAACCCAGCAAAAAGCTACAACCAAGGTCTATGTTACAATGGCTAACATCATCCTGAAACCCAATGGTACGTATATACAAACAAAGGGCGTCAGGCAGCCGAAAACCAAAGTTTTGACCAAGGTATTTTACAAAGACTGATTTAAAATTCAAAGGGAAAATACTTATGAAAGATACTCACAGTTATAGGGAATAATCCTAATAACAGGAACCTTTTATTAATTAACCCCCCAAGAAGTTACAAATGGATTGCAAGGTGTATTGACTAAGATACAAAGACTGCTTTAATATTCACAAAATTTTCTCGTTCGGGAGAGGTAAGATAGGTAATGTCAACCGGTTTGCATGGCCGTATTGACAGGCCGTTTTTCAGGGCCGAACCTTTTTGTAAAGGAATGGGGGTTTATTTGAGAAACATATTAAATTAATTTGACAACAATTCAAGACTTTACCCCAGTTTACTTTACATAAGACCGATTTGCAGGGCCGAACCTTTTTGTAGGAAATGACTTTACCCACAGGTACATATTTAATTAGTAAATAAGACACTTTAACCAACACCAAATATAATCACAAACACTAACTATGTACTACTAGCAAACAACAAGCAAAAATCTAACAAACAAACTACCGTGCTTAACTAACATGCACATGCAAATGCGCATGATCTGTTAATTGCACGTCGGGCCCAACGCACATTTAACAGACCTACGCTGGCAGAGTGCTACCCGCTGGTACGTATATACAAACAACGGGCAGCGAGCAACTGCGAAAAGACTGCAGACTGCTCCCGCTTATAAAGGCGACAGTCACTGGTGGGGGGAACCCCACCTGCTCCACCTGTCTGACCTCAAAAGGTAAACCCCAGCTGTATAACCACATATGTGAAAGTGTTAGAGAGGGGGGATATGGTTGTGAGGGATAAATATATTTTCTAATATTTTACTAAACGAAAGAGAAAATACCCACTGTTTCAGAAATTCGTAAACATTTAGTGAATTAATTACAAGTTACAAAATGCAGTACAACCGTGTTTTATGTATGAATATAAAAGCTTAGAATCTAAACTTTCTAATAGTATATAATTTATTGCGTTACATTGACGTTTAAAAGTCAAAATATGCGGTTTAGTACAGACATATAAAATTTGTCTTTCAGAGACGCTTGCCAGATCTAGAGTTAGAGCAATCTTCCTTCCCAGCTGCATGACCATATATGGATAGAGCAAGGTTTCGCTTTCTGACCCTCTATACTCCGTCGGCAAGCTCATTCTGGTTTTGTCTCGCGCACTGGGACCACGCTCTACAATGTCGTCCCCAATAACACCCGAGAAGCTGCGTCGCCTGAAGGAGTCCTTGAAGAGAGTGGAGAAGAGAAGTGGGTTTAAGAAGCCGACTTCATTTAAGTCAAGAGTGAAGAGCAATTTTCAAAACCATCCGCTGTATTTTGTACAACCACCGACACAACCAACAACAACAGCAACTGAGCCTCGACCTTCGACTCCACCTCCTACCGTCGATGAAGTCATGGAGCAAACGAAGGTAATGCAAGAACATGAGCTAATCACGCCCTTGCATCAAATAACTGCAAAGTTTCGACAATTAAAATTAAACGTACATTATAAATTTGTGGCAAAATTGGATGACAATTGTTACATTTTGTTTCACAACGAATGTCACATTAAAGTCCACTTACCAAGAACACTACTACCGCCGCCTTCTATGATTCCCCATAAAAAATGGTTATATTTCATCCGGCAAAACGGTACAGCGGATTGGATTCTACAGTAAAACACTCATCACCCCCACATCGGCTTCTCCACCCACATCGGCTTCTCCACCCACACAACTCTTCTAGGACACCAAAAACGGTTCTTTTCAGGACCAACCTAAACATTACAAGTTAGGGACTTTTGCATGTAATAGGTAGACGATCTTTATTAGTCTCCAATTGACCTTGACCGTGAGGCAGGTCCTTGACCGTGAGGCAGGCCAAACAGTTTCTAATTGATCTCTAACTACATTCCGAAACGGCGCGGCGAATAATCTCCAGCCGCTTCCTAAACAGCGACCGGTCCCCCCCCTCTCCACGTTGACCTCTTTGCAACAAAACTTACAGCGTTTCAAATGTATTCTTGCTCCGATTCTTGCTTGACTCCGATACCTCCACATCATTATGAACAACGAGTTAGGAACAAGGAAAACTTCCTATTATTGGAAGATTGCCTTATTTTTGGAATTTAAAATATAACGTAAAAGTACTAAAATTACGCGGCTCGACAAGACAAACAAGAAGTTGCAATTAAAAACTCAAATCCGATTAAAGATATAACAGCAATAGCGGAAAAACAACTATTTTGAGGATAAAGTAACGATGTGGAGGAGGGTAGATTTTTATCCTACACGCTAGCGGTACATCACTTTAATTCCAGCTCTTGACAAATAAACATCTACCTATAAAGTTTAAGTAAAGTCTGAACATGTCACAGTTTTACAGAAATATGACGAAGGTGTCATATAGTACTCCACTTACGACAACCTTCTACTTTTCCGACAATGAAGATAGAATGTCTACGCTTTTAGTGGACTGTGAACGGTTCCGACGAAGAATAATCAAGACTGAAACACTCTTAGAAAGTTGTCTGCTACGAAAGGAGCAACACATGAAGACATACACTAGTTTAGATCATAGTGACTGTTATACCTATACACATACGATGTTTAGCACTAATCATTAAAGTTTTCAGTTACGGAGCTACGATTCTCACAGTGTAAGAGCTAAACCATAACTAAATAGCTATCCCGTGGTTATTATGCGAAATAAAAATTTGTTGGGGGAAACGTTGTGGTGGGGGTAAGGGCTGGGTACCCATCCTACATGCTCGTGACACATCAGTGTACCTTCAGCCCATGCCCAGTACTCATGGACTCGTCAATCCAAGACAATACTGTTTGTTCTACATATTCTTGTAATTTTGAACAAGCTGTCAATAATGTAAATACAACTGATCAAATACAAGTGCATGAAGTTTCTACCACAACGTCTTCTGATGCGGAAGCAATAATGTTATCCTTGGTAGGATTTGACTAATGACTATTTTATTTAACAATCATAAAAAAAACTTTACAGGATCTAACGTATAAATGCATAATTTTGTTCGGCTTGTTGAGACGCAACAGCAGAGTAAAGTTTAGCATCTAACAATTTTAATAGTTTGAAATTATCGAATCAAACTTGTGCAAGATAGTTTTTTAAAAACTTCTTCAGACGACCTTGACCTAGTCCAACATCTATGACATCACTAATACGTCGCCAACTACGTCGCTAAATACGTCATTAAATGTCACCTGACCGGAAGCTGTCAATCAAATGGGCCAAAAGTCTCAATTTTTTACTACTTAAGGAAATTTGTAAATACGGATAAATAAATGTATTAGGTATTTTAAAACCAGTTTAACGAGGTAAAAAAAAGGTGATTTTTTTTGTATATAATAATAAAAAAACTTGAGAAAACTGAGATTTAAGTTGAGGAACTTATATTCGCTAATATGGACGGCAAAATTAAATTTAATGTAGTAAAGTAACATGGTTTTATTTTAACGTTGGTTTTAGAAGCAAATGTGAAACGGTAATAAATGAGAACGGAAGGTTTGGCGATTCTGAGAATAAATGTGAGCGAAAGGTCTGATGAATGAGATAAATGGGAGAGAAAATGATTAGATTTAAGGTTATACAACACTTCAACACAAAACACAATTAAACACAATTATTTCACACGACGCACACCGTCTATTTTTAGAGAAAATAATCTTCCTTTTTGGAAATGAAATACTTGTAAATATTTATTTGAAGGATTTTTAAATATAAATTGTTTTGTAATTGTTTGTAAGAAATTACAACTTAAATCAAATTTATGCGGGGAGGAGAATTAGAGCAAAGTTAAAACATGTGTATTTGTAGATAATTATAAATTGAACCATTGTTAGAGTTATCAAATGCTCTGAACGGTATTCTCCATGCCATCTGTTGGCGAAGCAAGGAACTAGTTTCGTAACCCCCAATTATGTTGCCGCGCGGGAAATCTCTCGGATTTGAATATGGATAGTTTAGATTTAGACTTTAACACATGATGGATTTATTTATTTTAACAAGCGATGATAGATTGGTATTCATAGTAGTGTGGAAAGGGGACTTTTGGCTCACTTGATTTATGGCTTCCGGTCACGTGACCGGAAGCGCTGCGTCATGAAAGACGTCATCTGAGGCTGAGCCAGTGACGTAGGCGGTTTCGTGACGTAATGAGTGAAAGGTTAAAGTTCAAGGTCACGGGGAGGTAATTTTAAAAATGTACTACCTCGCACGCGTAAAATCCGATTGTGATTCGATAGTTAATCGATAAGAAATATCGAATGAAAACAATCGAATGAAGCAATCGAATGATACGAGTGCGAGGTAGTACTATTACAAATATTACTTTATTTTATTTACAATAATTCATGTTTACAATAGTTCCCCGTTGTTCGTTGTCATCGATGTTGTTGATCCGGACGAGTTGCGGCCATCACTTCGCTTTCTGATGAAAGACGGTAGATATTTCGATTCCTGCGCAGAGTCCATGTTGTTTTTTGATGCGTAAAGTTCCAAAGATAAATCGTAACCGGACGCAATGAGAAGTCTTAACTCTTCATTAAAAACCTCGAGGTCTTGGAAAGTCGCCAGATGAATAGAGTCATAATGAATACACCTAATTTTGATGGACATTTTAACAGAGAGCTCGAAGTACACTGGTCAAGAGCCGGAGGTGTACTGACTATTCGCTAGCTAGCGTTTTGGTATCAAACAAAATGGTGGGGGTAAAAGTGTGGTGGGGCGGAGCAGATGGCGGACGGCAGATGGCAGGCGGCAGGTGGCAGCTGGTGCGAGGCAGATGGTTGCTACTACATCCACCATCATTAGTCAAACCCTATTAGGGATGACATTATTGCTTCTGCATCAGAAGATATTGTGCTAGAAACTTCATGTACTTGTATTTCATCATTTGTATTGTCAGCTTGCTCAATATTAAAAGAATAACATGTGGAAGAAACAGTAGTGCCTTGTATTGGCGAATCCATGTGAACTATGCAAGAGCCGCAGGTATACTGAAGTGATACAAGCATGTAGGATAGACACTCGCCTTTACCCCCCACCACACCAGTTTCCCCCCACCAAGTTTTCACATCGTACAATAACTACGGGACATGCATTAGTTAGGGTCTAGCTCTGGGTCTGTGAGGATCGGAGCTCCGTAACTGAAAACATTAACAATTCTTGCTCGACACTGTTTTTACGCAATCATAACAGTCACTGTGATCTAATTTATTGCATGTACTCATATGATGCATCTTGCGTAGCAGACAACTTGCTAAGAATGTTTCAGCCTGGAGTATTCTACAGCGAAATCGCTCACAATCCACTAACAGCGTAGACCTTCTATCTTCACAGTCGGAGAAGTAGAAGGTGGTGGTAGGCGGACTGTTGAAGGACACCTTCGTCATATTTCTGTAAAACTGTGACATCTTTAGAATAACACAAACTCTATAGGTAGATGTTAATCCTGCAAGAGCTGAAAGTATAATGATATAGCGCTAGCGTGTATGATACCCACCCGACCTACCCGCACCACAACGTTACCTCGGTATACTTTAAACTATAAATAACTTGTCGTAGTTTAATCCATAAACAAAGTATTTATTTATGTCAGGCCTTGAATGTGTTGTTTTCGCGCTATTTCTTCCCTACTCTCAGTCGGATCTGAATTCTATTCGCACCATATTGTTCGTCTAATTAACCCGCGTAATTTGAGTACCCACTCGCTATACTTTAACCCAATAATAAAGAAGTTATTAATATGTAACCTCTAAAACATTGGTTTTTTCACTATTTCTGCTATACCGTTGGTCGGATCTGAATTCGGTTTGCACCATCTTGTTCGTCTGATTAACCCGCGTAATTTGGATACCCACTCGCTGTACTTTAACCCAATAATAAAGAAGTTATTAGTATGTAACCTTGAAAACATTGGTTTTTTCGCTATTTCTGCTATGCCGATGATCGGATCTGAATTTTGTTTGCACCATCTTGTTCGTCTGATCAATTCGCGTAATTTGAGTACCCACATGACACACTTTGGACAAACTTTGTAGTTTTTTCGCTTCTGCTGCTATACCCTTGGGTGGATCAAAATTCTGTTTGCACCTCCTTGTTCGTCTGATCAATTCGCGTAATTTGAGTACCCACATGACATACTTTGGAAAAACTTTGTACCCCCCCCAACATGGGTCATGTTCAAGGTCAAGGTCAAGTTCAAGGACTTTGGGACTTAGAAATTTTCACAAAGTGGGCTGCACAAACAAAATCTCCTGCCTATGTACAGGCCAAGTCCCTAACTTGAAATGCTTAGGGTGGTCCTGAAAAGGACCGTTTGCGTGCTGAAGGTTGGTCGGGATAGGGATGGTCGGGATAAGGATCAGTTCAAACTTGATTCTTCAAAACCCACTTTACCCTCCCATCTTTTCTGGTTAAGAATAACTCCTGTGTATCAGGTATCAGAGGAGGTGGTGGTGGGAGAGACTGCGGCAGACGCACCTCGATGTAGTGGATGGTGTGTTGAAACAGGAAGACGTGGTTCCCGTTGGTTGCCACATATTTATACTCCGTCATCCGCTTCAGATTTCGAAACTCGACCTTGGAGACTTCAAACGCAACCCCATCACCCTTGTCCTTTGCATCACCTCATCGACAGTCGGTGTTGGAGACGAAGGTTGAGCCGCCGATGTAGAAGGCCGAGGCTGAGCCGATGTAGAAGGCCGAGGCTGAGTCGAGGGTCGTTGTTCAAAATACAGCGGATGGCCACGGAGATTCCGTTTGAGAGACTTCAAAGTTGAAGGTCTTTTAAACCCGCTCCTTCTTTCCGTCGACCTCTTCAAAGATTCCTTTAAGCGCTGGAGTTTTTCGGGAGTCAGAGGAGAAGACATGGTGTAAATAGGATGGAAGAGAAAATGGATAAGATAGAGTTGGATAGAGCACGTGTGTACTGGTTGCAAACCAAAGCTGGAATGAGGTGGTAGACAGAGTGAAGCAGGTCGTAAAGTGAAACCTTGCCCTATCCATACATGGGTAGAAAGCTGAGGACTGGTTTAGAACCGGTTACGACAATCCCCCCCCCCGAGCACGAGCACCCCCCCCCCTCGAGCACCCCCCCTCGAGCCCCCCCCTCGAATACCCCCCCCTCGAGACCCCCCCCCCTTTTTGGGTCATGTTCAAGGTCAAGGTCAAGGTCGAGGGAAAAATGTTCTTGGAAGTGCGGGATAAAATCCCGCAACGAAGCAGGGTTATCCCTTATCCCGCTTTCCCCTTAATATCCCGATTTCCCATTCTCCGTCTATATAACCCGAGATTTCGAGCGTCTCTTCGCAGTAGCCTGCCGCCCGTTGCGATGAACGTCCCACTGGGTTGCAGTGCCTGCTGCAGCGTAGGTCTGTTAAGTGTGCGTTGGGCCCGACGCGCAATTAAGATATCCGCGCCCTTGCATGTTTAGTTAGTTTGTTTAAGCATGTTAGATAACGCTTGTAGTTTGCTGCTAAGTAATGTAGTTAGTCTAATATATATATATATGTTAGTGGGTGGTATCGGTTTGAAGTGTTTTATTTACTAATAACATATGTACTCCCGGCCCTACAGGTCCCTCAACAACCTTGGTCAAAACTTGGGTTCGCAGCAGCCTGACGCCGGGTGTTTGGGTCTACGTCCCACCGGGTTTCAGTGATACTGTTGACCTTTGCAAAACCGACCTCGGCTGTTTTTGTAAAAGTAACGTTAACTGATTAATTTGTTTCTTTTACATAGTTGCTGGTAAAGTCTTTATTTTCAAAGTAATGTATCTTGTTTCTCATCCTTTTCCTAAACCCCTGACAATAAGGTTCGGCCCTGAAAACCGGCCTTGTCAATAAGATCAATACGGCCATGCAAACCGGTTGACACCACCTATCTCACCCATGAGAAACGTTTGTGAAATATAAAATCAGTCTCTTGTTTAAAATCAGTCTCTTGTTTGTTGTCTTTTGTCCCCTTCCCCAATACAGAGCGGGGAATAGAGCAGTATGTTGTGCTCTATTCCCCGCTTTGGCATTATGTCAGATGACCTTGACCTACTGACGGGACTTAGAAAAACCGTCGTTGATCAAATATTGGAAGAAATGTGGACTTAGAGATATTTCATACGGACAAGGTTGACACAAAAATGTTGTATTAAAAATAAAAACTGGAGGGGGAAATGTTTTATATACTTCAACAGCGTGGTAAAAATCATCATATCGCTATGGAAGCTGTAGGTGTAAACACTTGGCTTGTTCCTTCCGAGCTTGCTATTTCAGAAGCCTTTCTGTCCATCCTTACTTATGAGTTCCGCGGCATTAAATTAAAAGTAAAGATAGAGCTGAGACCGTTGCATAGAAATGATATGCATTGTATTTTGTTGGAATGGGAATCGCCCTCCGGCATTAATCTTTTCCATTTAATCAAAAGATCGTGCAAGGAGTTTTATGTAAAACGGATAATAGTCTCCCTTGTTTAAACGTAGTACAGCTTGCTTCCAAAGTAAAATGGCAAAGGTAACACCTTTGCTATTTTACAAAATATTTTAGCGTGTCCTTGACCCAGTTACCGGACTTGGAGCAATTCAGAGTATGCGATACAGTGTTGGAACAAACTACTGTCGAAGTCCTTGCCCCCCCCCATGATATATTCCTATAAAAGCGGGAGCAGCCCGCAGAGGGTTCGCAGTCGCAGGCCGACAGCCTAGCTAGCTGTTTGCCCGCGCTGTCCGCAATAGTATCTCTAGTATAGAGTTGGTACCACTGTATATTAGAGATGCTACCTTAGCTTAAGGCATGTCTGTTTATTATTAAGCATGTTAGAATAACGCTTGTAGTTTGCTGCTAGTAAATGTAGTTAGTTTAACTGTAGTTAGTTTGGTGTTGGTTTTAAAGTGTCTTTGAAGTGTTTTTATTTACTAATGAAATATGTACTTTTCTTTCACGCTCCCATTCAAAAAGGTATGGCACGAAAACCGACCTTATGTCTTTAAATATCTCAGGGGGGATTATGTTTCTCAAATAAACACCTTTCCTAACCCCTTACAAAAAGGTACGGCACGAAAACCGACCTTGAGTCATTACGGCATGAAAACCGGATGACTTTTTTTACCTATCTTAGCCCTCACTCACGAGAAACAGATTCAGTTAGTTTGCTTATCTTGGTTAAATCTAAAGGGATCTTGGTTAAATATTTGTAAAATTTAAGGGAATCTTGTTTAAATATCTGTAAAATTTAAGGGGATCTTGGTCAGGTGATTATTGTACTTCGGTTCGTAGTACTCTGACGCCTACACAGTGATGAACGTCCTTGCGGTTTCAGAGTGCGCGACTGTTGTAAACTGGCCATATTGCTTATCTTGGGGGATACATCTTCGGGGAAATAAACTTAAGGGGACCTTGGTCAGGTATTATTGTACTTCGGTTCGTAAAACTCTGACGCCTACACAGTGATGAACGTCCTTGTGGTTTCAGAGCGCGCGACTGTTGTTAACTGACCATTTTGCTTATCTTGGGGGATACATCTTCGGGGAAATAAACTTAAGGGGACCTTGGTCAGGTATTATTGTACTTTGGTTCGTAGTACTCTGACGCCTAGACAGTGATGAACGTCCTTGCGGTTTCAGAGTGCGCGACTGTTGTAAACTGACCATATCGTTTGTTTGTTGGGTTAATAATTTTTCGGGGGAGAGGTTAGTGTTCCGTTATCAGGTTTATTGCCTATAATTGCGAGCTTTAAACTAGTCCTCTTCTCCTAATACAGAGCGGGGCATAGAGCAGTTTGTGGTCCAAGTGAGAATCACTTACTGCTCTATTCCCCGTTTTGGCAACATGTTCAGATGACCTTGACCCACTTCGGGACTTAGAGAAAATTATTGTTTGGTAAAAACATTTACTCTTACAATAATACCCCTTCCCTATCACTAACACCCCCCCCCTCCCATAAAACGGGTATATAGGAGGGCTTCCACCAGTGGTAAAATCATTCTGCTGCTTACACTTTCCGAGCGCAGTTCAGTTTCCGACATGTCCAGCCGTAGGAAACAATCTTCACCGAGGAAGGTTGAACATTCTCCACCTGCTCCGCCAGCTCCTTCCATCCTTCGGCAGGCGTTGATGCTGGCATGCGTTGTTCCTGCGGAGCCAGCACCACGTTCGATGCCAGCTCTTGACGTATCGCCACCACTTCAAGCAAACCCTGTTGCTCCCCCGTCTGCTTCTTCATCTTCTTCATCGTCTTCATCTTCTTCATCGTCTTCATCGTCATCTTCTTCATCCTCTCCGGCTACTTCTCGCCCACCTTCTCCGGCTAGTTCAAGTTCTTCCAAATTATCTACATCGCCGAGGAAGGTTGGACAAACACCACCTACTTCATCTCTGGCTTCACCAGCTCCTTCCATTCTTCAGCAGGCGCTGGCAGACATTCTTATACTGGAGCCGAAGCCAATCAGAGATGAGAATCCACCTTCTACATCAGGCTCTTCTACACGTCCGTCTGTAATTTTTAATAACCCGCAATCTCCTTCTGAGAATTTAAAACAATTAAAATGTCAATGTATATATATCTTCAAAAAAGGTCCGAAGAAAGGTGAACGCTGTCACAGGTCTTGTGTTTCAAATGAGGAAATATGCGGGTATCATTTAAAACTGAAACATAAGACTAGCGTTTCTCGATCTTCACCAATATCAACAGTGAACCCCAAAAAACTTCGAATTAATAGGCTTCGTAAAAACGAACGTTACTTTTTTGTTAAAAAGAAAGGTTTTCTAAAGGTGATTCTAAAATGCGCAGACCAACTGTTCTATTTAGCATTACCTAAGGGTATGTTCCACCCTGAAAACCCTACCAGACGAGACTATTTAATTCGAAACGAAAAGGGAGTCACTGTGTGGAAATCATTACCGTAAAATCAAAGTTCAAAAACCTATCTTCCAAATTTAAGTAAATATTTGTTTCTTTTCCAAATTAAAAAAAAGTGTGGACGACCTATTTAAATTCTGTAGCATGCTGCAGAAGGTAAATAGGTTGTCCACACTTTTTTTATAATCTTAAAACGACCTTGACCTAGATAGGCGCGGGTACATAAGCGCGATGTTGCAGAGTCGGTTATCACTTTGGTTGTGAATTGCATCAAGAGAGCATCTGCCATGGTATACCTCCACTATATTGACTCTACTGCTAAAGCGGATACTTTTACCCAGCTTGTGTACCAACTGTTAATGGAGTATCAACATGTTCAGATCAAAGGATTGGGTATTCGTGGAACAGAAGAAGTAAAAATAGATGTGAAACCAATTCCTTTGAAGAACAAAATTTACCAATTATTACAAGAAGGCTACATCCTGTGTCTTTATTACACAACCTCATAAACTACATACAAGGCCTACAATACCCCTTCCCTATCACTAATTACCCCCACCACTTAAATCGTGGCGTATAAAAAGAGGTTTTTCATCAGTGCTTATCTCATTCTGCTACTTGTGTTAGCACTAGGATATATAGCAGCTATGTCACCAAAGGATAATATATTTCCTTCTGCAAAATCAATCGTGGGAAATATAAAACATATTGTGATTGAAAGTGAGGATGAAAATGAAGACGAATTGGGAGATGTTGAATTATTAAGTAATATGGATGCAATGGAAGATCTTGAATTATTAAGTGATATGGACAGTGATGATCTTGAAGCAGGATATATGGAACAAATTGAACCGTTAAGTGACGTGGAATCTGAAACCTATAGAATCTATCAGCATCTTCTCTGTTCTGAAGAAATACATGATGAAACTCCAACCACTAGTAGTAGTAGTTTGGATGGGCTATTTTTAGATAGCGCACGAGGGGTATATCATATTCGTCGACGACTATTTTTTTCCGATGATTCTGATACAACTGATTCCGATTCATCAAATGAGTCTGATTAAGTGTTGTTTTTTTCTTGTCAACTGTCAAACTTTAAATACAGAGCGGGGAATAGATCAGTTTGTAGTCAAAGTGAGAACTACTTACTGCTCTATTCCCCGTTTTGGTAATATCGTTGTATAACCTTGACACAGTTACAGGACAGAAAATATTTACCAGTTTAAAATATATTAAATTTTCCTGTTGGAGAAAATTGTCCTTGTTAAATACAAAGTGGGGAATAGATCAGTTTATGGTTTAAAATGAAATCATTTACTGCTCTATTCCCCGTTTTGGCAAATATGCTCAATGTCCTTGACCCAAATACAGAATTTTGTAGCCTCCAGCTACAAACTTAAACTTAACCTAAAACGTACCCCCACCACTTTTTCTAGGGTATAAATAGAGGTGCATTTGCAGTGTTTTTTCATTATAACGTTGACCCTTGTGAAGAGCACGCCTACATTATGATTCGCTGCGATATTTGTAAAGCTTCTTTCAGAGATGAATGGCTTTTAACCATTCATAAAGAATTGAAACATAACACCAATACAAATACAGAAGAACCAAATGAAGAAGAATTAGATTCAATCGACCAACAATTAGCAAAACATCAAGAAGAACAAAATGAAGAAGAACACAACGAAGAAAAAGAAGAAAATGAAGAAAAAGAATAAAATGAAGTTTCAAGACCAAGTGTCATTCATTATGCGCCTGGACCATCAGTAAATGTGGAACTACACGCCCGAGCACTTCCGGGTAATGTTGTAACCCACTTTAAAATTGACAATACAAAATTGAAACTTGAAGAATTTTTAAATAACGCAAAAGGATTGGTTAGCAAAACTCTGAAAAATAAATTAAAAAGATTAAATTTTATTAAATTTGGACTATTACTGGATACTTTATTTACAAACATTCAAAATGAAACTTCACCGAGAGGGTTCTTAACAAAAAACCGAACTATTATGTTTTCGTCAGATATTGATTCAATCGTATCTGAATGTTTTGAAGAGCTAATGACAAAAATACAAGAACATGAAGGAAGAGGCTCTGGATGGAGTTTGTTAAGCATCACAGGGCTAGACTTAAGAGTACACAAACACGGCTATGGAATTCGAGGAACTAGCTACATCCCTCTACCAACAAAGATTAGAAATACCTTATCCTGCGTCAACGTACAAAATCAAGATACTGAATGTTTTAAATATGCCATGTTGGTCAAATATGTAACAGACAATCCGATAAGACCAAGCCGCAAATATGAAGAAGTACAACATAGATATAATTTTCAAGGGATGACTTACCCTGTTGCTATAACAGACATTTCAAAATTTGAAAAGCAAAATCCTTCAGCTTCTGTCAACATTTTCGGCTTAGATTCGTCAAACAATGCGTACCCCTTGCACATAACACCTATTGAGCGCAGAGATCATACGGATTTGCTATTGATCACCAAAGGGGACATATCCCACTATGTCTACATAAGAAACTTTGGAGCTCTTGTATCTAAACAAATATCAAAAAAGACGGAGAGAAAACCATTTGTAAAAGATGTTTTTGTCATGTAGGCAAACCATTAAGAAGGGGAGGTTCAGAATGGTTAGTAGAACATCAAAGGTTATGTAATGGAAACTATGAGGTTAGAATTAAATTGCCACATTCCAGCAGAGCGCAGATAAAATTTGACAAAGTAATACAACAATACCGTGTACCTGTTGCTGTTTACGCTGATTTCGAGTCTTCTTTACATCCGCTTGAACAACAAGAAGAGGACGTTACAAGAAGAAGCAAATACAAACTTCATTCACCAAACAGTTATTGCATACTAATTAAATCCACGTTGACTGAAGACCATCTTCAAAAATATGGACTATCATCTTCTCCAAAGATTTATCGCGGTGAAGAAGCAGCCAAATACTTTGTCGATGATCTGTATGACATAGCTGCAAAGGTAGAAGAACTGTATAGAACAAAGGTACCCATGTCACCTATGGAAGAAGAAGAGCTTCAACATGATGATTCAACAACAACGTGTTATCTGTTTAATAACACCTTTACACTGGATAACGTTAAAGTTCGTGACCACGATCATCTTACGGGAGCGTACAGAGGTGCAGCCTGTAACGCTTGCAACTTGAACTACAAACTACCATATTTCATCCCAGTAGTTCTGCACAATCTGAGTGGTTATGATTCGCACTTCATAATCCCCGAACTAGGAAGAGATAATGGAGCAATAGACGTTTTGGCTACTACAATGGAACAATTTATAAGCTTTTCAAAAAAGGTGGGTAAAATTAAATTAAGGTTTGTTGATTCATTTAGATTTATGCCTTCAAGCCTCATGAAATTATCTGAAAATCTAAGAAGAACAGATTTGATAGAAACAAGCAAAATTGTACCCAATAGTAAAATGGATTTGGTTCTTCGAAAAGGAGTCTTCCCCTATGATTACATCGATGGACTGCATAGATTTGATGAAACATCACTACCTCCACCAGAACACTTCAAAAACAAACTTAATGATTCGGAAATATCACTTGAGGACTATCAACACGCACGTCGAGTATGGAACGAGTTAGATATGAAGACCTTAGGAGATTACTCGGACTTTTATGTCAAACTAGATGTAACTCTTCTTTGTGATGTAATGGAAGAATTCCAAAACACCTGTTTTGCTGCATACGGTTTGGACCCTCTACATTCGTATACTTCACCAGGATTAGCTTGGCAAGCCATGTTAAAAGAAACAAAATGCAAACTCCAACTTTTAACAGATATTGACATGGTTTTAATGGTTGAAGCTGTAGTAATAGGCGGATTGACCCAAAGTGTTACCAGACATGTCAAAGCCAACAACAAATACCTTCCCGATTACGATGAAACCAAACCGTCAACCTATTTAGGATATTTCGATGCAAATAACCTGTACGGATGGGCAATGTCAAACCCACTTCCTTTTGATAACTTTAAATGGATTAATCCCGACTCTATTGGCGATATTTTACAAATTCCGAAACATGGTGACACTGGATATATTTTGGATTGCGATTTTGAATACCCAGAAAATTTACATGATCTTCATTATGACCTTCCACTTCTTGCTAAAACAGAAATTTCACCAATTGGAAAACACCCCAAATTAATGATGACATTAAATAATAAACAACGCTACGTGGCTCACTTTTGGGTGGTTCAACAAGCTATCGAATTAGGACTACGTCTAACTAAAATTAATAGAGTTTTGGAATTTTCTCAATCATGCTGGTTGAAACCCTACATTGATTCAAATACCATCAGAAGAGCAGCAGCTACATCAGACTTTCAAAAAGATTTCTTTAAATTAATGAATAATGCGATATTTGGAAAAACATTGGAAAACAAAAGAAGACATAAAAATGTTAAACTTGTTACCGACGCAAAAAAATTACAGAAACTAGTACAGCAGCCAAATTTTGGAACATCTATAATTATTAATGAAAAACTTGTAGCAGTGTCCATGAAGAAGACGAGTGTGAAGATGGATCGTCCTTTGTATATAGGCATGTCAATCTTGGACATCTCAAAAACACACATGTACGACTTTCACTACAACAAAATGGTGGCGTTCTACGGAAGAGAAAATATATCTATTACATATATGGACACTGACGCTTTCATATATCGCATAGTAACATTGGACATGTATAAAGACTTACGTACATTTATTTACAAGAACGACTTTGATTTCTCCGATTATCCAAAAGATCATCCAAACTACGACAATGGCAGACACAAAAAAGTACTAGGCAAATTCAAGGATGAGGCTAATGGTGTTCTACTTGAAGAGATTGTTGCACTGATGTCTAAACTATATTCTTTGAAACTCTATAATGAAAAAGAAGAAGAAGAAAAGAACAATAGCTATTTTAAGAAAGCTAAAGGTGTGAAGAGTTTATATTTAAAGAAGAAAGTGCATTTTGAACACTACAAGCAATGCTTATTTGAGGATAACATCATTACAGCTAAATTAAACACCATCAGAAGTTTTAACCATCAGCTGTACAGCGTGACTGAAGTTAAAAAGGCGCTATCCTGTAATGACGACAAAAGACAAACCCTTCCAGACAAAATCAACACATTGCCATTCGGCCACTACTCCCTCAACCCTATTGACGAGTAACCTTTTCATCGTCCTAGATCCTTATCCTTTTCCTTTCCGTAAAAAAGGGGAAACACAGCAATGTTAAGCTGTGTTTCCCCTTTTTTTACACAAGTTTTGAATGACCTTGAACTATATGTATGTATATATAAGCAGATTTATACCATAGAATATTTAATACCATATCAGCTGCCTTCGTGAAACCATCATGTCAGACCTGAAGGAGAAGATTATTAATGAACAACACAAACCTGCAAGAATAAAGTTTCCAAGAAGAAATACTGTTATAAAAGGGATAAATGATCTATATCAAGCGGATTTAATTGAAATGCGACCGCATAGCAGAATAAACAAAGGATTTAAATATATACTCACAATTATTAATTGTTTTACAAAAGTTGCAGACGCTTTGCCTCTAAAGGACAAGACTGGTAAAAGCGTAACAGAAGCCATGGAAATAGCCATAAAAAGAGATAAAAACAAAATTAAACATTTACAAACTGATGATGGAACAGAATACTTTAATACAAACTTTGCACAGTTAATGAATAAATATAAAATAAATCATTATTCTACAAATTCAGAGAAAAAAGCAGCTATTGTAGAAAGATTTAATAGAACCTTAAAAGGAGCACTGTATAAACAATTTTCAAAAAGAGGTTCTTACGTATGGTATGATGTTTTACCACAATTAATAAATGATTATAACAACAGGTTTCATAGAACTATTGGTATGAAACCTAACAAAGTAAATAGAAGAAATGCAAAAGATGTATTAAAACGCATAAAGAAAAATACAAAGCCTAAAGTAGAAAAAATGCAGCCAAGAAAATTTAATGTAAGTGATAAAGTACGGATTAGTAAATATAAGGGAGTGTTTACCAAGAAATACCTTCCCAATTGGACGAATTAAGTTTTTACAGTGTATAAAGTGCAACCGACTGTACCTGAAACGTATATCCTAAAAGATAACAAAGGAGATTTGTTGCAAGGTGCATTTTATGGACATGAAATGTTAAAGTCAACAGTAGGTGATGTATATCTTGTTGAAAAAGTGTTACAAAGAAAAAAGGACGCAGTTAAATTGCGGTGGTTAGGGTTTAACAAAACTGAGGATTCATGGATACCTATAAAGGACTTGGTTTAATACAAGCAACTCATTTCATCGTTAACCTTTGAGCAGGATGGAGATTATTCACCATAAAGATCGATTCAATATTAATAACATAGATGATTTAACTGTGGATAACGTTAAAATCAACAATGGTAAACACGGTAGTTTACTTCCAAACACTGTTCGATGTATAGTAAGTGGCCCCTCAAACTGTGGAAAGACCAATGTTGTCTTTAATTTGATCACTAATCCGCAGGGATTAAGGTTTAATAACCTATATATTTTTTCAAAGTCTCTACATCAACCAAAGTATCAATTGCTGGTTAAAATCCTATCTGATGTGTCTGATGTTAATTTTTAAAAATTTAACGCTAGTGATAGCATTATGCAACCAAACGAAGCGAAACCGTATTCTGTATTTATATTTGACGATGTATCTTGTGAAAATCAGGATACTATTAGAAACTACTTTGCCATGGGAAGACATAATAACATCGACAGCATATATATAGGACAAACTTATAGCAAAATCCCAAAACAACTTATCAGAGATAATGCAAATATTCTAATTGTATTCAAACAAGATGATACTAACCTAAAACATATATATAACGATCATGTGAATGCGGATATGCTATTTGAAAAGTTTAAAGAGCTTTGCGGAAAAGCATGGGCGGAAAAGTATGGATTTTTGGTTATTATGAAAGATCAAGCTATAAAAGATGGTCGTTATAGAATAGGTTTTGATAAATTTGTTTTAATACACTGATTAGCGGTATTACTGTACAAGTCGTCAAGGTGTGAAGATGGTTAACCAGGAAAAGCTATTAAAGGAAATAAAATCACTTAGTGATTCTATTAGACAAAAGAACCGAGCTTTAAAATCAGGTATAAATGAAAGAGAGCAATTTTTAGAAACAACATTCAAACCTGTTACTGAACCTTTAAAGCGATTAGCACAAAATATGGAAAAACCTTCAATTCGCTTCGAAGGAGACAAAATGCTACCAATTTCCAAATATGAAGAAGAATTTCAGAATGATGAAAGTTTTGGTCAGTTACAAACATCTGAAGAAAGCGACGAGTATGAAGAAAGCGGAGATATAGAGGATTTAAAGGAAAAGGACATTGCAGAAGATACAAGCACAGAAGATACAAGTGTAGAAGATACAAGAGCAGAAGAAGAGGATATTAACCCATCCAACTTAAGCAAATTAGGCACTGATATTATGTTTAAAGGAACACTTGGAAGAACATATACGTTAAAAATGTTACACGCCGCACATGCTAATCGAAATTATCATACCTATGGAGCTAGAATAGAGGATAAAGGATTAATGATTGGAGATAGCAAGTTAGATATAAACGAAAATGATGATATAGTTATTGGAGATAAGAAATATAAAGGTACTAAAGGTTTGTTTGAACTCATATTTAAAAATAATCCTGGTAAATATACTAAAAGGGATTTACAATTGTTTAAAAATATATTAGAGTATACAAATGCACATAGAAAGAAGTATTCCAAAGACCTACCTATTCATAGAAACCGGTCAATAAAATATACAAGTATTATATCTAGTCTTTTCCCCTCGAAATCAAAAAAAGCTCAAATTAAAAGAAGAGCTTTATCTTCTGCTGAATTAAATGTTTTGCATAAAAAGAGAAAAACAACTGATCCTACCACATCTGGAAGGGGATTATTGAAAAATTTGTATAAAACTAATATAATATATTACAACGATATAAATAAGTTAGTTGATCGAATGAGGTTATTACATGAAGCTATGGAAGCCGGGCACACTGGTTTAGAAAACGAATGGGTAGCTTTGGTTGATGAACTGCGAAAACAAGGAATAATTGTTCAGTAGACGTATATATAATAAGAACCTAAACGATAGCGATTCAGTTACATCATGAGTGTGGACAAGTTTGGACGGTATTCCGAGTTTGAAGTAAAATCTGGATATAGTGAAAAAAGAGCTGGGTTTCCGTTAACACCTGACGGAAACTATAATTTTGAAGGAAAAGTAATTCAAAATGTTGGTGATCCGCTTATGTCGTCTGATGCGGTTACGGTACAGTACATGAAAAAAGAACCCCAACTGTACACGAAGATCATTGGGGGTTTTCCGGTAAAAGGTTAAGCGATATACAATATCCCATTTATGATGGTGAAGCAATAAATTTAGCTACTCTAAAATTGTTAACGATTTACAAAAGGAATAAAACTGATACAAGCTATGATTTAAAAAAATTAAAATTATCAAATGTAGGTGATTGTGAGCAGGATGGAGACGCTGTAAATAAGAAAATGTTTGATATTGTACACAAGAAATGGACTACGGAATATGAAAAACATTTGGAAAGGTTTGGTGCAGCTCTATTCCATTATATCCATCGGGCTTCAGGAAGAGATGCAGCTTCAGATGTTGACAGTCACAATTATTTAGACTGGAAAAATATACACAATCCAGAGAAACCTAATCAACGAGATAAACCATCTGAGCCTTCTAAAGTCAAGACATTAGGAAAGCAGGATAAAGTGAATGTGATTAATGAACCAACAGAAAACAATGAAGATTACATAAGAGAAAAAAGAATTTAAAATACCCATGATAAGGGATAAAGCATCAGTCATATTCGAGAGACGATACAGAGAGGATGATGGAATCCAATATTACTGCGTGGAGTTTAATATCTCAAGAGCCGAGATTTCCCCAAGGAGTGTTGACAGATGGTTTTGTTCAACGGTTTGATAGATATATGGATTGGGAACAACTTTCCATACACTACCTCTTTACAATGACTATGTTAAGAATTTATTTTCACAGAGTTAACTGGATCCATATGTTACAAAGACAACAGTTTTCAGAAGACTTCCTCGTAGAGATGACAGAAAATTTTAATAACTGTTGGGAAGTAATAAGTAAATATCAAAATCTATCTGAGAATTACATTGACAATTTTAAAGATAAACTAGACTGGGATGTGTTATTCAATTACCAACGATTAAGTGGCAAGTTTCTAAGGGAACACGCCAACTATTTAAAGTTTATCCATTTTACCGAAGACAACGATACCATCACCAGCGGAGAAACATCTGGAACATCTTCAATTACACCTTATTTCTATTTTTACTACTTTTATTTAATATGTCTACATTTAATTAATAAATCCATTTCTATATAATAAATGGATTTTAAACAGTATATAATACAAGAAACCAAAACTGATATTACATTCATTGTAAAACATTTATAGAGTGCACCTACTATATTTATACTCTTCCATGCGAAGGTTATTTATATATTGAAGGAAAAGTAACAAAAACTGATGGTACTGCTGGAAACTCTGTTCCGTTCATAAATAATCCTATGGCATTTTTATTTGATGAGATTAGATATGAAATTTCAGGAGTTACAGTCGATTCAACAAAAAAGGTTGGAATTTCCAGTACATTGAAAGGATTAGCGTCTTTAACACCAAATGAGAAGAATCTCTTAGCTGTTGCAGGATGGGTTGCACCAGACAAAAGTACAATCGCTCCTGACTCTTCGGGAAACTTTGATTTCTACGTACCTTTAAGATTACTCCTAGGATTTGCTGAAGACTACAGAAGAATAATAATAAATGTAAAACAAGAACTAGTTTTATTAAGATCATCAAACGATAATGATATTATTAAAGCAGCTGCTGGAACAACTGATGCCAATTTAGACTGGAAATTAACATTAGACAAGATTGTTTGGAGAGTACCACATGTGCGACTAAATGATGAACACAGGATTACATTATTAAGAAAGTTAAAATCAGATCGAGACATTGTAATGCCATTCAGAAGCTGGGAGTTTCATGAATACCCCGTTTTACCTACAACACAACGGCATACATGGACTGTAAAAACTTCTACTCATTTGGAAAAAGCGAGATATGTAATATTTGGATTACAAACGAAGAAGAAAAGTATAATAACTGAAAATGCTGGTGAATTTGACCATTGTAAATTAACAAACTGTAAAGTGTTCCTGAATTCACAATTCTTTCCCTACGACAACTTTAATATTTCTTTTGATAAAAAAAGATACAGTGTTTTATACGACATGTACGCTAGGTTCCAAAATTCATATTACGGCAAAACAAATACACCTCTACTATCTCCCGTACAGTTTGAATCGAAAGCTCCGATTGTTGTAATTGATTGTTCCAAACAAAATGAATCTGTAAAATCGTCTAGTGTTGATATAAAAATAGAAATGGAATTTCAAGAAAACGTACCTGCAAATACATCTGCGTATTGTTTAATTTTGCACGATAAAATTGTTACATACACACCGTTGACCGGTATTGTAAAGACAGTATTGTAAAACGTTGTACCACCACCAGCACCGCCACTGTCGCTAACCTATAAATAGCGGAGCAGCAATGCAGGTCTTCAGTTGATCGTCTATCGGCGCATGGGTAACATCTTCTACAAAATGAGTTCTCCATCTGTTGTACAAGGTGATGCAGAGGTAGCACCGTTATTGGAACGTGATAATACTAGTGAAGCAGAAATCATCAAGGAAATAACTGCATTTTTAAAGTTTGGTAAAAGAGATAGAGAGGAGGAAATTAATGCAGACCCATCAAAGGTAGTACCAAAGAGGAAGAAGAAAGTTGAAGAAAATATTCCTCCTCACATTTTAACTGAAGTTTTTCTGCGAATCTTTACCCCATCTCAGCATGCATCAGTTAAAGTGTATCAGTTGGATTGATGAAATCATTGGATTATTCCCCTACAGTAATACTACACCATGGAACAAAAAAGGTTTTATTTTCGCAAAATGCTTGGGAGTCATTTTTGAAACATGTACATTTAATAGAATGTTATTTAACTAACAGTTTGTGTGGAAGGAAAACACATATTCGACTTTTGGATTGTGACAATGAAATCGATATTGTTAAACATCGCGGACAACTACAAGTGCGAATTAGAGACTTGACTCAACATGAAAATAAGATTCTACTGTCACGTGAAGAATTCTACGTTTTAAACTACGCAACAGAACCTATTACAAGGTACATGAGACAGTTGGTATTTGCAAGCGCTATTATTAAAGAATATTTGGTCGATACTTTGGAAAAACAACCTGATAGCACCATCGTGTACGGACCTGTGGATACATCTATTTTTAATAGAATACCTCATGAAGTTTGCATGTGGAGAAAGTTAAAGGATTTTGAACCACTTGTAGAAATCGCTACAGAAGCTACAGAAGAAACAACACAGGAAGAAGAAACGGAGAAACAAGAAGAAGAAGAAAACGAAACATAAGAAGAAGAAGTTAAAAAAGACTAAAGTTTGACTTAGTAAAGAAGAACACACGTGGGGTAGGCCTATTGGGGACGGTGCCCACGTTAAATATACACCAACGCGCCTGCAACTGTACAGCCTGCTATTTAACCTACCGTGGTGTGGAAAACAGTTTAGTTGATCGCTAGGTGCCATGATGAGCGGAGGGGATGAAGAAGTGAGTGTAAAGCCTTGTGTAATAGAATTTCAAGCATTTCGAAATAATGATGATAGGTTTATTATCAAGGAATTAGTAATTTTAGACTTGCTTACATTTGTAGCCTACCCATTCACGTTTGAAGCTCCTTTTTCTTTTAACAAACTTAACACCAAAGCGAAAAGTACAAACAAATGGATAACAAACTACTTTTATCACATACATTGGTATGAAGGATTTATAAGCTACAGTAATCTGCACAGTATTATGTTTAACTTTTGCAAACAATATTCACATATATACACAAGAGGATTAGAAAAAAAGAACTGGATACAAAAGTACACGCACGGTGATGTTTTCGATATAACTATCAGTAAGGACTTTAACATTAATCTCGGTAATACTTGTGTCGCTGCAAAAGATCTTAAACACGGCCAAAAAAACTGTGCATTGTACAACGCATATCGTTTGGCTGCTTACTTGAAACAATCGCAGGAATGTGGTGGGGGTAGCGGAGAACAGAAATGTGGTAGGGGTAGCGGGGCCTATAAATACGAGGAGACAGCACCGCTCCAGCACGAGTATTATTCGAGACTCCGAAGAGGCAACATCACAGAAGACACCACAACCACCACTGACGAAGATGGCATCACAACAGTTTCTACAAACACTGGTTGATCAATTCAACACTCATTCAAAATCCGACCTTCTGCTAACTAAAAAGTGTTCAGAACTAAAAGAACAAAAACACTACATTATTCATAACATCAAGAAAGTGGAAACCACACATGGAGAAGCAATTCTAGTTTCATTGAGCGAAGGACCTTTCACTCCAGGAGATGAGCCGAAGTTTCAAGTATTTCTTCCAAAACGATTTGTTCAACTGCTACAAAATGAAGATTTGCGAGATATTCAACCGGGGACGTTGTATTTGGTATCACACGGTGTAAGCGGCAACAACTCTACGGAACTCACTCTGCACATCACGCATATTTGTACATAATGTCTCTGTTTGTATTTCTCTGTTTGTATTTCTAGTCATTAATGTTAGACTTAAGCTTATTGTATTGTAAGATGTTTGTTTAATAGAGAAAAGAAAAAAAGAAAAAAGAAAAAAAGAAAAAAAGAAAAAAAGAAAAAAGAAAAAAAGAAAACAGCAACACAGCAGTATATTATTTTATATACTGCTGTGTTGCTTTTTTAAATTCAAATGGGTGACCTTGAACTTTCATTCAGGGTTAACTTATGCAGAGGTATAAAAGAGAGGGAGCAGTGAAGTTAGTCTCAGTCTTGTCTAACACACGCTGCAGCTAACATGTCGGTGCCGCCTATGAACAATTTATTTTCGATAACAATTTGACGACATATTGTTGCGAGTTACAATGTTTTAAAATACCAGGCGATCAAGTTGACGGGAAAGCTTGTCGTAAGTGCAAGTGTTTCAGCTATTGCATATGTAGATGTAAAACGTATCAAATGAACCGACAAGATAAAATACAAGAATTACGACGAAGGATTGCATTACTGTGGCGGCGAATGTAGTAGCAACCATCTGCCTCGCACCAGCTGCCACCTGCCGCCTGCCATCTGCCGTCCGCCATCTGCTCCGCCCCACCACACTTTTACCCCCACCATTTTGTTTGATACCAAAACGCTAGCTAGCGAATAGTCAGTACACCTCCGGCTCTTGACCAGTGTACTTCGAGCTCTCTGTTAAAATGTCCATCAAAATTAGGTGTATTCATTATGACTCTATTCATCTGGCGACTTTCCAAGACCTCGAGGTTTTTAATGAAGAGTTAAGACTTCTCATTGTGTCCGGTTACGATTTATCTTTGGAACTTTACGCATCAAAAAACAACATGGACTCTGCGCAGGAATCGAAATATCTACCGTCTTTCATCAGAAAGCGAAGTGATGGCCGCAACTCGTCCGGATCAACAACATCGATGACAACGAACAACGGGGAACTATTGTAAACATGAATTATTGTAAATAAAATAAAGTAATATTTGTAATAGTACTACCTCGCACTCGTATCATTAGATTGCTTCATTCGATTGTTTTCATTCGATATTTATTATCGATTAACTATCGAATCACAATCGGATTTTACGCGTGCGAGGTAGTACTTTTTAAAATTACCTCCCCGTGACCTTGAACTTTAACCTTTCACTCATTACGTCACGAAACCGCCTACGTCACTGGCTCAGCCTCAGATGACGTCTTTCATGACGCAGCGCTTCCGGTCACGTGACCGGAAGCCATAAATCAAGTGAGCCAAAAGTCCCCTTTCCACACTACTATTAATTGATATGTATTTTCGATTTTAGATAAGTAATTAAATATTTTTTTGGAAGAGGCGGATAATTTATAGTGATATGTTGTTTTATACAAAATATTTAATTACATATCATTATGTTAAAGGTATTAACAACCAAGAGAGTAATTTTATTTAGTATAGTGGTATGGTGGCAACACTGTCATTTCAAACTAGACGCTTAGACTTTAAAATACGTTTGAGTTGGTGTGGCCATATAACTGGAATGTCGTAGATAATTACGTAGATCATTCCATCCCAGTTGGCCAGATACACCAAAGTAAAGTAAGACGAATCCATTATATATTATTAGACAGTAGCTGATATAGCTAAGGATCATTTTATTTATAATTTGTACATTTTGAAGCGCACCATCAGTAAACCATATTAAGTTACAACGATGTCAGATTGTTTTTATTAATTCCTGTAGTAAAGTATCTCAATTGGTTGGTTATGTATTCCCAAAACTTAAACAATGTTTATACCTAATTGGCACCCTCGGTATATGGTAAACGTTCTTAATATTAAATATTGATAACCTCTTAGAATAAATCAAATTCAAATGCTCTTTAACAGACCAAATATGCTCTAGAAAAGCGACAGTTATGTTCTTTTAAGTCTTTTTAGCGCTGTTATATTGGATAATCGGAATTTCCAGTTTAACGTAATCGGACGAGCTAGACACAACAAAGTATAATATGCAGTCATGTACTAGTACATAGTACTATTTAAATGTGCCTCCATTTTATTATACAGCGTTTGAAGTATGTTTAATAATTTATTTGCTTAAAGGGTCATTATTGTTAGTGTACTTTGATGTTTCTTCTGACATGTAGTGACATCTCTGTATGTTCCATAGGTTAAACCTTTTTTTGCGCTGAAAACTGAGTAATCATACTAAAGATTTGTTGAGGTAATTACATTTATAACATCTTACTGGGAAGAAAATTATAAAGTCATAATTGTAATTTGCAAGTTAGTATTATTTAAGAATATATTTATGTTATTTAGCTTACTTTACTCTACATAATTATGTAGGCCAGGTAGGTCCAAGCCCACCCACACTGATTACATTATTACTATTGTGTTTCATAAAATACTTATTTTGCCAAGATTTTACTATGGGAGATTTGTTAAGAAACAGTAGACCGCGAGATGGTTGGTTGCAATTTGTTTTTTCTTTTATAAGTCTCGTAATTTCGAATTGCATTGAAATAGAACAAAAGCTAAATTTTAATTCTACAATCGAGATTTGTACTTAGGACGTACAAAATATAGAAGCCGACGTATTAGAGTATATTCTGCATCTGTAATGTAGATTTAAGAAACTCCTTTTTAAAATTTGAATGGAATTGTACTCAATTTCACTTTTTTAAGTTTTTTCCATAAAACGAATTAAAACCCGAGACCGAAGAACAATAAACAAGTAGAAAATACAAGGCGTTTGCGTTGTTTTGAGGTATTATTTTAGAAACAAGCTACATTTGAGATTCACATTGTTTTCAGAAAAATTTCGAATAAGCACCGTAATTTTACATGTGAAATCCGATGTCTCATTATGTAAAATCTTCACCTATGAAACTACTAACTGAGAATATACGACTTACTTTTAAAGGGGGAGTATTTATACAATCTAATCCGAATTTAATTAGGATTAAACATACATCCAACTTAGACGTTTCATACAAATTAGATTTTCTGTTAGCAATCGATATACAAAGATTTCTTAAAATACTTAGAAATATATGGTTTTTTTCACATATTGAATTTCATATGTTTCATTTTATTTGATCAATTTTACACGTATTGTTCCAGCTACCGTCAATGGTGCCGTTACTAATATGACAGGTAAATATGTGCACCATCTCAGTTATCCTATTTATTATATTCTTCTATTAATAGATTTGAAAAAATCTTCTACAGTAACTGTTATCTTAAGTATTTAATTAATTCGTTAATTATTTACTCTTCCTGTTATTTCAAAACCTTGCATTCCATCTACCTATATGTTTTTAAAATATATTTTACATGCTTTCATGGGCTATAATGTTGATGTGCTTTAAAAGACTTTAAACATCTTGCCCACAGTGATTTAATTTAGTGGATTTTACCTTTTGAGGGTATACCATTACAAAAATGGTAAAATATAGGCAAAAATCATAAATCTTTCCCTTTTGTTTTTTTATATTTTAAATATTACAAATTGCACATTTATAAAGTAACCCTGAACTAAATATTTACAGGCAAATAAAATATTGTTGTTTTTAAATATCGCACAATAAAACCTCAGTATATTGAATTATAGTCTTAAGAGACTGAAAAACAATGAACTAATTGAAAATACCGGGCGATAGCCTTGTTCTGAGGTATTATTTTAGAAATATGCTACATTTGTGATTCATATTGTTCATAGAAAAATTTCGAATAAGCACCGTTATTTAACATGTGAAATCCGATGTCTCCTTATAAAATCATCACCCAGTAAAGTACTAACTGAGAAAATACGACTTACGTTTAAAGAGGGAGTATTTATACAATCTAATCCGAATTTAATTAGGTTTAAATATACATCTAATTTAGACCTTTCATAAAAATTAGGTTTTCTGTTGGCAATCGATATAAAAATCTGTTTTATATGGTTGTTTTTAACTATTGAATGTTATATATTCCATTCGTTTTGATCATTTTTACATACATTGTTTTCGATACCGTCGAAAATGTTGACAATACAGTGAGAGGTAAATATGAGCAAAATCTTAGTCACCCTATTTATTACATTCTTATCATTCATAAATTTGAAAACAGTGCTTTATAATATCTGGTACAACGGGTAGATATGTTTGGATATATAAACCATCACATAAACAAATTGATTTATCGTTTGAAATAGATAAATAATATAACATTAAAATAACAATTGGGGCAAAGCTTATGTGACGTTAAAATTTATTTTTATTTTTACAAATCTTTCGACGAACAGTTTTATATGACATGTTCCAAACTCTTCCTTCAAATAAGATCCTGAAAATCTGCGATTTGATTAAATGCTTTCCAAAATTATTGTTGAAATTGGAATTGGAATTGGAATTTTTACTCAAATATTAAAATGTTAAAATCACTGGGGGTATTATTGTAAAATAGGATATATTGGTCACTTCATTTAAAAACAAACTGTTTAAAATAATTCTAATTTATTCAATGTTTTTATTCTAACGGAGAGGTTTATTAGATTTACAGTCACCATTATATCTACGTGCATCCTGTTAAAGTTTTTCAATAATAGATGTTAATAACCTCTTATTGAATAAATTTCACTTCAATTGCTCTTAACAGGATCAAATGTATGTTATATGTTTTTTATTTGAAATCGTACATATTCTTGTATTTTAAGTAATGTTATCACGGTACTTTTATCTGTTGGAATTAAAAATTTGTAAGATAATCTGAACAGAACAGAAGTTATTAAGATCTCTCTCTGTAAATTTGTATTAATAACTGCAATAAGTCCACAAGAGTAATTCAATTACATTATTTGTACAAGTTACAAACTCTGTGTGATATTAGTGGAGTGCAATGAGATGTAATATCTAAATTAGCCCATATATTTTATTATTTATGTCAAATATTTATTTAACTCCAGACACAAGACCTTAAAAATACGGAACAAATGTTACTGAACAAACGTTTGTATACATTTAATAGCGTTTAAAGTAAATTTCATCTCATACTAAAACATCCAGTATTATTAAATTATTGTTAGTGACTTTTGATGTTTGTCGGACTTTGAACGTTGATTTGTAAAATAATATTATCCATTTGGACATTTAGCTTATTTTATTTTACATAATTATTATGATTAATCTGTTTACCTTTCCCCATAGATTACTGATTACCAATAAAAATTTAAACTTTAAAAAACAATTCGTTCTCAATATATTCTTTTAAATATATAAATACCCCTGTCGCAGCAAACCTGCGTACTCAGCGAATTTCCAATGCAAAATATAAGTCTTAATACCACATAAAGCCGCATACCAAGTTACATAAAAATCTATTCAAAAATAAGCGATATATGAAATTTGAATTATTCTCTATAACAATAACATTGCGGATGAGTACGCAGGTTTGCTGCTACAAAAAGCAACAAATATAGGGTTTCGTGTAACTATCAATATTACTCAACTAGGTGAAGCCACATACCAAGTTTCATCAATATATGTTCATAAATAAGCGATATATGACATTTTGATTATTCTCCATAAGAATAACATGGGATATGAGTACGCAGGTTTGCTGCAATAAGTAACACAAAAAATGGGTGTTTATGCAAATATCAATAGAACTCAACTAGGTGAACCAACTTTCCAAGTTTTATTAATTTATGTTCATAATTAAGGGATACATTACATTTTACTTATTCTCCATAAGAATAACATGGGGGCTGAGGACGCAGGTTTGCTGCTACGGGAATTATTGGTAAAAATCGGGTTTTTTGTGAAAATAACAATAGACCACAATCAGATGAAACCATATACCAAGTTTTGTTAGAATACGTTCATAAATTATCCGAGCTATAATTTTTTTCTTATTCTCCATAAGAATAGCATTGGACAACGTACTGTGTTTAGCACTTTCAATATCTCTGTAATATCTCTGTTGGTTTTGATGTAGAGCAATGGTCAAAACACCAAATTGTGCGTCTTTTTAAGCTGATTCCAATGGAAGAGACTAAAATTTGACTTTTTCAAAAATTATATGTAGAAAAAGTCAAAAAACCCATTTTTGGGGTACAAAACCCCCCCAAAATACCCCTTCGGATAGTCCGATCTGTCTGGTTTTCGAACTTAAAGTCATAAATGCTGCTTTACACGCTTATACCAAATTTCGTCAAAATCGGATTATTTTTACGAGAGTTATCGCACCCACGGAAACATATATATATATATATATATATATATATATATATATATATATATATATTATATCTATATACAGTTTCGAACGAATGGTGTTTTTGGGGTCTGGGGACCTCAAAACGAAAAGTTATCATGGTCCCGGGCCTAGGTCTTACCATGAGACCTACGGTAATAGCTTCTTCCCTAAAGGGGAAATTCGCTAAAAAGGATGTAGGTATGTTTGTTCCATTGATTTTAATGCGCTCCAATCTCAATTGCACTGCACATACATAAACGGATGTTTAAATAACCAACTGAACAAATTAAACTATGATGTGCAACAAATAAATACTGAAAGATTATAAGACAAAACGTGCTAAAAGAATATTTTATGACTATTTTGGGCATTTTTACAAATCTTTTAACCATAATTTTTAAATGTTATGTGATGGGCTATCGTTACAACAACTCCTTAACTAATGATATTGCTAATTATAGTTTTAAAAATGGGAATAGAATATGTTTGTACTAAAATATTTAAACCTTAAAATCGCAGAGGTAAATGTTGGTAAATGGAAAATTGAATATATCTTTCACTTTATTTTAAAACCAAACTGTTTATTAATTAATAATGGTGATTTATTAAATAAGGTGTTCAAACGGAAAGGATTAATAGTTTATTTGTCACATATATATAATATTACCATGCTGGTAAACGTTCTTAATATTAAATATTGATAACCTCTTAAAATAAATCAAATTCAAATGCTCTTTAACAGACCAAATGTCCTCTGGAAAAGCGACAGTTATGTTCTTTATATCGTTTTAGCGCTGTTCTATTGGATAATCGGAATTTCCAGTTTAACGTAATCGGACGAGCTAGACACAACAAAGTATAATATGCAGTCATGTACTAGTACATAGTACTATTTAAATGAGCCTCCATTTTATTATACAGCGTTTGAAGTATGTTTAATAATTTATTTGCTTAAAGAGTCATTATTGTTAGTGTCCTTTGATGTTTCTTCTGACATGTAGTGACATCTCTGTACGTTCCATAGGTTAAACCTTTTTTTGCGATGAAAACTGAGTAATCATACTAAAGATTTGTTGAGGTAATTACATTTATAACATCTTACTGGGAAGGAAATTATAATGTTATAATTGTAATACGGGAATTATTGGTAAAAATCGGGTTTTTTGTGAAAATAACAATAGACCACAATCAGATGAAACCATATACCAAGTTTTGTTAGAATACGTTCATAAATTATCCGAGCTTTAATTTTGTTCTTATTCTCCATAAGAATAGCATTGGACAACGTACTGTGTTTAGCACTTTCAATATCTCTGTAACCATTTGACGTAGAGCAATGGTCAAAACACCAAATTGTGCGTCTTTTTAAGCTGATTCCAATGGAAGAGACTAAAATTTGACTTTTTCAAAAATTATATGTAGAAAAAGTCAAAAAACCCATTTTTGGGGTACAAAACCCCCCCAAAATACCCCTTCGGATAGTCCGATCCGTCTGGTTTTCGAACTTAAAGTCATAAATACTGCTTTACACGCTTATACCAAATTTCGTCAAAATCGGATTATTTTTACGAGAGTTATCGCACCCACGGAAACATATATATATATATATATATATATATATATATATATATATATATCGATATATAGATATATATCTATATACAGTTTCGAACGAATGGTGTTTTTGGGGTCTGGGGACCTCAAAACGAAAAGTTATCATGGTCCCGGGCCTAGGTCTTACCATGAGACCTACGGTAATAGCTTCTTCCCTAAAGGGGAAATTCGCTAAAAAGGATGTAGGTATGTTTGTTCCATTGATTTTAATGCACTCCAATCTCAATTGCACTGGACATATATAAACGGATGTTTAAATAACCAACTGAACAAATTAAACTATGATGTGCAACAAATAAATACTGAAATATTATAAGACAAAACGTGCTAAAAGAATATTCTATGACTATTTTGGGCATTTTTACAAATCTTTTAACGATAATTTTTAAATGTTATGTGATGGGCTATCGTTACAACAACACCTTAACTAATGATTTTGCTAATTATAGTTTAAAAAATGGGAATAGAATATGTTTGTACTAAAATATTTAAACCTTAAAATCGCAGAGGTAAATGTTGGTAAATGTAAATACCCCCGTAGCAGCAAACCTGCGTACTCAGCGAATTTCCAATGCATATATATGTATCTTAATACCAAATAAAGCCACATACCAAGTTTCATCAATATACATTCATAAATAAACGATTTATGACATTTTAATTATTCTCCATAAGAATAACATGGCAACTGAGTATGCAGGTTTGCTGAAGTAAGGAACACAAAAAATGGGGTTTTATACAAATATCAATATAACTCATGTAGGTAAAGCCACATACCAAATTTCATTAATTTATTTTCATAATGAAGGCAGATAACACGTTACTTATTCTCCATAAGAATAACATGGGGCTGAGTACGCAGGTTTGCTGCTACGGGAGCCTTGGGTAAAAAATTTTTTTTTGAGCAAATATCAATGGTCCATAACCAGATGAAGCCGTATACCAAGTTTCGTCAGTATACGTTCATAAATAAGCGAGATATAAAATTTTTATTTTCCTCCATAAGAATAACATTAGACAACGTACTGTGTTTAGCACTTTTAATATCTCGGTAACTAATTGACGTAGAGAAATGATCAAAATACCAAATTGTGTGTTTTTTAAGCTGAATCCAATGGGAAAAAATAAAATTTGACTATTTCCAAAATTATATGTAAAAAATTCGAAAAACCCATTTTTGGGGTACAAAACCCCCCCCAAAATACCCCTTCGGATAGAGCGATCTGGCTGGTTTTCGAACTTAAAGTTATAAATGTTGCTTTACACGTTTATACCAAATTTCATCAAAATCGGATAATATTTACGAGAGTTATCGTGCTCACGGACACACATATATATATATATATATTAACAGTTTCGAACGAATGGTGTTTTTGGGGTCTGGGGACCTCAAAACGAAAAGTTATCATGGTCCCGGGCCTAGGTCTTATCATGCCGACTACGGTAATAGCTTCTTCCCTATAGGGGAAATTCGCTAAAATGAATATATCTTTCACTTTATTTTAAAACCAAACTGTTTATTAATTAATAATGGTGATTTATTAAATAAGGTGTTCAAACGGAAAGGATTAATAGTTTATTTGTCACATATATATAATATTACCATGCTGGTAAACGTTCTTAATATTAAATATTGATAACCTCTTAAAATAAATCAAATTCAAATGCTCTTTAACAGACCAAATGTCCTCTGGAAAAGCGACAGTTATGTTCTTTATATCGTTTTAGCGCTGTTCTATTGGATAATTGGAATTTCCAGTTTAACGTAATCGGACGAGCTAGACACAACAAAGTATAATATGCAGTCATGTACTAGTACATAGTACTATTTAAATGAGCCTCCATTTTATTATACAGCGTTTGAAGTATGTTTAATAATTTATTTGCTTAAAGAGTCATTATTGTTAGTGTCCTTTGATGTTTCTTCTGACATGTAGTGACATCTCCGTACGTTCCATAGGTTAAACCTTTTTTTTGCGATGAAAACTGAGTAATCATACTAAAGATTTGTTGAGGTAATTACATTATAACATTTTACTGGGAAGAAAATTATAAAGTCATAATTGTAATTTGCAAGTTAGTATTATTTAAGAATATATTTATGTTATTTAGCTTACTTTACTCTACATAATTACGTAGGCCAGGTAGGTCCCATCGAGGTAAAACTACTGGAGAGAACGCTAAGTGAGCTAAAAACGGTCCGCGTGGGACTGTGCGGAACAGAAATGGTGGGCCACTGTGTGCTGAGAGCTGTTTCTGGCGTTGAACGCGCTGTCGTTTACACGCTCCTGGACTTCACTGCCATGTTTGAATTGTAATGAAGTTTATATATTCTTTGTGTACGTGAACTAAGGAATCCGAAAGTATGAATATTGTTTTATTTTACCGTGTTTTAATATTTTTAATAATTATAAATCTTACGTGTTATTAAAGAGGGACATGACAAAGTTACTCAGCGAGAAAGTTTTTTATTTTTAGGTTAGAAACAAACTTCCAGCGGGAAAGTTGTAGATAATTAGTTTCTCTAAAACTTTTATTTTAAACATTTTTCGGTAAAGTTGTTGGTTTGCCTACAATTCGTTTGGAACGATGCTGAAACTTTTCGCCGCGCTCTATCCAAGACGTGTCACGCGCCGTGCCACCCTGTTAAATTCAACTCAGTGATGCTGTGTTACAACGTGGCCTAGTTCTTTGATAAAATACATAGTTATACGACTTTTGTTTTAGTCGTCTTTTGAAGTAATCTTACAACATTCTACAATGCAACTGTAATGTGTAATGTAACAGTTCATCAGTAAATACAAATTAATTTTGAGAAAAATAATTTCATTTAATCCTATGCCTTCCAAAATGCTCTTAAAACTGACTAATGCTACGGATACATTTATACTATACCTCATTATTATTATTCTGTACTTGTATCGTCTATTAAATAAATCATAATCGATTGTTATCATACACTGAAGATATTTTTTTGTTATTCAATAGCGAAATGTTGTATTAATGCAACATTATGTAATCGTTCTTACTACTCTACGTGGACGGGTGAACGAACCATGTTGGTAATTAATGTTTATTAAGAATACATTAATAAAAAGTATTCTTAATAGTATTGCTATTAAAAGTATTGCTATTAAAAAGTATTTGTCTTGTATGGTATTCATTCATTACCATACAATACAATTTTATGATATAGGCCAATTAACTTTCATACAATCTTCAACTTTTGGCGAACGTCGAAGTTTATATGCTAACATTCAAAGTTTCACTAGTCCAAAGAACGATATTACTGCTCATAAAAAAATCATTCCAGTACCAAAAACTTCAAAACATCATTATTGAACAACACCTAAAGCCTAGTGGATCGTACATAAATTTACATTACTGGAAATATGAAAGAATCAGCCATCGAGGAGATCATTTTACAAAACTCCCAACTTTCTGTTATTTTTACGCAAATAACCCTGATCAAATATAGTTAGTTTTGGTATTAAAAATTCGAGAAACTATTCAGGAATACGGATCAGAAGGCCATTCAACCATAAAAAATGTTCCCTGGCTGCAAATTCAATTCAAGTGAGCGCGCGTCGTTTTTCCCTATATCCCCCATGCTAAGCGCTGCCGCGGTAGCCCACCATTTGCGGTGCGACCTCGAACGCGGCCGGACCGAAATTTGGTTCGCTTCACCACGGGCGCGAGCGGTCCAGTAGTTTTAAGTCTTTGGTAGGTCCAAGCCCACCCACACTGATTACATTATTACTATTGTGTTTCATAAAATACTCTTATTTTGCCAAGATTTTACTATGGGAGATTTGTTAAGAAACAGTAGACCGCGAGATGGTTGGTTGCAATTTGTTTTTTCTTTTATAAGTCTCGTAATTTCGAACTGCATTGAAATAGAACATAAGCTAAATTTTAATTCTACAATCGAGATTTTTACTTAGGACGTAAAAAATATAGAAGCCCACGTATTAGAGTATATTCTGCATCTGTAATGTAGATTTAAGAAACTCCTTTTTAAAATTTGAATGAAATTGTACTCAAATTCACTTTTTTAAGTTTTTTTCCATAAAACAATTCAAACCCGAGACTGAAAAACAATAAACAAGTAGAAAATACAAGGCGTTTGCATTGTTCTGAGGTATTATTTTAGAAACATGCTACATTTGTGATTCACATTGTTTTCAGACAAATTTCGAATAAGCACCGTAATTTTACATGTGAAATCCGATGTCTCATTATGTAAAATCGCCACCTATGAAACTACTAACTGAGAATTACGACTTACTTTTAAAGGGGAAGTATTTATACAATCTAATCCGAATTTAATTAGGATTAAACATACATCCAACTTAGACGTTTCATACAAATTAGATTTTCTGTTAGCAATCGATATACAAAATTTCTTAAAATACTTAGAAATATATGGTTGTTTTCACGTATTGAATTTCATATGTTTCATTTTATTTGATCAATTTTACACGTATTGTTCCAGCTACCGTCAATGGTGCCGTTACTAATTTGACAGGTAAATATGTGCACCATCTCAGTTATCCTATTTATTATATTCTTCTATTAATAGATTTGAAAAAATCTTCTACAGTAACTGTTATCTTAAGTATTTAATTAATTCGTTAATTATTTACTCTTCCTGTTTTTTTCAAAACCTTGCATTCCATCTACCTATATGTTTTTAAAATATATTTTACATGCTTTCATGGGCTATAATGTTGATGTGCTTTAAAAGACTTTAAACATCTTGCCCACAGTGATTTAATTTAGTGGATTTTACCTTTTGAGGGTATACCATTACAAAAATGGTAAAATATAGGCAAAAATCATAAATCTTTCCCTTTTGTTTTTTTATATTTTAAATATTACAAATTGCACATTTATAAAGTAACCCTGAACTAAATATTTACAGGCAAATAAAATATTGCTGTTTTTAAATATCGCACAATAAAACCTCAGTATTTTGAATTATAGTCTTAAGAGACTGAAAAACAATGAACTAATTGAAAATACCGGGCGATTGCCTTGTTCTGAGGTATTATTTTAGAAATATGCTACATTTGTGATTCATATTGTTCATAGAAAAATTTCGAATAAGCACCGTTATTTAACATGTGAAATCCGATGTCTCCTTATAAAATCATCACCCAGGAAAGTACTAACTGAGAAAATACGACTTACGTTTAAAGGGGGAGTATTTATACAATCTAATCCGAATTTAATTAGGTTTAAATATACATCTAATACCTTTCATAAAACCTTTAATAAAAATTAGGGTTTCAGTTAGCAATCGATATAAAAATCTTTTCTTAAAATACTTGGAAATATATATTGTTGTTTTTAACTATTGAATGTTATATATTCCATTAGTTTTGATCAATTTTACATACATTGTTTTCGATACCGTCGAAAATGTTGACAATACAGTGACAGGTAAATATGAGCAAAATCTCAGTCACCCTATTTATTACATTCTTATCATTCATAAATTTGAAATCAGTGCTTTATAATATCTGGTACAACGGTTAGATATGTTTGGATATATAAACCATCACATAAACAAATTGATTTATCGTTTGAAATAGATAAATAATATAACATTAAAAGAACAATTGGGGTAAAGCTTATGTGACGTTAAAATTTATTTTTATTTTTACAAATCTTTTGACGAACAGTTTTATATGACATGTTCCAAACTCTTCCTTCAAATAAGATCCTGAAAATCTGCGATTTGATTACATGCATTCCAAAATTATTGTTGAAATTGGAATTGGAATTGGAATTTATACTCAAATATTAAAACGTTAAAATCGCTGGGGGTATTATTGTAAAATTGAATATATCGGTCACATAATTTAAAAACAAACAGTTTAAAATAATTCTAATTTATTCAATGTTTTTATTTTAACGGAGAGGTTTAACAGATGTACAGTCACCATTATATCTACGTGCATGCTTTTTAACGTTCTTAATAATAGATATTAATAACCTCTTATTGAATAAATTTCACTTCAAATGCTCTTAACAGAATCAAATGTATGTTATATATTTTTTATTAGATATCGTACATGTTCTTGTATTTTAAGTTATGTTAGCACGGTACTTTTGTATATTGGAATTACAAATTTGTAAGAATCTGAAGAGCTGTACATAACAGAAGTTATTAAGATCTCTCTCTGTAAATTTGTATTAATAAGTGCAATAAGTCCATAAAAGTAATTCAATTACAATATTTTCACAAGTTGCAAACTGTGTGTGATATTAACGGAGATGTAATATCTTAATTAGCCTATATATTTTATTATTTATGTCAAATATTTATTTCACTCCAGACACAATACAATACGTAAACAAATGTTACTAAACAAACGTTTGTATGCATTTAAGAGCGTTTAAAGTCAATTTTATCTCATACTAAAACATCCATTATTATTAAATTATTGTTAGTGACTTTTGATTGTTTGTCAAACATGAATTGAAGTCTATGTACTTTCCATAGGTTAAATTTTTTCGTACTATCAATACTAAATTAGTGTTGACAATTTGATATGATGCTTTAATTTTTAAATCTTACTGGGCAGTAAGTTATAGTCTTTTAACGTTGATTTGCAAATTAATATTATCTATTAGTTGATTTATCTTATTTTATTTTACATAATTGTCATGATAAATCTTTTATCTTGTCCCATAGGTTACTTATTACCAACTTAAATTCAAAATTGGTTAACAATTCATTCTCAATATCTTCTTTTAAATATATAAAAAAGGATGTTGGAATATTTGTTACTTTGTTGGTCATGCGCTCCAAAAAAACTCAGCTGACTGCGATGAAGCTATTCAGGTTGACCCAAGGAATGTTTATAGCCACTAATCAAACCCAAAGAACCTTAGAACTATGCACCACTGGGATTTAAATTTACCATGCTATTCTTATGGAAGAAGGATTTGTCATGTTTTTCACATATGATAAATTTGGAATATTTTAAAGTTATGACTATTTAGTTAGAAAGCGATCTGTAATGTAAATATTTTGAGTGAAGATTCTTTAACACACTTCTTGAGCGTAGCAACGTGCACCGGGAACCGCTAGTACTATATACAGAGGGTGGAATAAATTAATATTTAGAAATATCAAATAATGCCAAAAATTGAATCCATAGTTACAACAAACAGTGTTACTAGCGTATCTCGGACGCTCATGTGACGTAAAATTTTACACTGTGTTTTTTTCAACTGTCTATATTCTACTTGATTTTGTCATTTTACATATATTGTTGTTTATTGTTAACAGGAGGAGCCAATGGCGTTTCGGGAACACTGGTTAAATATATGGACCAAATTACTTATATTATCTAATATTACACTTTTATATCCGTGATTTTAAAAAATGTTTAAAATCTCAGCTAAACCGGAAGATATGAACGGATGTTTAACTAATCACCTCAACAAATTAAATGTGTATCGTGTGTAACAGATAAGTAATATTGAATACTTTGTCACGATTTCGTTATAAATACTAATTTGATACTGCAAATTCCCCTTTTTATCACACACATTACAAAATTTGCGATATTTTTTACCGTGTCTCTTTGGCTTATACCTTTAATTAAACAGTTTCTGACAGGATTAGTAAATGTACTAGTAGTTTGTATAGGCTATGGCCCCTAACCTTTTTGAAGTACACTTGCAATACTGTAGGTAAACAACAAAAATAAAGACAGAGTTTTACCAGACAATAAATTTGACATATAATAGGTTTTCGACAAAATAAAATCTTCACTTTTGATATTGTTATGTGAGCATTTAAAATGGTGCCGACGATTGAGGTCCCCGCCGACTGTGAAGTTGCACTGTGACTCAATTACTAAGTGATAACAATGAATACAGAACTTATAAGAAGAACACAAGTAGGTTGATGTTGATGTTTTTGTTTAAAGAGTGAATTTTTTTTATTAGCATGTTACGTGTTGTTACAACTAAACAGGATAAATAAATTACGTCTTACAACACTATAAAGTATATTTACACTCACACTGTACTTACATACAAGACGGTAAAATATACACAAAAGATGGTACAAGGCGATCGATTTCAACCAGTTACATCGGTCATCATCAGGCCCAATCAGAGAATGACAGAAACAAGATGGCGAACAGCTTATATACTATTGGCTACCGGAAGTTTATAAGCTGTTCGCCATCTTGTTTCTGCCATTCTCTGATTGGGCCTGATGATGACCGCTGTAACTGGTTGAAATCGATCGCCTTGTACCATCTTTTGTGTATATTTTACCGTCTTGTATGTAAGTACAGTATAAGTGTAAATATACTTTATAGTGTTGTAAGACGTGTTTTATTTATCTTGTTTAAAGAGTGACAACTAGTCACTAATTTCTTGTTTTTATTTAAATTCCTGATAACCAGACTACAGTAGTTTCATTGAAGTTTGGCACGAAATCAGTAGACCGCGAGAGGGTTAGTTGCAATTTGTTTTTCTGTCATAAGTCTCGTAATTTCAAATTGCATTGAAATAGAACAAAAACAAAATTTTAATTCTACCATCGATATTTGTACTAAGGACGTAAAAAATATAGAAGCCTACGTATTTGAGTATAATCTGCATCTGTAATGTAAATTTAAGAAACTCCTATTTTAAATTTAATTGAAATTGTACAGAAATTCACATTTTTAAGTTGTTTCCATAAACGGATTCAAACACGAGACTGATGAATAGTAAAAAAGTGGAAAATACAAGGCGTTTGCGTTGTTCTGAGGTATTATTTGAGAAACATGCTACATTTGGGATTCATATTGTTAACTGACAAATTTCGAATAAGAACTGTAATTTAACATGTGAAATCCGATTTCTTATTATAAAATCGCCACCCAGGAAACTACTAACTGAGAAAATACGACTTACTTTTAAAGGGGGAGTATTTATGCATATCTAATCCGAATTTAATTAGGATTAAACATACATCCAACTTAGACGTTTCATAAAAATTAGATTTTCTGTTAGCAATCGATATACAAATTGTTCTTAAAATACTTAGAAATATATGGTTTTTTTCACATATTGAATTTCATATATTTCATTTTATTTGATCAATTTTACACGTATTGTTCCAGGTGAACTCATAGTTACCCATGATGTTGTGCCAGGTAAATATGTCCACCATCTCAGTCATCCTATTTATTACATTCTTCTATTTATAGATTTGAAAAATCTTCTACAGTAACTGCTATCTTAAGCATTTAATTAATTCGTTATTTATTTACTCTTCCCATTATTTCAAAACCTTGCATTCCATCTACCTATATGTTTAAAAAAATATATTTTACATGCTTTCATGGGCTATAATGGTGATGTGCTTTAAAAGACTTTAAAAATCTTGCCCACAGTGATTTAATTTAGTGGATTTTACCTTTTGAGGTTATTCTACAACAAACATCGTAAAATATAGGCTAAAATCATAAATCTTTCTCTTATGTTTAAAAAATTTTAAATGGTAAAAATTACAAATTTATAAAATAACCCTGAACTAAATATTTACAGGGAAATAAAATATAGTTTTTTTTAAATATCGCACAAGAAAACCTCAGTAAACTGTATAGTCTTACGAGATTGAAAAACAATGAACTGGATACATTGAACGACAATACAAGGCGTTTGCGTTGTTCTGAGGTATTATTTTATAAACATGCTAGATTTGTGATTCATATTGTTTACAGACAAATTTTGAATAGTTACCATAATTTAACATGTGAAATCCGATGTCTCATTATAAAATCACCACTTAGGAAAGTACTGAGAAAATACGACTTTCTTTTAAAGGAGGAGTATTTATACGATCTAATCCGAATATAATTTGTTTTAAACATAAATCTAATTCAGACCTTTCATGCAAAATAGGTTTTCTGTTAGCACTCGATATAAAAATCTGTTCTTAAAGTACTTGGAAATAAGTAGAGAGAAACTAGCGGGGAGAAGCCACTTTTGGCACTTTTTTCCCATGTTATTCTTATGGGGAGCCGTTTTTACGCCGACACCGGCTCCCGCCCTACACAAGTTTCCTTGTTAGCCTATACTAATGTCCAACCCTTGCCTATATTAAATATATTTTCCCAATCCCCATCCCTCCTCTATATTTTTTTAAATTAATTTTCAAATTCAGGCTAAAAAACTATCTTTGGTGTTTATGGTCCGATTTGTCTTCAATTTGGATATGTTATTGTCCTAGGCAAGTGTTTTAATAAATTCCACTTACATATCCCAAATTCACTATTACGGTCAAATTAAAAAATATTTTAAAAAAATACTATAGTGCCAATTGCCAACTTCTTTATTTACTGCCCGATTTATTTAAAATTTGGATACGTTATTGATCTAGGCAAGTGTTTTAATAAATTCCACTTACATATCCCAAATTCACTATTACGGTCAAATTAAAAACTATTTTTGAAAAATACTGCCAATTGGCAACTTCTTTATTTACTGTCCGATTTGTTTAAAATTTGGATATGTGATTTTCCTAGGCAAGTGTTTTAATAAATTCCACTTACATTTCCCAAATTCACTATTACGGTCAAATTAAAAAATATTTTTGAAAAATACTGCCAATTGCCAACTTCTTTATTTACTGTCCGATTTGTTTAAAATTTAGATATGTTATTGTCCTAGGCAAGTGTTTTAATAAATTCCACTTACATTTCCCAAATACACTATTACGGTCAAATTAAAAAATATTTTTGAAAAATACTACCAATTGCCAACTTCTTTATTTACTGTCCGATTTGATTGATTTTTGGATATGTTATAGCCTTAAACAATTATATGTATAATTACCATATCTAAGTTAAAAATTGTATACTTTATATAGTTTATATATATATATATATATATAAAATCCATAAAAAAAACTAACTTTGGTGTTTATGGTCCGATTTGTCTGCAATTTGGATATGTTACTGTCCTAGGCAAGTGTTTTAATAAATTCCACTTACATTTTCCAAATTCACTATTACGGTCAAATTAAAAAATATTTTGAAAAATATACTATCAATAACTTCTTTATTTACTGTCCGATCTGACTGATTTTTGGATATGTTACTATCCTAAGCTAATGCATCAAAAAATTCCCCCTACATTTCCCAAATACTACAGTCAAATTAACAAAATATTTTGAAAAATATACTATCAATTGCCATCTTCTTTATTTATTGTCCGATTTATTTTTTGATATGTTATAGCCCCCCCAACTATTATATATAAAATAACCATATATTATGTCCAACCATAATACAATCGATATGTTGTTTTTCCACAACCTAAAAACTAACTTTGGTATTTGTGGTCCGATTTGTCTGCAATATGTTACTGCCCATTGCATAAGTTAATACCCCATTTCCAAATTCAATATTACGGTTGGATTAAAAAAATGCAAGCTTATTTACCATCCCGCTGTTATAATTGCCATATTTCCAATATTTTTGGGGCCCTCTCAACCACCTCTCACTGTAATATATATCCACAAAATGTTTATAGTCAGAATTGTCTAAATTTTGGATATTAAGCTAATGCATAAGTCAACACCATTTCTAATATTTTGCAAATTAGACTGGATATGTTGTTGCGTATTTCCAATTCTTAAATTATAGCACCAAAAAAATATATTTTTAAAACCCAAAACAACTACACACAAAACATTAACCTTTCTTTGTGCTTGTTTGGAGTAGTCTTTATTTTATCCAACTTAATTTTAATTTTGTAGTTAAAATCAAACTTCCCACATTCTAGCTTCCTTTCCAGCCAGTGGTTGGAGACATAAAGGTTACGAATATTTTCAAACTGTACAATATATCTTTTTCTACCCCTAGGTTGGACTTGTTTAATAGCGCTTATTAATAATCCCGCACCATCTTCCAAATCCTCCAGTCTACTACATTCTTTAAATTTAATATTACCTTTAATATCTTGCATCTCTATGTCTTCTTGTCCAACATCATCCCACACATTGTTATGGAAACTTAGGTTTTCTATTTTTGGAAAGGAATTACCATAAAACGTTGCGGTACCGTTAGTGTTAAAGCTTGCAAGTGGCTCGTTGGTAGGTAGGTAAATAATGTCCAAATCACCACTATATGGCAACACGCTATAACCTTCCCTATTCTTATTTATCTCTATAAACACAGTTTTACAGACTCTTTTAACATAGTATACACCCCTCCGTCCATCCTTTTCTGCCAACACTCCCACAAACTTGTTGTTTACTACAAACGAATACACTATATAATGTCCATAATGCTCTAGATCCTCCCAACGTCGCAGGAAGTAATCTTTTAATTTATCCTCTCTTTCCCTTATTTCTTGTTCTTTAGCCAACTGTGCTTTGTATTCCTCTGCAACAGTATTTTCCACATATTCCAATTTACGCTTATTACTGTCGATGTCTTCTAATTCCAATTTCCTCTTTTTGGAACACCTCTTTAAGAAAGGCTTGGAAAGTGGCTCTATTTCTTTAATAGTGTATGGATACAGGTTATTCGTCCGGCTTCTTAAAACGTAGGGAGTAAGGTTAGGACTTTCCACTAAGCCTAATTCTTCTAAATTGATGTGTTTAGGTATAGTGGAGAAAGGTGTATTTGATTTTGTAAAACATGTGCCCCCAGATTTGATGTAACACTTATGCTTTACACTTATGGCATCAGGAAACTCCTCTATTACCTCCACATAGTTAGTTGGTAAACAGTTAAAGCTAAATGCAGATAGAGCATACTTTATTAACTTTTCCCTTTGTGTACTATCTTTTGGCAGTTTTAGTTGTACTCCAGTTATCTTCTTCGTATTACTATTACCCCAATATGCGTATTGTAATAAATCGTTAAACACTAAACAACAACTGTTTTGTAATTGATTGGCAACTTTCACCCACATCTTAAGCAGAGGTACAGCATAGAATGGAGCATTTTGGAAGTACCGTTTGTTGTCTTCTATTAGACTTAAACAATCTCTTAAAGGTTCAAACCCTTTACCAAAACCTCTACAATAGTTATAGATTGTTGCCTCTAACCTTGTTATTCCATTCTCTCTAGCTAGTTTAGACGAGAACGTTTCTTTTAGTCTCGCATCTGGACAGTTTACAAAGTTTATTATATGGTTTCCTATACTTTTAACTACTCCAGGGCTTGTAGTCTGGCATATAAATTTATCATATATTTTTACCCTGTTATTTACGTTAAACCATGTTAAACAGTCTTTAATAACATGGAAATTAACTACAATAACATTATATCCATTCTTGCACTCCCCTTGGTAGCAAAAGTCAAAGTTTTCTGTAAGATATTGGCACATTTCCTCTTTATTAAATATTCCAGCCAAATCTAGTGTTATATCGAAATCCATAAGATAGTACATTTCTTTTTCCAGATCTTGCAGTATCTTTGGAAGGTCTTCCAACAAATCCTTAATTTTAACATTTGCAAGTTCTATTTTATAGGGAATTGCTATAGGATCATCGTACTTTTGTTTAATTTGGTCAATATCTTTCTTTATTATTTGTAACACACCCTCGCTTTGGACCCCAGAGGACCTCTCCAAGGAGAATGGTAGTTTGGCCACAACACCATGTCGAGCTAAAGAGAACTTTTTAAATATTCCTCATAAGTAGCTATTAAACGAGCCACATATTTCCTTCTTAACTTAAAATTTATTCCGAACGTCCCCATCACAATCCGTAACATTGGTTATCTTAACTAACATTATGTTATCACAAAACGCATCCGTTATAGATGTTAAGTTATTTAATTTTGTTTCGCCCTCGCAATAGTTTATATTACCTATGTCTGTAAGAAGGTTATTGTTATGGAGATTTTCTAATAAAAACCATATACCGAATCTTCCGTTAGTAGGTTTAATACAATTTCCCAATAAATGGCTAACAGAGTACATTTCATTTATACAAAAAAAAGTAGCGGAAACATGTAAACAGGACAGATATAATTACACTATAGGCATATATGTGTTGTGGAGTAAATATATGGATATTGTATATAAACATAGGCGAGCGGTAAGTGTAACATGTAAGTGGACACCTAGACCCATGTGCAAATATGGAATACCCACTATTAATATAATTCCAAATTCGACTAAATAAGTTTATAGTCTCAATATAATTAACATATTAACTAACGGTGCCATCCCGCATTAGTACCCAAATTGTCCAAATTCTATAATAATTTACTGTCTATTCTTAGTCCTTGTATAATATTACGTTTTGTACTATTAAACCCTACATTCTTATAAGTATCTTGTGCAGCAAAGTAATTTATGCATGTTATTTAATACAGATACGCACATTCTACAAGACCTGTACATAGATCTGTTGTATAAGCAGCAGAATAGACGTCTCACCCATTGTGGGTTTGTAAAGTAAAACATAAATGAAAATAGTGCTAAGACTGGATACAAACACCCAGATATTAGACAGGAAATGTGTTGGAAGTGTATTGCCAAATAGTAAGACAAACACCACATAGTGCAGCATGTAACCAATCCATTACTATTAAGACAAATGTATAAGGTCAGTATTGGTACAACATCCGATATATTAGCCAAACCCAGTCCAAACATTGTGTCCTCAAAATGTTATGATTGTGTTCAATTTGTTTATATTACATATATTTCTTACACAATTTACAAAATATTTTTGTGTCAGTTGTCAGAATTGTGGAGTTGTGTTAAATGGCTGTAAACCAGTATCTGTGCCTGTGTCCAAATGTGTTGGAGTGTGTTATTTATTGTGTCTCTGCATTTGTGTTGTTTTATAAACTTTAAATATTACTATGTCCTTATACTCTTACTATTTCTGTTACTATAATATTTATTTTTTACTGTTTGTTTTCCAAGTTTGATTGTGGGTTTGGCTAATATATCGGATGTTGTACCAATACTGACCTTATACATTTGTCTAAATAGTAATGGATTGCTTACATGCTGCACTATGTGGTGTTTGTCTTACTATTTTGCAATACACTTCCAACACATTTCCTGTCTAATATCTGGCTGGTTGTATCCAGTCTTAGCACAATTTAAATTTATGTTTTACTTTACAACAACACAATGGGTGAGACGTCTATTCTGCTGCTTATACAACAGATCTATGTACAGGTCTTGTAGAATGTGCGTATCTGTATTAAATAACATGCATAAATTACTCTACTGCACAGGATACTTATAAGAATGTAGGATTTAATAGTACAAAACCTAATATTATACAAGGACTAAGAATAGACAGTAAATTATTATAGAATTTGGACAATTTGGGTACTAATGCGGGATGGCACCGTTAGTTAATATGTTAATTATATTGAGACTATAAACTTATTTAGTCGAATTTGGAATTATATTAATAGTGGGTATTCCATATTTGCACATGGGTCTAGGTGTCCACTTACATGTTACACTTACCGCTCGCCTATGTTTATATACAATATCCATATATTTACTACACAACACATATATGCCTATAGTGTAATTATATCTGTCCTGTTTACATGTTTCCGGTACTTTTTTTTTATAAAAGAAATGTACTCTGTTAGCCATTGATTGGGAAATTGTATTAAACCTTCTAACGAAAGATTCGGTATATGGTTTTTATTAGAAAATCTCCATAACAATAACCTTCTTACAGACATAGGTAATATAAACTATTGCGAGGGCGAAACAAAATTAAATAACTTAACATCTATAACGGATGCGTTTTGTGATAACATAATGTTAGTCAAGATAACCAATGTTACGGATTGTGATGGGGATGTTCGGAATAAATTTAAAGTTAAGAAGGAAATATGTGGCTCGTTTAATAGCTACTTACGAGGAATATTTAAAAAGTTCTCTTTAGCTCGACATGGTGTTGTGGCCAAACTACCATTCTCCTTGGAGAGGTCCTCTGGGGTCCAAAGCGAGGGTGTGTTACAAATAATAAAGAAATATATTGACCAAATTAAACAAAAGTACGATGATCCTATAGCAATTCCCTATAAAATAGAACTTGCAAATGTTAAAATTAAGGATTTGTTGGAAGACCTTCCAAAGATACTGCAAGATCTGGAAAAAGAAATGTACTATCTTATGGATTTCGATATAACACTAGATTTGGCTGGAATATTTAATAAAGAGGAAATGTGCCAATATCTTACAGAAAACTTTGACTTTTGCTACCAAGGGGAGTACAAGAATGGATATAATGTTATTGTAGATAATTTCCATGTTAGTACAGACTGTTTAACATGGTTTAACGTAAATAACAGGGTAAAAATATATGATAAATTTATATGCCAGACTACAAGCCCTGGAGTAGTTAAAAGTATAGGAAACCATATAATAAACTTTGTAAACTGTCCAGATGCGAGACTAAAAGAAACGTTCTCGTCTAAACTAGCTAGAGAGAATGGAATAACAAGGTTAGAGGCAACAATCTATAACTATTGTAGAGGTTTTGGTAAAGGGTTTGAACCTTTAAGAGATTGTTTAAGTCTAATAGAAGACAACAAACGGTACTTCCAAAATGCTCCATTCTATGCTGTACCTCTGCATAAGATGTGGGTGAAAGTTGCCAATCAATTACAAAACAGTTGTTGTTTAGTGTTCAACGATTTATTACAATACGCATATGTAATAAACCGAGAACAAAGTAAATACAAATTACATTACATTACAACACATTAATGTAATGTGTGCCATTCGAAGCTCTGATAGTAATACGAAGAAGATAACTGGAGTACAACTAAAACTGCCAAAAGATAGTACACAAAGGGAAAAGTTAATAAAGTATGCTCTATCTGCATTTAGCTTTAACTGTTTACCAACTAACTATGTGGAGGTAATAGAGGAGTTTCCTGATGCCATAAGTGTAAAGCATAAGTGTTACATCAAATCTGGGGGCACATGTTTTACAAAATCAAATACACCTTTCTCCACTATACACATCAATTTAGAAGAATTAGGCTTAGTGGAAAGTCCTAACCTTACTAAGGTTACCTTTTAAGAAGCCGGACGAATAAACTGTATCCATACACTATTAAAGAAATAGAGCCACTTTCCAAGCCTTTCTTAGAGAGGTGTTCCAAAAAGAGGAAATTGGAATTAGAAGACATCGACAGTAATAAGCGTAAATTGGAATATGTGGAAAATACTGTTGCAGAGGAATACAAAGCACAGTTGGCTAAAGAACAAGAAATAAGGAAAAGAGAGCTGAATTTCCTAAGAGTTGAATTTCCTTTGGAAAGTGAACTATTAGGATGACCCGCACGGTGAAACTTAAGCCCGGGACCACCATAGAAGTTCCTAACATGACCCCTGAACACGTTTTGGGGGGTCGTTCAAAATTGTATATATATATATATATATATATATGTGTGTGTGTGTGTATGCACTATAGCGGTCGCATTTTTTGTCCGATTTACTTCAAATTTGGTAGGGACGTTCCTTTCTATAATCTGTTGGACAAGTTCGTTGGGCAAAACAATCGGAAAACTCTAAACACATTTTTGGGGGATTAATCTTTCAAATTTCGAGTTTTCGGGCCCAAAAAGGGTCAGAAAAGCCCCAGATGTAAAATTAATGCATGTAAAAAGATGGGAATTAAAGAGACAAAAGTTTTAAGCCCTCTCTCGTCATTCTAGCATAAATATTTACTGAGTTATTAAAGAAAATGTGTATCGGCTAAACACAGTACGTTGTCTTATGGGGGTTTTACACTAGAAAAGCCTGTTATTCCTTTGTTAAAGTACTTTTATTATCCCCAGCAATCTCACGCCTACTTTTAAGCCTGTCTGGACCTTCTCCTAACCTTATAATGCGCAAAATTGTATTCCCAACTTTGCAAGTAAATGAAACCAGGAGTATCAGAACAGCCAAAAAATCAATGTTTTCATATTTCAATAAAAATTGGACAAATGTATGTTTTTACACTGATTTTGAATTTTAAAAGTTTTTATGTGGAAATTCACTTCCCTCACGTCAGCGTGCTGCGTGCGAACCCGTTTAAAATTAATTTTCAAAATTAGGCTTTGGTGTTTGTGGTCCGATTTCTCTGCAATTTGGATATGTTATTGTTCTAGGCTAGTGTTTTAATACATTCCACCTACATTTCCAAAATTCACTATTATGGTTAAATTAAAAAAGCATAATTACCATACAGCTGTATAATTGCTATATTTCCAATACTTTGTATTGCTGTGGGCCCCAAGTTGTAGTAGTGTAAATCCATCATTACTATGGACGTGGTTGCTGAGGATCGACACTTTTTATTTATGTTTTGATACCCTTTATGGGGTCTATTTTCATATAGTTAAGAAAACAACAATACTATACTTTCCATTACCTAGTTTCCGCTACCCCCTTTAGTGCAATCGATTTTTTTTGTTTAATTTGCTGTTATCACGCAAAAACTAACTTTAGTGTTTATGGTCCGATTTGTCTGCAATTTGGTTATTGTCGTAAGCTAATGCATAAGTAAATACCAGCTATAAGTTCCAAAATCAATATTGCAGTCAAATTAAACAATATTTTGTAAATTACTGCCAACTGCCAACTTCTTTATTTACTGTCCTATTTGTTTGTAACTTGTATGTGTTATTGTTATAGGCTATTGCATAAGTAAATACAATTTATCTTGTCAAAATTTAATTTAAACAATATTTTGAAAATTACTGCCAATTGCCTACATCTTTATTTTCTGATTTGATTTATTTTTGGATATGTAATAGCCCCCAACTATTATTCGTAAAACTGCCATATATTATTTTCGAACGCAATAATTTTGATAAATATATTAACCAAAAAACTAATTTTGGTGTTTATGGATTTGTCTGCAATTTGGTTAATGTCCTAGGCTATTGCATTAGTAAATATAAGTTATAATTTCCAAATATAGTTCAAACAATATTTTATAAATAATTAATATAGTGCCAAATTCCAACTTCTTTATTTAACATTTTACAGATTTTCGGATATGTTATAGCCCCGAACTATTATAAATAATATTTAATATATATTATTTCCAAATGCAATAATGTATATATAATATCCGGGAAAAACCAACTTTGGTGTCTATGGTTTTTTCTGTAGTTTGGATATTGTGCTAAGCTAATGCATTAGTATACTCTACCAATAACCCCCAAAATCTAGTTTAAACAATATTTTGTAAATTAATGCCCGTTTCTTTATCTACCATTAGGTTTTACTTATTTCTAGATATGTTATAGACTCCCACTAAAAAAATATGTAAAATTATATTATTTCCAAATACGATGATTTTGGGCATCCAAAAATACTAACTGTTTAAGGTCCAAATTGTCTGCTATTTGTGTTTTTACCATAAGCTAATGCATAAACCACCTATAATTTCCAAATTTAATTTTAAAAATACTTTGCAAATTACTGCCAAATTACAACTTATTTGTTTACTGTCCAATTTTCGCATATGTTTGTAATACAATATTTATAATTACAATAAATTATTCCAAAATTCGATGTTAAATATATGTAGTATATTTTTGCAAAATAGTTTTCTGTTTATTAACCAATGCAATTGAGTAATTTATATGTTGTTGGGCTTTGTGTAAATGGATGTAATTATGTGCCAAGTCTTAACTTTTATTTACAAATTAATATATAGTACCAAATGTCAACTTCTTGACTGTTCGATGCCACAATACTATGTGTTTTGTTGTTGTACAACTGCTAATATGCAAAAAAAATTTAAACCCATTAACAACTACACACATAACACCAACCATTCTCTTTGCTTGTTCGGAGCAGTCTTTAATTTATTCAGCTTAATTATAATTTTGTAGTTAAAATCTAACTTTCCACTTTCTAGCTCGTTTTCCAGCCAGTGGTTGGAGACATAAAGGTTACGAATATTTTCAAACTGTACCTACTACATTCTTTAAATTTAATATTACTTTTAATTACATTAACATTGCATTAGACATATCTATATCTTCTTATCCAACATCCTCTGTAGTATCCCACACACTATTACTGAAACTTAAGTTTTCTATTTCCGGAAATGAATTACCGTAAAATGTTGCGGTTCCGTTAGTGCTAAAGCTTGCAAGTGGCTCGTTGGTAAGTAGGTAAATAATGTCCAAATTGCCATTATGCACTGTGTATGGTAGTACGCTATAACCTTCCCTATTCTTATTTATCTCTATAAACACAGTTTTACAGACACCTTTAATACCTCTCTGTTCATCTTTCTCTGCCAATACCCCCGCATACGTAAACTTGTTTTTATTGTTTACTACAAACGCATATACTATGTAATGTCCATAATGCTCTAGATCCTCCCAACACCGCAGGAAGTAATCTTTTTATTTATCCTCTCTTTCCCTTATTTCTTATTCTTTAGCCAACTGTGCTTTGTATGTCTCTCTTAAAGTCTTTTCCACGTATTCCAATTTACGCTTATTGGTGTCTATGTCTTCTAAATCCAATTTACTCTTTTTGGAACACCTCTCTAAGAAAGGCTTGGAAAGCGGTTCTATTTCTTTAATAATGTATGAGTATAGTTTATTTGTACTATTAGTCCGACTTATTAAAATATAGAGTGCAAGTTTAGGACTTTCCACTAAGCCTAATTCTTCGAAATTTATGTTTTTAGGTATACTGGAGAAAGGTGTATTTGATTTTGTAAAACATGTGCCCCCAGGTTTTATGTAACACTTTTGCTTTACACTTATAGTATCTGGATATTCTCCGATTACCTTCACAGAGTTAGTTGGCAAACAGTTAAAGCTAAATGCCAATAGAGCATACTTTATTAATTTCTCCCTTTGTGTACTATCTTCCGGCAGTTTTAGTTGTACTCCACTTATCTTATTTGTATTACTATCACCCCAATATGCGTATTGTAACAAATCGTTAAACACTAGACAACAACTGTTTCGCAACTGATTAGCAACTTTCGTCCACATCTTATGCAGGGGTACAGTATAGAATGGAGCATTTTGGAAGTACCTTTTGTTGTCTTCAATTAGGCTTACAAAATCTCTTAAAGGTTCAAACTCTTTACCAAATCCTCTACAATAGTTATAGATTGTTGCCTCTAACCTTGTTATTCCATTCTCTCTAGCTAGTTTAGACGAAAATGTGTCTTTTAATCTCACATCTGGACAGTTACAAAGTTTATTATATGGTTTCCTATAGTTTTAACTACTCCAGGGCTTGTAATCTGACATTCAAATTTATTATATATTTGTACTCTGCTATTTACATTAAACCAATTTAAACAGTTTTTACTAGTATAATAGTTATTATCTACAATAATGTTATGACCATACATGTATTCCCCTAGGTAGAAAAAGTCTAAGTTTTCTGTTTGATTATGGCTTATTTCCTCTTTATTATATATTCCAGCCAAATCGAGTGTTATATCGAAATCCATAAGATAGTACATTTCTTTTTCCAGATCTTACAGTATCTTGGGAAGGTCTTCCAACAAATCCTTAATTTTAACATTTGCAAGCTCTATTTTGTATGGAATTACCATAGGATCATTGTACTTTTTTTAATTTGGTCAATATCTTTCTTCATTATTTGTAACACACCCTCGCTTTGGACCCCAGAGGACTTAATTTCGGTTAACCCTCGCAATAGTTTATATCACCTATGTTTGTAAGAAGGTTATTATTACGGAGATTTTCTAATAAAAACCATAAACCCAATCTTTCGTTATTAGGTTTAATTATATTTCCCAATAAATGGCTAATAGAGTACATATTTTATCTATTTTTATCTATAGAAAAAAGTAGCGGAAACATGTAAACAGGACAGATATAATCACACTATAATATAGGCATATAGAGGTTTCCAAACTTACGAGGTGTAGGTGTTGGAGAGTAAATATATGGATATAGCATACAAACAAAGACAAAAGCGAGTGGTAATTACAACATGTAAGTGAACACCAGGACAGTTAGGACACTATAACCTGCAAAGACTAATGTAAGGACGATACAATAAATTAACATTTACATATTCCTTAACGTACAAAAATGGAAATATCAAATTATACATTTATAATCCATTATACCCTAATTGTTCCAATAACACACATTTATCTGTAAATTGAAAAAAACCTGTACTATCTTTGGAAAATGTCTGTAAAACCACACATGTAATTTTACTAAAAACTTTGTTGATTGTAACGTAATATATTATCGTGACTAATCTAGTAAGGCATAATGGATTATAAATATATAATTTGATATTTCCATTTTTGTACGCTAAGGAATATGTAAAAGTTAATTTATTGTATCGCCCTTACATTAGTCATTACAGGTTATAGTGTCCTAACTGTCCTGGTGTTCACTTACATGTTGTAATTACCACTCGCTTTTGTCTTTGTTTGTATACTATATCCATATATTTACTCTACAACATCTATACCTCGTAAGTTTGGAAACCTCTATATTATGTCTATATTATAGCGTGATTATGTCTGTCCTGTCTACATGTTTCCGCTACTTTTTTCCATATATAAAAAGAGATAAAACATGTACTCTATTAGCCATTTATTGGGAAATATAATTAAACCTACTAACGAAAGATTTGGTATATGGTTTTCGTTAGAGAACCTCCATAATAATAACCTTCTTACAGACATAGGAGATATAAACTATTGCGAGGGCAAACCAAAATTAATAACTTAACATCCATAATGGATGCGTTTTGTCATAACATAATGTTATTTCAGATAACCAATGTTACGGATTGTGATTGGGATGTTCGGAATAAATTTAAAGTTAAGAAGGAAATATGTGGCTCATTTAATAGCTACTTACGAGGAATATTTAAAAAGTTGTCTTTAGCTCGACATGGTGTTGTGGCAAAACTACCATTCTCCCAGGAGAAGTTCTCTGGGATTCTAAGCGAGGGTGTGTTATTAATAATAAAGAAAGTATTGATCAAATTAAACAAAAGTATGATGATCCTTTCTTAAATTCAATACAAAATAGAGCTTGCAAATGTTAAAATTAAGGATCTGTTGGAAGACCTTCCCAAGATACTGAAAGATCTGGAAAAAGAAATGTACTATCTTGTGGATTTCGATATAACACTAGATTTGGCTGGAATATATAATAAAGAGGAAATAAGCCATAATTAAACAGAAAACTTAGACTTTTGCTACCTAGGGGAATACATGTATGGTCATAACATTATTGTAAATAATAACTACTATACTAGTACAAACTGTTTAAATTTGTTTAATGTAAATAGCAGAGTACAAATATATAATAAATTTGAATGTCATATTATAAGCCCTGGAGTAGTTAAAACTATAGGAAACCATAAAACAAACTTTTTAACTGTCCAGATGTGAGATTAAAAGAAACATTTTCGTCTAAACTAGCTAGAGAGAATGGAATAACAAGGTTAGAGGCAACAATCTATAACTATTGTAGAGGATTTGGTAAAGAGTTTGAACCTTTAAGAGATTTTGTAAGCCTAATTGAAGACAACAAAAGGTACTTCCAAAATGCTCTATTCTTATACTGTACCCCTGCATAAGATGTGGACGAAAGTTGCCAATCACTTACAAAACAGTTGTTGTCTAGTGTTTAACGATTTGTTACAATACGCATATTGGGGTGATAGTAATACAAATAAGATAAGTGGAGTACAACTAAAACTGCCGGAAGATAGTACACAAAGGGAGAAATTAATAAAGTATGCTCTATTGGCATTTAGCTTTAACTATTTGCCAACTAACTCTGTGAAGGTAATCGGAGAATATTCAGATACTATAAGTGTAAAGCAAAAGTGTTACATAAAACCTGGGGGCACATGTTTTACAAAATCAAATACACCTTTCTCCACTATACCTAAAAACACAAATTTCGAAGAATTAGGCTTAGTGGAAAGTCTTAACCTTGCACTCTACATTTTAATAAGTCGGAATAATATTACAAATGAACTATACTCATACATTATTAAAGAAATAGAACCGCTTTCCAAGCCTTTCTTAGAGAGGTGTTCGAAAAATAGTAAATTGGAATTAAAAGTCATAGACACCAATAAGCGTAAATTGGAATACGTGGAAAAGACTGTTGCAGTAACAGAGACATACAAAGCACAGTTGGCTAAAGAATAAGAAATAAGGGAAAGAGAGGATAAATAAAAAGATTACTTCCTGCGGTGTTGGGAGGATCTAGAGCATTATGGACATTACATAGTATATGCGTTTGTAGTAAACAATAAAAACAAGTTTACGTATGCGGGGGTATTGGCAGAGAAAGATAAACAGAGAGGTATTAAAGGTGTCTGTAAAACTGTGTTTATAGAGATAAATAAGAATAGGGAAGGTTATAGCGTACTCAAATCAAATCAAAATATTCTTTATTACCATAGAAACAAAATTACATGCATTGGCTTGCGTCACACAAAGGTAATTATAGTAAAAATACAATAACAAAATAACAATGTATAACCATACAAGTAAGATCATGAAGTAGCATATCTAACACTAATGTAGTCATCTACGGAATAAAAACACTTCAACAAAAAGGACTTAAGCTTTCTTTTAAACTGAATGTCATCCGATTCAGTTTTAAGGACATCAGGTAGAGCATTAAAAAATATTGTTGCATTATAGTACGTATGGATTTTAAAGAAGTAAGTACTGTGATAAGGATATTTAGTTTGTTTCTTTTTCTGAGGCCATAGTTAGATTGAAGGACAAGGGAATTGAAAACACTGTGGTTCAGCTTTAATAAAATCAAAGTTTGATAAATATAAATACTAGGGAACGTGAGAAGTTTTAGTTCCCTGAAAACGGTCTTGCATGATTCCCTCCTTCGAAGACCAGCAACAATTCGCACTGCCCTCTTTTGGAAGACAAAAATGGGTTTGGTTATAGATCATTCTGAACCCCAGATTGCGACAGCATATGAAATATATGGAAAAATCAACGCGTAATACGAAGTAAGAAGAACCTCAGTATTTGTAAAGAAAGCTAGTCTACGAAGTACAAAAATCCCAGAACATAACTTTCGTGCGACATCGCTAACATGAGCAGAAAATCTAAGATGTCATTACGCTTGGCCAAAATTGAGAAATAAATTACAGAAGTTTTGTTAGCATTGATAGCCAAACCATTTTCCCGAAACCACTGGACAATCATATTTGACTCAACAAAGCTATTGACCTCCATGATCTCACGACATATGCCATCCACAATTATTGACGTATCATCAGCAAACAAACACAACTCAGCACCTCCCACACAGCTCTTCAGATCATCTACATATAAAATGAACAGAAGAGGACCGAGTATTGAGCCTTGCGGATCCCCCGCATTAACAATTTGTACGTCAGAGTGGCAATATCTCATAATTTCTGAATCAATGAAAGGTATTTCAACCACTTGTCTCCGACCCCTCAAATAGGATGAAACCCATTGGTTTGCTATCCCACGTACTCCAATAGCTTCAAGCTTCTCCTGAAGACGATCATGACACACCATATCAAATGCCTTCCTTAAATCAAAGAAAACTCCAGATGCATACTTCCCTCTATCCAAAGCATTGACTACCTTGTCGATGAGCGTGAACATAGCACTGACAGTTGAGCCCCTCTTAACAAAGCCGAACTGGTTCTTGAATAAAATATCATTGTGATTAATGAATGACCACAATCTACTTATAACTGCCTACTCAAATACCTTTGAGAATGTTGAAGAAATGGAAATAGGGCGGAAATTATCAAGTTCATCTATTTTCCCTTTTTTATGCAGTGGCTTTACAACCGATAACTTTATAAAGTCAGGAAAAATTCCTCTAGTAAAGGAAAAGTTAATCAAATGAACTAGTGGATCGACGAGAAGATCACAACATGACTTAAGGAGCTTTGATGATATACCATCAATGCCAGATGACGTCTTTGGCTTTAAATTCATGATAATATCAGTAACCTCACTCCTGGAAACAGGTGACATGAAAAACGAAGTTGAGCTACCACCAGGATGGCCATTCGAAAAACAATTAGACCCCTTTGGGACTACATTTATAAAAAAATCGTTAAAAATATTTGAGATTGACTTCGGATCCCTAACAACAACTCCCTTCTTGTCTTTGATGGACCGAGGAATGTTACACACATGTTTTTTGACGCCTCTATGTTCATTTATTACATCCCACACAGTTTTCACCCTATTAGAAGAGTTTTGAATCAAGTTAAATACTTTAGTTGACTTGGCAACCCTAATACTTGCCCTATATTGCCTTTTTAACGATAAGTAGTGCTGCCTCCTTTCATCCGAAGTTTCCAAATCCTTGGTGAAATAGTACCACTGAAAAACCAAGTCACGGAGTTGTAACTGATCCAAAGCGACCTTACTGCACGTTGCACGCTGCACGTTGTACTACCATACACAGTGCATAATGGCGATTTGGACATTATTTACCTACCTACCAACGAGCCACTTGCAAGCTTTAGCACTAACGGAACCGCAACATTTTACGGTAATTCGTTTCCGGAAATAGAAAACTTAAGTTTCAGTAATAGTGTGTGGGATACTACAGAGGATGTTGGACAAGAAGATATAGATATGTCTAATGCAATGTTAATGCAAGGTATTAAAGGTAATATTAAATTTAAAGAATGTAGTAGATTGGAGGTTTTGGAAGATGGTACTAAAGTATTAATAAGCGCTATCAAACAAATGGAGCATAGAGGTAGAAAACGGTATATTGTACAGTTTGAAAATATTCGTAACCTTTATGTCTCCAACCACTGGCTGTAAAACGAGCTAGAAAGTGGAAAGTTAGATTTTAACTACAAAATTAAAATTAAGCTGAATAAAATAGATACTGCTCCTAACAAGCAAAAAGAATGGTTGGTGTTATGTGTGTAGTTGTCATTGGGTTTAAATTTTGTTGCATATTAGCAGTTGTACAACAACAAAACACATGTTTATGTTTATGTTTATGTGTTGTTAAAGGGACGGATTCAGAGATCCAAAGATTCAAAGATCCTCACACGTCAACCGAAGCTTATTGTGTGTCCCTAGTACGTTAGTATGGCAAACCAATGCCCGTACCCTTTACGAGATCCAGGAGTTTTTTACCAATACTAGAGTCCCTTTCATCACCTGGTTGCTTACAACCAAACAGAGCCCTTCTCCTTGCCCCGAGTCTCTCGCAGTCCAGTATGATGTGCTTGGCAGTCTCTTCAGACTGATTGCAGAGCCTACACACCTGACTTTCATTTCTGAGTCCGAGAGTGTGGAGATGTTTCCTGAAATTGCCATGTCCAGTTATCAGAGCAATCAAATGCTTAACCCGACCTCTGCCCAACCTCACCAACCAGTTAGTGAAGTAAGAGCTAGTATCTGCTAGCAGCCTTTTGCCAAGTGCTTGACCAGTATGACCTTGCCATTGCTGGCGATGTAAGTCCCTGGACCATTTGTTTATTGTGTGAAAAGCAGTTGTTTTGCTTATGCCACAGCTTGGCTCTGGACCAAAGAATGGAATACCGGAACCTCTTTTAGCAAGCTTATCTGCACACTCATTGCCACCTATGCCTACATGGCCAGGTACCCAACCAAGATGCACCGAGTTGCGTGTCGCGAGTTTGCAGAGAGTGTTGTAACATTCCCACACCAATTTTGACTTGATTTCGTTGGAGTCAAGAGCCTTGAGGGCAGCCTGACAATCTGACAAGATTACTATATGCCTGTCGCAATAGCGTCTGGCAATGCCGAGATTGGCACAAACCATGATGCCACAAATTTCTGCTTGAAAAATAGTACAGTGTTGTCCCAGACTTGCACAGTGTTCTGTTCTAGGTGATTCACTGTACACCCCGTAGCCAGATTTTCCTTCAGTGAGAGAGCCGTCCGTGTACCAGACAAGGCTGCCCTTCCTGGAATAGGGCCCTTCCTCAGATGTCCACTCTTCTCTGGAGCAGAATCCAACAGAAAAAGGTTTAGTGAAAACCATCTCCGTACTCATGACATCTGATGTCATATCAAGCACAGGGTTTTGAGCAACAGCTTTGGTGATGGTGCAATGGCCTGTTCCAGACAGGCCTTCCCTCCATTGGCCTGCGAATTTTAATCGATAGGCTGATTTCCGTGCTTCTGCCTTGATGAAGATATCCAAAGGCAGTAATCCAAGAGCAACTTCGAGAGCTGCTGACGGGCTACTCCTGAAAGCTCCAGTGACTAGAAGTGTGCCCAACCTTTGTAAACTTGTGAGTTTGGCTATGGCTGTAGTCTGGTTCACCTTTGTCCACCAGACTAGTGATCCATATGTGACTTGAGGCCTTATTACTGCCTTGTACAGCCACAGCGCTATGTGAGGCTTGATCCCCCACGTGGAGCCTACAAATCTCCTGGACGTCATGAGCGCCCATTTCGCCTTATGCAGTGTATTATTCAAATGATCATTCCAAGTCAGCATAGAATCAATTGTCAGCCCTAGGTATTTGACTGTACCTGATACTTCAAGCCGTGTTGGTTCAAGTCTCAGCCTGGAAAGAGACTCCAGGTTCTTTTTCCTTGTGAACGGAACAACTACTGTCTTTGAGGGGTTTATGCTTAGACCCTCTCCAAGACACCAGACATTGACATATTGAAGATTGACATTCATGACATCAGCAACAATATTCGTGAACCTTCCCTGTACCATTAGGACTATGTCGTCTGCATAGCCCTGGACAAAGACGCCTCTGCTAGTGAGCTCACGAAGGAGACCGTCCACCACCAGGTTCCACAGAAGAGGCGAAAGTACACCTCCCTGCGGACAACCCCTCGTGGGTGCGATCACTATCGATTCACCTTGAAGATCGGCTCTAATCCGCCTGGAGCAGAGCACGGTCTCAATCCACCTACATACAGCAGACTCAAGACCACGCCCACGCACCGCCCGGACCATGGCCGTGTAAGTGACATTGTCAAATGCACCTTCAATGTCCATGAAGGTGCATAGAGCGATTTCCTTAGCAGCAAGGCTGTCCTCCACCCTGCTAACAAGTTGATGCAGGGCAGTTTCGCAGGACTTACCAGACTGATAGGCATGCTGGTTTCGATGGAGAGGAGTACCTGAAAGCACTCCCTTTCTTAGATGTCTTTCTACCAGTCTCTCCAGCGTCTTCAAGAGAAACGATGAGAGACTGATAGGCCGAAATGATTTTGCAGTTGAGTAGTCTGCTCTTCCTCTCTTGGGAATGAAGACCACCCTACTGAGGCGCCAGGCTTGAGGAATGTACCCATAAGCCAGACTTGCTCTGAAGAGTTCGCACAGGAGGACCAAGAGAGCTTCCGGTCCTTGCTGTAGCATTGCCGGTATGATACCGTCCCCCCCAGGAGATTTGAAAGGGCCAAACTTGCTGATGGCCCATTTAACATTGGAAAGTGTGACAATCCGTCTGGCTAAAGTCCAGCTTCTGCGATCAGCTCTTGGCCATGAGCCCCTTTCGCAGTTGCCGGACATGCCTAAACAGTCACTCTCAAAAATGCAATCCGGAAAGTGAGTCTCAAGGAGAAGTTTGAGACTTCCTTCAATTCCAGTGGTATATTGTCCCCCTGGTGACCTCAGGGATCCCAGGAGGCCAATAGGGCTTGAAGCTAAAACACGCTGCAGTCTTGCTGCTGCGCTGAAACTGTTTACCTCCTGTGTAAACCGTCTCCAAGAGTTCTCTTTGGCTTTTTTGATTGCAAGGCTATATTCTGTGAGTGCCTTATGGTATGGCTCCCAGATACGGCTCCGTTTGCAATGGTTATGAAGCTTCCTGACAACCGTCCTTTTACGTTCAAGGTCAGCAGTCCACCACTTAGTATTAGTGTGACTCTTTCCCCGCCGCAATGTACAATTGTCCTGGAAGCAGCTTACAATTGCGTTCTGAAGATCAGAAGCAATCTGGTCCATGTCCGCAAAGCAGCTGACCCTCCCACCTAATGATCCCAGTTGAGACAGGAGGTCAGACTTATAGAGTGACCAATCTGTTTTCCTGGGATCTCGATAGCAGGGCGAGTCACCCTCACCTTGCAGGTTAAAACAGATGTACCTGTGGTCAGACAAGGAGGCCTCGTGGCTTACGTGCCAATTGTCAATGACTCTAAGGACTGCTTCTGAACAAAAAGTAATGTCAATAACCTCACTTCGATTTCGTGTAACGAACGTCGGACGGTTTCCAACATTACAGACATAAAGATTCTTAGATATGAGAAACTGAAGAAGAGCCTCACCTCTTGGATTCGTGTCAGAGCTTCCCCATCCGATTGTGTGATGAGCGTTGGCGTCACAACCTAAAAGGAGTTGTCGTCCGCCAGCGCAGGATGACTCCACCAAAAGTTCGAGCTCTCTCGATGGAGGAAGTTCCCCGGAGTCGTAGGGCAAGTAAACCGAGCCTGCAATTGTGCTCCATTCCTTGCCTTCATAACTCCAGGTTATAGACACCGCAGTGAGATCTCTAGAACAGAATTCAGTGAGGGTTAGGCAGTCCATACCTTTCTTCACAAGTATGCATGTTCTGACATTTTTGAGAGAGGTACAGTAAATCAACCTACCCTTGGTATCGCCCAGGCCTGCAACCCTTCCTTGGTGAAGCCATGGTTCTTGAATCAGTGCCAGGTCAAATCCCTCTCTGAGGAAGAACTGGCAGAAAGCGGCCGAGGCCGCTTTACTGTGGTGAAGATTGATCTGGAGGACCCTGGGCATTGTCCTTGACTGTCGTTGAGACAATTGAGACTTGACAGAGTCCTAGATTGGCTCTAGAGTTGGCTGACCTAACAGCATTGAAGCAGGCCTCATCCAGGAAACAGACGAATCCGTAACCTTTTGGGTCTGGCTTAGCTGGCAGGACCTTCCATTCCTTCACTTTCAGGGTGGGGTTTTGCTTGTCGAGCATCTCAAGGACCTTTTCTGGAGTTTTCTTCATGAGCTTCGGGTGAGCTCTAAAGAATACCCTCGTTGACCTCAAGATGTCTCTCCTTAGTCCAACAGTAAGTTTCTTCTCCCCAAGTGGTTTATGTCTGGGGATGAGTGTCTCCAGCCAAAGCTTAGTTGCTTCGTTGATGCAGGATGTTATTAAGGCACCTTTTTCCATGTAGGTGCCTGCAAACGATGGAGCAGAGCCGTCCTCTAGGGGTTCGAGCTCATCCATGATGGCGTCTTCAATAGCTCCACCTTGCTCTGCTGAAAGCTTAGCCTCAGGATAGCCCTCCTAGACAATGGCCATTTTGATTGCGGAAATGTCCCTGTAAGAGACTCCTTTGCTAGAAGTCTCTGGATTCAAGGTTTGGTCATCATGATTTCCATGAGTTCCGCTCCTGGCCTTTTTAGTAGGACCTTCCGTCAAGGGAGGGGTGGCCATATTGCCTCTAGGGCGCTTGGCCGCCCTCGACTCAGCTTCTGGACCCACATTCGTGCCTGGAGTTTCACCCATATCTGGTCTCTTTGGTTTTTTTCTTTTTGCCCCTCCGAAACTTCGCTGGGTCAAAAACTTCACCTCTCTCAAGAAGTTTTGCCTGAATAGCCTTCCTTCTTTGGGCAGTGGTGAGGTTCGTTCTCTTAACCCGCAGGCTGTTCAGTTACGGAACCGCAACATTTTACGGTAATTCATTTCCGGAAATAGAAAACTTAAGTTTCAGTAATAGTGTGTGGGATACTACAGAGGATGTTGGACAAGAAGATATAGATATGTCTAATGCAATGTTAATGCAAGGTATTAAAGGTAATATTAAATTTAAAGAATGTAGTAGATTGGAGGTTTTGGAAGATGGTACTAAAGTATTAATAAGCGCTATCAAACAAATGGAGCATAGAGGTAGAAAACGGTATATTGTACAGTTTGAAAATATTCGTAACCTTTATGTCTCCAACCACTGGCTGTAAAACGAGCTAGAAAGTGGAAAGTTAGATTTTAACTACAAAATTAAAATTAAGCTGAATAAAATAGATACTGCTCCTAACAAGCAAAAAGAATGGTTGGTGTTATGTGTGTAGTTGTCATTGGGTTTAAATTTTGTTGCATATTAGCAGTTGTACAACAACAAAACACATAGTATTGTGGCATCAAACAGTCAAGAAGTTGACATTTGGTACTATATATTAATTTATAAATAAAATTTAAGACTTGGCACATAATTATATGCATTTACACAAAGCCCGACAACATATAAATTACTCAATTGCATTGGCTAATAAACAGAAAACTATTTTGCAAAAATATACTACATATATTTAACATCGAATTTTGGAATATTTTATTGTAATTATAAATATCGTATTACAAACATATGCGAAAATTGGACAGTAAACAAATAAGTGGTAATTTACCTCAAGTGGTTTCTAAGGCGTGCTGTATTGATTAAAAACACATGCAGCATGCCCAATAGCATACAATAGCAACAAAACAGCAAACAAATGCAGGTTTTCACACACAAATGGGTAACGGAACGAGATAGGTCATATGTAAAAGTAGTACTATTATAAAGTCTGAAAGTAAATTCAACTAAAATAAAGTAACAGTCCAAAAAGCAGAGAGACTTAAAAAAAGTGTGACTAAACAAAAAGATTAATGTAGCAGATATATTATTGAATGATATATTTATAACATTATCTGTAATAAACATAACCAGTTTACATTGCGATTGCTCCCTACTGTTGAATCACATTTCCTGCAAGTTGCATTGTGAACAGTTTAGGCAGTGCCGTAAACTATTGCATTTCAATTGGGAACTAATCATTGCTTGGCGATGGCCGACTAACTGGAGTAGACAAACTACTGGGATGGTGACACTTTCGGCGATTTTATCCTATGTTATTCTTATGGGGATCAGTTTTTGCACCGACACCCGATCCTACCCTACACTAGTATCCGATCCATGCCCATATTAAATAAATTTGTCCCAAAACACACGCCCCCATATTAAAAAAAATTAAAAAACAGGCAAAAAGTGATAATATTGCTTGAATTACATGTTACATAGTCGAAAGTATCATAATGAACAATAATCAATCCCAACATGTCCTTATTACACCACCATCAGTTTAATGTAAGTAGAGGCAAACTAAGAAAATGATATATGATTCGGCACTATTTCCCATGTTATTCTTATTGGGTTCAGTTTTTACACACTTGCCCGAACCCGGCCTCCACACATTCCTGGTTGGCCTGTACTAATATCCAACTCTTGCATGAATAAAATACATTTTTCCAAACCCAATCCGTCCTCCATATTATTTAAAATTAATTTTCAAAATCAGGCTTTGGTTTTTATGGTCCGATTTGTCTGCAATTTGGATATGTTATTGTTCTATGCTAGTGTTGTAATAAATTCCACCTACATTTCCAAAATTCATTATTATGGTTAAATTAACCTAACCTCCATTGAGTAAATGAAGAAAATTTAAATCAAGCCGAAATGGCTAATTATAATTTAAATTATCTTTTGAAGGACGAGTTGTCATATAAGCTTATCTTCAGAGGACAAGATATAAGCAATGATAACGTGGAAGCCTTGCGGAAACAACTTCGCAAATGTCTTCATATTTCTCCCGATGTACAAAATATAACCGGAAAATTGGAATTGAAAACGGAAATTTACACAGTCGAAACTAAATTAAATTCACTTGACTTGTTACAAGAACAATGCCTAGAAAACGCTTCTAACCTACAAGTAGCAAAAATAAATGCCAAGTTAAATCACTTACAGTTAAGGATAAATAATCTAAATAAGTGTAAAATTGATGTAACTTACCGTAAAGCCTTAGATCATATGTCTGCCAAAATTTCAGGATGCATTGATAAATTTAAGGGAAAATTTTCATGACATCGTCATGAAAGGGAAAATTTCAGAAGAGGAATTAAGTTTATTTGAGGAAAAACTCAATAAATCCCTTGTTGAAGAAGAGGAAGAAAACGCCAAGATGGAACAATTTGTAAACCCACAGCGGAAACATCTACGCCTATTCAAAAGGAACCTACTACGAATGTTGCTTCATCTATACCTCCTCAAGAGTTAAATATTTGGCCTATGCAGAAACCAGAATTACAAACCCAGAGATACCCGCAAGAAAACTTTAGCTTATTTAGTAAATTATCAAACCCAGTGGAAATATATTTAAATAAATTCACAACTTGCAACGGACTCGAAATAAATGAACTACTGAAATTTTTAAGAAATTTAACTGAAATAAGGAACCAAACTATCCTAACTCAAGGTCAAATTTATGAAATTCTACCCAGTTATACTGCACCCCCGTTGTTAAGCAAAATTCTAGAATCAAAATCAGCACATCAAACCCTGGATGAACTGCATCATGAAATTATTACTACCTACATACCTATCACCCTTGGAGAAAAACTAAAACAAGATTTGATTTTTAGACCACAGAAACCACATGAACCATTGGCCATATATATTAATGAATTAAAAATAAATCAGCAAATCCTACAAACTAATCTAACTGAAACCGAGTTAGTAGCCTTCATTAAAAATGGCATAAATCCTGAAATCCGAAACAAACTTGTATTTGAAAGTAACCCACAACCATTTAAAAATCTTGACAGACTATGCATAAATTTAAACAATGTTCAATACAATGATTATATGAGAAATCACCTATATCAAAGTCCCGCTACTCAAATGCAAAACCCAAATTATAACCCTCAAAGTTATATTCGTCATATGCCCCGATCCCAACCAACACAACGCAGTTATGCATCACCAGAGCCAATTTTTTATAATTGTAACCGTAAGGGCCATATCGCAAAACATTGCCACAGACCAAGGAACCAAAAAAACTAATAAATTCGGGAGTTATAGTCCAACCCGAAATTCATCACTATACTTCCGAGAAAACCGAATCAACCCACAATTTAAAGTCTCTGAATCACACAAACGAATTTAAAGGCGAACTTCGTAGATTAGTTAAAGGCTGGAACAAATTCAAATCACCTCAGCTAACTAAAGTTAAGGGTAAAATAGTGGAAACATTACCTTGTATAAAAGTGTCAGTAGATAAACAGTTAAATATAAATGCTTTACTAGACACAAGTAAGAATTTTATCAGTATAAATCTTTTTGACAGCTTATCAACCCGATAGCTAGTTAAGCAAAATAATAATTGGTCCGGAACGATTTTAGCCGCCAACGATAGTCAGATAAATATATTGTCAGAATGCAAAATTAAAATCAGGATTGTCAAGTATACATGGGATGAAAAATTTTTAATCATAGAACAAAATCATTATGATATGATTTTAGGTATACCATTTATGAGTAAAAAAGGACTGATTCTAGACTTACAGCATAAGTATTGTTATTTTAAGTTTGCTCCTAGCAATATGATAAGCATGCATGTTGAGGAAAAAGCAGATTTATCTTTAAATAACATCAAGATTGGAACACCGGAAATGACAGCTGAAGTGGAGTGTCTAATTGAACAATACCCCGATGTTTTCACTGATAAAATCGGCGAAGCACTTGATCTCCAAGTCGAACTACATTTATTAGACAATGAACCTGTTTGTATTCGCCCATATTAATTAAGTCCACCCGCCTTGCAAAAAATGAAAACTATAATCGAAGAATGGTTATCTCAGGACATAATTGAACCATCCACTAATAAATACAGCAGCCCTGTATTTTTTAACTAAATCGGACCGATTAGTAGTAAATTATGCTGAGTTAAAAAAGTTAGTACAAATGAATTACCCAATCGGAGACTTACAAAATATGTATCAGCATTTACGAGGAGGAAACTATTTCACTATTATTGACCTCAACAAAGCCTTTTTTAAATGCCCACTCGCTGAGAATTCTCGCGACATCACCTCCTTTAGTACAAAATTCGGTAAATACAGAATGAAAAGGGTATGTTTTGGATTACAAGTAGGCAGCTCAGTTTTATCAAGCTACCTGGATAAAATATTTCATGACATAAAATTTCAATATTTAATAAATTTCTGCGATGATATTGTGATCTACAGCCCAGATAAGAAATCACACTTAGAGCATATCAAAGAGGTAATTAAGAGATTATCATACCACAAGCTTACCATAAATGTAAACAAAGCAAAGTTTTTCTGCAAAGAAATTAGTTTTTTGGGACATATTATAAAAAATAATACTGTTACCATTGATCCCGAGCGAACGGTAAATATTAGGAATTTTCCTACACCCAAGAACCTAAGAGAAGTTAAACGATTTACCGGGATGTGTTCTTATTGGAGTAAATACATACCCAAGTATGCGGAGATATGTATTCCGTTACACGCACTGAAGAAGAAAGGCGTAAAATTTAAGTGGTCACCTGATTGTCAAAAAGCCTTCGAAATACTGAAAGAAACAATTTCAAACCCCCCCATCTTGCAACTGGCCGATTGTAATAAACAATTTATAGTTAAATGTGACGCATCAAAATTTGGAGCCGCTGGTGTACTTTTGCAAGCTAACGATCAAGAAGATCTTTTACCAATAGCATATTACTCCAAAAAATTCACAAATTCCGAAATGAATATATTGTATTTATGAGAAGGAAGCATACAGCGCTATTTTATGCATAGAAAAATGGCACGAATTCCTTAGAGGTGCAGCCATTTAAATTAATTACCGATAATTTAGCCCTTTCTTTCCTAATTAGTTCAAAACGAAAGATCGGTCGGTTATCTAGGTGGACTGAACGACTTCTAAATTTACCATTTACCATAGCACACTGTAAAGGAACAGACAATGTCATAGCGGACGCATTATCTAGATTGTATGGAGAGGAAAACGCCGAAGATTATGAATCGCCGGAGATAACGCCCGATTTAAACAACACTTTAAAAAGTCTGTTAACCACACTGAAAAAGGAAGAACATGTAAATATTGTATATAGTAATTTTAAATCAACGAAACATGAGAAAAAGAAGGACAGATATTTTTGCAACTTAATAAATGAAATACCTATTGCATTTACGGACCTGCAAAAACATCAGAACGAAGACGCTGATTGCATTAAAATAATTGACAGTGTAAATAATAAAACCAATCAAGATTGTTTCTTCTTAAACAAAGGATTATTAATGTATAATAATGGCAAGGGTAAATCTTGAATTTATTTACCAACACGATTAATGAACATGGTATATACATTTTATCATAATACCATATTTGGTGGACACTTAGGCATAGCACGAACACAAGCTATAATCAATGAATATTTTTATAATCCTCATTTAGATACCCTAGTGAATGAAAAAGTCAAGACCTGTAAAATATGTCAAATATCTAAAACCACCCAGAAAAAATATGAGGGAAAATTAATCTCCATTCCGATTGAACACGCTATGAATACAATTTTCATTGATATTTTAGGTCCATTACCACGAAGCAAATCAGGAAACCAATATTTATTAATAGTTGTGGACGGATTTACCCGATTTTTATGGATACATGCATTGAGAGAATGTAATTCTCGAGTAATTATTCAAAAACTCCAAAATACATTTTCTGAATTCTCTACACCCCGAATAATTGTCTCTGATAACGCCTCATACTTCACTTCTAAGGAATTTAAAAGTTATTTATTTAAAAACTACATTCAGCACAGGAGAATAGCAGCTTACAGAGCAAATGGGAATAAATCAGAAAGATTCATACGTGACGTATCGACTCTATTACGTTGTTTTTACAACCAAAATCAAACTTATTGGGACCAAGAAATAGGCAATATACAAATATGTCTTAACACACCCCGAAATTCATCCTCCGAAACTACTGCATTTAAATTAATGTTCTTTCACGATTGTAACAATGCGTTGTCAAATATTTGGAACCTCCAAGACTTCATATCCAACGAGATCAGCGTAGACGACAAGCGACCAAATTTGAAAAAGGCGTTAATTAACGTGAAGAAAAATATTCAAGCTAACCGGAAGCGTCTTAAATATCAAGACCCCAAGTCAAGACATCCCTACAAGATCAGTGACGCAGTCCTCATCAAGACACACTTTATAAACAAGAAAATTAACAAATTTTCAAAGAAACTAGCCATAAAATACACCGGTCCATACAGAATATTGTATTTCATCACCGACGTGACAGTGTTAGTGCAAAATGTTGAAAATGTTTCTGATGTCAAGAAAGTGCACATAATCGATTTAAAGCTATTTCGCAGCTAAAGTGTACATGTTTAGTAGATAAGGAAATTTGTAAATACGGATAAATAAATGTATTAGGTATTTTAAAACCAGTTTAACGAGGTAAAAAAAGGAGATTTGTTTTGTATGTAATAATAAAAAAACTTGAGAAATCTGAGATTTAAGTTAAGGAACTTATATTCGCTAATATGGACGGCAAAATTAAATTTAATGTAGTAAAGTAACATGGTTATATTTTAACGTTGGTTTTAGAAGCAAATGTGAAACGGTAATAAATGAGAACGGAAGGTTTGGCGATTCTGAGAATAAATCTGAGCGAAAGGTGTGATGAATGAGATAAATGGGAGAGAAAATGATTAGATTTAAGGTTATACAACACTTCAACACAAAACACAATTAAACACAATTATTTCACACGACGCACAAAGAAAAACACACACGACATACACACTCCACAAAGTCCGAGAGACGACTGACTAAACCCAACGAAACAAGTAAGAGTTTGTTTATTGGAATTCCCGTGAGTCATTGACCGTCTATTTTTAGAGAAAATAATCTTCCTTTTTGGAAATGAAATACTTGTAAATATTTATTAGAAGGATTTTTAAATATAAATTGTTTTGTAATTGTTTGTAAGAAATGACAACTTAAATCAAATTTATGCGGAGAGGAGAATTAGAGCAAAGTTAAAACATGTGTATTTGTAGATAATTATAAATTGAACCATTGTTAGACTTATCAAATGCTCTGAACGGTATTCTCCATGCCATCTGTTGGCGAAGCAAGGAACTAGTTTCGTGACCCCCAATTATGTTGCCGCGCGGGAAATCTCTCAGATTTGAATATGGATAGTTTAGATTTAGACTTTAACACATGATGGATTTATTTATTTTAACAAGCGATGATAGATTGGTATTAATTGATATATATTTTCGATTTTAGTTAAGTAATTAAATATTTTTTTGGAAGAGGCAGATAATTCATACAGATATGTTGTTTTATACAAAATATTTAATTACATATTATTATGTTAAAGGTATTAACAACCAAGAGAGTAATTTTATTTTAGTATAGTGGTATGGTGGCAACACTGTCATTTCAAACTAGATGCTTAGACTTTAAAATACGTTAGAGTTGGTGTGGCCATATAACTGGAATGTCTTAGATAATTACGTAGATCATTCCATACCAGTTGGCCATATACACCTAAGTAAAATAAGACGAATCCATTATATATTATTAGACAGTAGCTGATATAGCTAAGGATCATTTTATTTATAATTTGTACATTTTGAAGCGCACCATCAGTAAACCATATTAAGTCACAACGATGTCAGATTGTTTTTATTAAATCCTGTAGTAAAGTATCTCAATTGGTTGGTTATGTATTCCCAAAACTTAAACAATATTTATACGTAATTGGCACCCTCGGTATATGGTAAACGTTCTTAATATTAAATATTGATAACCTCTTAAAATAAATCAAATTCAAATGCTCTTTAACAGACCAAATATGCTCTAGAAAAGCAACAGTTATGATCTTTTAAATCGTTTTAGCGCTGTTCTATTGGATAATCGGAATTTCCAGTTTAACGTAATCGGACGAGCTAGACACAACAAAGTATAATATGCAGTCATATACTAGTACATAGTACTATTTAAATGTGACTCCATTTTATTATACAGCGTTTGAAGTATGTTTAATAATTTATTTGCTTAAAGAGTCATTATTGTTAGTGTCCTTTGATGTTTCTTCTGACATGTAGTGACATCTCTGTACGTTCCATAGGTTAAACCTTTTTTTGCGATGAAAACTGAGTAATCATACTAAAGATTTGTTGAGGTAATTACATTTATAACATCTTACTGGGAAGAAAATTATAAAGTCATAATTGTAATTTGCAAGTTAGTATTATTTAAGAATATATTTATGTTATTTAGCTTACTTTACTCTACATAATTATGTAGGCCTGGTAGGTCCAAGCCCACCCACACTGATTACATTATTACTATTGTGTTTCATAAAATACTCTTATTTTGCCAAGATTTTACTATGGGAGATTTGTTAAGAAACAGTAGACCGCGAGATGGTTGGTTGCAATTTGTTTTTTCTTTTATAAGTCTCGTAGTTTCGAACTGCATTGAAATAGAACAAAAGCTAAATTTTTATTCTACAATCGAGATTTTTACTTAGGACGTAAAAAATATAGAAGCCCACGTATTAGAGTATATTCTGCATCTTTAATGTAGATTTAAGAAACTCCTTTTTAAAATTTAAATGAAATTGTACTCAAATTCACTTTTTTAAGTTTTTTTCCATAAAACAATTCAAACCCGAGACTGAAGAACAATAAACAAGTAGAAAATACAAGGCGTTTGCGTTGTTCTGAGGTATTATTTTAGAAACATGCTACATTTGTGATTCACATTGTTTTCAGAAAAATTTCGAATAAGCACTGTAATTTTACATGTGAAATCCGATGTCTCATTATGTAAAATCGTCACCTATGAAACTACTAACTGAGAATTACGACTTACTTTTAAAGGGGAAGTATTTATACAATCTAATCCGAATTTAATTAGGATTAAACATACATCCAACTTAGACGTTTCCTACAAATTAGATTTTCTGTTAGCAATCGATATACAAAGATTTCTTAAAATACTTAGAAATATATGGTTGTTTTCACGTATTGAATTTCATATGTTTCATTTTATTTGATCAATTTTACACGTATTGTTCCAGCTACCGTCAATGATGCCGTTACTAATGTGACAGGTTAATATGTGCGCCATCTCAGTTATCCTATTTATTATATTCTTCTATTAATAGATTTGAAAAAATCTTCTACAGTAACTGTTATCTCAAGTATTTAATTATTTCGTTATCTATTTACTCTTCCTGTTATTTCAAAACCTCGCATTCCATCTACCTATATGTTTTTAAAATATATTTTACATGCTTTCATGGGCTATAATGTTGATGTGCTTTAAAAGACTTTAAACATCTTGCCCACAGTGATTTAATTTAGTGGATTTTACCTTTTGAGGGTATACCATTACAAAAATGGTAAATATAGGCAAAAATCATAAATCTTTCCCTTTTGTTTTTTTATATTTTAAATATTACAAATTGCACATTTATAAAGTAACCCTGAACTAAATATTTACAGGCAAATAAAATATTGTTGTTTTTAAATATCGCACAATAAAACCTCAGTAAATTGAATTATAGTCTTAAGAGACTGAAAAACAATGAACTAATTGAAAATACCGGGCGATTGCGTTGTTCTGAGGTATTATTTTAGAAATATGCTACATTTGTGATTCATATTGTTCATAGAAAAATTTCGAATAAGCACCGTTATTTAACATGTGAAATCCGATGTCTCCTTATAAAATCATCACCCAGTAAAGTACTAACTGAGAAAATAAGACTTACGTTTAAACAGGGAGTATTTATACAATCTAATCCGAATTTAATTAGGTTTAACTATACATCTAATTTAGACCTTTCATAAAAATTAGGTTTTCTGTTAGCAATCGATATAAAATATGTTCTTAAAATACTTGGAAATATATGGTTGTTTTTAACTATTGAATGTTATATATTCCATTCGTTTTGATCTATTTTACATACATTGTTTTCGATACCGTCGAAAATGTTGACAATACAGTGAGAGGTAAATATGAGCAAAATCTTAGTCACCCTATTTATTACATTCTTATCATTCATAAATTTGAAAACAATGCTTTATAATATCTGGTACAATGGTTAGATATGTTTGGATATATAAACCACCACATAAACAAATTGATTTATCGTTTGAAATAAATAAATAATATAACATTAAAATAACAATTGGGGCAAAGCTTATGCGACGTTAAAATTTATTTTTATTTTTACAAATCTTTTGACGAACAGTTTTATATGACATGTTCCAAACTCTTCCTTCAAATAAGATCCTGAAAATCTGCGATTTGATTAAATGCTTTCCAAAACTATTGTTGAAATTGGAATTGGAATTGGAATTTATACTCAAATATTAAAATGTTAAAATCGCTGGGGGTATTATTGTAAAATAGGATATATCGGTCACTTCATTTAAAAACAAACTGTTTAAAATAATTCTAATTTATTCAATGTTTTTATTTTAACGGAGAGGTTTACTAGATTTACAGTCACCATTATATGTACGTGCATCCTGTTAAAGTTTCTCAATAATAGATATTAATAACCTCTTATTGAATAAATTTCACTTCAATTGCTCTTAACAGGATTAAATGTATGTTAAATGTTTTTTATTTGAAATCGTACATATTCTTGTATTTTAAGTAATGTTATCACGGTACTTTTGTCTGTTGGAATTAAAAATTTGTAAGATAATCTGAACAGAACAGAAGTTATTAAGATCTCTCTCTCTGTAAATTTGTATTAATAACTGCAATAAGTCCACAAGAGTAATTCAATTACATTATTTGTACAAGTTACAAACTCTGTGTGATATTAGTGGAGTGCAATGAGATGTAATATCTAAATTAGCGCATATATTTTATTATTTATGTCAAATATTTATTTAACTCCAGACACAAGACCTTAAAAATACGGAAAAAATGTTACTGAACAAACGTTTGTATACATTTAATAGCGTTTAAAGTAAATTTCATCTCATACTAAAACATCCAGTATTATTAAATTATTGTTAGTGACTTTTGATGTTTGTCGGACTTTGAACGTTGATTTGGAAAATAATATTATCCATTTGGACATTTAGCTTATTTTATTTTACATAATTGTTATGATTAATCTGTTTACCTTTCCCCATAGGTTACTGATTACCAATAAAAATTTAAACTTTTAAAAACAATTCTTTCTCAATATATTCTTTTAAATATACTAGAAGTACGCTCTTATATCGCGTATAAGGATTGAGTGATCGCGTAAAATAAAAAAAAAAATGTTTCAATTGACAATATACCACATGGGCCCTCCATTATAACTGCAGCTTGACAATGACATACAAATCCAGAACATGACAAACAATGAGGCCTGAAACCTGTCAATCAGTCAGACAAAGTGCATATGAAGTAGTTACTCACCCCTCAGTCTCACTGAGGGCTGTATCATCTAGGCCCTCATAATACTATTAGCTGAAGATTTTGATAAAATATAATATGTTGGCGGCAATAAAGGTCCCCAATCAGTGAGAGCACGTGGTTTAAAAGTAGTTATTTACACTTTGGTTCCACTGGAGGACCCATCAGGATATTTATTTTATTGTAGCTTAATATTGCTGTAAAAATCTATAAGTATAAATACAGAACTTGATGAACAATACGTTTTAAAATCAGTCAATTGGTTTTGAATGCCTAAATATTTTAAACTCTAATCCAGAGGTTTTAATGTAACACATTAACCTTACTGGGGGGAGGGGGGCGGTGCCCCCCAGGCCTCCCATTGTTACTGTAGCTTGATACGGTTGTTCAAATACATAGGCAACCTATAAATGCAGAACTTAAAAAACAATAAGGCTTAAATCATTCAATTTGTTTTTAAGAAGAATAAATTGCCTCATTTTAAAAAGAAAAGAAAAGTAGTATCTTATGTTAAATATAATCTAGGAAGAAATTAAAACTCTTTGACCCACTTCTTAGAATCCACGATTCATTGTGTCAAGGTCCAAGATTTTGTATACATCTTAATATATAAATATCCCCGTAGCAGCAAACCTGCGAACTCAGCAGATTTCCAATGCATAAATATGCATATATATATATATATATGTATCTTAATGTCACATAAAGCCACATATCAAGTTTCATCAATATACATTCATAAATAAACAATTTATGACATTTTAATTATTCTCCATAAGAATAACATGGCGGCTGAGTGTGCAGGTTTGCTGAAGCAAGGAACTCCAAAAATGGGGTTTTACACAAATATCAATATAACTCAAGTAGGTAAAGCCACATACCAAATGTGAATAATTTATGTTCATAATTAAGGGGGATAACATGTTACTTATTCTGCATAAGAATAACATGGGACTGAGTACACAGGTTTGCTGCTACAGGAACTATCGGTCGAAAAATGTTTTTTAGTGCAAATATCAATAGACCACAACGATATGAAGTAATATACCAAGTTTCATCAGCAAAAGTAAATAAATAAGCGAGATATACAATTTATCTTATTCTCCGTAAGAATAACATTGGACAACTTACTGGGTTTAGCACTTTCAATATCTCTGTAACCATTTGACGTAGAGCAATGATCAAAACACTAAATTGTGCGTCTTTCTAAGCTGATTCCAATGGAAAAAACTAAAATTTGACTTTTTCAACAATTATATGTAAAAAGCTCAAAAACCCCACTTTTGGGATAGAAACCCCCCCCACCAAAATACCTCTTCGGATAGGTCGATCCGTCTGGTTTTCTAACTTAAAGTCATAAATGCTGCTTTACACGTTTATACCAAAGTTTGTCAAAATCGGATGAATTTTACGACAGTTATCGTGCTCACGGACACACACACACACACACACACACACACACATATATATATATATATATATATATATATATATATATATATATATATATATATAAAGTTTTTGAAAGAATGGTGTTTTTGGCATCTGGGGACCTCAAAATGAAAAGTTATCATGGTCATGGGCCTAGGTCTTGCCATGCCGACTACGGTAATAGCTTCTTCCCTATATGGGAAATTCGCTGAAATGGATCCCTATTTCCCTTGGCCACGCCATTACTTGAGAATTCGTGGACCAAATTGAATAATTATTTCTTGTTGAGTTCGTTTATGTCAGGACAAGGTTCTTATAAAAGAAAATTTTTAATCCGACCTAAGAGCTCTGCCCCACAGGCCTTCAAAGTTCCTATTGATTTTATCTAAGTTCAGTTAGTTACACCAAGCAGCTGTAAACATACTTGAAAGGCATATACATATGTTGATTATAGAAATAAAAAGCTACTTGAATGGAAACTCTCATTTTGGAAATAAAAAGAGTACTTGAATGGCAATTCAAACTCTTTTTTAGCGAATTTCCCCTATAGGTAAGAAGCTATTACCGTAGTCGGCATGGTAAGACCTAGGCCCGGGACCATAATAACTTTTCATTTTGAGGTATATATATATATATGTATATGTATATATATATATAAGTCCGTGAGCACGATAACTCTCGTAAAAATGATCCGATTTTGATGAAATTTGGTATAAACGTGTAAAGCAACATTTATGACTAAGTTGGAAAACCAGTCAGATCGCTCTATCCGAAGGGGTATTTTGGGGGGGTTTTGTACCCCAAAAATGTTTTTTTTTGAATTTTTTACATGTAATTTTTGAAAAAATCAAATTGTAGTTTTATCATTGGATTCAGCTTAAAAAACACACAATTTGGTATTTTCATCATTTCTCTACGTCAATTGGTTACCGAGATATTGAAAGTACTAAACACAGTACGTTGTCTAATGTTATTACTATGGAGGAAAAGTACAATTTTATGTCTCGCTTATTTATGAACGTATACTGACGAAACTTGGTATATGGCTTCATCTGGTTGTGGTTCATATTTGCTCAAAAAAATTTGTTTTTGCCAAAGGCACCCGTAGCAGCAAACCTGCGTAATCAGCCCCATGTTATTCTTATGGATAATAATTAAATGCCATGTCTCCCTTAATTATGAACATAAATTAATCAAATCTGGTATATGACTTCACCCAGTTGAGTTATATTGATATTAGCATAAAAATCCATTTTTTGTTTTCCTTGTTGCAGCAAACCTGCGTACTCAGCCCCAATTTTTTTCTTACGGAGAATAATTAAAATTGTATATATCGCTTATTTGTGAATATATTTTTATGAAACTTGGTAAGTGGCTTTATGTAGTATTCAGACATTCATATCTATTGGAAATTCGCTGAGTACGCAGGTTTGCTGCTACGGGGGTATTTTTATATTCAAGTGAGCATAGCGCATGAGCTAATCCGGGAAGCGAGTGAGCGAAGCGAACATGCTTATCTTGAAAATGAACGAGTATTTGAAATAAAACAAATTCAATGACATTAGGACAGGACAACGACTGTTGGGCCAGCTAGTTATATATATTAATGATTACAGACGCTGTGTAGCATTTAAGTATCCAAAAACATAATGATCACATTCTTTTTAAGTAACGGTGTATTATAATCCCACTTATGTTTTATATTATTGACTATCTCAAGTTTAATTTATGCAAAATTTCTTTGCAGTAAAAAATAATATGGGGACTTCTGCTTGAAACAGTATTTATTTGTGTATTAAGGGAGTAAAGTGCAACTTTGTTCCCTAAGGGAAATTGTTGGCGCCCGACGCCGTAGGCCAGGGCGATAAATTTACACACAACTTTTTCCCACACCCGAAAAGCCACAAGTATTGATAAGTATTCACATTCACAATCGCTTTCCATTTTGGTTGCGTAATGCGTAATAACTAAACTCGGAACGTTAATTGCTGCTGGAGCAAAATATCAATCAGCTGATCCGATTCCCTTATAGCTGCAGCATTAATGATTGCAGCGAAATGTCAGCTGATTCTGTTCCGGGAGACAAAGTAGCACTATACTCCTTCAATAAAAGGAGTAAAATTTGACTTTACTAAGTAGGTGGGGGGAAACAAAATTTATTATACAAGATAGGAACGACGTTTCCTTCCATTTTTAAAATGTATTGTATTAGTTCACACATAAGCAAAAAGTTAGAGAAAACTTAGTAAACCAATTTTATAATCGGCCTGGAAGGACAAGTCCTGCACAGTCCATTAACACATATATAATTCCAATTTCTGGTAAATAATTCAACAAAATTTGATCAAAATGTTAAAAAGGAGCATCTCTTTTACTTGTTAAACATGAAAAGTAATTTTTCACTGAGAAAAACATGTTTTCTGGAAATGAAAGTACCAATCTCTATAGGACAGGAGCTTCAATTTCAGATCAAAACTATTTTAATCGGTCCTTTAGTTTTTGTTAGTGGATTTACAAAAGGAATGTTGTTGATATTCGAACATGTGCTCTTATGAGAGCCAAAAATTAAAATTAATTTATTATTAGAAACAACACATCTAAACTAAACAAAGATATTGATGACATTAGTGTATGTCAAAACCTATTATAAGTTATTTAGGTTAAGCTATTATAACCTATATAAGCATTATATTTAATAGATTTTGCTAGTAATGTACCGTAAGTGATTTATTGAAAGTTGAACAATATTTGTTATGTGAATAATAAACGCAAACATTGTGCGTTAAAAACACCTAAAAAGAAAAGAAATGAAATTATGACAAACTGCAGGCCAAAACCTTTAATTTAATACTAAAACAGTTAAAATTGGCACAGTAGTTTTTGCTAATAGATTTACGTAAAGAATTTTTTTTTTATGTTAATCGGGCTGTTTCGGGAGCTAAAAGTATTTTGTATTGAGAAAAGTCTATACTTATAATGTAATAGTTGTGCATTTGCGTGTATGTCCCAGGTGATTTTGAAAACGCCTACTCAAAACTGCTCTGGACCATAATGTTGTAGAGGTTCAACAAATTGCAGATAGGTACCTTTTTGTAGTTCCTCAAGACCTCAGGACTCTGCCCCAGTGGCATAAAAAGCCGCCATGTTATTCTTATTGACAAAATGTTTTGTTTTAACGGCTCCTAAAATTTGCTCAAACCATAACACATTATTGGGGGACTAAAAGACTGGATATTGTTATCAGTGCTTAGTGTGATTTCCATAAATCCCTTACAATGGTTGTTCCCGACAAAACATGTTTAAGATGAAAAACATGATTAGTGGAATCAACATTTGTTAGCTGGACAAATTATAAGACAATATCTTTTGAGATCGAATAAAACTGAAATCTAAAATACCCCCGTCGCAGCAAACCTGCGTATTCAGCGAATTTCCAATGAATATATATGTCTTAATATTACATTAAGCCTCTTACCAGAATTCATAAGAAATATAATCATAAATAAGCGATATTTAAAATATTCATTATTCTCCATAAGAATAACATTAGGGATGAGTACGCAGGTTTGCTGCAAAAAGGAACAAAAAATAATAGATTTTTATACAAATGTCAATAGAACTCATCTAAGTCAAGTCACATACCGTACCAAGTTTCATCCATATACATTCCTAAATAAGCGATATAACATTTTTATTAATCTCCATAAGAATAACATGGGGACCGAGTACCTAGGTTTTGGGACCCATAGGCGAAAAATTGGTTTTTTGTTCAAACATCAGCAAACCACAACCAGATGAAGTGATATACCAAGTTTCGTCAGTTTATGTTCATAAATTACCGAGATATAAAATTTGCCTTTTTCTCCATAACAATAACATTAGACAACGTACTGTGTTTAGGATTTGTAATATCTCAGTAACCAATTGACATAGAGCAATGATCAAAATACCAAATTTTTTTAAGCTTAATTCAATGGTATAATTTAAAATTTGATTCAAATAAAAATTACATGTGAAAACCCCAAAAAAAACATTTTTGGGGTACAAAAGCCCCTCAAAACCCCCCTTTGGATGGTGCGATTTGTCTGGTTTTCGAACTCGTTCAGATAAATGGTACTTTACATATTTGTACCAAATTTTATTCAGATCGGACTTTTTTTACGAGAGTTATCGTGCTTACGGACACATATATATATATATATATAAATAAATATATATATATATATATATATATATACATATATAAAATTTGAACGAATGGTGTTTTTGGCATCTGGGGACCTCAAAACGAAAAGTTATCATAGTCTCGGGCTTAAGTCTTACCATGAGACCTACGGTAATAGCTTCTTCCCTATAGGGGAAATTCGCTAAAACCGAAACCAGGGTAGACTTTCATAAGTGGAACGATATAAAAAACCGAATGAAATTGTTCGATAGGGTATAATGATTATTTAGGTTATTCGGTTATGGTTTCAGTTAGGCCTATTAAGGTTTAGGTTATTTAGGTTTCAGTTAGGCCTACCGTAAAACAGGCTTGACTCGGACACTTTTTTACTATTTTTAGGTAATAGTGCCTTCCCATTAACGTTGTCACCAATAAAAACCAGACCATTTTAAAGTGTTTGTACTATTTACAATATCCATTTACCTTTAGCCTAACTTATATATTATTATGTTGGATGTTATTATAACAAAAATAAATACCCCCGTAGCAGCCAACCTGCGTACTCAGAGAATTTCCAAAGCATATATATATATATATATATATATATATATATATATATATATGTACCTTAATACCACATAAAGCCAAATACCAAGTTTCATCAATCTACATTTTTAAATAAACGATTTATGACATTTTAATTATTCTCCATAAGAATAACATGGCGGCTGAGTATGCAGGGTTGCTGAAGCAAGTAACCAAAAAATTGGGGTTTTATCAATATAACTGAAGAAGGTAAAGCCACATACCAAATTTTATTAATTTATGTTCATAATTAAGGGAGATAACACGTTACTTATTCTCCATAAGAATAACATGGAAGCTGAGTACGTAGGTTTGCTGCTACGGGAACTATCAGCCGAAAAATGTTTCTTAGTGTAAATATCAATATACCACAACGATATGAAGCAATATACCAACTTTCATCAGGAAAGTTCATAAATAAGCGAGATATACAATTTTTCTTATTCTCCATAAGAATAAAATCGGACAACGTACTGTCTTTAGCACCTTCAATATCTCTGTAACCATTTGACGTAGAGCAATGATCGAAACACCAAATTGTGCGTATTTTTAAGCTGATTCCAATGGTAAATACTCAAATTTGACTTTTTCAACGGTTATTTGTAAAAAACTAAAACAACTTATTTTTAGGGTACAACCCCCCCCCAAAAAAAAATACCCCTTCGGATAGGTCGAACTGTCTGGTTTTTGAAATTAAAGTCATAAATGCTGCTTTAAACAATTATCCCAAATTTCGTCAAAATCAGACTATTTTTACGATAGTTATCGTGCTCACGGACAAATATATATATATATATATATATATATATATATACAGTTTTGAAAGAATGGTGTTTTTTGGCATCTGGGGACCTCAAAATGAAAAGTTATCATGGTCCCGGGCCTAGGTCTTACCATGACGACTACGGTATTAGCTTCTTCCCTATAGGAGAAATTCGCTAATCCCTAAAGGGTAAATTCGCTAAAAATAAATAAAAGTGTCCGGGTTAACCTCCACATACGGTCTTGAACCGGACATCCACCTAACTAACGTTATAACGTATGAAATCAACAGACAAGTACACTGCCGACTTGCACAACGGCAACTAACGTCGTCCCCACCGTTTTTACCCCGCTCGGTGGTTTTCGCGCTCAATCTGTCCGATCCGATGTCTTGTTCGGGGTCTTGATCGGGAAGAAGTTCGGAGTGAATTTAGCTACCTTTGTGCCTTGCTCCCTGCTCAATCCGATGTCTTATTCGGGCAAAGGTCCGGTAGTGTGTGGCCGCCTTTAAATTACGGTTTGGGTATAAACTATTGCGGTTTCCCTTGGCCGATAAACAACGTTTAGGCCTACTTGTCGTTTTCGGTTTAAAAGTTACGGCGACCATGAATTGCGGTCAAATTGCAATTTTTTATCCGAAAAAACCGGTCAAACCGGTAAAACTGGTGCTGATTTTGATCCATGAATTCAAGGCAGTCGTCTTTTTAGGCTGATAACGCACATATTGGTCAATAAAACGCGTTCGGATATTTTTTACGGCCGATGAAATTATTATTGATATGGAATTTTTATCAAATTTCCGGGGGAGGACTCCCGGACCCCCCACCCCTGAGGGGTATTCTATACACCCCCTCCCCAAAAAAACGCGGGTATTTCCCCCCACCCAATGTGACTCCCTGGATCCGCCCCTGACTGTGCCTGAATTTTACTTTGTAACAGTAAGTAACAAATTCTTCTGTAACTTTAACAAACGGATTCTAAATTACAAAAATAGCGAAAACTTACATATAACAAAGGTTAGGATGTTGGTGATTGGAGTAAAATATCCCACAGTTGTATACTTATGGAAAATTGTTATGGAATAGTTCGGGGACACCCTGCACATTTATTTAATACAGTATTTTAAGAAATTAATATGATCAATGTATTATGATTAAAGAAATTTGTTAAATTGTAATTCTTAAAATTAAAAACCATTTTATATTTATAATTAATGTTTAAAATAATAATTTTATTAGTTTTTAATACAGTAAAGCTATCCTAGCTTATTTGGGCCTAGATAATTCTAACCTCTAAACCGGTAATTAAAATTCAATGTTTTGGATAGTTCGAATGTTATTACCGCGGTCCCTTGAGATTCTAAATATCCGAGTTCCACTGTATTTAAATGTGCTCACAACTGTGTCAAACCTGTTAATGATAAAATCTGTATAGACTACAAGAAATTTACTCATCAAAACTATAAAGTGAACGCTCAAAATAATCATATATTTAAGATGAGTTGTCGGCGACATTGAAAGGCACATCAGTGGAAAATAGTAAGCAACCCAACCCTAGTCAACCAGTCGAGCCGCGGGCCGTGCGCCCCGGACCGACGAAGAACGAGTAGACGGAAAGACAGTGCTGCGTGGGGGGAGGGGGAGAAATGAGGAGAACACGCTCCTCTCTCCCCCCAGCCAGATCACACACACTCACAGCACTGGGCGAGTTGTCTTCCTAGCGGCGCGCGGTGGCGACTTGTAGAACTACTGCTCCTCACTGCCAGACTAGCCTAGCGGCCAAACACCCTTAACAAATTGTAAATGATTACATTAAGCTTCTTGAGTTTTTTTGTCATATGGAATCGTCAACACAAGCCGTTGAACTGTTTCCCTGGTGTAGGCAGTATAGTTCTTGTACAATAAGCTGTTTTTTAGTCTTAAAAAAGTTTATTGCTGTTGCTGATTGTTTAATTGTAATTTTAATATTTTTCCTATCGAACTAATGTTTAAACATATGGACGCAGCAGTGAACTCGCTAGGTTGAAGGCAAATGAAAATGATTTGTATTAGGCCTAATCAATAAATGCCGTCCCGCACTTCTCGCGAATACGCCTGAACACATATACGGCCGAACTCCGAATGTTCTGAGTAATCCCGAGAAGTGTGGGAGCTGCACAAACTCTTTGGCAACAGTACACTATTGCCGAATGATTTGCTAAAATGCTCCACTGAGTGATCGGAACGAGTCGTGACAACGAATTTTGCACAAAATTAAACGAATGTGCACAATGAAGTAACCAGTACACGCTCGCCAAATACCATGCAATACCATGCTCGCCCATTCGCTTCCGCTCGTCACATTTGATTCAAGCCAAAAACCAGACAAAAATCAGAGCACAGGCAAACACGAATCATGGCGAGGTGAACTCTCCCAAACATAAACGAGCAAACTGAGTAAACTATCGCGCTCGCTTTTGTTGGGCCATTGTGTACTGGTAGCAAGAATATGGGACGGAATGTTCAGTGAACATTCGGGTGGATGTCCGGTCGAATGTTTAGGCCTGGTCGCGAGATGTGTGGGACAGACTTAACCTATATACGATCTTTGCTTAACAATCACTTCGCGTTTGCAATGTTTTGGTTTGGGACGTAACAGATGATTCTCACAAGCGATTTTTTTTAGTCAATAAAAGCACGATGTATAGGTAGCTATAGTTTGTTCTTTTTTCTGTTCTTACAAATGTTAATTATTGTCTTATTGTAAAGTTGCATTGGTGATAGCCGTCAATAAATAAATAAATAACCAAAACATCTAATTTTATTTGGTAACTTACCGTACGTTTTATTAACGAGATATTAATGTGTTGAACAAATTAAGACTTTCTACTGTTAATGAGTGGGAATTATATTTTCTTGTTGACCTTTGAGTTGTCATGTTGTCGTCTGTCGTCTGTCTGGAGTCTGGACCAAATTCCCGTAGTTCACCGTCCGTCAGGCAAGGTTTTGACATAGAGTACCAATAAAGTTATTAATTATAATAGTATGTAAAAATAAGAATGCAACTTTTAATTAGTATAAAATAAAATATACATACAACTTTTAAAAGCTAATAATATTTAAACCTTAGTTTTTGTGTTTCAAGTTACGAAAATAAGTTTTTTTCCTAGTCAACATGAACATGAATAACTACAGTTTTGTAGTGAATCTATGACACTGTGACTTACGTTACTCTATACTTAAAACATAGACGTTGGCTAAATATCAACGATTCAAGGACCACTAAAATGGCTCCCAATGTTAATCTTATGGGATAAAAAATCGATTTGTTTTAAAGATAATTTTATTATTACTTATCCAAATATTCCCAATAACGAACTCGACCGAGATTTCGTACTATAGAATCTATCTCTAAAGTTTGAAGTGGATCTGTAGAGGCGTTTTTGAGTTATTTATGACAAAGACACGCCAGTTCGAGTTGATTCTCTTACCAGTGTAAGCAGTAAAGTTATGTATAAGAATTTCGTTTCACTCAATCCAATAAATACCCCCGTCGCAGCAAACCTGCGTACTCAGCGAATTTCCAATGGAAAATATAAGTCTTAATACCACATAAAGCCGCATACCAAGTTACATAAAAATCTATTCAAAAATAAGCGACATATCAAATTTGAATTATTCTCTATAACAATAACATTGCGGATGAGTACGCAGGTTTGCTGCTACAAAAAACAACAAATATAGGGTTTCGTGTAACTATCAATATTACTCAACTAGGTGAAGCCACATACCAAGTTTCATCAATATAAGTTCATAAATAAGCGATATATGACATTTTGATTATTGTCCATAAGAATAACATGGGAGATGAGTACGCAGGTTTGCTGCAATAAGTAACACAAAAATGGGTGTTTATGCAAATATCAATAGAACTCAACTAGGTGAACCAACTTTCCAAGTTTTATTAATTTATGTTCATAATTAAGGGATACATTACATTTTACTTATTCTCCATAAGAATAACATGGGGGCTGAGGACGCAGGTTTGCTGCTACGGGAATTATTGGTAAAAATCGGGTTTTTTGTGAAAATAACAATAGACCACAATCAGATGAAACCATATACCAAGTTTTGTTAGAATACGTTCATAAATTATCCGAGCTATAATTTTTTTCTTATTCTCCATAAGAATAGCATTGGACAACGTACTGTGTTTAGCACTTTCAATATCTCTGTAATATCTCTGTTGGTTTTGACGTAGAGCAATGGTCAAAACACCAAATTGTGCGTCTTTTTAAGCTGATTCCAATGGAAGAAACTAAAATTAGACTTTTTCAAAAATTATATGTAGAAAAAGTCAAAAAACCCATTTTTGGGGTACAAAAGCCCCCCAAAATACCCCTTCGGATAGTCCGATCTGTCTGGTTTTCGAACTTAAAGTCATAAATGCTGCTTTACACGCTTATACCAAATTTCGTCAAAATCGGATTATTTTTACGAGAGTTATCGCACCCACGGAAACATATATATATACAGTTTCGAACGAATGGTGTTTTTGGGGTCTGGGGACCTCAAAACGAAAAGTTATCATGGTCCCGGGCCTAGATCTTACCATGAGACCTACGGTAATAGCTTCTTCCCTAAAAGGGGAAATTCGCTAAAAAGGATGTAGGTATGTTTGTTCCATTGATTTTAATGCGCTCCAATCTCAATTGCACTGGACATATATAAACGGATGTTTAAATAACCGACTGAACAAATTAAACTATGATGTGCAACAAATAAATACTGAAAGATTATAAGACAAAACGTGCTAAAAGAATATTTTATGACTATTTTGGGCATTTTTACAAATCTTGTAACGATAATTTTTAAATGTTATGTGATGGGCTATCATTACAACAACACCTTAACTAATGATATTGCTAATTATAGTTTTAAAAATGGGAATAGAATATGTTTGTACTAAAATATTTAAACCTTAAAATCGCAGAGGTAAATGTTGGTAAATGGAAAAATGAATATATCTTTCACTTTATTTTAAAACCAAACTGTTTATTAATTAATTAATAATGGTGATTTATTAAATAAGGTGTTCAAACGGAAAGGATTAATAGTTTATTCGTCACATATATATAATATTACCATGCTGGTAAACGTTCTTAATATTAAATATTGATAACCTCTTAAAATAAATCAAATTCAAATGCTCTTTAACAGACCAAATGTCCTCTGGAAAAGCGACAGTTATGTTCTTTATATCGTTTTAGCGCTGTTCTATTGGATAATCGGAATTTCCAGTTTAACGTAATCGGACGAGCTATACACAACAAAGTATAATATGCAGTCATGTACTAGTACATAGTACTATTTAAATGAGCCTCCATTTTATTATACAGCGTTTGAAGTATGTTTAATAATTTATTTGCTTAAAGTGTCATTATTGTTAGTGTCCTTTGATGTTTCTTCTGACATGTAGTGACATCTCTGTACGTTCCATAGGTTAAACCTTTTTTTGCGCTGAAAACTGAGTAATCATAATAAAGATTTGTTGAGGTAATTACATTTATAACATCTTACTGGGAAGAAAATTATAAAGTCATAATTGTAATTTGCAAGTTAGTATTATTTAAGAATATATTTATGTTATTTAGCTTACTTTACTCTACATAATTATGTAGGCCAGGTAGGTCCAAGCCCACCCACACTGATTACATTATTACTATTGTGTTTTATAAAATACTCTTATTTTGCCAAGATTTTACTATGGGAGATTTGTTAAGAAACAGTAGACCGCGAGATGGTTGGTTGCAATTTGTTTTTTCTTTTATAAGTCTCGTAATTTCGAATTGTATTGAAATAGAACAAAAGCTAAATTTTAATTCTACAATCGAGATTTGTACTTAGGACGTAAAAAATATAGAAGCTCACGTATTAGAGTATATTCTGCATCTGTAATGTAGATTTAAGAAACTCCTTTTTAAAATTTGAATGAAATTGTACTCAAATTCACTTTTTTAAGTTTTTTCCATAAAACAATTCAAACCCGAGACTGAAGAACAATAAACAAGTAGAAAATACAAGGCGTTGCGTTGTTTTGAAGTATTATTTTAGAAACATGCTACATTTGTGATTCACATTGTTTTCAGAAAAATTTCGTATAAGCTCCGTAATATTACATGTAAAATCCTATGCCTCATTATGTAAAATCGCCACCAATGAAATTACTAACTGAGAATATACGACTTACTTTTAAAGGGGGAGTATTTATACAATCTAATCCGAATTTAATTAGGATTAAACATACATCCAACTTAGACGTTTCATACAAATTAGATTTTCTGTTAGCAATCGATATACAAAGATTTATTAAAATACTTAGAAATATATGGTTGTTTTCACGTATTGAATTTCATATGTTTCGTTTTATTTGATCAATTTTACATGTATTGTTCCAGCTACCATCAATGGTGCCGTTACTAATTTGATAGGTAAATATGTGCATCATCTCAGTTATCCTATTTATTATATTCTTCTATTAATAGATTTGAAAAAATCTTCTACAGTAACTGTTATCTTAAGTATTTAATTAATTCGTTAATTATTTACTCTTCCTGTTATTTCAAAACCTTGCATTCCATCTACCTATATGTTTTTAAAATATATTTTACATGCTTTCATGGGCTATAATGTTGATGTGCTTTAAAAGACTTTAAACATCTTGCCCACAGTGATTTAATTTAGTGGATTTTACCTTTTGAGGGTATACCATTACAAAAATGGTAAAATATATACCAAAATCATAAATCTTTCCCTTTTGTTTTTTTATATTTTAAATATTACAAATTGCACATTTATAAAGTAACCCTGAACTAAATATTTACAGGCAAATGAAATATTGTTGTTTTTAAATATCGCACAATAAAACCTCAGTAAATTGAATTATAGTCTTAAGAGACTGAAAAACAATGAACTAATTGAAAATACCGGGCGATTGCGTTGTTCTGAGGTATTATTTTAGAAATATGCTACATTTGTGATTCATATTGTTCATAGAAAAATTTCGAATAAGCACCGTTATTTAACATGTGAAATCTGATGTCTCCTTATAAAATCATCACCTAGTAAAGTACTAACTGAGAAAATACGACTTACGTTTAAAGAGGGAGTATTTATACAATCTAATTCGAATTTAATTAGTTTTAAATATACATCTAATTTAGACCTTTCATAAAAATTAGGTTTTCTGTTAGCAATCGATATAAAATCTGTTCTTAAAATACTTGGAAATATATGGTTGTTTTTAACTATTGAATGTTATATATTCCATTCGTTTTGATCAATTTTACATACATTGTTTTCGATACCGTCGAAAATGTTGACAATACAGTAAGAGGTAAATATGAGCAAAATCTTAGTCACCCTATTTATTACATTCTTATCATTCATAAATTTGAAAACGGTGCTTTATAATATCTGGTACAACGGTTAGATATGTTTGGATATATAAACCATCACATAAACAAATTGATTTATCGTTTGAAATAGATAAATAATATAACATTAAAATAACAATTGGGGCAAAGCTTATGTGACGTTAAAATTTATTTTTATTTTTACAAATCTTTCGACGAACAGTTTTATATGACATGTTCCAAACTCTTCCTGCAAATAAGATCCTGAAAATCTGCGATTTGATTAAATGCTTTCCAAAATTATTGTTGAAATTGGAATTGGAATTGGAATTTATACTCAAATATTAAAATGTTAAAATCGCTGGGGGTATTATTGTAAAATAGGATATATCGGTCACTTCATTTAAAAACAAACTGTTTAAAATAATTCTAATTTATTCAATGTTTTTATTTTAACGGAGAGGTTTATTAGATTTACAGTCACCATTATATCTACGTGCATCCTGTTAAAGTTTACCAATAATAGATATTAATAACCTCTTATTGAATAAATTTCACTTCAATTGCTCTTAACAGGATCAAATGTATGTTATATGTTTTTTATTTCAAATCGTACATATTCTTGTATTTTAAGTAATGTTATCACGGTACTTTTGTCTGTTGGAATTAAAAATTTGTAAGATAATCTGAACAGAACAGAAGTTATTAAGATCTCTCTCTGTAAATTTGTATTAATAACTGCAATAAGTCCACAAGAGTAATTCAATTACATTATTTGTACAAGTTACAAACTCCGTGTGATATAAGTGGAGTGCAATGAGATGTAATATCTAAATTAGTCCATATATATTATTATTTATGTCAAATATTTATTTAACTCCAGACACAAGACCTTAAAAATACGGAAAAAATGTTACTGAACAAACGTTTGTATACATTTAATAGTGTTTAAAGTAAATTTCATCTCATACTAAAACATCCAGTATTATTAAATTATTGTTAGTAACTTTTGATGTTTGTCGGACTTTGAACGTTGATTTGCAAAATAATATTATCCATTTGGACATTTAGCTTATTTTATTTTACATAATTATTATGATTAATCTGTTTACCTTTCCCCATAGGTTACTGATTACCAATAAAAATTTAAACTTTTATAAACAATTCTTTCTCAATATATTCTTTTAAATATATAAATACCCCCGTCGCAGCAAACCTGTGTACTCAGCGAATTTCCAATGGAAAATATAAGTCTTAATACCACATAAAGCCGCATACCAAGTTACATAAAAATTTATTCAAAAATAAGCGATATATCAAATTTGAATTATTCTCTATAACAATAACATTGCGGATGAGTACGCAGGTTTGCTGCTACAAAAAACAACAAATATAGGGTTTCGTGTAACTATCAATATTACTCAACTAGGTGAAGCCACATACCAAGTTTCATCAATATAAGTTCATAAATAAGCGATATATGACATTTTGATTATTCTCCATAAGAATAACATAGGAGATGAGTATGCAGGTTTGCTGCAATAAGTAACACAAAAAATGGGTGTTTATGCAAATATCAATAGAACTCTACTAGGTGAACCAACTTTCCAAGTTTTATTAATTTATGTTCATAATTAAGGGATACATTACATTTTACTTATTCTCCATAAGAATAACATGGGGGCTGAGGACGCAGGTTTGCTGCTACGGGAATTATTGGTAAAAATCGGGTTTTTTGTGAAAATAACAATAGACCACAATCAGATGAAACCATATACCAAGTTTTGTTAGAATACGTTCATAAATTATCCGAGCTATAATTTTTTTCTTATTCTCCATAAGAATAGCATTGGACAACGTACTGTGTTTAGCACTTTCAATATCTCTGTAATATCTCTGTTGGTTTTGACGTAGAGCAATGGTCAAAACACCAAATTGTGCGTCTTTTTAAGCTGATTCCAATGGAAGAAACTAAAATTAGACTTTTTCAAAAATTATATGTAGAAAAAGTCAAAAAACCCATTTTTGGGGTACAAAAGCCCCCCAAAATACCCCTTCGGATAGTCCGATCTGTCTGGTTTTCGAACTTAAAGTCATAAATGCTGCTTTACACGCTTATACCAAATTTCGTCAAAATCGGATTATTTTTACGAGAGTTATCGCACCCACGGAAACATATATATATATATATATATATATATATATATATATATATACATATATATATATACATATATATATATATATTATATCTATATACAGTTTCGAACGAATGGTGTTTTTTTGGGGTCTGGGAACCTCAAAACGAAAAGTTATCATGGTCCCGGGCCTAGGTCTTACCATGAGACCTACGGTAGTAGCTTCTTCCCCAAAGGGGAAATTCGCTAAAAAGGATGTAGGTATGTTTGTTCCATTCATTTTAATGCGCTCCAATCTCAATTGCACTGCACATATATAAACGGATGTTTAAATAACCAACTGAACAAATTAAACTATGATGTGCAACAAATAAATACTGAAAGATTATAGGACAAAACGTGCTAAAAGAATATTTTATGACTATTTTGGGCATTTTTACAAATCTTTTAACCATAATTTTTAAATGTTATGTGATGGGCTATCGTTACAACAACTCCTTAACTAATGATATTGCTAATTATAGTTTTAAAAATGGGAATAGAATATGTTTGTACTAAAATATTTAAACCTTAAAATCGCAGAGGTAAATGTTGGTAAATGGAAAAATGAATATATCTTTCACTTTATTTTAAAACCAAACTGTTTATTAATTAATAATGGTGATTTATTAAATAAGGTGTTCAAACGGAAAGGATTAATAGTTTATTTGTCACATATATATAATATTACCATGCTGGTAAACGTTCTTAATATTAAATATTGATAACCTCTTAAAATAAATCAAATTCAAATGCTCTTTAACAGACCAAATGTCCTCTGGAAAAGCGACAGTTATGTTCTTTATATCGTTTTAGCGCTGTTCTATTGGATAATCGGAATTTCCAGTTTAACGTAATCGGACGAGCTAGACACAACAAAGTATAATATGCAGTCATGTAATAGTACATAGTACTATTTAAATGAGCCTCCATTTTATTATACAGCGTTTAAAGTATGTTTAATAATTTATTTGCTTAAAGAGTCATTATTGTTAGTGTCCTTTGATGTTTCTTCTGACATGTAGTGACATCTCTGTACGTTCCATAGGTTAAACCTTTTTTTGCGATGAAAACTGAGTAATCATACTAAAGATTTGTTGAGGTAATTACATTTATAACATCTTACTGGGAAGAAAATTATAAAGTCATAATTGTAATTTGCAAGTTAGTATTATTTAAGAATATATTTATGTTATTTAGCTTACTTTACTCTACATAATTATGTAGGCCAGGTAGGTCCAAGCCCACCCACACTGATTACATTATTACTATTGTGTTTCATAAAATACTCTTATTTTGCCAAGATTTTACTATGGGAGATTTGTTAAGAAACAGTAGACCGCGAGATGGTTGGTTGCAATTTGTATTTTCTTTTATAAGTCTCGTAATTTCGAACTGCATTGAAATAGAACAAAAGCTAAATTTTAATTTTACAATCGAGATTTTTACTTAGGACGTAAAAAATATAGAAGCTCACGTATTAGAGTATATTCTGCATCTTTAATGTAGATTTAAGAAACTCCTTTTTAAAATTTGAATGAAATTGTACTCAAATTCACTTTTTTAAGTTTTTTCCATAAAACAATTCAAACCCGAGACTGAAGAACAATAAACAAGTAGAAAATACAAGGCGTTGCGTTGTTTTGAAGTATTATTTTAGAAACATGCTACATTTGTGATTCACATTGTTTTCAGAAAAATTTCGTATAAGCGCCGTAATATTACATGTGAAATCCTATGCCTCATTATGTAAAATCGCCACCAATGAAATTACTAACTGAGAATATACGACTTACTTTTAAAGGGGGAGTATTTATACAATCTAATCCGAATTTCTTTTAAATATATAAATACCCCCGTCGCAGCAAACCTGTGTAATCAGCGAATTTCCAATGGAAAATATAAGTCTTAATACCACATAAAGCCGCATACCAAGATACATAAAAATCTATTCAAAAATAAGCGATATATCAAATTTGAATTATTCTCTATAACAATAACATTGCGGATGAGTACGCAGGTTTGCTGCTACAAAAAACAACAAATATAGGGTTTCGTGTAACTATCAATATTACTCAACTAGGTGAAGCCACATACCAAGTTTCATCAATATAAGTTCATAAATAAGCGATATATGACATTTTGATTATTCTCCATAAGAATAACATGGGAGATGAGTACGCAGGTTTGCTGCAATAAGTAACACAAAAAATGGGTGTTTATGCAAATATCAATAGAACTCAACTAGGTGAACCAACTTTCCAAGTTTTATTAATTTATGTTCATAATTAAGGGATACATTACATTTTACTTATTCTCCATAAGAATAACATTGGGGCTGAGGACGCAGGTTTGCTGCTACGGGAATTATTGGTAAAAATCGGTTTTTTTGTGAAAATAACAATAGACCACAATCAGATGAAACCATATACCAAGTTTTGTTAGAATACGTTCATAAATTATCCGAGCTATAATTTTTTTCTTATTCTCCATAAGAATAGCATTGGACAACGTACTGTGTTTAGCACTTTCAATATCTCTGTAATATCTCTGTTGGTTTTGATGTAGAGCAATGGTCAAAACACCAAATTGTGCGTCTTTTTAAGCTGATTCCAATGGAAGAAACTAAAATTAGACTTTTTCAAAAATTAGAAAAAGTAGAAAAAGTCAAAAAACCCATTTTTGGGGTACCAAAGCCCCCCAAAATACCCTCTCGGATAGTCCAATCTGTCTGGTTTTCGAACTTAAAGTCATAAATGCTGCTTTACACGCTTATACCAAATTTCGTCAAAATCGGATTATTTTTACGAGAGTTATCGCACCCACGGAAACATATATATATATATATATATATATATATACATATATATATATATATATTATATCTATATACAGTTTCGAACGAATGGTGTTTTTGGGGTCTGGGGACCTCAAAACGAAAAGTTATCATGGTCCCAGGCCTAGGTCTTACCATGAGACCTACGGTAATAGCTTCTTCCCTAAAGGGGATTTTCGCTAAAAAGGATGTAGGTATGTTTGTTCCATTGATTTTAATGCGCTCCAATCTCAATTGCACTGGACATATATAAACGGATGTTTAAATAACCAACTGAACAAATTTAACTATGATGTGCAACAAATAAATACTGAAAGATTATAAGACAAAACGTGCTAAAAGAATATTTTATGACTATTTTGGGCATTTTTACAAATCTTTTAACCATAATTTTTAAATGTTATGTGATGGGCTATCGTTACAACAACTCCTTAACTAATGATATTGCTAATTATAGTTTTAAAAATGGGAATAGAATATGTTTGTACTAAAATATTTAAACCTTAAAATCGCAGAGGTAAATGTTGGTAAATGGAAAAATGAATATATCTTTCACTTTATTTTAAAACCAAACTGTTTATTAATTAATAATGGTGATTTATTAAATAAGGTGTTCAAACGGAAAGGATTAATAGTTTATTTGTCACATATATATAATATTACCATGCTGGTAAACGTTCTTAATATTAAATATTGATAACCTCTTAAAATAAATCAAATTCAAATGCTCTTTAACAGACCAAATGTCCTCTGGAAAAGCGACTGTTATGTTCTTTATATCGTTTTAGCGCTGTTCTATTGGATAATCGGAATTTCCAGTTTAACGTAATCGGACGAGCTAGACACAACAAAGTATAATATGCAGTCATGTAATAGTACATAGTACTATTTAAATGAGCCTCCATTTTATTATACAGCGTTTAAAGTATGTTTAATAATTTATTTGCTTAAAGAGTCATTATTGTTAGTGTCCTTTGATGTTTCTTCTGACATGTAGTGACATCTCTGTACGTTCCATAGGTTAAACCTTTTTTTGCGATGAAAACTGAGTAATCATACTAAAGATTTGTTGAGGTAATTACATTTATAACATCTTACTGGGAAGAAAATTATAAAGTCATAATTGTAATTTGCAAGTTAGTATTATTTAAGAATATATTTATGTTATTTAGCTTACTTTACTCTACATAATTATGTAGGCCAGGTAGGTCCAAGCCCACCCACACTGATTACATTATTACTATTGTGTTTCATAAAATACTCCTATTTTGCCAAGATTTTACTATGGGAGATTTGTTAAGAAACAGTAGACCGCGAGATGGTTGGTTGCAATTTGTATTTTCTTTTATAAGTCTCGTAATTTCGAACTGCATTGAAATAGAACAAAAGCTAAATTTTAATTTTACAATCGAGATTTTTACTTAGGACGTAAAAAATATAGAAGCTCACGTATTAGAGTATATTCTGCATCTTTAATGTAGATTTAAGAAACTCCTTTTTAAAATTTGAATGAAATTGCACTCAAATTCACTTTTTTAAGTTTTTTCCATAAAACAATTCAAACCCGAGACTGAAGAACAATAAACAAGTAGAAAATACAAGGCGTTGCGTTGTTTTGAAGTATTATTTTAGAAACATGCTACATTTGTGATTCACATTGTTTTCAGAAAAATTTCGTATAAGCGCCGTAATATTACATGTGAAATCCTATGCCTCATTATGTAAAATCGCCACCAATGAAATTACTAACTGAGAATATACGACTTACTTTTAAAGGGGGAGTATTTATACAATCTAATCCGAATTTCTTTTAAATATATAAATACCCCCGTCGCAGCAAACCTGTGTAATCAGCGAATTTCCAATGGAAAATATAAGTCTTAATACCACATAAAGCCGCATACCAAGATACATAAAAATCTATTCAAAAATAAGCGATATATCAAATTTGAATTATTCTCTATAACAATAACATTGCGGATGAGTACGCAGGTTTGCTGCTACAAAAAACAACAAATATAGGGTTTCGTGTAACTATCAATATTACTCAACTAGGTGAAGCCACATACCAAGTTTCATCAATATAAGTTCATAAATAAGCGATATATGACATTTTGATTATTCTCCATAAGAATAACATGGGAGATGAGTACGCAGGTTTGCTGCAATAAGTAACACAAAAAATGGGTGTTTATGCAAATATCAATAGAACTCAACTAGGTGAACCAACTTTCCAAGTTTTATTAATTTATGTTCATAATTAAGGGATACATTACATTTTACTTATTCTCCATAAGAATAACATTGGGGCTGAGGACGCAGGTTTGCTGCTACGGGAATTATTGGTAAAAATCGGTTTTTTTGTGAAAATAACAATAGACCACAATCAGATGAAACCATATACCAAGTTTTGTTAGAATACGTTCATAAATTATCCGAGCTATAATTTTTTTCTTATTCTCCATAAGAATAGCATTGGACAACGTACTGTGTTTAGCACTTTCAATATCTCTGTAATATCTCTGTTGGTTTTGATGTAGAGCAATGGTCAAAACACCAAATTGTGCGTCTTTTTAAGCTGATTCCAATGGAAGAAACTAAAATTAGACTTTTTCAAAAATTAGAAAAAGTAGAAAAAGTCAAAAAACCCATTTTTGGGGTACCAAAGCCCCCCAAAATACCCTCTCGGATAGTCCGATCTGTCTGGTTTTCGAACTTAAAGTCATAAATGCTGCTTTACACGCTTATACCAAATTTCGTCAAAATCGGATTATTTTTACGAGAGTTATCGCACCCACGGAAACATATATATATATATATATATATATATATATACATATATATATATATATATTATATCTATATACAGTTTCGAACGAATGGTGTTTTTGGGGTCTGGGGACCTCAAAACGAAAAGTTATCATGGTCCCAGGCCTAGGTCTTACCATGAGACCTACGGTAATAGCTTCTTCCCTAAAGGGGATTTTCGCTAAAAAGGATGTAGGTATGTTTGTTCCATTGATTTTAATGCGCTCCAATCTCAATTGCACTGGACATATATAAACGGATGTTTAAATAACCAACTGAACAAATTTAACTATGATGTGCAACAAATAAATACTGAAAGATTATAAGACAAAACGTGCTAAAAGAATATTTTATGACTATTTTGGGCATTTTTACAAATCTTTTAACCATAATTTTTAAATGTTATGTGATGGGCTATCGTTACAACAACTCCTTAACTAATGATATTGCTAATTATAGTTTTAAAAATGGGAATAGAATATGTTTGTACTAAAATATTTAAACCTTAAAATCGCAGAGGTAAATGTTGGTAAATGGAAAAATGAATATATCTTTCACTTTATTTTAAAACCAAACTGTTTATTAATTAATAATGGTGATTTATTAAATAAGGTGTTCAAACGGAAAGGATTAATAGTTTATTTGTCACATATATATAATATTACCATGCTGGTAAACGTTCTTAATATTAAATATTGATAACCTCTTAAAATAAATCAAATTCAAATGCTCTTTAACAGACCAAATGTCCTCTGGAAAAGCGACTGTTATGTTCTTTATATCGTTTTAGCGCTGTTCTATTGGATAATCGGAATTTCCAGTTTAACGTAATCGGACGAGCTAGACACAACAAAGTATAATATGCAGTCATGTACTAGTACATAGTACTATTTAAATGAGCCTCCATTTTATTATACAGCGTTTGAAGTATGTTTAATAATTTATTTGCTTAAAGAGTCATTATTGTTAGTGTCCTTTGATGTTTCTTCTGACATGTAGTGACATCTCTGTACGTTCCATAGGTTAAACCTTTTTTTGCGATGAAAACTGAGTAATCATACTAAAGATTTGTTGAGGTAATTACATTTATAACATCTTACTGGGAAGAAAATTATAAAGTCATAATTGTAATTTGCAAGTTAGTATTATTTAAGAATATATTTATGTTATTTAGCTTACTTTACTCTACATAATTATGTAGGCCAGGTAGGTCCAAGCCCACCCACACTGATTACATTATTACTATTGTGTTTCATAAAATACTCTTATTTTGCCAAGATTTTACTATGGTAGATTTGTTAAGAAACAGTAGACCGCGAGATGGTTGGTTGCAATTTGTTTTTTATTTTATAAGTCTCGTAATTTCGAACTGCATTGAAATAGAACAAAAGCTAAATTTTAATTTTACAATCGAGATTTTTACTTAGGACCTAAAAAATATAGAAGCCCACGTATTAGAGTATATTCTGCATCTTTAATGTAGATTTAAGAAACTCCTTTTTAAAATTTGAATGAAATTGTACTCAAATTCACTTTTTTAAGTTTTTTCCATAAAACAATTCAAACCCGAGACTGAAGAACAATAAACAAGTAGAAAATACAAGGCGTTGCGTTGTTTTGAAGTATTATTTTAGAAACATGCTACATTTGTGATTCACATTGTTTTCAGAAAAATTTCGTATAAGCACCGTAATATTACATGTGAAATACTATGCCTCATTATGTAAAATCGCCACCTATGAAACTACTAACTGAGAATATACGACTTACTTTTAAAGGGGGAGTATTTATACAATCTAATCCGAATTTAATTAGGATTAAACATACATCCAACTTAGACGTTTCATATAAATTAGATTTTCTGTTAGCAATCGATATACAAAGATTTCTTAAAATACTTAGAAATATATGGTTGTTTTCACGTATTGAATTTCATATGTTTCATTTTATTTGATCAATTTTACATGTATTGTTCCAGCTACCGTCAATGGTGCCGTTCCTAATTTGATAGGTAAATATGTGCGCCATCTCAGTTATCCTATTTATTATATTCTTCTATTAATAGATTTGAAAAAATCTTCTACAGTAACTGTTATCTCAAGTATTTAATTATTTCGTTATCTATTTACTCTTCCTGTTATTTCAAAACCTTCCATTCCATCTACCTATATGTTTTTAAAAATATATTTTACATGCTTTCATGGGCTATAATGTTGATGTGCTTTAAAAGACTTTAAACATCTTGCCCACAATGATTTAATTTAGTGGACTTTACCTTTTGAGGTTATACTACTAAAAAAATGGTAAAATATAGGCAAAAATCATAAATCTTTCCCTTTTGTTTTTTTATATTTTAAATATTACAAATTGCACATTTATAAAGTAACCCTAAACTAAATATTTACAGGCAAATAAAATATTGTTGTTTTTAAATATCGCACAATAAAACCTCAGTAAATTGAATTATAGTCTTAAGAGTCTGAAAAACAATGAACTAATTGAAAATACCGGGCGATTGCGTTGTTCTGAGGTATTATTTTATAAATATGCTACATTTGTGATTCATATTGTTCATAGAAAAATTTCGAATAAGCACCGTTATTTAACATGTGAAATCCGATGTCTCCTTATAAAATCATCACCCAGTAAAGTACTAACTGAGAAAATACGACTTACGTTTAAAGAGGGAGCATTTATACAATCTAATCCGAATTGAATTTAGGTTTAAATATACATCTAATTTAGACCTTTCATAAAAATTAGGGGTTTCTGTTAGCAATCGATATAAAAATCTGTTCTTAAAATACTTGGAAATATATGGTTGTTTTTAACTATTGAATGTTATATATTCCATTCGTTTTGATCAATTTTACATACATTGTTTTCGATACCGTCGAAAATGTTGACAATACAGTGAGAGGTAAATATGAGCAAAATCTTTGTCACCCTATTTATTACATTCTTATCATTCATAAATTTGAAAACAGTGCTTTATAATATCTGGTACAACGGTTAGATATGTTTGGATATATAAACCATCACATAAACAAATTGATTTATCGTTTGAAATAGATAAATAATATAACATTAAAAGAACAATTGGGGTAAAGCTTATGTGACGTTAAAATTTATATTTATTTTTACAAATCTTTTGACGAACAGTTTTATATGACATGTTCCAAACTCTTCCTTCAAATAAGATCCTGAAAATCTGCGATTTGATTAAATGCTTTCCAAAATTATTGTTGAAATTGGAATTGGAATTGGAATTTTTACTCAAATATTAAAACGTTAAAATCGCTGGGGGTATTATTGTAAAATTGGATATATCGGTCACCTCATTTAAAAACATACTGTTTAAAATAATTCTAATTTATTCAATGTTTTTATTTTAACGGAGAGGTTTATTAGATTTACAGTCACCATTTTATCTACGTGCATTCTGTTAAACTTTCTCAATAATAGATATTAATAACCTCTTATTGAATAAATTTCACTTCAATTGCTCTTAATAGGATCAATTATATGTTATATGTTTTTTATTTGATATCGTACATATTCTCATAATTTAAGTAATGTTATCACGGTACTTTTGTCTGTTGGAATTAAAAATTTGTAAGATAATCTGAACAGAACAGAAGTTATTAAGATCTCTCTCTGTAAATTTGTATTAATAAGTGCAATAAGTGCGGCGAAGGTATATTATAGTTTTTTGTGCTGTTTTTGGTGCGTAGTGCTGAGGGTCCACCGGTGACTGATAAATTTGTACGCTCAAAAACCATCGAAAGGTGTCTTGAATTTAGATTATGACACTTATTCCCGACTTTTGGACATAAAAGGAATGATTTTATGAAATACAATTTTTTATCAATGTGTTAATCTTAATAAACATTTTTAGCAATGAATGTGTAAACTACTGCATTTCAATTGGGAACTAATCATTGCTTGGCGATGGCCGACTAACTGGTACATGGAAGTTTAATGTACCACCGTACCGCTGGGCTCTCTCACCCCTCTCTCTCCCTTACCTCCCTTCTGTAAGTTGGGGTTGGGGTTCTGTTGTTGTCGCGTTGGGGTATCATATAACTAGAAATGCAATCAACCGTCACTAATGATATGCTCCATGGCATGTCACCCTACACACTTGAATAGGTACCGTAATTTAACATGGGAAATCCGATGTCTTATTATCAAAATGAAAACATTTTTCTTAAATAATTTGAGAATATATGGTTGTTTTGAATTATTTAATTTTATATATTCCATTCGATTTGATCAATCTTACACATATTGTTTTAGATATCACTGGCGGCCTCACTAATTCTACGGCAGGTAAATATGTTCACCATCTCAGTCATCCTATTTGTTACATTCTGCTATTCACAGATTTTAAAACGATGCCTTACAGTCTCTGGTACTCCGGTAAGATCTTAATTTATTTTTAAATGATTATCTAAAGAAATTAAATTATCGTTTGCAATGGATACATTTTCAGGATTAAAAGACCAGTTAGGGCGAAGCTTTAGCAACTTAAAAGAAAGTTTTGAATTTTTAAATACATTTTGATGAACACTTTTATATGATATGTGATCAAAAACTTATAATAAGATCCTGAAAATGTCCGATTTGTAGTATTTCACTCCAGATACAAGACCTTAAAAATACCCAAACAAATGTTACCAAACAAAGATTTTTATACATTTAAGAGTGTTTAAATTTGATTTTATCTCATGCTAAAACATTCAGTATTATTAAATTATTGTTAGTGACTTTTGTAGTTTATCAGACATGAATTGAAGTCTATGTACTTTACATAGGTTAAAGTTTTTTCGCACTATCAATACTACGTTAGCGTTGACAATTTGGTATGCTGCTTTAATTTTTAAATCTTACTGGGCAGTAAGTTATAGACTTTAACGTTGATTTGCAAATTAATATTATCTATTTGGACATTTAGCTTATTTTATTTTACATAATTATTATGGTTAATCTGTTTACCTTTCCCCATAGGTTACTTATTAACTATACAAATTTAAACTTTTAAAAACAATTCTTTCTCAATATATTCTTTTAAATATATAAAAAAGGATGTAGGTATGTTTGTTCCAATGATGTTAATGCGCTCCAATCTCAATTGCACTGGACATATATAAACGGATGTTTAAATAACCAACTGAACAAATTAAACTATGATGTGCAACAAATTAATAATGAAAGATTATAAGACAAAACGTGCTAAAAGAATATTTTATGATTATTTTGGGCATTTTTACAAATCTTTTAACGATAATTTTTAAATGTTATGTGATGGGCTATCGTTACAACAACACCTTAACTAATGATATTGCTAATTATAGTTTTAAAAATGGGAATAGAATATGTTTGTACTAAAATATTTAAACCTTAAAATCGCAGAGGTAAATGTTGGTAAATGGAAAAATGAATATATCTTTCACTTTATTTTAAAACCAAACTGTTTATTAATTAATAATGGTGATTTATTAAATAAGGTGTTCAAACGGAAAGGATTAATAGTTTATTTGTCACATATATATAATATTACCATGCTGGTAAACGTTCTTAATATTAAATATTGATAACCTCTTAAAATAAATCAAATTCAAATGCTCTTTAACAGACCAAATGTCCTCTGGAAAAGCGACTGTTATGTTCTTTATATCGTTTTAGGGCTGTTCTATTGGATAATCGGAATTTCCAGTTTAACGTAATCGGACGAGCTAGACACAACAAAGTATAATATGCAGTCATGTACTAGTACATGGTACTATTTAAATGAGCCTCCATTTTATTATACAGCGTTTGAAGTATGTTTAATAATTTATTTGCTTAACGAGTCATTATTGTTAATGTCCTTTGATGTTTCTTCTGACATGTAGTGACATCTCTGTACGTTCCATAGGTTAAACCTTTTTTTGCGCTGAAAACTAAGTAATCATACTAAAGATTTGTTGAGGTAATTACATTTATAACATCTTACTGGGAAGAAAATTATAAAGTCATAATTGTAATTTGCAAGTTAGTATTATTTAAGAATATATTTATGTTATTTAGCTTACTTTACTCTACATAATTATGTAGGCCTGGTAGGTCCAAGCCCACCCACACTGATTACATTATTACTATTGTGTTTCATAAAATACTCTTATTTTGCCAAGATTTTACTATGGGAGATTTGTTAAGAAACAGTAGACCGCGAGATGGTTGGTTGCAATTTGTTTTTTCTTTTATAAGTCTCGTAATTTCGAATTGCATTGAAATAGAACAAGAGCTAAATTTTAATTCTACAATCGAGATTTGTCCTCTGGACGTAAAAAATATAAAAGCTCACGTATTAGAGTATATTCTGCATCTGTAATGTAGATTTAAGAAACTCCTTTTTAAAATTTGAATGAAATTGTACTCCAATTCACTTTTTTAAGTTTTTTCCATAAAACAATTCAAACCCGAGACTGAAGAACAATAAACAAGTAGAAAATACAAGGCGTTGCGTTGTTTTGAAGTATTATTTTAGAAACATGCTACATTTGTGATTCACATTGTTTTCAGAAAAATTTCGTATAAGCACCGTAATATTACATGTGAAATACTATGCCTCATTATGTAAAATCGCCACCTATGAAACTACTAACTGAGAATATACGACTTACTTTTAAAGGGGGAGTATTTATACAATCTAATCCGAATTTAATTAGGATTAAACATACATCCAACTTAGACGTTTCATACAAATTAGATTTTCTGTTAGCAATCGATATACAAAGATTTCTTAAAATACTTAGAAATATATGGTTGTTTTCACGTATTGAATTTCATATGTTTCATTTTATTTGATCAATTTTACATGTATTGTTCCAGCTACCGTCAATGGTGCCGTTCCTAATTTGATAGGTAAATATGTGCGCCATCTCAGTTATCCTATTTATTATATTCTTCTATTAATAGATTTGAAAAAATCTTCTACAGTAACTGTTATCTCAAGTATTTAATTATTTCGTTATCTATTTACTCTTCCTGTTATTTCAAAACCTTCCATTCCATCTACCTATATGTTTTTAAAAATATATTTTACATGCTTTCATGGGCTATAATGTTGATGTGCTTTAAAAGACTTTAAACATCTTGCCCACAATGATTTAATTTAGTGGACTTTACCTTTTGAGGTTATACTACTAAAAAAATGGTAAAATATAGGCAAAAATCATAAATCTTTCCCTTTTGTTTTTTTATATTTTAAATATTACAAATTGCACATTTATAAAGTAACCCTGAACTAAATATTTACAGGCAAATAAAATATTGTTGTTTTTAAATATCGCACAATAAAACCTCAGTAAATTGAATTATAGTCTTAAGAGACTGAAAAACAATGAACTAATTGAAAATACCGGGCGATTGCGTTGTTCTGAGGTATTATTTTAGAAATATGCTACATTTGTGATTCATATTGTTCATAGAAAAATTTCGAATAAGCACCGTTATTTAACATGTGAAATCCGATGTCTCCTTATAAAATCATCACCCAGGAAAGTACTAACTGAGAAAATACGACTTACATTTAAAGGGGGAGTATTTATACAATCTAATCCGAATTTAATTAGGTTTAAATATACATCTAATTTAGACCTTTCATAAAAATTAGGTTTTCTGTTAGCAATCGATATAAAAATCTGTTCTTAAAATACTTGGAAATATATGGTTGTTTTAACTATTGAATGTTATATATTCCATTCGTTTTGATCAATTTTACATACATTGTTTTCGATACCGTCGAAAATGTTGACAATACAGTGACAGGTAAATATGAGCAAAATGTCAGTCACCCTATTTATTACATTCTTATCATTCATAAATTTGAAAACAGTGCTTTATAATATCTGGTACAACGGTTAGATATGTTTGGATATATAAACCATCACATAAACAAATTGATTTATCGTTTGAAATAGATAAATAATATAACATTAAAAGAACAATTGGGGTAAAGCTTATGTGACGTTAAAATTTATATTTATTTTTACAAATCTTTTGACGAACAGTTTTATATGACATGTTCCAAACTCTTCCTTCAAATAAGATCCTGAAAATCTGCGATTTGATTAAATGCTTTCCAAAATTATTGTTGAAATTGGAATTGGAATTGGAATTTTTACTCAAATATTAAAACGTTGAAATCGCTGGGGGTATTATTGTAAAATTGGATATATCGGTCACCTCATTTAAAAACAAACTGTTTAAAATAATTCTAATTTATTCAATGTTTTTATTTTAACGGAGAGGTTTATTAGATTTACAGTCACCATTTTATCTACGTGCATTCTGTTAAACTTTCTCAATAATAGATATTAATAACCTCTTATTGAATAAATTTCACTTCAATTGCTCTTAATAGGATCAATTATATGTTATATGTTTTTTATTTGATATCGTACATATTCTCATAATTTAAGTAATGTTATCACGGTACTTTTGTCTGTTGGAATTAAAAATTTGTAAGATAATCTGATCAGAACAGAAGTTATTAAGATCTCTCTCTGTAAATTTGTATTAATAAGTGCAATAAGTGCGGCGAAGGTGTATTATAGTTTTTTGTGCTGTTTTTGGTGCGTAGTGCTGAGGGTCCACCGGTGACTGATAAATTTGTACGCTCAAAAACCATCGAAAGGTGTCTTGAATTTAGATTATGACATTTATTCCCGACTTTTGGACATAAAAGGAATGATTTTATGAAATAAAATTTTTTATCAATGTGTTAGTCTTAATAAACATTTTTAGCAATGAATGTGTAAACTACTGCATTTCAATTGGGAACTAATCATTGCTTGGCGATGGCCGACTAACTGGTACATGGAAGTTTAATATACCACCGTACCGCTGGGCTCTCTCACCCCTCTCTCTCCCTTACCTCCCTTCTGTAAGTTGGGGTTGGGGTTCTGTTGTTGTTGCGTTGGGGTATCATATAACTAGAAATGCAATCAACCGTCACTAATGATATGCTCCATGGCATGTCACCCTACACACTTGAATAGGTACCGTAATTTAACATGGGAAATCCGATGTCTTATTATCAAAATGAAAAAAAATTTTCTTAAATAATTTGAGAATATATGGTTGTTTTGAATTATTTAATTTTATATATTCCATTCGATTTGATCAATCTTACACATATTGTTTTAGATATCACTGGCGGCCTCACTAATTCTACGGCAGGTAAATATGTTCACCATCTCAGTCATCCTATTTGTTACATTCTGCTATTCACAGATTTTAAAACAATGCCTTACAGTCTCTGGTACTCCGGTAAGATCTTAATTTAATTTTAAATGATTACCTAAAGAAATTAAATTATCGTTTGCAATGGATAAATTTTCAGGATTAAAAGACCAGTTAGGGCGAAGCTTTAGCAACTTAAAAGAAAGTTTTGAATTTTTAAATAAATTTTGATGAACACTTTTATATGATATGTGATCAAAAACTTATAATAAGATCCTGAAAATGTCCGATTTGTAGTATTTCACTCCAGATACAAGACCTTAAAAATACCCAAACAAATGTTACCAAACAAAGGTTTTTATACATTTAAGAGTGTTTAAATTTGATTTTATCTCATGCTAAAACATTCAGTATTATTAAATTATTGTTAGTGACTTTTGTAGTTTATCAGACATGAATTGAAGTCTATGTACTTTCCATAGGTTAACGTTTTTTCGCACTATCAATACTACGTTAGCGTTGACAATTTGGTATGCTGCTTTAATTTTTAAATCTTACTGGGCAGTAAGTTATAGACTTTAACGTTGATTTGCAAATTAATATTATCTATTTGGACATTTAGCTTATTTTATTTTACATAATTATTATGGTTAATCTGTTTACCTTTCCCACTTTTAAAAACAATTCTTTCTCAATATATTCTTTTAAATATATAAAAAAGGATGTAGGTATGTTTGTTCCAATGATGTTAATGCGCTCCAATCTCAATTGCACGGGACATATATAAACGGATGTTTAAATAACCAACTGAACAAATTAAACTATGATGTGCAACAAATTAATAATGAAAGATTATAAGACAAAACGTGCTAAAAGAATATTTTATGATTATTTTGGGCATTTTTACAAATCTTTTAACGATAATTTTTAAATGTTATGTGATAGGCTATGGTTACAACAACACCTTAACTAATGATATTGCTAATTATAGTTTTAAAAATGGGAATAGAATATGTTTGTACTAAAATATTTAAACCTTAAAATCGTTGAGGTAAATGTTGGTAAATGGAAAAATGAATATATCTTTCACTTTATTTTAAAACCAAACTGTTTATTAATTAATAATGGTGATTTATTAAATAAGGTGTTCAAACGGAAAGGATTAATAGTTTATTTGTCACATATATATAATATTACCATGCTGGTAAACGTTCTTAATATTAAATATTGATAACCTCTTAAAATAAATCAAATTCAAATGCTCTTTAACAGACCAAATGTCCTCTGGAAAAGCGACTGTTATGTTCTTTATATCGTTTTAGCGCTGTTCTATTGGATAATCGGAATTTCCAGTTTAACGTAATCGGACGAGCTAGACACAACAAAGTATAATATGCAGTCATGTACTAGTACATGGTACTATTTAAATGAGCCTCCATTTTATTATACAGCGTTTGAAGTATGTTTAATAATTTATTTGCTTAACGAGTCATTATTGTTAGTGTCCTTTGATGTTTCTTCTGACATGTAGTGACATCTCTGTACGTTCCATAGGTTAAACCTTTTTTTGCGCTGAAAACTGAGTAATCATACTAAAGATTTGTTGAGGTAATTACATTTATAACATCTTACTGGGAAGAAAATTATAAAGTCATAATTGTAATTTGCAAGTTAGTATTATTTAAGAATATATTTATGTTATTTAGCTTACTTTACTCTACATAATTATGTAGGCCTGGTAGGTCCAAGCCCACCCATACTGATTACATTATTACTATTGTGTTTCATAAAATACTCTTATTTTGCCAAGATTTTACTATGGGAGATTTGTTAAGAAACAGTAGACCGCGAGATGGTTGGTTGCAATTTGTTTTTTCTTTTATAAGTCTCGTAATTTCGAATTGCATTGAAATAGAACAAGAGCTAAATTTTAATTCTACAATCTAGATTTGTACTTAGGACGTAAAAAATATAGAAGCTCACGTATTAGAGTATATTCTGCATCTGTAATGTAGATTTAAGAAACTCCTTTTTAAAATTTGAATGAAATTGTACTCCAATTCACTTTTTTAAGTTTTTTCCATAAAACAATTCAAACCCGAGACTGAAGAACAATAAACAAGTAGAAAATACAAGGCGATTGCGTTGTTCTGAGGTATTATTTTAGAAACATGCTACATTTGTGATTCACATTGTTTTCAGAAAAATTTCGAATAAGCACTGTAATTTTACATGTGAAATCCGATGTCTCATTATGTAAAATCGCCACCTATGAAACTACTAACTGAGAATTACGACTTACTTTTAAAGGGGAAGTATTTATACAATCTAATCCGAATTTAATTAGGATTAAGCATACATCCAACTTAGACGTTTCATACAAATTAGATTTTCTGTTAGCAATCGATATACAAAGATTTCTTAAAATACTTAGAAATATATAATTGTTTTCACGTATTGAATTTCATATGTTTCATTTTATTAGATCAATTTTACACGTATTGTTCCAGCTACCGTCAATGGTGCCGTTACTAATTTGATAGGTAAATATGTGCACCATCTCAGTTATCCTATTTATTATATTCATCAATTAATAGATTTGAAAAAATCTTCTACAGTAACTGTTATCTTAAGTATTTAATTAATTCGTTAATTATTTACTCTACCTGTTATTTCAAAACCTTGCATTCCATCTACCTATATGTTTTTAAAATATATTTTACATGCTTTCATGGGCTATAATGTTGATGTGCTTTAAAAGACTTTAAACATCTTGCCCACAGTGATTTAATTTAGGGGATTTTACCTTTTGAGGGTATACCATTACAAAAATGGTAAAATATATACCAAAATCATAAATCTTTCCCTTTTGTTTTTTTATATTTTAAATATTACAAATTGCACATTTATAAAGTAACTCTGAACTAAATATTTACAGGCAAATAAAATATTGTTGTTTTTATATATCGCACAATAAAACCTCAGTATATTGAATTATAGTCTTAAGAGACTGAAAAACAATGAACTAATTGAAAATACCGGGCGATTGCCTTGTTCTGAGGTATTATTTTAGAAATATGCTACATTTGTGATTTTAACCTCTTAAAATAAATCAAATTCAAATGCTCTTTAACAGACCAAATGTCCTCTGGAAAAGCGACAGTTATGTTCTTTATATCGTTTTAGCGCTATTCTATTGGATAATCGGAATTTTCAGTTTAACGTAATCGGACGAGCTAGACACAACAAAGTATAATATGCAGTCATGTACTAGTACATAGTACTATTTAAATGAGCCTCCATTTTATTATACAGCGTTTGAAGTATGTTTAATAATTTATTTGCTTAAAGAGTCATTATTGTTAGTGTCCTTTGATGTTTCTTCTGACATGTAGTGACATCTCTGTACGTTCCATAGGTTAAAACTTTTTTTGCGCTGAAAACTGAGTAATCATACTAAAGATTTGTTGAGGTAATTATATTTATAACATCTTACTGGGAAGAAAATTATAATGTCATAATTGTAATTTGCAAGTTAGTATTATTTAAGAATATATTTATGTTATTTAGCTTACTTTACTCTACATAATTATGTAGGCCAGGTAGGTCCAAGCCCACCTACACTGATTACATTATTACTATTGTGTTTCATAAAATACTCTTATTTTGCCAAGATTTTACTATGGGAGATTTGTTAAGAAACAGTAGACCGCGAGATGGTTGGTTGAAATTTGTTTTTTCTTTTATAAGTCTCGTAATTTCGAAGTGCATTGAAATAGAACAAAAGCTAAATTTTAATTCTACAATCGAGATTTGTACTTAGGACGTAAAAAATATAGAAGCTCACGTATTAGAGTATATTCTGCATCTGTAATGTAGATTTAAGAAACTCCTTTTTAAAATTTGAATGAAATTGTACTCAAATTCACTTTTTTAAGTTTTTTCCATAAAACAATTTAAACCCGAGACTGAAGAACAATAAACAAGTAGAAAATACAAGGCGTTGCGTTGTTTTGAAGTATTATTTTAGAAACATGCTACATTTGTGATTCACATTGTTTTCAGAAAAATTTCGTATAAGCGCCGTAATATTACATGTGAAATCCTATGCCTCATTATGTAAAATCGCCACCTATGAAACTACTAACTGAGAATATACGACTTACTTTTAAAGGGGGAGTATTTATACAATCTAATCCGAATTTAATTAGGATTAAACATACATCCAACTTAGACGTTTCATACAAATTAGATTTTCTGTTAGCAATCGATATACAAAGATTTCTTAAAATACTTAGAAATATATGGTTGTTTTCACGTATTGAATTTCATATGTTTCATTTTATTTGATCAATTTTACATGTATTGTTCCAGCTACCATCAATGGTGCCGTTACTAATTTGATAGGTAAATATGTGCATCATCTCAGTTATCCTATTTATTATATTCTTCTATTAATAGATTTGAAAAAATCTTCTACAGTAACTGTTATCTTAAGTATTTAATTAATTCGTTAATTATTTACTCTTCCTGTTATTTCAAAACCTTGCATTCCATCTACCTATATGTTTTTAAAATATATTTTACATGCTTTCATGGGCTATAATGTTGATGTGCTTTAAAAGACTTTAAACATCTTGCCCACAGTGATTTAATTTAGTGGATTTTACCTTTTGAGGGTATACCATTACAAAAATGGTAAAATATATACCAAAATCATAAATCTTTCCCTTTTGTTTTTTTATATTTTAAATATTACAAATTGCACATTTATAAAGTAACCCTGAACTAAATATTTACAGGCAAATGAAATATTGTTGTTTTTAAATATCGCACAATAAAACCTCAGTAAATTGAATTATAGTCTTAAGAGACTGAAAAACAATGAACTAATTGAAAATACCGGGCGATTGCGTTGTTCTGAGGTATTATTTTAGAAATATGCTACATTTGTGATTCATATTGTTCATAGAAAAATTTCGAATAAGCACCGTTATTTAACATGTGAAATCTGATGTCTCCTTATAAAATCATCACCTAGTAAAGTACTAACTGAGAAAATACGACTTACGTTTAAAGAGGGAGTATTTATACAATCTAATTCGAATTTAATTAGTTTTAAATATACATCTAATTTAGACCTTTCATAAAAATTAGGTTTTCTGTTAGCAATCGATATAAAATCTGTTCTTAAAATACTTGGAAATATATGGTTGTTTTTAACTATTGAATGTTATATATTCCATTCGTTTTGATCAATTTTACATACATTGTTTTCGATACCGTCGAAAATGTTGACAATACAGTAAGAGGTAAATATGAGCAAAATCTTAGTCACCCTATTTATTACATTCTTATCATTCATAAATTTGAAAACAGTGCTTTATAATATCTGGTACAACGGTTAGATATGTTTGGATATATAAACCATCACATAAACAAATTGATTTATCGTTTGAAATAGATAAATAATATAACATTAAAATAACAATTGGGGCAAAGCTTATGTGACGTTAAAATTTATTTTTATTTTTACAAATCTTTCGACGAACAGTTTTATATGACATGTTCCAAACTCTTCCTGCAAATAAGATCCTGAAAATCTGCGATTTGATTAAATGCTTTCCAAAATTATTGTTGAAATTGGAATTGGAATTGGAATTTATACTCAAATATTAAAATGTTAAAATCGCTGGGGGTATTATTGTAAAATAGGATATATCGGTCACTTCATTTAAAAACAAACTGTTTAAAATAATTCTAATTTATTCAATGTTTTTATTTTAACGGAGAGGTTTATTAGATTTACAGTCACCATTATATCTACGTGCATCCTGTTAAAGTTTACCAATAATAGATATTAATAACCTCTTATTGAATAAATTTCACTTCAATTGCTCTTAACAGGATCAAATGTATGTTATATGTTTTTTATTTCAAATCGTACATATTCTTGTATTTTAAGTAATGTTATCACGGTACTTTTGTCTGTTGGAATTAAAAATTTGTAAGATAATCTGAACAGAACAGAAGTTATTAAGATCTCTCTCTGTAAATTTGTATTAATAACTGCAATAAGTCCACAAGAGTAATTCAATTACATTATTTGTACAAGTTACAAACTCCATGTGATATTAGTGGAGTGCAATGAGATGTAATATCTAAATTAGCCCATATATATTATTATTTATGTCAAATATTTATTTAACTCCAGACACAAGACCTTAAAAATACGGAAAAAATGTTACTGAACAAACGTTTGTATACATTTAATAGCGTTTAAAGTAAATTTCATCTCATACTAAAACATCCAGTATTATTAAATTATTGTTAGTAACTTTTGATGTTTGTCGGACTTTGAACGTTGATTTGCAAAATAATATTATCCATTTGGACATTTAGCTTATTTTATTTTACATAATTATTATGATTAATCTGTTTACCTTTCCCCATAGGTTACTGATTACCAATAAAAATTTAAACTTTTATAAACAATTCTTTCTCAATATATTCTTTTAAATATATAAATACCCCCGTCGCAGCAAACCTGTTTACTCAGCGAATTTCCAATGGAAAATATAAGTCTTAATACCACATAAAGCCGCATACCAAGTTACATAAAAATTTATTCAAAAATAAGCGATATATCAAATTTGAATTATTCTCTATAACAATAACATTGCGGATGAGTACGCAGGTTTGCTGCTACAAAAAACAACAAATATAGGGTTTCGTGTAACTATCAATATTACTCAACTAGGTGAAGCCACATACCAAGTTTCATCAATATAAGTTCATAAATAAGCGATATATGACATTTTGATTATTCTCCATAAGAATAACATAGGAGATGAGTATGCAGGTTTGCTGCAATAAGTAACACAAAAAATGGGTGTTTATGCAAATATCAATAGAACTCAACTAGGTGAACCAACTTTCCAAGTTTTATTAATTTATGTTCATAATTAAGGGATACATTACATTTTACTTATTCTCCATAAGAATAACATTGGGGCTGAGGACGCAGGTTTGCTGCTACGGGAATTATTGGTAAAAATCGGTTTTTTTGTGAAAATAACAATAGACCACAATCAGATGAAACCATATACCAAGTTTTGTTAGAATACGTTCATAAATTATCCGAGCTATAATTTTTTTCTTATTCTCCATAAGAATAGCATTGGACAACGTACTGTGTTTAGCACTTTCAATATCTCTGTAATATCTCTGTTGGTTTTGATGTAGAGCAATGGTCAAAACACCAAATTGTGCGTCTTTTTAAGCTGATTCCAATGGAAGAAACTAAAATTAGACTTTTTCAAAAATTAGAAAAAGTAGAAAAAGTCAAAAAACCCATTTTTGGGGTACCAAAGCCCCCCAAAATACCCCTTCGGATAGTCCTATCTGTCTGGTTTTCGAACTTAAAGTCATAAATGCTGCTTTACACGCTTATACCAAATTTCGTCAAAATCGGATTATTTTTACGAGAGTTATCGCACCCACGGAAACATATATATATATATATATATATATATATATATACATATATATATATATATTATATCTATATACAGTTTCGAACGAATGGTGTTTTTGGGGTCTGGGGACCTCAAAACGAAAAGTTATCATGGTCCCAGGCCTAGGTCTTCCCATGAGACCTACGGTAATAGCTTCTTCCCTAAAGGGGAAATTCGCTAAAAAGGATGTAGGTATGTTTGTTCCATTGATTTTAATGCGCTCCAATCTCAATTGCACTGGACATATATAAACGGATGTTTAAATAACCAACTGAACAAATTAAACTATGATGTGCAACAAATAAATACTGAAAGATTATAAGACAAAACGTGCTAAAAGAATATTTTATGACTATTTTGGGCATTTTTACAAATCTTTTAACCATAATTTTTAAATGTTATGTGATGGGCTATCGTTACAACAACTCCTTAACTAATGATATTGCTAATTATAGTTTTAAAAATGGGAATAGAATATGTTTGTACTAAAATATTTAAACCTTAAAATCGCAGAGGTAAATGTTGGTAAATGGAAAAATGAATATATCTTTCACTTTATTTTAAAACCAAACTGTTTATTAATTAATAATGGTGATTTATTAAATAAGGTGTTCAAACGGAAAGGATTAATAGTTTATTTGTCACATATATATAATATTACCATGCTGGTAAACGTTCTTAATATTAAATATTGATATCCTCTTAAAATAAATCAAATTCAAATGCTCTTTAACAGACCAAATGTCCTCTGGAAAAGCGACTGTTATGTTCTTTATATCGTTTTAGCGCTGTTCTATTGGATAATCGGAATTTCCAGTTTAACGTAATCGGACGAGCTAGACACAACAAAGTATAATATGCAGTCATGTACTAGTACATAGTACTATTTAAATGAGCCTCCATTTTATTATACAGCGTTTGAAGTATGTTTAATAATTTATTTGCTTAAAGAGTCATTATTGTTAGTGTCCTTTGATGTTTCTTCTGACATGTAGTGACATCTCTGTACGTTCCATAGGTTAAACCTTTTTTTGCGATGAAAACTGAGTAATCATACTAAAGATTTGTTGAGGTAATTACATTTATAACATCTTACTGGGAAGAAAATTATAAAGTCATAATTGTAATTTGCAAGTTAGTATTATTTAAGAATATATTTATGTTATTTAGCTTACTTTACTCTACATAATTATGTAGGCCAGGTAGGTCCAAGCCCACCCACACTGATTACATTATTACTATTGTGTTTCATAAAATACTCTTATTTTGCCAAGATTTTACTATGGGAGATTTGTTAAGAAACAGTAGACCGCGAGATGGTTGGTTGCAATTTGTTTTTTCTTTTATAAGTCTCGTAATTTCGAACTGCATTGAAATAGAATAAAAGCTAAATTTTAATTTTACAATCGAGATTTTTACTTAGGACGTAAAAAATATAGAAGCCCACGTATTAGAGTATATTCTGCATCTTTAATGTAGATTTAAGAAACTCCTTTTTAAAATTTGAATGAAATTGTACTCAAATTCACTTTTTTAAGTTTTTTCCATAAAACAATTCAAACCCGAGACTGAAGAACAATAAACAAGTAGAAAATACAAGGCGTTTGCGTTGTTCTGAGGTATTATTTTAGAAACATGCTACATTTGTGATTCACATTGTTTTCAGAAAAATTTCGAATAAGCACTGTAATTTTACATGTGAAATCCGATGTCTCATTATGTAAAATCGTCACCTATGAAACTACTAACTGAGAATTACGGCTTACTTTTAAAGGGGAAGTATTTATACAATCTAATCCGAATTTAATTAGGATTAAACATACATCCAACTTAGACGTTTCCTACAAATTAGATTTTCTGTTAGCAATCGATATACAAAGATTTCTTAAAATACTTAGAAATATATGGTTGTTTTCACGTATTGAATTTCATATGTTTCATTTTATTTGATCAATTTTACACGTATTGTTCCAGCTACCGTCAATGATGCCGTTACTAATGCGACAGGTAAATATGTGCATCATCTCAGTTATCCTATTTATTATATTCTTCTATTAATAGATTTGAAAAAATCTTCTACAGTAACTGTTATCTCAAGTATTTAATTATTTCGTTATCTATTTACTCTTCTTGTTATTTCAAAACCTTCCATTCCATCTACCTATATGTTTTTAAAAATATATTTTACATGCTTTCATGGGCTATAATTTTGATGTGCTTTAAAAGACTTTAAACATCTTGCCCACAATGATTTAATTTAGTGGACTTTACCTTTTGAGGTTATACTACTAAAAAAATGGTAAAATATAGGCAAAAATCATAAATCTTTCCCTTTTGTTTTTTTATATTTTAAATATTACAAATTGCACATTTATAAAGTAACCCTGAACTAAATATTTACAGGCAAATAAAATATTGTTGTTTTTAAATATCGCACAATAAAACCTCAGTAAATTGAATTATAGTCTTAAGAGACTGAAAAACAATGAACTAATTGAAAATACCGGGCGATTGCGTTGTTCTGAGGTATTATTTTATAAATATGCTACATTTGTGATTCATATTGTTCATAGAAAAATTTCGAATAAGCACCGTTATTTAACATGTGAAATCCGATGTCTCCTTATAAAATCATCACCCAGTAAAGTACTAACTGAGAAAATACGACTTACGTTTAAAGAGGGAGCATTTATACAATCTAATCCGAATTGAATTTAGGTTTAAATATACATCTAATTTAGACCTTTCATAAAAATTAGGGGTTTCTGTTAGCAATCGATATAAAAATCTGTTCTTAAAATACTTGGAAATATATGGTTGTTTTTAACTATTGAATGTTATATATTCCATTCGTTTTGATCAATTTTACATACATTGTTTTCGATACCGTCGAAAATGTTGACAATACAGTGAGAGGTAAATATGAGCAAAATCTTAGTCACCCTATTTATTACATTCTTATCATTCATAAATTTGAAAACAGTGCTTTATAATATCTGGTACAACGGTTAGATATGTTTGGATATATAAACCATCACATAAACAAATTGATTTATCGTTTGAAATAGATAAATAATATAACATTAAAAGAACAATTGGGGTAAAGCTTATGTGACGTTAAAATTTATATTTATTTTTACAAATCTTTTGACGAACAGTTTTATATGACATGTTCCAAACTCTTCCTTCAAATAAGATCCTGAAAATCTGCGATTTGATTAAATGCTTTCCAAAATTATTGTTGAAATTGGAATTGGAATTGGAATTTTTACTCAAATATTAAAACGTTAAAATCGCTGGGGGTATTATTGTAAAATTGGATATATCGGTCACCTCATTTAAAAACAAACAGTTTAAAATAATTCTAATTTATTCAATGTTTTTATTTTAACGGAGAGGTTTATTAGATTTACAGTCACCATTTTATCTACGTGCATTCTGTTAAACTTTCTCAATAATAGATATTAATAACCTCTTATTGAATAAATTTCACTTCAATTGCTCTTAATAGGATCAATTATATGTTATATGTTTTTTATTTGATATCGTACATATTCTCATAATTTAAGTAATGTTATCACGGTACTTTTGTCTGTTGGAATTAAAAATTTGTAAGATAATCTGAACAGAACAGAAGTTATTAAGATCTCTCTCTGTAAATTTGTATTAATAAGTGCAATAAGTGCGGCGAAGGTGTATTATAGTTTTTTGTGCTGTTTTTGGTGCGTAGTGCTGAGGGTCCACCGGTGACTGATAAATTTGTACGCTCAAAAACCATCGAAAGGTGTCTTGAATTTAGATTATGACACTTATTCCCGACTTTTGGACATAAAAGGAATGATTTTATGAAATACAATTTTTTATCAATGTGTTAATCTTAATAAACATTTTTAGCAATGAATGTGTAAACTACTGCATTTCAATTGGGAACTAATCATTGCTTGGCGATGGCCGACTAACTGGTACATGGAAGTTTAATGTACCACCGTACCGCTGGGCTCTCTCACCCCTCTCTCTCCCTTCTGTAAGTTGGGGTTGGGGTTCTGTTGTTGTCGCGTTGGGGTATCATATAACTAGAAATGCAATCAACCGTCACTAATGATATGCTCCATGGCATGTCACCCTACACACTTGAATAGGTACCGTAATTTAACATGGGAAATCCGATGTCTTATTATCAAAATGAAAACATTTTTCTTAAATAATTTGAGAATATATGGTTGTTTTGAATTATTTAATTTCATATATTCCATTCGATTTGATCAATCTTACACATATTGTTTTAGATATCACTGGCGGCCTCACTAATTCTACGGCAGGTAAATATGTTCACCATCTCAGTCATCCTATTTGTTACATTCTGCTATTCACAGATTTTAAAACGATGCCTTACAGTCTCTGGTACTCCGGTAAGATCTTAATTTATTTTTAAATGATTACCTAAAGAAATTAAATTATCGTTTGCAATGGATACATTTTCAGGATTAAAAGACCAGTTAGGGCGAAGCTTTAGCAACTTAAAAGAAAGTTTTGAATTTTTAAATACATTTTGATGAACACTTTTATATGATATGTGATCAAAAACTTATAATAAGATCCTGAAAATGTCCGATTTGTAGTATTTCACTCCAGATACAAGACCTTAAAAATACCCAAACAAATGTTACCAAACAAAGGTTTTTATACATTTAAGAGTGTTTAAATTTGATTTTATCTCATGCTAAAACATTCAGTATTATTAAATTATTGTTAGTGACTTTTGTAGTTTATCAGACATGAATTGAAGTCTATGTACTTTCCATAGGTTAACGTTTTTTCGCACTATCAATACTACGTTAGCGTTGACAATTTGGTATGCTGCTTTAATTTTTAAATCTTACTGGGCAGTAAGTTATAGACTTTAACGTTGATTTTCAAATTAATATTATCTATTTGGACATTTAGCTTATTTTATTTTACATAATTATTATGGTTAATCTGTTTACCTTTCCCCATAGGTTACTTATTAACTATACAAATTTAAACTTTTAAAAACAATTCTTTCTCAATATATTCTTTTAAATATATAAAAAAGGATGTAGGTATGTTTGTTCCAATGATGTTAATGCGCTCCAATCTCAATTGCACTGGACATATATAAACGGATGTTTAAATAACCAACTGAACAAATTAAACTATGATGTGCAACATATTAATAATGAAAGATTATAAGACAAAACGTGCTAAAAGAATATTTTATGATTATTTTGGGCATTTTTACAAATCTTTTAACGATAATTTTTAAATGTTATGTGATGGGCTATCGTTACAACAACACCTTAACTAATGATATTGCTAATTATAGTTTTAAAAATGGGAATAGAATATGTTTGTACTAAAATATTTAAACCTTAAAATCGCAGAGGTAAATGTTGGTAAATGGAAAAATGAATATATCTTTCACTTTATTTTAAAACCAAACTGTTTATTAATTAATAATGGTGATTTATTAAATAAGGTGTTCAAACGGAAAGGATTAATAGTTTATTTGTCACATATATATAATATTACCATGCTGGTAAACGTTCTTAATATTAAATATTGATAACCTCTTAAAATAAATCAAATTCAAATGCTCTTTAACAGACCAAATGTCCTCTGGAAAAGCGACTGTTATGTTCTTTATATCGTTTTAGGGCTGTTCTATTGGATAATCGGAATTTCCAGTTTAACGTAATCAGACGAGCTAGACACAACAAAGTATAATATGCAGTCATGTACTAGTACATGGTACTATTTAAATGAGCCTCCATTTTATTATACAGCGTTTGAAGTATGTTTAATAATTTATTTGCTTAACGAGTCATTATTGTTAATGTCCTTTGATGTTTCTTCTGACATGTAGTGACATCTCTGTACGTTCCATAGGTTAAACCTTTTTTTGCGCTGAAAACTAAGTAATCATACTAAAGATTTGTTGAGGTAATTACATTTATAACATCTTACTGGGAAGAAAATTATAAAGTCATAATTGTAATTTGCAAGTTAGTATTATTTAAGAATATATTTATGTTATTTAGCTTACTTTACTCTACATAATTATGTAGGCCTGGTAGGTCCAAGCCCACCCACACTGATTACATTATTACTATTGTGTTTCATAAAATACTCTTATTTTGCCAAGATTTTACTATGGGAGATTTGTTAAGAAACAGTAGACCGCGAGATGGTTGGTTGCAATTTGTTTTTTCTTTTATAAGTCTCGTAATTTCGAATTGCATTGAAATAGAACAAGAGCTAAATTTTAATTCTACAATCGAGATTTGTCCTCTGGACGTAAAAAATATAAAAGCTCACGTATTAGAGTATATTCTGCATCTGTAATGTAGATTTAAGAAACTCCTTTTTAAAATTTGAATGAAATTGTACTCCAATTCACTTTTTTAAGTTTTTTCCATAAAACAATTCAAACCCGAGACTGAAGAACAATAAACAAGTAGAAAATACAAGGCGTTGCGTTGTTTTGAAGTATTATTTTAGAAACATGCTACATTTGTGATTCACATTGTTTTCAGAAAAATTTCGTATAAGCACCGTAATATTACATGTGAAATACTATGCCTCATTATGTAAAATCGCCACCTATGAAACTACTAACTGAGAATATACGACTTACTTTTAAAGGGGGAGTATTTATACAATCTAATCCGAATTTAATTAGGATTAAACATACATCCAACTTAGACGTTTCATACAAATTAGATTTTCTGTTAGCAATCGATATACAAAGATTTCTTAAAATACTTAGAAATATATGGTTGTTTTCACGTATTGAATTTCATATGTTTCATTTTATTTGATCAATTTTACATGTATTGTTCCAGCTACCGTCAATGGTGCCGTTCCTAATTTGATAGGTAAATATGTGCGCCATCTCAGTTATCCTATTTATTATATTCTTCTATTAATAGATTTGAAAAAATCTTCTACAGTAACTGTTATCTCAAGTATTTAATTATTTCGTTATCTATTTACTCTTCCTGTTATTTCAAAACCTTCCATTCCATCTACCTATATGTTTTTAAAAATATATTTTACATGCTTTCATGGGCTATAATGTTGATGTGCTTTAAAAGACTTTAAACATCTTGCCCACAATGATTTAATTTAGTGGACTTTACCTTTTGAGGTTATACTACTAAAAAAATGGTAAAATATAGGCAAAAATCATAAATCTTTCCCTTTTGTTTTTTTATATTTTAAATATTACAAATTGCACATTTATAATGTAACCCTGAACTAAATATTTACAGGCAAATAAAATATTGTTGTTTTTAAATATCGCACAATAAAACCTCAGTAAATTGAATTATAGTCTTAAGAGACTGAAAAACAATGAACTAATTGAAAATACCGGGCGATTGCGTTGTTCTGAGGTATTATTTTAGAAATATGCTACATTTGTGATTCATATTGTTCATAGAAAAATTTCGAATAAGCACCGTTATTTAACATGTGAAATCCGATGTCTCCTTATAAAATCATCACCCAGGAAAGTACTAACTGAGAAAATACGACTTACATTTAAAGGGGGAGTATTTATACAATCTAATCCGAATTTAATTAGGTTTAAATATACATCTAATTTAGACCTTTCATAAAAATTAGGTTTTCTGTTAGCAATCGATATAAAAATCTGTTCTTAAAATACTTGGAAATATATGGTTGTTTTAACTATTGAATGTTATATATTCCATTCGTTTTGATCAATTTTACATACATTGTTTTCGATACCGTCGAAAATGTTGACAATACAGTGACAGGTAAATATGAGCAAAATCTCAGTCATCCTATTTATTACATTCTTATCATTCATAAATTTGAAAACAGTGCTTTATAATATCTGGTACAACGGTTAGATATGTTTGGATATATAAACCATCACATAAACAAATTGATTTATCGTTTGAAATAGATAAATAATATAACATTAAAAGAACAATTGGGGTAAAGCTTATGTGACGTTAAAATTTATATTTATTTTTACAAATCTTTTGACGAACAGTTTTATATGACATGTTCCAAACTCTTCCTTCAAATAAGATCCTGAAAATCTGCGATTTGATTACATGCATTCCAAAATTATTGTTAAAATTGGAATTGGAATTGGAATTTTACTCAAATATTAAAACGTTAAAATCGCTGGGGGTATTATTGTAAAATTGGATATATCGGTCACCTCATTTAAAAACAAACAGTTTAAAATAATTCTAATTTATTCAATGTTTTTATTTTAACGGAGAGGTTTAACTGATGTACAGTCACCATTTCCTACGTGCATGCTTTTAAACGTTCTTAATAATAGATATTAATAACCTCTTATTGAATAAATTTCACTTCAAATGCTCTTAACAGAATCAAATGTATGTTATATATTTTTCATTTGATATCGTACATGTTCTTGTATTTTAAGTTATGTTAGCACGGTACTTTTGTATATTGGAATTAAAAATTTGTAAGATAATCTGAAGAGCTGTACATAACAGAAGTTATTAAGACCTCTTTCTGTAAATTTGTATTAATAAGTGCAATAAGTGCGGCGAAGGTGTATTACAGTTTTTTGTGCTGTTTTTGGTGCGTAGTGCTGAGGGTCCACCGGTGACTGATAAATTTGTACGCTCAAAAACCATCGAAAGGTGTCTTGAATTTAGATTATGACACTTATTCCCGACTTTTGGACATAAAAGGAATGATTTTATGAAATACAATTTTTTATCAATGTGTTAGTCTTAATAAACATTTTTAGCAATGAATATGTAAACTACTGCATTTCAATTGGGAACTAATCATTGCTTGTCGATGGCCGACTAACTGGTACATGGAAGTTTAATGTACCACCGTACCGCTGGGCTCTCTCACCCCTCTCTCTCCCTTACCTCCCTTCTGTAAGTTGGGGTTGGGGTTCTGTTGTTGTCGCGTTGGGGTATCATATAACTAGAAATGCAATCAACCGTCACTAGTGATATGCTCCATGGAATGTCACCCTACACACTTGAACAGGTACCGTAATTTAACATGGGAAATCTGATGTCTTACTATCAAAATGAAAACATTTTTCTTAAATAATTTGAGAATATATGGTTGTTTTGAATTATTTAATTTTATATATTCCATTCGATTTGATCAATCTTACACATATTGTTTTAGATATCACCGGCGGCCTCACTAATTCTACGGCAGGTAAATATGTTCACCATCTCAGTCATCCTATTTGTTACATTCTGCTATTCACAGATTTTAAAACAATGCCTTACAGTCTCTGGTACTCCGGTTAGATCTTAATTTATTTTTAAATGATTACCTAAAGATATTAAATTATCGTTTGCAATGGATAAATTTTCAGGATTAAAAGACCAGTTAGGGCGAAGCTTTAGCAACTTAAAAAAAAGTTTTGAAATTTTAAACAAATTTTGATGAACACTTTTATATGATATGTGATCAAAAACTTATAATAAGATCCTGAAAATGTCCGATTTGTAGTATTTCACTCCAGATACAAGACCTTAAAAATACCCAAACAAATGTTACCAAACAAAGGTTTTTATACATTTAAGAGTGTTTAAATTTGATTTTATCTCATGCTAAAACATTCAGTATTATTAAATTATTGTTAGTGACTTTTGTAGTTTATCAGACATGAATTGAAGTCTATGTACTTTCTATAGGTTAACGTTTTTTCGCACTATCAATACTACGTTAGCGTTGAATATTTGGTATGCTGCTTTAATTTTTAAATCTTACTGGGCAGTAAGTTATATACTTTAACGTTGATTTGCAAATTAATATTATCTATTTGGACATTTAGCTTATTTTATTTTACATAATTATTATGGTTAATCTGTTTACCTTTCCCACTTTTAAAAACAATTCTTTCTCAATATATTCTTTTAAATATATAAAAAAGGATGTAGGTATGTTTGTTCCAATGATGTTAATGCGCTCCAATCTCAATTGCACGGGACATATATAAACGGATGTTTAAATAACCAACTGAACAAATTAAACTATGATGTGCAACAAATTAATAATGAAAGATTATAAGACAAAACGTGCTAAAAGAATATTTTATGATTATTTTGGGAATTTTTACAAATCTTTTAACGATAATTTTTAAATGTTATGTGATAGGCTATCGTTACAACAACACCTTAACTAATGATATTGCTAATTATAGTTTTAAAAATGGGAATAGAATATGTTTGTACTAAAATATTTAAACCTTAAAATCGTTGAGGTAAATGTTGGTAAATGGAAAAATGAATATATCTTTCACTTTATTTTAAAACCAAACTGTTTATTAATTAATAATGGTGATTTATTAAATAAGGTGTTCAAACGGAAAGGATTAATAGTTTATTTGTCACACATATATAATATTACCATGCTGGTAAACGTTCTTAATATTAAATATTGATAACCTCTTAAAATAAATCAAATTCAAATGCTCTTTAACAGACCAAATGTCCTCTTGAAAAGCGACTGTTATGTTCTTTATATCGTTTTAGTGCTGTTCTATTGGATAATCGGAATTTCCAGTTTAACGTCATCGGACGAGCTAGACACAACAAAGTATAATATGCAGTCATGTACTAGTACATGGTACTATTTAAATGAGCCTCCATTTTATTATACAGCGTTTGAAGTATGTTTAATAATTTATTTGCTTAACGAGTCATTATTGTTAGTGTCCTTTGATGTTTCTTCTGACATGTAGTGACATCTCTGTACGTTCCATAGGTTAAACCTTTTTTTGCGCTGAAAACTGAGTAATCATACTAAAGATTTGTTGAGGTAATTACATTTATAACATCTTACTGGGAAGAAAATTATAAAGTCATAATTGTAATTTGCAAGTTAGTATTATTTAAGAATATATTTATGTTATTTAGCTTACTTTACTCTACATAATTATGTAGGCCTGGTAGGTCCAAGCCCACCCATACTGATTACATTATTACTATTGTGTTTCATCAAATACTCTTATTTTGCCAAGATTTTACTATGGGAGATTTGTTAAGAAACAGTAGACCGCGAGATGGTTGGTTGAAATTTGTTTTTTCTTTTATAAGTCTCGTAATTTCGAATTGCATTGAAATAGAACAAGAGCTAAATTTTAATTCTACAATCTAGATTTGTACTTAGGACGTAAAAAATATAGAAGCTCACGTATTAGAGTATATTCTGCATCTGTAATGTAGATTTAAGAAACTCCTTTTTAAAATTTGAATGAAATTGTACTCCAATTCACTTTTTTAAGTTTTTTCCATAAAACAATTCAAACCCGAGACTGAAGAACAATAAACAAGTAGAAAATACAAGGCGTTGCGTTGATTTGAAGTATTATTTTAGAAACATGCTACATTTGTGATTCACATTGTTTTCAGAAAAATTTCGTATAAGCACCGTAATATTACATGTGAAATCCTATGCCTCATTATGTAAAATCGCCACCTATGAAACTACTAACTGAGAATATACGACTTACTTTTAAAGGGGGAGTATTTATACAATCTAATCCGAATTTAATTAGGATTAAACATACATCCAACTTAGACGTTTCATACAAATTAGATTTTCTGTTAGCAATCGATATACAAAGATTTCTTAAAATACTTAGAAATATATGGTTGTTTTCACGTATTGAATTTCATATGTTTCATTTTATTTGATCAATTTTACATGTATTGTTCCAGCTACCGTCAATGGTGCCGTTCCTAATTTGATAGGTAAATATGTGCGCCATCTCAGTTATCCTATTTATTATATTCTTCTATTAATAGATTTGAAAAAATCTTCTACAGTAACTGTTATCTCAAGTATTTAATTATTTCGTTATCTATTTACTCTTCCTGTTATTTCAAAACCTTCCATTCCATCTACCTATATGTTTAAAAAAATATATTTTACATGCTTTCATGGGCTATAATGTTGATGTGCTTTAAAAGACTTTAAACATCTTGCCCACAATGATTTAATTTAGTGGACTTTACCTTTTGAGGTTATACTACTAAAAAAATGGTAAAATATAGGCAAAAATCATAAATCTTTCCCTTTTGTTTTTTTATATTTTAAATATTACAAATTGCACATTTATAAAGTAACCCTGAACTAAATATTTACAGGCAAATAAAATATTGTTGTTTTTAAATATCGCACAATAAAACCTCAGTAAATTGAATTATAGTCTTAAGAGACTGAAAAACAATGAACTTATTGAAAATACCGGGCGATTGCGTTGTTCTGAGGTATTATTTTAGAAATATGCTACATTTGTGATTCATATTGTTCATAGAAAAATTTCGAATAAGCACCGTTATTTAACATGTGAAATCCGATGTCTCCTTATAAAATCATCACCCAGGAAAGTACTAACTGAGAAAATACGACTTACGTTTAAAGGGGGAGTATTTATACAATCTAATCCGAATTTAATTAGGTTTAAATATACATCTAATTTAGACCTTTCATAAAAATTAGGTTTTCTGTTAGCAATCGATATAAAAATCTGTTCTTAAAATACTCGGAAATATATGGTTGTTTTAACTATTGAATGTTATATATTCCATTCGTTTTGATCAATTTTACATACATTGTTTTCGATACCGTCGAAAATGTTGACAATACAGTGACAGGTAAATATAAACAAAATCTCAGTCACCCTATTTATTACATTCTTATCATTCATAAATTTGAAAACAGTGCTTTATAATATCTGGTACAACGGTTAGATATGTTTGGATATATAAACCATCACATAAACAAATTGATTTATCGTTTGAAATAGATAAATAATATAACATTAAAAGAACAATTGGGGTAAAGCTTATGTGACGTTAAAATTTATATTTATTTTTACAAATCTTTTGACGAACAGTTTTATATGACATGTTCCAAACTCTTCCTTCAAATAAGATCCTGAAAATCTGCGATTTGATTACATGCATTCCAAAATTATTGTTAAAATTGGAATTGGAATTGGAATTTTACTCAAATATTAAAACGTTAAAATCGCTGGGGGTATTATTGTAAAATTGGATATATCGGTCACCTCATTTAAAAACAAACAGTTTAAAATAATTCTAATTTATTCAATGTTTTTATTTTAACGGAGAGGTTTAACTGATGTACAGTCACCATTTCCTACGTGCATGCTTTTAAACGTTCTTAATAATAGATATTAATAACCTCTTATTGAATAAATTTCACTTCAAATGCTCTTAACAGAATCAAATGTATGTTATATATTTTTCATTTGATATCGTACATGTTCTTGTATTTTAAGTTATGTTAGCACGGTACTTTTGTATATTGGAATTAAAAATTTGTAAGATAATCTGAAGAGCTGTACATAACAGAAGTTATTAAGACCTCTTTCTGTAAATTTGTATTAATAAGTGCAATAAGTGCGGCGAAGGTGTATTACAGTTTTTTGTGCTGTTTTTGGTGCGTAGTGCTGAGGGTCCACCGGTGACTGATAAATTTGTACGCTCAAAAACCATCGAAAGGTGTCTTGAATTTAGATTATGACACTTATTCCCGACTTTTGGACATAAAAGGAATGATTTTATGAAATACAATTTTTTATCAATGTGTTAGTCTTAATAAACATTTTTAGCAATGAATGTGTAAACTACTGCATTTCAATGGGGAACTAATCATCGCTTGGCGATGGCCGACTAACTGGTACATGGAAGTTTAATGTACCACCGTACCGCTGGGCTCTCTCACCCCTCTCTCTCCCTTGCCTCCCTTCTGTAAGTTGGGGTTGGGGTTCTGTTGTTGTCGCGTTGGTGTATCATATAACTAGAAATGCAATCAACCGTCACTAATGATATGCTCCATAGCATGTCACCCTACACACTTGAATAGGTACCGTAATTTAACATGGGAAATCCAATGTTTATTATCAAAATGAAAACATTTTTCTTAAATAATTTGAGAATGTATGGTTGTTTTGAATTATTTAATTTTATATATTCCATTCGATTTGATCAATCTTACACATATTGTTTTAGATATCACCGGCGGCCTCACTAATTCTACGGCAGGTAAATATGTTCACCATCTCAGTCATCCTATTTGTTACATTCTGCTATTCACAGATTTTAAAACAACGCCTTACAGTCTCTGGTACTCCGGTAAGATCTTAATTTATTTTTAAATGATTACCTAAAGAAATTAAATTATCGTTTGCAATGGATAAATTTTCAGGATTAAAAGACCAGTTAGGGCGAAGCTTTAGCAACTTAAAAGAAAGTTTTGAATTTTTAAATAAATTTTGATGAACACTTTTATATGATATGTGATCAAAAACTTATAATAAGATCCTGAAAATGTCCGATTTGTAGTATTTCACTCCAGATACAAGACCTTAAAAATACCCAAACAAATGTTACCAAACAAAGGTTTTTATACATTTAAGAGTGTTTAAATTTGATTTTATCTCATGCTAAAACATTCAGTATTATTAAATTATTGTTAGTGACTTTTGTAGTTTATCAGACATGAATTGAAGTCTATGTACTTTCCATAGGTTAACGTTTTTTCGCACTATCAATACTACGTTAGCGTTGACAATTTGGTATGCTGCTTTAATTTTTAAATCTTACTGGGCAGTAAGTTATAGACTTTAACGTTGATTTGCAAATTAATATTATCTATTTGGACATTTAGCTTATTTTATTTTACATACTTATTATGGTTAATCTGTTTACCTTTCCCACTTTTAAAAACAATTCTTTCTCAATATATTCTTTTAAATATATAAAAAAGGATGTAGGTATGTTTGTTCCAATGATGTTAATGCGCTCCAATCTCAATTGCACTGGACATATATAAACGGATGTTTAAATAACCAACTGAACAAATTAAACTATGATGTGCAACAAATTAATAATGAAAGATTATAAGACAAAACGTGCTTAAAGAATATTTTATGATTATTTTGGGCATTTTTACAAATCTTTTAACGATAATTTTTAAATGTTATGTGATGGGCTATCGTTACAACAACACCTTAACTAATGATATTGCTAATTATAGTTTTAAAAATGGGAATAGAATATGTTTGTACTAAAATATTTAAACCTTAAAATCGTAGAGGTAAATGTTGGTAAATGGAAAAATGAATATATCTTTCACTTTATTTTAAAACCAAACTGTTTATTAATTAATAATGGTGATTTATTAAATAAGGTGTACAAACGGAAAGGATTAATAGTTTATTTGTCACATATATATAATATTACCATGCTGGTAAACGTTCTTAATATTAAATATTGATAACCTCTTAAAATAAATCAAATTCAAATGCTCTTTAACAGACCAAATGTCCTCTGGAAAAGCGACAGTTATGTTCTTTATATCGTTTTAGTGCTATTCTATTGGATAATCGGAATTTTCAGTTTAACGTAATCGGACGAGCTAGACACAACAAAGTATAATATGCAGTCATGTGCTAGTACATAGTACTATTTAAATGAGCCTCCATTTTATTATACAGCGTTTGAAGTATGTTTAATAATTTATTTGCTTAACGAGTCATTATTGTTAGTGTCCTTTGATGTTTCTTCTGACATGTAGTGACATCTCTGTACGTTCCATAGGTTAAACCTTTTTTTGCGCTGAAAACTGAGTAATCATACTAAAGATTTGTTGAGGTAATTACATTTATAACATCTTACTGGGAAGAAAATTATAAAGTCATAATTGTAATTTGCAAGTTAGTATTATTTAATAATATATTTATGTTATTTAGCTTACTTTACTCTACATAATTATGTAGGCCAGGTAGGTCCAAGCCCACCCACACTGATTACATTATTACTATTGTGTTTCATAAAATACTCTTATTTTGCCAAGATTTTACTATGGGAGATTTGTTAAGAAACAGTAGACCGCGAGATGGTTGGTTGCAATTTGTTTTTTCTTTTATAAGTCTCGTAATTTCGAATTGCATTGAAATAGATCAAAAGCTAAATTTTAATTCTACAATCGAGATTTGTACTTAGGACGTAAAAAATATAGAAGCTCACGTATTAGAGAATATTCTGCATCTGTAATGTAGATTTAAGAAACTCCTTTTTAAAATTTGAATGAAATTGTACTCAAATTCACTTTTTTAAGTTTTTTCCATAAAACAATTCAAACCCGAGACTGAAGAACAATAAACAAGTAGAAAATACAAGGCGTTGCGTTGTTTTGAAGTATTATTTTAGAAACATGCTACATTTGTGATTCACATTGTTTTCAGAAAAATTTCGTATGAGCGCCGTAATATTACATGTGAAATCCTATGCCTCATTATGTAAAATCGCCACCTATGAAACTACTAACTGAGAATATACGACTTACTTTTAAAGGGGGAGTATTTATACAATCTAATCCGAATTTAATTAGGATTAAACATACATCCAACTTAGACGTTTAATACAAATTAGATTTTCTGTTAGCAATCGATATACAAAGATTTCTTAAAATACTTAGAAATATATGGTTGTTTTCACGTATTGAATTTCATATGTTTCATTTTATTTGATCAATTTTACATGTATTGTTCCAGCTACCGTCAATGGTGCCGTTACTAATTTGATAGGTAAATATGTGCATCATCTCAGTTATCCTATTTATTATATTCTTCTATTAATAGATTTGAAAAAATCTTCTACAGTAACTGTTATCTCAAGTATTTAATTATTTCGTTATCTATTTACTCTTCCTGTTCTTTCAAAACCTTGCATTCCATCTACCTATATGTTTTTAAAAATATATTTTACATGCTTTCATGGGCTATAATGTTGATGTGCTTTAAAAGACTTTAAACATCTTGCCCACAATGATTTAATTTAGTGTACTTTACCTTTTGAGGTTATACTACTAAAAAAATGGTAAAATATAGGCAAAAATCATAAATCTTTCCCTTTTGTTTTTTTATATTTTAAATATTACAAATTGCACATTTATCAAGTAACCCTGAACTAAATATTTACAGGCAAATAAAATATTGTTGTTTTTAAATATCGCACAATAAAAGCTCAGTAAATTGAATTATAGTCTTAAGAGACTGAAAAACAATGAACTAATTGAAAATACCGGGCGATTGCGTTGTTCTGAAGTATTATTTTAGAAATATGCTTCATTTGTGATTCATATTGTTCATAGAAAAATTTCGAATAAGCACCGTTATTTAACATGTGAAATCCGATGTCTCCTTATAAAATCATCACCCAGGAAAGTACTAACTGAGAAAATACGACTTACGTTTAAAGGGGGAGTATTTATACAATCTAATCCGAATTTAATTAGGTTTAAATATACATCTAATTTAGACCTTTCATAAAAATTAGGTTTTCTGTTAGCAATCGATATAAAAATCTGTTCTTAAAATACTTGGAAATATATGGTTGTTTTTAACTATTGAATGTTATATATTCCATTCGTTTTGATCAATTTTACATACATTGTTTTCGATACCGTCGAAAATGTTGACAATACTGTGACAGGTAAATATGAGCAAAATCTCAGTCACCCTATTTATTACATTCTTATCATTCATAAATTTGAAATCAGTGCTTTATAATATCTGGTACAACGGTTAGATATGTTTGGATATATAAACCATCACATAAACAAATTGATTTATCGTTTGAAATAGATAAATAATATAACATTAAAAGAACAATTGGGGTAAAGCTTATGTGACGTTAAAATTTAGATTTATTTTTACAAATCTTTTGACGAACAGTTTTATATGACATGTTCCAAACTCTTCCTTCAAATAAGATCCTGAAAATCTGCGATTTGATTACGTGCATTCCAAAATTATTGTTAAAATTGGAATTGGAATTGGAATTTATACTCAAATATTAAAACGTTAAAATCGCTGGGGGTATTATTGTAAAATTGGATATATCGGTCACCTCATTTAAAAACAAACAGTTTAAAATAATTCTAATTTATTCAATGTTTTTATTTTAACGGAGAGGTTTAACTGATGTACAGTCACCATTTCCTACGTGCATGCTTTTAAACGTTCTTAATAATAGATATTAATAACCTCTTATTGAATAAATTTCACTTCAAATGCTCTTAACAGAATCAAATGTATGTTATATATTTTTCATTTGATATCGTACATGTTCTTGTATTTTAAGTTATGTTAGCACGGTACTTTTGTATATTGGAATTAAAAATTTGTAAGATAATCTGAAGAGCTGTACATAACAGAAGTTATTAAGACCTCTCTCTGTAAATTTGTATTAATAAGTGCAATAAGTGAGGCGAAGGTGTATTACAGTTTTTTGTGCTGTTTTTGGTGCGTAGTGCTGAGGGTCCACCGGTGACTGATAAATTTGTACGCTCAAAAACCATCGAAATGTGTCTTGAATTTAGATTATGACACTTATTCCCGACTTTTGGACATAAAAGGAATGATTTTATGAAATACAATTTTTTATCAATGTGTTAGTCTTAATAAACATTTTTAGCAATGAATGTGTAAACTACTGCATTTCAATTGGGAACTAATCATTGCTTGGCGATGGCCGACTAACTGGTACATGGAAGTTTAATGTACCACCGTACCGCTGGGATCTCTCACCCCTCAATCTCCCTTGCCTCCCTTCTGTAAGTTGGGGTTGGGGTTCTGTTGTTGTCGCGTTGGGGTATCATATAACTAGAAATGCAATCAACCGTCACTAATGATATGCTCCATAGCATGTCACCCTACACACTTGAATAGGAACCGTAATTTAACATGGGAAATCCAATGTTTATTATCAAAATGAAAACATTTTTCTTAAATAATTTGAGAATGTATGGTTGTTTTGAATTATTTAATTTTATATATTCCATTCGATTTGATCAATCTTACACATATTGTTTTAGATATCACCGGCGGCCTCACTAATTCTACGGCAGGTAAATATGTTCACCATCTCAGTCTTCCTATTTGTTACATTCTGCTATTCACAGATTTTAAAACAATGCCTTACAGTCTCTGGTACTCCGGTAAGATCTCAATTTATTTTTAAATGATTACCTAAAGAAATTAAATTATCGTTTGCAATGGATACATTTTTAGGATTAAAAGACCAGTTAGGGCGAAGCTTTAGCAACTTAAAAGAAAGTTTTGAATTTTTAAATAAATTTTGATGAACACTTTTATATGATATGTGATCAAAAACTTATAATAAGATCCTGAAAATGTCCGATTTGTAGTATTTCACTCCAGATACAAGACCTTAAAAATACCCAAACAAATGTTACCAAACAAAGGTTTTTATACATTTAAGAGTGTTTAAATTTGATTTTATCTCATGCTAAAACATTCAGTATTATTAAATTATTGTTAGTGACTTTTGTAGTTTATCAGACATGAATTGAAGTCTATGTACTTTCCATAGGTTAACGTTTTTTCGCACTATCAATACTACGTTAGCGTTGACAATTTGGTATGCTGCTTTAATTTTTAAATCTTACTGGGCAGTAAGTTATAGACTTTAACGTTGATTTGCAAATTAATATTATCTATTTGGAACTTTAGCTTATTTTATTTTACATAATTATTATGGTTAATCTGTTTACCTTTCCCACTTTTAAAAACAATTCTTTCTCAATATATTCTTTTAAATATATAAAAAAGGATGTAGGTATGTTTGTTCCAATGATGTTAATGCGCTCCAATCTCAATTGCACTGGACATATATAAACGGATGTTTAAATAACCAACTGAACAAATTAAACTATGATGTGCAACAAATTAATAATGAAAGATTATAAGACAAAACGTGCTAAAAGAATATTTTATGATTATTTTGGGCATTTTTACAAATCTTTTAACGATAATTTTTAAATGTTATGTGATGGGCTATCGTTACAACAACACCTTAACTAATGTTATTGCTAATTATAGTTTTAAAAATGGGAATAGAATATGTTTGTACTAAAATATTTAAACCTTAAAATCGTTGAGGTAAATGTTGGTAAATGGAAAAATGAATATATCTTTCACTTTATTTTAAAACCAAACTGTTTATTAATTAATAATGGTGATTTATTAAATAAGGTGTTCAAACGGAAAGGATTAATAGTTTATTTGTCACATATATATAATATTACCATGCTGGTAAACGTTCTTAATATTAAATATTGATAACCTCTTAAAATAAATCAAATTCAAATGCTCTTTAACAGACCAAATGTCCTCTGGAAAAGCGACAGTTATGTTCTTTATATCGTTTTAGTGCTATTCTATTGGATAATCGGAATTTTCAGTTTAACGTAATCGGACGAGCTAGACACAACAAAGTATAATATGCAGTCATGTGCTAGTACATAGTACTATTTAAATGAGCCTCCATTTTATTATACAGCGTTTGAAGTATGTTTAATAATTTATTTGCTTAAAGAGTCATTATTGTTAGTGTCCTTTGATGTTTCTTCTGACATGTAGTGACATCTCTGTACGTTCCATAGGTTAAACCTTTTTTTGCGCTGAAAACTGAGTAATCATACTAAAGATTTGTTAAGGTAATTACATTTATAACATCTTACTGGGAAGAAAATTATAAAGTCATAATTGTAATTTGCAAGTTAGTATTATTTAATAATATATTTATGTTATTTAGCTTACTTTACTCTACATAATTATGTAGGCCAGGTAGGTCCAAGCCCACCCACACTGATTACATTATTACTATTGTGTTTCATAAAATACTCTTATTTTGCCAAGATTTTACTATGGGAGATTTGTTAAGAAACAGTAGACCGCGAGATGGTTGGTTGCAATTTGTTTTTTCTTTTATAAGTCTCGTAATTTCGAATTGCATTGAAATAGAACAAAAGCTAAATTTTAATTCTACAATCGAGATTTGTACTTAGGACGTAAAAAATATAGAATCTCACGTATTAGAGTATATTCTGCATCTGTAATGTAGATTTAAGAAACTCCTTTTTAAAATTTGAATGAAATTGTACTCAAATTCACTTTTTTAAGTTTTTTCCATAAAACAATTCAAACCCGAGACTGAAGAACAATAAACAAGTAGAAAATACAAGGCGTTGCGTTGTTTTGAAGTATTATTTTAGAAACATGCTACATTTGTGATTCACATTGTTTTCAGAAAAATTTCGTATAAGCGCCGTAATATTACATGTGAAATCCTATGCCTCATTATGTAAAATCGCCACCGATGAAACTACTAACTGAGAATATACGACTTACTTTTAAAGGGGGAGTATTTATACAATCTAATCCAAATTTAATTAGGATTAAACATACATCCAACTTAGACGTTTCATACAAATTAGATTTTCTGTTAGCAATCGATATACAAAGATTTCTTAAAATACTTAGAAATATATGGTTGTTTTCACGTATTGAATTTCATATGTTTCATTTTATTTGATCAATTTTACATGTATTGTTCCAGCTACCGTCAATGGTGCCGTTACTAATTTGATAGGTAAATATGTGCATCATCTCAGTTATCCTATTTATTATATTCTTCTATTAATAGATTTGAAAAAATCTTCTACAGTAACTGTTATCTCAAGTATTTAATTATTTCGTTATCTATTTACTCTTCCTGTTATTTCAAAACCTTCCATTCCATCTACCTATATGTTTTTAAAAATATATTTTACATGCTTTCATGGGCTATAATGTTGATGTGCTTTAAAAGACTTTAAACATCTTGCCCGCAATGATTTAATTTAGTGGACTTTACCTTTTGAGGTTATACTACTAAAAAAATGGTAAAATATAGGCAAAAATCATAAATCTTTCCCTTTTGTTTTTTTATATTTTAAATATTACAAATTGCACATTTATAAAGTAACCCTGAACTAAATATTTACAGGCAAATAAAATATTGTTGTTTTTAAATATCGCACAATAAAACCTCAGTAAATTGAATTATAGTCTTAAGAGACTGAAAACAATGAACTAATTGATAATACCGCGCGATTGCGTTGTTCTGAGGTATTATTTTAGAAATATGCTACATTTGTGATTCATATTGTTCATAGAAAAATTTCGAATAAGCACCGTTATTTAACATGTGAAATCCGATGTCTCCTTATAAAATCATCACCCAGGAAAGTACTAACTGAGAAAATACGACTTACGTTTAAAGGGGGAGTATTTATACAATCTAATCCGAATTTAATTAGGTTTAAATATACATCTAATTTAGACCTTTCATAAAAATTAGGTTTTCTGTTAGCAATCGATATAAAAATCTGATCTTAAAATACTTGGAAATATATGGTTGTTTTTAACTATTGAATGTTATATATTCCATTCGTTTTGATCAATTTTACATACATTGTTTTCGATACTGTCGAAAATGTTGACAATACAGTGACAGGTAAATATGAGCAAAATCTCAGTCACCCTATTTATTACATTCTTATCATTCATAAATTTGAAAACAGTGCTTTATAATATCTGGTACAACGGTTAGATATGTTTGGATATATAAACCATCACATAAACAAATTGATTTATCGTTTGAAATAGATAAATAATATAACATTAAAAGAACAATTGGGGTAAAGCTTATGTGACGTTAAAATTTATATTTATTTTTACAAATCTTTTGACGAACAGTTTTATATGACATGTTCCAAACTCTTCCTTCAAATAAGATCCTGAAAATCTGCAATTTGATTACATGCATTCCAAAATTATTGTTAAAATTGGAATTGGAATTGGAATTTATACTCAAATATTAAAACGTTAAAATCGCTGGGGGTATTATTGTAAAATTGGATATATCGGTCACCTCATTTAAAAACAAACAGTTTAAAATAATTCTAATTTATTCAATGTTTTTATTTTAACGGAGAGGTTTAACAGATGTACAGTCACCATTTCCTACGTGCATGCTTTTAAACGTTCTTAATAATAGATATTAATAACCTCTTATTGAATAAATTTCACTTCAAATGCTCTTAACAGAATCAAATGTATGTTATATATTTTTCATTTGATATCGTTTATGTTCTTGTATTTTAAGTTATGTTAGCACGGTACTTTTGTATATTGGAATTAAAAATTTGTAAGATAATCTGAAGAGCTGTACATAACAGAAGTTATTAAGACCTCTCTCTGTAAATTTGTATTAATAAGTGCAATAAGTGCGGCGAAGGTGTATTACAGTTTTTTGTGCTGTTTTTGGTGCGTAGTGCTGAGGGTCCACCGGTGACTGATAAATTTGTACACTCAAAGACCATCGAAAGGTGTCTTGAATTTAGATTATGACACTTATTCCCGACTTTTGGACATAAAAGGAATGATTTTATGAAATACAATTTTTTATCAATGTGTTAGTCTTAATAAACATTTTTAGCAATGAATGTGTAAACTACTGCATTTCAATTGGGAACTAATCATTGCTTGGCGATGGCCGACTAACTGGTACATGGAAGTTTAATGTACCACCGTACCGCTGGGCTCTCTCACCCCTCTCTCTCCCTTGCCTCCCTTCTGTAAGTTGGGGTTGGGGTTCTGTTGTTGTCGCGTTGGGGTATCATATAACTAGAAATGCAATCAACCGTCACTAATGATATGCTCCATAGCATGTCACCCTACACACTTGAATAGGTACCGTAATTTAACATGGGAAATCCAATGTTTATTATCAAAATGAAAACATTTTTCTTAAATAATTTGAGAATGTATGGTTGTTTTGAATTATGTAATTTTATATATTCCATTCGATTTGATCAATCTTACACATATTGTTTTAGATATCACCGGCGGCCTCACTAATTCTACGGCAGGTAAATATGTTCACCATCTCAGTCATCCTATTTGTTACATTCTGCTATTCACAGATTTTAAAACAATGCCTTACAGTCTCTGGTACTCCGGTAAGATCTTAATTTATTTTTAAATGATTACCTAAAGAAATTAAATTATCGTTTGCAATGGATAAATTTTCAGGATTAAAAGACCAGTTAGGGCGAAGCTTTAGTAACTTAAAAGAAAGTTTTGAATTTTTAAACAAATTTTGATGAACACTTTTATATGATATGTGATCAAAAACTTATAATAAGATCCTGAAAATGTCCGATTTGTAGTATTTCACTCCAGATACAAGACCTTAAAAATACCCAAACAAATGTTACCAAACGAAGGTTTTTATACATTTAAGAGTGTTTAAATTTGATTTTATCTCATGCTAAAACATTCAGTATTATTAAATTATTGTTAGTGACTTTTGTAGTTTATCAGACATGAATTGAAGTCTATGTACTTTCCATAGGTTAACGTTTTTTCGCACTATCAATACTACGTTAGCGTTGACAATTTGGTATGCTACTTTAATTTTTAAATCTTACTGGGCAGAAAGTTATAGAATTTAACGATGATTTGCAAATTAATATTATCTATTTGGACATTTAGCTTATTTTATTTTACATAATTATTATGGTTAATCTGTTTACCTTTCCCACTTTTAAAAACAATTCTTTCTCAATATATTCTTTTAAATATATAAAAAAGGATGTAGGTATGTTTGTTCCAATGATGTTAATGCGCTCCAATCTCAATTGCACTGGACATATATAAACGGATGTTTAAATAACCAACTGAACAAATTAAACTATGATGTGCAACAAATTAATAATGAAAGATTATAAGACAAAACGTGCTAAAAGAATATTTTATGATTATTTTGGGCATTTTTACAAATCTTTTAACGATAATTTTTAAATGTTATGTGATAGGCTATCGTTACAACAACACCTTAACTAATGATATTGCTAATTATAGTTTTAAAAATGGGAATAGAATATGTTTGTACTAAAATATTTAAACTTTAAAATCGTTGAGGTAAATGTTGGTAAATGGAAAAATGAATATATCTTTCACTTTATTTTAAAACCAAACTGTTTATTAATTAATAATGGTGATTTATTAAATAAGGTGTTCAAACGGAAAGGATTAATAGTTTATTTGTCACATATATATAATATTACCATGCTGGTAAACGTTCTTAATATTAAATATTGATAACCTCTTAAAATAAATCAAATTCAAATGCTCTTTAACAGACCAAATGTCCTCTGGAAAAGCGACAGTTATGTTCTTTATATCGTTTTAGTGCTATTCTATTGGATAATCGGAATTTTCAGTTTAACGTAATCGGACGAGAATATACGACTTACTTTTAAAGGGAGAGTATTTATACAATCTAATCCGAATTTAATTAGGATTAAACATACATCCAACTTAGACGTTTCATACAAATTAGATTTTCTGTTAGCAATCGATATACAAAGATTTCTTAAAATACTTAGAAATATATGGTTGTTTTCACGTATTGAATTTCATATGTTTCATTTTATTTGATCAATTTTACATGTATTGTTCCAGCTACCGTCAATGGTGCCGTTACTAATTTGATAGGTAAATATGTGCATCATCTCAGTTATCCTATTTATTATATTCTTCTATTAATAGATTTGAACAAATCTTCTACAGTAACTGTTATCTCAAGTATTTAATTATTTCGTTATCTATTTACTCTTCCTGTTATTTCAAAACCTTGCATTCCATCTACCTATATGTTTTTAAAAATATATTTTACATGCTTTCATGGGCTATAATGTTGATGTGCTTTAAAAGACTTTAAACATCTTGCCCACAATGATTTAATTTAGTGGACTTTACCTTTTGAGGTTATACTACTAAAAAAATGGTAAAATATAGGCAAAAATCATAAATCTTTCCCTTTTGTTTTTTTATATTTTAAATATTACAAATTGCACATTTATAAAGTAACCCTGAACTAAATATTTACAGGCAAATAAAATATTGTTGTTTTTAAATATCGCACAATAAAACCTCAGTAAATTGAATTATAGTCTTAAGAGACTGAAAAACAATGAACTAATTGAAAATACCGGGCGATTGCGTTGTTCTGAGGCATTATTTTAGAAATATGCTACATTTGTGATTCATATTGTTCATAGAAAAATTTCGAATAAGCACCGTTATTTAACATGTGAAATCCGATGTCTCCTTATAAAATCATCACCCAGGAAAGTACTAACTGAGAAAATACGACTTACGTTTAAAGGGGGAGTATTTATACAATCTAATCCGAATTTAATTAGGTTTAAATATACATCTAATTTAGACCTTTCATAAAAATTAGGTTTTCTGTTAGCAATCGATATAAAAATCTGTTCTTAAAATACTTGGAAATATATGGTTGTTTTTAACTATTGAATAAAACAGGTAAATATGAGCAAAATCTCAGTCACCCTATTTATTACATTCTTATCATTCATAAATTTGAAAACAGTGCTTTATAATATCTGGTACAACGGTTAGATATGTTTGGATATATAAACCATCACATAAACAAATTGATTTATCGTTTGAAATAGATAAATAATATAACATTAAAAGAACAATTGGGGTAAAGCTTATGTGACGTTAAAATTTATATTTATTTTTACAAATCTTTTGACGAACAGTTTTATATGACATGTTCCAAACTCTTCCTTCAAATAAGATCCTGAAAATCTGCGATTTGATTACATGCATTCCAAAATTATTGTTAAAATTGGAATTGGAATTGGAATTTATACTCAAATATTAAAACGTTAAAATCGCTGGGGGTATTATTGTAAAATTGGATATATCGGTCACCTCATTTAAAAACAAACAGTTTAAAATAATTCTAATTTATTCAATGTTTTTATTTTAACGGAGAGGTTTAACAGATGTACAGTCACCATTTCCTACGTGCATGCTTTTAAACGTTCTTAATAATAGATATTAATAACCTCTTATTGAATACATTTCACTTCAAATGCTCTTAACAGAATCAAATGTATGTTATATATTTTTCATTTGATATCGTACATGTTCTTGTATTTTAAGTTATGTTAGCACGGTACTTTTGTATATTGGAATTAAAAATTTGTAAGATAATCTGAAGAGCTGTACATAACAGAAGTTATTAAGACCTCTCTCTGTAAATTTGTATTAATAAGTGCAATAAGTGCGGCGAAGGTGTATTACAGTTTTTTGTGCTGTTTTTGGTGCGTAGTGCTGAGGGTCCACCGGTGACTGATAAATTTGTACGCTCAAAAACCATCGAAAGGTGTCTTGAATTTAGATTATGACACTTATTCCCGACTTTTGGACATAAAAGGAATGATTTTATGAAATACAATTCTTTATCAATGTGTTAGTCTTAATAAACATTTTTAGCAATGAATGTGTAAACTACTGCATTTCAATTGGGAACTAATCATTGCTTGGCGATGGCCGACTAACTGGTACATGGAAGTTTAATGTACCACCGTACCGCTGGGCTCTCTCACCCCTCTCTCTCCCTTGCCTCCCTTCTGTAAGTTGGGGTTGGGGTTCTGTTGTTGTCGCGTTGGGGTATCATATAACTAGAAATGCAATCAACCGTCACTAATGATATGCTCCATAGCATGTCACCCTACACACTTGAATAGGTACCGTAATTTAACATGGGAAATCCAATGTTTATTATCAAAATGAAAACATTTTTCTTAAATAATTTGAGAATGTATGGTTGTTTTGAATTATTTAATTTTATATATTCCATTCGATTTGATCAATCTTACACATATTGTTTTAGATATCACCGGCGGCCTCACTAATTCTACGGCAGGTAAATATGTTCACCATCTCAGTCATCCTATTTGTTACATTCTGCTATTCACAGATTTTAAAACAATGCCTTACAGTCTCTGGTACTCCGGTAAGATCTTAATTTATTTTTAAATGATTACCTAAAGAAATTGAATTATCGTTTGCAATGGATAAATTTTCAGGATTAAAAGACCAGTTAGGGCGAAGCTTTAGTAACTTAAAAGAAAGTTTTGAATTTTTAAACAAATTTTGATGAAAACCTTTATATGATATGTGATCAAAAACTTATAATAAGATCCTGAAAATGTCCGATTTGTAGTATTTCACTCCAGATACAAGACCTTAAAAATACCCAAACAAATGTTACCAAACAAAGGTTTTTATACATTTAAGAGTGTTTAAATTTGATTTTATCTCATGCTAAAACATTCAGTATTATTAAATTATTGTTAGTGACTTTTGTAGTTTATCAGACATGAATTGAAGTCTATGTACTTTCCATAGGTTAACGTTTTTTCGCACTATCAATTTTACGTTAGCGTTGACAATTTGGTATGCTACTTTAATTTTTAAATCTTACTGGGCAGAAAGTTATTGAATTTAACGATGATTTGCAAATTAATATTATCTATTTGGACATTTAGCTTATTTTATTTTACATAATTATTATGGTTAATCTGTTTACCTTTCCCCATAGGTTACTTATTACCAATAAAAATTTAAACTTTTAAAAACAATTCTTTCTCAATATATTCTTTTAAATATATAAAAAAGGATGGAGGTATGTTTGTTCCAATGATGTTAATGCGCTCCAATCTCAATTGCATTGGACATATATAAACGGATGTTTAAATAACTAACTGAACAAATTAAACTATGATGTGCAACAAATTAATAATGAAAGATTATAAGACAAAACGTGCTAAAAGAATATTTTATGATTATTTTGGGCATTTTTACAAATCTTTTAACGATAATTTTTAAATGTTATGTGATGGGCTATCGTTACAACAACACTTTAACTAATGATATTGCTAATTATAGTTTTAAAAATGGGAATAGAATATGTTTGTACTAAAATATTTAAACCTTAAAATCGCAGAGGTAAATGTTGGTAAATGGAAAAATGAATATATCTTTCACTTTATTTTAAAACCAAACTGTTTATTAATTAATAATGGTGATTTATTAAATAAGGTGTTCAAACGAAAAGGATTAATAGTTTATTTGTCACATATATATAATATTACCATGCTGCTAAACGTTCTTAATATTAAATATTGATAACCTCTTAAAATAAATCAAATTCAAATGCTCTTTAACAGACCAAATGTCTTCTGGAAAAGCGACAGTTATGTTCTTTATATCGTTTTAGCGCTGTTCTATTGGATAATCGGAATTTCCAGTTTAACGTAATCGGACGAGCTAGACACAACAAAGTATAATATGCAGTCATGTACTAGTACATAGTACTATTTAAATGAGCCTCCATTTTATTATACAGCGTTTGAAGTATGTTTAATAATTTATTTGCTTAAAGAGTCATTATTGTTAGTGTCCTTTGATGTTTCTTCTGACATGTAGTGACATCTCTGTACGTTCCATAGGTTAAACCTTTTTTTGCGATGAAAACTGAGTAATCATACTAAAGATTTGTTGAGGTAATTACATTTATAACATCTTACTGGGAAGAAAATTATAAAGTCATAATTGTAATTTGCAAGTTAGTATTATTTAAGAATATATTTATGTTATTTAGCTTACTTTACTCTACATAATTATGTAGGCCAGGTAGGTCCAAGCCCACCCACACTGATTACATTATTACTATTGTGTTTCATAAAATACTCTTATTTTGCCAAGATTTTACTATGGGAGATTTGTTAAGAAACAGTAGACCGCGAGATGGTTGGTTGCAATTTGTTTTTTCTTTTATAAGTCTCGTAATTTCGAAATGCATTGAAATAGAACAAAAGCTAAATTTTAATTCTACAATCGAGATTTTTACTTAGGACGTAACAAATATAGAAGCCCACGTATTAGAGTATATTCTGCATCTTTAATGTAGATTTAAGAAACTCCTTTTTAAAATTTGATTGAAATTGTACTCAAATTCACTTTTTTAAGTTTTTTCCATAAAACAATTCAAACCCGAGACTGAAGAACAATAAACAAGTAGAAAATACAAGGCGATTGCGTTGTTCTGAGGTATTATTTTAGAAACATGCTACATTTGTGATTCACATTGTTTTCAGAAAAATTTCGTATAAGCGCCGTAATATTACATGTGAAATCCTATGCCTCATTATGTAAAATCGCCACCTATGAAACTACTAACTGAGAATATACGACTTACTTTTAAAGGGAGAGTATTTATACAATCTAATCCGAATTTAATTAGGATTAAACATACATCCAACTTAGACGTTTCATACAAATTAGATTTTCTGTTAGCAATCGATATACAAAGATTTCTTAAAATACTTAGAAATATATGGTTGTTTTCACGTATTGAATTTCATATGTTTCATTTTATTTGATCAATTTTACATGTATTGTTCCAGCTACCGTCAATGGTGCCGTTACTAATTTGATAGGTAAATATGTGCATCATCTCAGTTATCCTATTTATTATATTCTTCTATTAATAGATTTGAACAAATCTTCTACAGTAACTGTTATCTCAAGTATTTAATTATTTCGTTATCTATTTACTCTTCCTGTTATTTCAAAACCTTGCATTCCATCTACCTATATGTTTTTAAAAATATATTTTACATGCTTTCATGGGCTATAATGTTGATGTGCTTTAAAAGACTTTAAACATCTTGCCCACAATGATTTAATTTAGTGGACTTTACCTTTTGAGGTTATACTACTAAAAAAATGGTAAAATATAGGCAAAAATCATAAATCTTTCCCTTTTGTTTTTTTATATTTTAAATATTACAAATTGCACATTTATAAAGTAACCCTGAACTAAATATTTACAGGCAAATAAAATATTGTTGTTTTTAAATATCGCACAATAAAACCTCAGTAAATTGAATTATAGTCTTAAGAGACTGAAAAACAATGAACTAATTGAAAATACCGGGCGATTGCGTTGTTCTGAGGTATTATTTTAGAAATATGCTACATTTGTGATTCATATTGTTCATAGAAAAATTTCGAATAAGCACCGTTATTTAACATGTGAAATCCGATGTCTCCTTATAAAATCATCACCCAGGAAAGTACTAACTGAGAAAATACGACTTACGTTTAAAGGGGGAGTATTTATACAATCTAATCCGAATTTAATTAGGTTTAAATATACATCTAATTTAGACCTTTCATAAAAATTAGGTTTTCTGTTAGCAATCGATATAAAAATCTGTTCTTAAAATACTTGGAAATATATGGTTGTTTTTAACTATTGAATAAAACAGGTAAATATGAGCAAAATCTCAGTCACCCTATTTATTACATTCTTATCATTCATAAATTTGAAAACAGTGATTTATAATATATGGTACAACGGTTAGATATGTTTGGATATATAAACCATCACATAAACAAATTGATTTATCGTTTGAAATAGATAAATAATATAACATTAAAAGAACAATTGGGGTAAAGCTTATGTGACGTTAAAATTTATATTTATTTTTACAAATCTTTTGACGAACAGTTTTATATGACATGTTCCAAACTCTTCCTTCAAATAAGATCCTGAAAATCTGCGATTTGATTACATGCATTCCAAAATTATTGTTAAAATTGGAATTGGAATTGGAATTTATACTCAAATATTAAAATGTTAAAATCGCTGGGGGTATTATTGTAAAATTGGATATATCGGTCACCTCATTTAAAAACAAACAGTTTAAAATAATTCTAATTTATTCAATGTTTTTATTTTAACGGAGAGGTTTAACAGATGTACAGTCACCATTTCCTACGTGCATGCTTTTAAACGTTCTTAATAATAGAAGTAGTGGAGAAACCACAAAGAGACCCCAGAATCGGCGCTTTTTTCCCATGTTATTCTTATGGGGATCAGTTTTTGCACCGACGCCCGATCCTACCCTACACAAATTTTCTTTTTGGCCCCTGCCTTATTTTCCCCCATTTAAAATTTGCATTAATTTTAATACATCCTTTGCAGAAATCCACGAATTCAAAAATAACTCCAGACTAAATAAACAACACATGTAAACAACTTAGAAGTTATTGTGTAGTAGTGGATAAACACCGGTTTAGCCCCACAATCGGCGCTTTTTCCCCATGTTATTCTTATGGGGAGCCGTTTTTGCACCGACGCCAGCTCCCGCCTATAGAGCTCCCGCGCGTTGGCCTGTACTAATGTCCAACCCTTGCCTATATTAAATATATTGTCCCCATCCCCATCCCTCCTCTATATTTTTAAAAATTAATTTTCAAATTCAGGCTAAAAAACTATCTTTGGTGTTTACTGTCCGATTTGTCTGCAATTTGGATATGTTATTGTCCTAGGCAAGTGTTTTAATAAATTTCACTTACATTTCCCAAATTCACTATAACGGTCAAATTAAAAAATATTTTTGAAAAATACTATAGTGCCAATTGCCAACTTCTTTATTTACTGTTCGATTTGTCTTCAATTTGGATGTGTTATTGTCCTAGGCAAGTGTTTTAATAAATTCCACGTACATATCCCAAATTCACTATTACAGTCAAATTAAAAAATATTTTTGAAAAATACTGCCAATTGCCACCTTCTTTATTAACTGTCTGATTTGTCTGCAATTTGGATATGTTATTGTCCTAGGCAAGTGTTTTAATAAATTTCACTTACATTTCCCAAATTCACTATAACGGTCAAATTAAAAAATATTTTTTGAAAAATACTGCCAATTGCCACCTTCTTTATTAACTGTCTGATTTGTCTTCAATTTGGATATGTTATTGTCCTAGGCAAGTTGTTTAATAAATTCCACTTACATATCCCAAATTCACTATAACGGTCAAATTAAAAATTATTTTTGAAAAATACTGCCAATTGCCAACTTCTTTATTAAATGTCCGATTTGTCTGCAATTTGGATGTGTTATTGTCCTAGGCAAGTGTTTTAATAAATTTCACTTACATATCCCAAATTCACTATTACGGTCAAAAATATTTTTGAAAAATACTGCCAATTGCCAACTTCTTTATTTACTGTCTGATTTATTTAAAATTTGGATATGCTATTGACCTAGGCAAGTGTTTTAATCAATTTCACTTACATATCCCAAATTCACTATTACGGTCAAATTAAAAAATATTTTTGAAAAATACTGCCAATTGCCAACTTCTTTATTTACTGTCTGATTTATTTAAAATTTGGATATGCTATTGACCTAGGCAAGTGTTTTAATAAATTCCACTTACATATCCCAAATTCACTATTACGGTCAAATTAAAAAATATTTTTGAAAAATACTGCCAATTGCCAACTTCTTTATTTACTGTCCCATTTGTTTAAAACTTGGATATGTTATTGTCGTAGGCAATTGTTTTAATAAATTACACCTACATTTCCCAAATTCACTATTACAGTCAAATTAAAAAATATTTTTGAAAAATACTGCCAATTGCCAACTTCTTTATTTACTGTCCGATTTGTTTAAAATTTGGATATGTTATTGTTGTAGGCTAGTGTATATACACCATCCACATTTTACAAATATTGCGGTTAAATTTTTAAAAATTTGGATAAATACTGCCAATTGGCAACTTCTTTATGGTCTGATTTGTTTAAAATTTATATCATTATTCTAGGCTAGTGTATATGTACCATCCACATTTGACAAATTAACTATAATGGTCAAATTTAAAAAATATACTAACAATTTCAAACTTCTTTATTTATGGATATGTTATAGCTCTTATATAGGTAACAAGACCACACTACCACACGTTCCACTACCCATTTTGTCTTTTTTGTTTGTTTATTTTGCTGTAATCCCAAAACTGACTGTTTATTGTCCGATTTGCCTACACTTTGGATATTGTCCTAAGCATTTATTGTCTGATTTATTTTTGGATATGTTATAGCCCCCAACTATATCTAAAATTACAATATTATTTCCACCTATAATACTGTTGTTTGTTTTGCCGCAACCTAAAAACTAACATTGGTATTTGTGTTTTTACAAAACTATATTTTGTAAATTACTACCAATAACTCCTTTATTTACTTTTCGACTTGTTATATCCCCCTATATCTAAATTTACCGTATATTTTGTCCCTTTAGTGCTGTTTTGTCGTAACCAAACTTTGGATGCAATATATTACTGGCCATTGCATAAGTAAATACCCCATTTCCAAATTCACTATTACGGTTGGATTAAAAAAAATAAATACAAGCTTATTATATACATCCAGCTGATAAGTAATATATATCCACATTTATGGTCAGAACAAATTTTGGATATGTTTTAAGCCAATGCGATAACAAAAAATAAATTTTTAAAACCCAAAACAACTAATCTTTCTTTGTGCTTGTTTGGAGTAGTCTTTATTTTATCCAACTTAATTTTGTAGTTAAAATCAAACTTCCCACATTCTAGCTCCCTTTCCAGCCAGGGAGACATAAAGGTTACGAATATTTTCAAACAATATATCTTTTTCTACCCCTATGTTGGACTTGTTTAATAGCGCACCATATTCCAAATCCTCCAGTCTACTACATTCTTTAAATTTAACATTGCCTTTAATATCTTGCATCTCTATGTCTTCTTGTCCATTGTTACGGAAACTTTCTATTTTTGGAATTGCCATAAAATGTTGCGGTTCCGTTAGTGTTAAAGCTTGCAAGTGGCTCGTTGGTAGGTAGATAAATAATGTCCAAATCACCACTGCACGGCAACACGCCTTCCCTATTCTTATTTATCTCTATAAATACAGTTTTACAGACACCTTTAACATAGTATACACCCCTCCATCCTTTTCTGCCAACACTCCCACAAACTTGTTTACTACAAACGCATACACATAATGCTCGCAGGAAGTAATCTTTTAATTTATCCTCTCTTTCCCTTATTTCTTTAGCCAACTGTACATTCCTCTGCAACAGTATTTTCCACATATTCCAATGTCTTCTAATTCCAGTTTCCTCTCTAAGAAAGGCTTGGAAAGTGGCTCTATTTCTTTAATAGTGTATGGGTACAGTTTATTGGTCCGGCTTCTTAAAACGTAGGGAGTAAGGTTAGGACTTTCCACTAAGAGGTATAGTGGAGAAAGGTGTATTTGATGTGCCCCCAGATTTGATGTAACACTTATGCTTTACACATACGGCATCCTCCTCTATTACCTCTACATAGTTGGTAAACAGTTAAAGCTAAATGCAGATAGAGCATACTTTATTAACTTTTCCCTTTGTGTACTATCTTTTGGCAGTTTTAGTTGTACTCCAGTTATCTTCCCCCAACATGCATCGTTAAACACTAAACAACAACTGTTTTGTAATTGATTGGCAACTTTCACCCACATGCAGAGGTACAGCATAGAATGGAGCATTTTGAAAGTACCGTTTGTTGTCTTCTATTAGACAAACCCTTTACCAAAACCTCCACAATAGATTGTTGCCTCTAACCTTGTTATTCCATTCTCTCTAGCTAGTTTAGACGAGAACGTTTCTTTTAGTCTCGCATCTGGACAGTTTACAAAGTTTATTATATGGTTTCCTATACTTTTAATTACTCCAGGACTTGTAATCTGGCATATAAATTTATTATATATTTTTACCCTGCTATTTACATTAAACCATGTTAAACAGTCTTTACTAACATTATCTACAATAACATTATGGGGGTCCATTCGCCCCCCTGGTAGCAAAAGTTTTCTGTAAGATATTGGCACATTTCCAGCCAAATCTGGTGTTATATCGAAATCCATAAGATAGTACATTTCTTTTTCCAGATCTTGCAGTATCTTTGGAAGATCTTCCAACAAATCCTTAATTTTAACATTTGCAAGCTCTATTTTATAGGGAATTGCTATAGGATCATCATACTTTTGTTTAATTTGGTCAATATCTTTCTTTATTATTTGTAACACACCCTCGCTTTGGGGGAATGGCAGTTTGGCCACAACACCATGTCGAGCTAAAGAGAACTTTTTAAATATTCCTCGTAAGTAGCTATTAAACGAGCCACATATTTCCTTCTTAACTTTTAAATTTATTCCGAACATCCCCATCACAATCCGCAACATTGGTTATCTAACATTATGTTATCATAAAACGCATCCGTTATAGATGTTATTTAATTTTGGTTCGCCCTCACAATAGTTTATATTACCTATGTCTGTAAGAAGGTTATTATTACGTAGATTTTCTAATAAAAACCACATACCAAATCTTTCGTTAGTAGGTTTAATACAATTCCCCAATAAATGGCTAACAGAGTACATTTCTTTTATACAAAAAGTAGCGGAAACATGTAAACAGGCCAGATATATAGGCATATATGTGTTGTAAATATATATTGTATATAAACATAGGCGAGCGGCAAGTGTAACATGTAAGTGGACACCCACATGCAAATATGGAATACCCACAAATTCGACTAAATAAGTTTATAGTCTCAATATAATTAACATATTAACATTAGTACCCAAATTGTCGAAATTCTATAATTCTATTCTTAGTCCTTGTATTAGGTTTTGTACTATTAAACCCAACACCCCATGCAGTAGAGTAATATATGTATTTAATATGCACATTCTACAAGACCTGTACATCTGTTGTATAAGCAGCAGAATAGACATCTCATTGTGTTGTTGTAAAGTAAAACATAAATTGTGCTGGATACAACCGGCCAGATATTAGACAGGAAATGTGTTGGAAGTGTATTGCCAAAGACAAACACCACATAGTGCAGCATGTAATCAATCCATTACTATTTAGACAGCATTGGTACAACATCCGATATATTAGCCAAACCCACAATCAAACTTGGAAAACAAACAGTAAAAGATAAATATTATAGTAACAGAAATAGTAAGAGTATAAGGACATAGTAATATTTAAAGTTTATAAAACAACACAAATGCAGAGACACAATAACACACTCCAACACATTTGGACACAGGCACAGATACTGGTTTACATCCATTTAACACAACTTTACACGTTCTGTCAACCGACACAAAAATTGTTTGTAAATTGTGTAAGAAATATATGTAATATAAACAAATTTAACACAATCATGACATTGTCCACAACCACCATCCATTGGAAGTTAAAGGGGGGTGTATCGATACACCCCCCTTTAACTTCCAATGGATGGTGGTTGTGGACAATGTTATGATTGTGTTAAATTTGTTTATATTACATATATTTCTTACACAATTTACAAACAATTTTTGTGTCGGTTGACAGAACGTGTAAAGTTGTGTTAAATGGATGTAAACCAGTATCTGTGCCTGTGTCCAAATGTGTTGGAGTGTGTTATTGTGTCTCTGCATTTGTGTTGTTTTATAAACTTTAAATATTACTATGTCCTTATACTCTTACTATTTCTGTTACTATAATATTTATCTTTTACTGTTTGTTTTCCAAGTTTGATTGTGGGTTTGGCTAATATATCGGATGTTGTACCAATGCTGTCTAAATAGTAATGGATTGATTACATGCTGCACTATGTGGTGTTTGTCTTTGGCAATACACTTCCAACACATTTCCTGTCTAATATCTGGCCGGTTGTATCCAGCACAATTTATGTTTTACTTTACAACAACACAATGAGATGTCTATTCTGCTGCTTATACAACAGATGTACAGGTCTTGTAGAATGTGCATATTAAATACATATATTACTCTACTGCATGGGGTGTTGGGTTTAATAGTACAAAACCTAATACAAGGACTAAGAATAGAATTATAGAATTTCGACAATTTGGGTACTAATGTTAATATGTTAATTATATTGAGACTATAAACTTATTTAGTCGAATTTGTGGGTATTCCATATTTGCATGTGGGTGTCCACTTACATGTTACACTTGCCGCTCGCCTATGTTTATATACAATATATATTTACAACACATATATGCCTATATATCTGGCCTGTTTACATGTTTCCGCTACTTTTTGTATAAAAGAAATGTACTCTGTTAGCCATTTATTGGGGAATTGTATTAAACCTACTAACGAAAGATTTGGTATGTGGTTTTTATTAGAAAATCTACGTAATAATAACCTTCTTACAGACATAGGTAATATAAACTATTGTGAGGGCGAACCAAAATTAAATAACATCTATAACGGATGCGTTTTATGATAACATAATGTTAGATAACCAATGTTGCGGATTGTGATGGGGATGTTCGGAATAAATTTAAAAGTTAAGAAGGAAATATGTGGCTCGTTTAATAGCTACTTACGAGGAATATTTAAAAAGTTCTCTTTAGCTCGACATGGTGTTGTGGCCAAACTGCCATTCCCCCAAAGCGAGGGTGTGTTACAAATAATAAAGAAAGATATTGACCAAATTAAACAAAAGTATGATGATCCTATAGCAATTCCCTATAAAATAGAGCTTGCAAATGTTAAAATTAAGGATTTGTTGGAAGATCTTCCAAAGATACTGCAAGATCTGGAAAAAGAAATGTACTATCTTATGGATTTCGATATAACACCAGATTTGGCTGGAAATGTGCCAATATCTTACAGAAAACTTTTGCTACCAGGGGGGCGAATGGACCCCCATAATGTTATTGTAGATAATGTTAGTAAAGACTGTTTAACATGGTTTAATGTAAATAGCAGGGTAAAAATATATAATAAATTTATATGCCAGATTACAAGTCCTGGAGTAATTAAAAGTATAGGAAACCATATAATAAACTTTGTAAACTGTCCAGATGCGAGACTAAAAGAAACGTTCTCGTCTAAACTAGCTAGAGAGAATGGAATAACAAGGTTAGAGGCAACAATCTATTGTGGAGGTTTTGGTAAAGGGTTTGTCTAATAGAAGACAACAAACGGTACTTTCAAAATGCTCCATTCTATGCTGTACCTCTGCATGTGGGTGAAAGTTGCCAATCAATTACAAAACAGTTGTTGTTTAGTGTTTAACGATGCATGTTGGGGGAAGATAACTGGAGTACAACTAAAACTGCCAAAAGATAGTACACAAAGGGAAAAGTTAATAAAGTATGCTCTATCTGCATTTAGCTTTAACTGTTTACCAACTATGTAGAGGTAATAGAGGAGGATGCCGTATGTGTAAAGCATAAGTGTTACATCAAATCTGGGGGCACATCAAATACACCTTTCTCCACTATACCTCTTAGTGGAAAGTCCTAACCTTACTCCCTACGTTTTAAGAAGCCGGACCAATAAACTGTACCCATACACTATTAAAGAAATAGAGCCACTTTCCAAGCCTTTCTTAGAGAGGAAACTGGAATTAGAAGACATTGGAATATGTGGAAAATACTGTTGCAGAGGAATGTACAGTTGGCTAAAGAAATAAGGGAAAGAGAGGATAAATTAAAAGATTACTTCCTGCGAGCATTATGTGTATGCGTTTGTAGTAAACAAGTTTGTGGGAGTGTTGGCAGAAAAGGATGGAGGGGTGTATACTATGTTAAAGGTGTCTGTAAAACTGTATTTATAGAGATAAATAAGAATAGGGAAGGCGTGTTGCCGTGCAGTGGTGATTTGGACATTATTTATCTACCTACCAACGAGCCACTTGCAAGCTTTAACACTAACGGAACCGCAACATTTTATGGCAATTCCAAAAATAGAAAGTTTCCGTAACAATGGACAAGAAGACATAGAGATGCAAGATATTAAAGGCAATGTTAAATTTAAAGAATGTAGTAGACTGGAGGATTTGGAATATGGTGCGCTATTAAACAAGTCCAACATAGGGGTAGAAAAAGATATATTGTTTGAAAATATTCGTAACCTTTATGTCTCCCTGGCTGGAAAGGGAGCTAGAATGTGGGAAGTTTGATTTTAACTACAAAATTAAGTTGGATAAAATAAAGACTACTCCAAACAAGCACAAAGAAAGATTAGTTGTTTTGGGTTTTAAAAATTTATTTTTTGTTATCGCATTGGCTTAAAACATATCCAAAATTTGTTCTGACCATAAATGTGGATATATATTACTTATCAGCTGGATGTATATAATAAGCTTGTATTTATTTTTTTTAATCCAACCGTAATAGTGAATTTGGAAATGGGGTATTTACTTATGCAATGGCCAGTAATATATTGCATCCAAAGTTTGGTTACGACAAAACAGCACTAAAGGGACAAAATATACGGTAAATTTAGATATAGGGGGATATAACAAGTCGAAAAGTAAATAAAGGAGTTATTGGTAGTAATTTACAAAATATAGTTTTGTAAAAACACAAATACCAATGTTAGTTTTTAGGTTGCGGCAAAACAAACAACAGTATTATAGGTGGAAATAATATTGTAATTTTAGATATAGTTGGGGGCTATAACATATCCAAAAATAAATCAGACAATAAATGCTTAGGACAATATCCAAAGTGTAGGCAAATCGGACAATAAACAGTCAGTTTTGGGATTACAGCAAAATAAACAAACAAAAAAGACAAAATGGGTAGTGGAACGTGTGGTAGTGTGGTCTTGTTACCTATATAAGAGCTATAACATATCCATAAATAAAGAAGTTTGAAATTGTTAGTATATTTTTTAAATTTGACCATTATAGTTAATTTGTCAAATGTGGATGGTACATATACACTAGCCTAGAATAATGATATAAATTTTAAACAAATCAGACCATAAAGAAGTTGCCAATTGGCAGTATTTATCCAAATTTTTAAAAATTTAACCGCAATATTTGTAAAATGTGGATGGTGTATATACACTAGCCTACAACAATAACATATCCAAATTTTAAACAAATCGGACAGTAAATAAAGAAGTTGGCAATTGGCAGTATTTTTCAAAAATATTTTTTAATTTGACTGTAATAGTGAATTTGGGAAATGTAGGTGTAATTTATTAAAACAATTGCCTACGACAATAACATATCCAAGTTTTAAACAAATGGGACAGTAAATAAAGAAGTTGGCAATTGGCAGTATTTTTCAAAAATATTTTTTAATTTGACCGTAATAGTGAATTTGGGATATGTAAGTGGAATTTATTAAAACACTTGCCTAGGTCAATAGCATATCCAAATTTTAAATAAATCAGACAGTAAATAAAGAAGTTGGCAATTGGCAGTATTTTTCAAAAATATTTTTTAATTTGACCGTAATAGTGAATTTGGGATATGTAAGTGAAATTGATTAAAACACTTGCCTAGGTCAATAGCATATCCAAATTTTAAATAAATCAGACAGTAAATAAAGAAGTTGGCAATTGGCAGTATTTTTCAAAAATATTTTTGACCGTAATAGTGAATTTGGGATATGTAAGTGAAATTTATTAAAACACTTGCCTAGGACAATAACACATCCAAATTGCAGACAAATCGGACATTTAATAAATAAGTTGGCAATTGGCAGTATTTTTCAAAAATAATTTTTAATTTGACCGTTATAGTGAATTTGGGATATGTAAGTGGAATTTATTAAACAACTTGCCTAGGACAATAACATATCCAAATTGAAGACAAATCAGACAGTTAATAAAGAAGGTGGCAATTGGCAGTATTTTTCAAAAAATATTTTTTAATTTGACCGTTATAGTGAATTTGGGAAATGTAAGTGAAATTTATTAAAACACTTGCCTAGGACAATAACATATCCAAATTGCAGACAAATCAGACAGTTAATAAAGAAGGTGGCAATTGGCAGTATTTTTCAAAAATATTTTTTAATTTGACTGTAATAGTGAATTTGGGATATGTACGTGGAATTTATTAAAACACTTGCCTAGGACAATAACACATCCAAATTGAAGACAAATCGAACAGTAAATAAAGAAGTTGGCAATTGGCACTATAGTATTTTTCAAAAATATTTTTTAATTTGACCGTTATAGTGAATTTGGGAAATGTAAGTGAAATTTATTAAAACACTTGCCTAGGACAATAACATATCCAAATTGCAGACAAATCGGACAGTAAACACCAAAGATAGTTTTTTAGCCTGAATTTGAAAATTAATTTTTAAAAATATAGAGGAGGGATGGGGATGGGGACAATATATTTAATATAGGCAAGGGTTGGACATTAGTACAGGCCAGCGCGCGGGAGCTCTATAGGCGGGAGCTGGCGTCAGTGCAAAAACGGCTCCCCATAAGAATAACATGGGGAAAAAGCGCCGATTGTGGGGCTAAACCGGTGTTTATCCACTACTACACAATAACTTCTAAGTTGTTTACATGTGTTGTTTATTTAGTCTGGAGTTATTTTTGAATTCGTGGATTTCTGCAAAGGATGTATTAAAATTAATGCAAATTTTAAATGGGGGAAAATAAGGCAGGGGCCAAAAAGAAAATTTGTGTAGGGTAGGATCGGGCGTCGGTGCAAAAACTGATCCCCATAAGAATAACATGGGAAAAAAGCGCCGATTCTGGGGTCTCTTTGTGGTTTCTCCACTACTAATAGATATTAATAACCTCTTATTGAATACATTTCACTTCAAATGCTCTTAACAGAATCAAATGTATGTTATATATTTTTCATTTGATATCGTACATGTTCTTGTATTTTAAGTTATGTTAGCACGGTACTTTTGTATATTGGAATTAAAAATTTGTAAGATAATCTGAAGAGCTGTACATAACAGAAGTTATTAAGACCTCTCTCTGTAAATTTGTATTAATAAGTGCAATAAGTGCGGCGAAGGTGTATTACAGTTTTTTGTGCTGTTTTTGGTGCGTAGTGCTGAGGGTCCACCGGTGACTGATAAATTTGTACGCTCAAAAACCATCGAAAGGTGTCTTGAATTTAGATTATGACACTTATTCCCGACTTTTGGACATAAAAGGAATGATTTTATGAAATACAATTCTTTATCAATGTGTTAGTCTTAATAAACATTTTTAGCAATGAATGTGTAAACTACTGCATTTCAATTGGGAACTAATCATTGCTTGGCGATGGCCGACTAACTGGTACATGGAAGTTTAATGTACCACCGTACCGCTGGGCTCTCTCACCCCTCTCTCTCCCTTGCCTCCCTTCTGTAAGTTGGGGTTGGGGTTCTGTTGTTGTCGCGTTCGGGTATCATATAACTAGAAATGCAATCAACCGTCACTAATGATATGCTCCATAGCATGTCACCCTACACACTTGAATAGGTACCGTAATTTAACATGGGAAATCCAATGTTTATTATCAAAATGAAAACATTTTTCTTAAATAATTTGAGAATGTATGGTTGTTTTGAATTATTTAATTTTATATATTCCATTCGATTTGATCAATCTTACACATATTGTTTTAGATATCACCGGCGGCCTCACTAATTCTACGGCAGGTAAATATGTTCACCATCTCAGTCATCCTATTTGTTACATTCTGCTATTCACAGATTTTAAAACAATGCCTTACAGTCTCTGGTACTCCGGTAAGATCTTAATTTATTTTTAAATAATTACCTAAAGAAATTGAATTATCGTTTGCAATGGATACATTTTCAGGATTAAAAGACCAGTTAGGGCGAAGCTTTAGTAACTTAAAAGAAAGTTTTGAATTTTTAAACAAATTTTGATGAAAACTTTTATATGATATGTGATCAAAAACTTATAATAAGATCCTGAAAATGTCCGATTTGTAGTATTTCACTCCAGATACAAGACCTTAAAAATACCCAAACAAAGGTTTTTATACATTTAAGAGTGTTTAAATTTGATTTTATCTCATGCTAAAACATTCAGTATTATTAAATTATTGTTAGTGACTTTTGTAGTTTATCAGACATGAATTGAAGTCTATGTACTTTCCATAGGTTAACGTTTTTTCGCACTATCAATACTACGTTAGCGTTGGCAATTTGGTATGCTACTTTAATTTTTAAATCTTACTGGGCAGAAAGTTATAGAATTTAACGATGATTTGCAAATTAATATTATCTATTTGGACATTTAGCTTATTTTATTTTACATAATTATTATGGTTAATCTGTTTACCTTTCCCCATAGGTTACTTATTACCTATAAAAATTTAAACTTTTAAAAACAATTCTTTCTCAATATATTCTTTTAAATATATAAAAAAGGATGTAGGTATGTTTGTTCCAATGATGTTAATGCGCTCCAATCTCAATTGCATTGGACATATATAAACGGATGTTTAAATAACTAACTAAACAAATTAAACTATGATGTGCAACAAATTAATAATGAAAGATTATAAGACAAAACGTGCTAAAAGAATATTTTATGATTATTTTGGGCATTTTTACAAATCTTTTAACGGTAATTTTTAAATGTTATGTGATGGGCTATCGTTACAACAACACCTTAACTAATGATATTGCTAATTATAGTTTTAAAAATGGGAATAGAATATGTTTGTACTAAAATATTTAAACCTTAAAATCGCAGAGGTAAATGTTGGTAAATGGAAAAATGAATATATCTTTCACTTTATTTTAAAACCAAACTGTTTATTAATTAATAATGGTGATTTATTAAATAAGGTGTTCAAACGAAAAGGATTAATAGTTTATTTGTCACATATATATAATATTACCATGCTGGTAAACGTTCTTAATATTAAATATTGATAACCTCTTAAAATAAATCAAATTCAAATGCTCTTTAACAGACCAAATGTCCTCTGGAAAAGCGACAGTTATGTTCTTTATATCGTTTTAGCGCTGTTCTATTGGATAATCGGAATTTCCAGTTTAACGTAATCGGACGAGCTAGACACAACAAAGTATAATATGCAGTCATGTACTAGTACATAGTACTATTTAAATGAGCCTCCATTTTATTATACAGCGTTTGAAGTATGTTTAATAATTTATTTGCTTAAAGAGTCATTATTGTTAGTGTCCTTTGATGTTTCTTCTGACATGTAGTGACATCTCTGTACGTTCCATAGGTTAAACCTTTTTTTGCGATGAAAACTGAGTAATCATACTAAAGATTTCTTGAGGTAATTACATTTATAACATCTTACTGGGAAGAAAATTATAAAGTCATAATTGTAATTTGCAAGTTAGTATTATTTAAGAATATATTTATGTTATTTAGCTTACTTTACTCTACATAATTATGTAGGCCAGGTAGGTCCAAGCCCACCCACACTGATTACATTATTACTATTGTGTTTCATAAAATACTCTTATTTTGCCAAGATTTTACTATGGGAGATTTGTTAAGAAACAGTAGACCGCGGGATGGTTGGTTGCAATTTGTTTTTTCTTTTATAAGTCTCGTAATTTCGAAATGCATTGAAATAGAACAAAAGCTAAATTTTAATTCTACAATCGAGATTTTTACTTAGGACGTAACAAATATAGAAGCCCACGTATTAGAGTATATTCTGCATCTTTAATGTAGATTTAAGAAACTCCTTTTTAAAATTTGATTGAAATTGTACTCAAATTCACTTTTTTAAGTTTTTTCCATAAAACAATTCAAACCCGAGACTGAAGAACAATAAACAAGTAGAAAATACAAGGCGATTGCGTTGTTCTGAGGTATTATTTTAGAAACATGCTACATTTGTGATTCACATTGTTTTCAGAAAAATTTCGTATAAGCGCCGTAATATTACATGTGAAATCCTATGCCTCATTATGTAAAATCGCCACCTATGAAACTACTAACTGAGAATATACGACTTACTTTTAAAGGGGGAGTATTTATACAATCTAATCCGAATTTAATTAGGATTAAACATACATCCAACTTAGACGTTTCATACAAATTAGATTTTCTGTTAGCAATCGATATACAAAGATTTCTTAAAATACTTAGAAATATATGGTTGTTTTCACGTATTGAATTTCATATGTTTCATTTTATTTGATCAATTTTACATGTATTGTTCCAGCTACCGTCAATGGTGCCGTTACTAATTTGATAGGTAAATATGTGCATCATCTCAGTTATCCTATTTATTATATTCTTCTATTAATAGATTTGAAAAAATCTTCTACAGTAACTGTTATCTCAAGTATTTAATTATTTCGTTATCTATTTACTCTTCCTGTTATTTCAAAACCTTGCATTCCATCTACCTATATGTTTTTAAAAATATATTTTACATGCTTTCATGGGCTATAATGTTGATGTGCTTTAAAAGACTTTAAACATCTTGCCCACAATGATTTAATTTAGTGGACTTTACCTTTTGAGGTTATACTACTAAAAAAATGGTAATATATAGGCAAAAATCATAAATCTTTCCCTTTTGTTTTTTTATATTTTAAATATTACAAATTGCACATTTATAAAGTAACCCTGAACTAAATATTTACAGGCAAATAAAATATTGTTGTTTTTAAATATCGCACAATAAAACCTCAGTAAATTGAATTATAGTCTTAAGAGACTGAAAAACAATGAACTAATTGAAAATACCGGGCGATTGCGTTGTTCTGAGGTATTATTTTAGAAATATGCTACATTTGTGTTTCATATTGTTCATAGAAAAATTTCGAATAAGCACCGTTATTTAACATGTGAAATCCGATGTCTCCTTATAAAATCATCACCCAGGAAAGTACTAACTGAGAAAATACGACTTACGTTTAAAGGGGGAGTATTTATACAATCTAATCCGAATTTAATTAGGTTTAAATATACATCTAATTTAGACCTTTCATAAAAATTAGGTTTTCTGTTAGCAATCGATATAAAAATCTGTTCTTAAAATACTTGGAAATATATGGTTGTTTTTAACTATTGAATAAAACAGGTAAATATGAGCAAAATCTCAGTCACCCTATTTATTACATTCTTATCATTCATAAATTTGAAAACAGTGATTTATAATATCTGGTACAACGGTTAGATATGTTTGGATATATAAACCATCACATAAACAAATTGATTTATCGTTTGAAATAGATAAATAATATAACATTAAAAGAACAATTGGGGTAAAGCTTATGTGACGTTAAAATTTATATTTATTATTACAAATCTTTTGACGAACAGTTTTATATGACGTTCCAAACTCTTCCTTCAAATAAGATCCTGAAAATCTGCGATTTGATTACATGCATTCCAAAATTATTGTTAAAATTGGAATTGGAATTGGAATTTATACTCAAATATTAAAACGTTAAAATCGCTGGGGGTATTATTGTAAAATTGGATATATCGGTCACCTCATTTAAAAACAAACAGTTTAAAATAATTCTAATTTATTCAATGTTTTTATTTTAACGGAGAGGTTTAACAGATGTACAGTCACCATTTCCTACGTGCATGCTTTTAAACGTTCTTAATAATAGATATTAATAACCTCTTATTGAATACATTTCACTTCAAATGCTCTTAACAGAATCAAATGTATGTTATATATTTTTCATTTGATATCGTACATGTTCTTGTATTTTAAGTTATGTTAGCACGGTACTTTTGTATATTGGAATTAAAAATTTGTAAGATAATCTGAAGAGCTGTACATAACAGAAGTTATTAAGACCTCTCTCTGTAAATTTGTATTAATAAGTGCAATAAGTGCGGCGAAGGTGTATTACAGTTTTTTGTGCTGTTTTTGGTGCGTAGTGCTGAGGGTCCACCGGTGACTGATAAATTTGTACGCTCAAAAACCATCGAAAGGTGTCTTGAATTTAGATTATGACACTTATTCCCGACTTTTGGACATAAAAGGAATGATTTTATGAAATATAATTCTTTATCAATGTGTTAGTCTTAATAAACATTTTTAGCAATGAATGTGTAAACTACTGCATTTCAATTGGGAACTAATCATTGCTTGGCGATGGCCGACTAACTGGTACATGGAAGTTTAATGTACCACAGTACCGCTGGGCTCTCTCACCCCTCTCTCTCCCTTGCCTCCCTTCTGTAAGTTGGGGTTGGGGTTCTGTTGTTGTCGCGTTCGGGTATCATATAACTAGAAATGCAATCAACCGTCACTAATGATATGCTCCATAGCATGTCACCCTACACACTTGAATAGGTACCGTAATTTAACATGGGAAATCCAATGTTTATTATCAAAATGAAAACATTTTTCTTAAATAATTTGAGAATGTATGGTTGTTTTGAATTATTTAATTTTATATATTCCATTCGATTTGATCAATCTTACACATATTGTTTTAGATATCACCGGCGGCCTCACTAATTCTACGGCAGGTAAATATGTTCACCATCTCAGTCATCCTATTTGTTACATTCTGCTATTCACAGATTTTAAAACAATGCCTTACAGTCTCTGGTACTCCGGTAAGATCTTAATTTATTTTTAAATGATTACCTAAAGAAATTGAATTATCGTTTGCAATGGATAAATTTTCAGGATTAAAAGACCAGTTAGGGCGAAGCTTTAGTAACTTAAAAGAAAGTTTTGAATTTTTAAACAAATTTTGATGAACACTTTTATATGATATGTGATCAAAAACTTATAATAAGATCCTGAAAATGTCCGATTTGTAGTATTTCACTCCAGATACAAGACCTTAAAAATACCCAAACAAATGTTACCAAACAAAGGTTTTTATACATTTAAGAGTGTTTAAATTTGATTTTATCTCATGCTAAAACATTCAGTATTATTAAATTATTGTTAGTGACTTTTGTAGTTTATCAGACATGAATTGAAGTCTATGTACTTTCCATAGGTTAACGTTTTTTCGCACTATCAATACTACGTTAGCGTTGACAATTTGGTATGCTACTTTAATTTTTAAATCTTACTGGGCAGTAAGTTATAGAATTTAACGTTGATTTGCAAATTAATATTATCTATTTGGACATTTAGCTTATTTTATTTTACATAATTATTATGGTTAATCTGTTTACCTTTCCCCATAGGTTACTTATTACCTATAAAAATTTAAACTTTTAAAAACAATTCTTTCTCAATATATTCTTTTAAATATATAAAAAAGGATGTAGGTATGTTTGTTCCAATGATGTTAATGCGCTCCAATCTCAATTGCATTGGACATATATAAACGGATGTTTAAATAACTAACTGAACAAATTAAACTATGATGTGCAACAAATTAATAATGAAAGATTATAAGACAAAACGTGCTAAAAGAATATTTTATGATTATTTTGGGCATTTTTACAAATCTTTTAACGATAATTTTTAAATGTTATGTGATGGGCTATCGTTACAACAACACCTTAACTAATGATATTGCTAATTATAGTTTTAAAAATGGGAATAGAATATGTTTGTACTAAAATATTTAAACCTTAAAATCGCAGAGGTAAATGTTGGTAAATGGAAAAATGAATATATCTTTCACTTTATTTTAAAACCAAACTGTTTATTAATTAATAATGGTGATTTATTAAATAAGGTTTTCAAACGAAAAGGATTAATAGTTTATTTGTCACATATATATAATATTACCATGCTGGTAAACGTTCTTACTATTAAATATTGATAACCTCTTAAAATAAATCAAATTCAAATGCTCTTTAACAGACCAAATGTCCTCTGGAAAAGCGACAGTTATGTTCTTTATATCGTTTTAGCGCTGTTCTATTGGATAATCGGAATTTACAGTTTAACGTAATCGGACGAGCTAGACACAACAAAGTATAATATGCAGTCATGTACTAGTACATAGTACTATTTAAATGAGCCTCCATTTTATTATACAGCGTTTGAAGTATGTTTAATAATTTATTTGCTTAAAGAGTCATTATTGTTAGTGTCCTTTGATGTTTCTTCTGACATGTAGTGACATCTCTGTACGTTCCATAGGTTAAACCTTTTTTGCGATGAAAACTGAGTAATCATACTAAAGATTTGTTGAGGTAATTACATTTATAACATCTTACTGGGAAGAAAATTATAAAGTCATAATTGTAATTTGCAAGTTAGTATTATTTAAGAATATATTTATGTTATTTAGCTTACTTTACTCTACATAATTATGTAGGCCTGGTAGGTCCAAGTCCACCCACACTGATTACATTATTACTATTGTGTTTCATAAAATACTCTTATTTTGCCAAGATTTTACTATGGGAGATTTGTTAAGAAACAGTAGACCGCGAGATGGTTGGTTGCAATTTGTTTTTTCTTTTATAAGTCTCGTAACTTCGAAATGCATTGAAATAGAACAAAAGCTAAATTTTAATTCTACAATCGAGATTTTTACTTAGGACGTAATAAATATAGAAGCTCACGTATTAGAGTATATTCTGCATCTGTAATGTAGATTTAAGAAACTCCTTTTTAAAATTTGATTGAAATTGTACTCAAATTCACTTTTTTAAGTTTTTTCCATAAAACAATTCAAACCCGAGACTGAAGAATAATAAACAAGTAGAAAATACAAGGCGATTGCGTTGTTCTGAGGTATTATTTTAGAAACATGCTACATTTGTGATTCACATTGTTTTCAGAAAAATTTCGAATAAGCACTGTAATTTTACATGTGAAATCCGATGTCTCATTATGTAAAATCGCCACCTATGAAACTACTAACTGAGAATTACGACTTACTTTTAAAGGGGAAGTATTTATACAATCTAATCCGAATTTAATTAGGATTAAACATACATCCAACTTAGACGTTTCATACAAATTAGATTTTCTGTTAGCAATCGATATACAAAGATTTCTTAAAATACTTAGAAATATATGGTTGTTTTCACGTATTGAATTTCATATGTTTCATTTTATTAGATCAATTTTACACGTATTGTTCCAGCTACCGTCAATGGTGCCGTTACTAATTTGATAGGTAAATATGTGCACCATCTCAGTTATCCTATTTATTATATTCATCTATTAATAGATTTGAAAAAATCTTCTACAGTAACTGTTATCTTAAGTATTTAATTAATTCGTTAATTATTTACTCTTCCTGTTATTTCAAAACCTTGCATTCCATCTACCTATATGTTTTTAAAATATATTTTACATGCTTTCATGGGCTATAATGTTGATGTGCTTTAAAAGACTTTAAACATCTTGCCCACAGTGATTTAATTTAGGGGATTTTACCTTTTGAGGGTATACCATTACAAAAATGGTAAAATATATACCAAAATCATAAATCTTTCCCTTTTGTTTTTTTATATTTTAAATATTACAAATTGCACATTTATAAAGTAACCCTGAACTAAATATTTACAGGCAAATAAAATATTGTTGTTTTTATATATCGCACAATAAAACCTCAGTATATTGAATTATAGTCTTAAGAGACTGAAAAACAATGAACTAATTGAAAATACCGGGCGATTGCCTTGTTCTGAGGTATTATTTTAGAAATATGCTACATTTGTGATTTTAACCTCTTAAAATAAATCAAATTCAAATGCTCTTTAACAGACCAAATGTCCTCTGGAAAAGCGACAGTTATGTTCTTTATATCGTTTTAGCGCTATTCTATTGGATAATCGGAATTTTCAGTTTAACGTAATCGGACGAGCTAGACACAACAAAGTATAATATGCAGTCATGTACTAGTACATAGTACTATTTAAATGAGCCTCCATTTTATTATACAGCGTTTGAAGTATGTTTAATAATTTATTTGCTTAAAGAGTCATTATTGTTAGTGTCCTTTGATGTTTCTTCTGACATGTAGTGACATCTCTGTACGTTCCATAGGTTAAAACTTTTTTTGCGCTGAAAACTGAGTAATCATACTAAAGATTTGTTGAGGTAATTACATTTATAACATCTTACTGGGAAGAAAATTATAATGTCATAATTGTAATTTGCAAGTTAGTATTATTTAAGAATATATTTATGTTATTTAGCTTACTTTACTCTACATAATTATGTAGGCCAGGTAGGTCCAAGCCCACCCACACTGATTACATTATTACTATTGTGTTTCATAAAATACTCTTATTTTGCCAAGATTTTACTATGGGAGATTTGTTAAGAAACAGTAGACCGCGAGATGGTTGGTTGAAATTTGTTTTTTCTTTTATAAGTCTCGTAATTTCGAAGTGCATTGAAATAGAACAAAAGCTAAATTTTAATTCTACAATCGAGATTTGTACTTAGGACGTAAAAAATATAGAAGCTCACGTATTAGAGTATATTCTGCATCTGTAATGTAGATTTAAGAAACTCCTTTTTAAAATTTGAATGAAATTGTACTCAAATTCACTTTTTTAAGTTTTTTCCATAAAACAATTTAAACCCGAGACTGAAGAACAATAAACAAGTAGAAAATACAAGGCGTTGCGTTGTTTTGAAGTATTATTTTAGAAACATGCTACATTTGTGATTCACATTGTTTTCAGAAAAATTTCGTATAAGCGCCGTAATATTACATGTGAAATCCTATGCCTCATTATGTAAAATCGCCACCTATGAAACTACTAACTGGGAATATACGACTTACTTTTAAAGGGGGAGTATTTATACAATCTAATCCGAATTTAATTAGGATTAAACATACATCCAACTTAGACGTTTCATACAAATTAGATTTTCTGTTAGCAATCGATATACAAAGATTTCTTAAAATACTTAGAAATATATGGTTGTTTTCACGTATTGAATTTCATATGTTTCATTTTATTTGATCAATTTTACATGTATTGTTCCAGCTACCGTCAATGGTGCCGTTACTAATTTGATAGGTAAATATGTGCATCATCTCAGTTATCCTATTTATTATATTCTTCTATTAATAGATTTGAACAAATCTTCTACAGTAACTGTTATCTCAAGTATTTAATTATTTCGTTATCTATTTACTCTTCCTGTTATTTCAAAACCTTGCATTCCATCTACCTATATGTTTTTAAAAATATATTTTACATGCTTTCATGGGCTATAATGTTGATGTGCTTTAAAAGACTTTAAACATCTTGCCCACAATGATTTAATTTAGTGGACTTTACCTTTTGAGGTTATACTACTAAAAAAATGGTAAAATATAGGCAAAAATCATAAATCTTTCCCTTTTGTTTTTTTATATTTTAAATATTACAAATTGCACATTTATAAAGTAACCCTGAACTAAATATTTACAGGCAAATAAAATATTGTTGTTTTTAAATATCGCACAATAAAACCTCAGTAAATTGAATTATAGTCTTAAGAGACTGAAAAACAATGAACTAATTGAAAATACCGGGCGATTGCGTTGTTCTGAGGTATTATTTTAGAAATATGCTACATTTGTAATTCATATTGTTCATAGAAAAATTTCGAATAAGCACCGTTATTTAACATGTGAAATCCGATGTCTCCTTATAAAATCATCACCCAGGAAAGTACTAACTGAGAAAATACGACTTACGTTTAAAGGGGGAGTATTTATACAATCTAATCCGAATTTAATTAGGTTTAAATATACATCTAATTTAGACCTTTCATAAAAATTAGGTTTTCTGTTAGCAATCGATATAAAAATCTGTTCTTAAAATACTTGGAAATATATGGTTGTTTTTAACTATTGAATGTTATATATTCCATTCGTTTTGATCAATTTTAAATACATTGTTTTCGATACCGTCGAAAATGTTGACAATACAGTGACAGGTAAATATGAGCAAAATCTCAGTCACCCTATTTATTACATTCTTATCATTCATAAATTTGAAAACAGTGCTTTATAATATCTGGTACAACGGTTAGATATGTTTGGATATATAAACCATCACATAAACAAATTGATTTATCGTTTGAATTAGATAAATAATATAACATTAAAAGAACAATTGGGGTAAAGCTTATGTGACGTTAAAATTTATATTTATTTTTACAAATCTTTTGACGAACAGTTTTATATGACATGTTCCAAACTCTTCCTTCAAATAAGATCCTGAAAATCTGCGATTTGATTACATGCATTCCAAAATTATTGTTAAAATTGGAATTGGAATTGGAATTTATACTGAAATATTAAAACGTTAAAATCGCTGGGGGTATTATTGTAAAATTGGATATATCGGTCACCTCATTTAAAAACAAACAGTTTAAAATAATTCTAATTTATTCAATGTTTTTATTTTAACGGAGAGGTTTAACAGATGTACAGTCACCATTTCCTACGTGCATGCTTTTAAACGTTCTTAATAATAGATATTAATAACCTCTTATTGAATACATTTCACTTCAAATGCTCTTAACAGAATCAAATGTATGTTATATATTTTTCATTTGATATCGTACATGTTCTTGTATTTTAAGTTATGTTAGCACGGTACTTTTGTATATTGGAATTAAAAATTTGTAAGATAATCTGAAGAGCTGTACATAACAGAAGTTATTAAGACCTCTCTCTGTAAATTTGTATTAATAAGTGCAATAAGTGCGGCGAAGGTGTATTACAGTTTTTTGTGCTGTTTTTGGTGCGTAGTGCTGAGGGTCCACCGGTGACTGATAAATTTGTACGCTCAAAAACCGTCGAAAGGTGTCTTGAATTTAGATTATGACACTTATTCCCGACTTTTGGACATAAAAGGAATGATTTTATGAAATACAATTTTTTATCAATGTGTTAGTCTTAATAAACATTTTTAGCAATGAATGTGTAAACTACTGCATTTCAATTGGGAACTAATCATTGCTTGGCGATGGCCGACTAACTGGTACATGGACGTTTAATGTACCACCGTACCGCTGGGCTCTCTCACCCCTCTCTCTCCCTTGCCTCCCTTCTGTAAGTTGGGGTTGGGGTTCTGTTGTTGTCGCGTTGGGGTATCATATAACTAGAAATGCAATCAACCGTCACTAATGGTATGCTCCATAGCATGTCACCCTACACACTTGAATAGGTACCGTAATTTAACATGGGAAATCCAATGTTTATTATCAAAATGAAAACATTTTTCTTAAATAATTTGAGAATGTATGGTTGTTTTGAATTATTTAATTTTATATATTCCATTCGATTTGATCAATCTTACACATATTGTTTTAGATATCACCGGCGGCCTCACTAATTCTACGGCAGGTAAATATGTTCACCATCTCAGTCATCCTATTTGTTACATTCTGCTATTCACAGATTTTAAAACAATGCCTTACAGTCTCTGGTACTCCGGTAAGATCTTAATTTATTTTTAAATGATTACCTAAAGAAATTAAATTATCGTTTGCAATGGATAAATTTTCAGGATTAAAAGACCAGTTAGGGCGAAGCTTTAACAACTGAAAAGAAAGTTTTGAATTTTTAAATAAATTTTGATGAACACTTTTATATGATATGTGATCAAAAACTTATAAAAAGATCCTGAAAATGTCCGATTTGTAGTATTTCACTCCAGATACAAGACCTTAAAAATACCCAAACAAATGTTACCAAACAAAGGTTTTTATACATTTAAGAGTGTTTAAATTTGATTTTATCTCATGCTAAAACATTCAGTATTATTAAATTATTGTTAGTGACTTTTGTAGTTTATCAGACATGAATTGAAGTCTATGTACTTTCCATAGGTTAACGTTTTTTCGTACTATCAATACTACGTTAGCGTTGACAATTTGGTATGCTGCTTCAATTTTTAAATCTTACTGGGCAGTAAGTTATAGACTTTAACGTTGATTTGCAAATTAATATTATCTATTTGGACATTTAGCTTATTTTATTTTACATAATTATTATGGTTAATCTGTTTACCTTTCCCCATAGGTTACTTATTACCTATAAAAATTTAAACTTTTAAAAACAATTATTTCTCAATATATTCTTTTAAATATATAAAAAAGGATGTAGGTATGTTTGTTCCAATGATGTTAATGCGCTCCAATCTCAATTGCATTGGACATATATAAACGGATGTTTAAATAACCAACTGAACAAATTAAACTATGATGTGCAACAAATTAATAATGAAAGATTATAAGACAAAACGTGCTAAAAGAATATTTTATGATTATTTTGGGCATTTTTACAAATCTTTTAACGATAATTTTTAAATGTTATGTGATGGGCTATCGTTACAACACCTTAACTAATGATATTGCTAATTATAGTTTTAAAAATGGGAATATTAATATTTTTGTACTAAAATATTTAAACCTTAAAATCGCAGAGGTAAATGTTGGTAAATGGAAAAATGAATATGTCTTTCACTTTATTTTAAAACCAAACTGTTTATTAATTAATAATGGTGATTTATTAAATAAGGTGTTCAAACGGAAAGGATTAATAGTTTATTTGTCACATATATATAATATTACCATGCTGGTAAACGTTCTTAATATTAAATATTGATAACCTCTTAAAATAAATCAAATTCAAATGCTCTTTAACAGACCAAATGTCCTCTGGAAAAGCGACAGTTATGTTCTTTATATCGTTTTAGCGCTGTTCTATTGGATAATCGGAATTTCCAGTTTAACGTAATCGGACGAGCTAGACACAACAAAGTATAATATGCAGTCATGTACTAGTACATAGTACTATTTAAATGAGCCTCCATTTTATTATACAGCGTTTGAAGTATGTTTAATAATTTATTTGCTTAACGAGTCATTATTGTTAGTGTCCTTTGATGTTTCTTCTGACATGTAGTGACATCTCTGTACGTTCCATAGGTTAAACCTTTTTTTTGTGCTGAAAACTGAGTAATCATACTAAAGATTTGTTGAGGTAATTACATTTATAACATCTTACTGGGAAGAAAATTATAAAGTCATAATTGTAATTTGCAAGTTAGTATTATTTAAGAATATATTTATGTTATTTAGCTTACTTTACTCTACATAATTATGTAGGCCAGGTAGGTCCAAGCCCACCCACACTGATTACATTATTACTATTGTGTTTCATAAAATACTCTTATTTTGCCAAGATTTTACTATGGGAGATTTGTTAAGAAACAGTAGACCGCGAGATGGTTGGTTGCAATTTGTTTTTTCTTTTATAAGTCTCGTAATTTCGAATTGTATTGAAATAGAACGAAAGCTAAATTTTAATTCTACAATCGAGATTTGTACTTAGGACGTAAAAAATATAGAAGCTCACGTATTAGAGTATATTCTGCATCTGTAATGTAGATTTAAGAAACTCCTTTTTAAAATTTGAATGAAATTGTACTCAAATTCACTTTTTTAAGTTTTTTCCATAAAACAATTCAAACCCGAGACTGAAGAACAATAAACAAGTAGAAAATACAAGGCGTTGCGTTGTTTTGAAGTATTATTTTAGAAACATGCTACATTTGTGATTCACATTGTTTTCAGAAAAATTTCGTATAAGCGCCGTAATATTACATGTGAAATCCTATGCCTCATTATGTAAAATCGCCACCTATGAAACTACTAACTGAGAATATACGACTTACTTTTAAAGGGGGAGTATTTATACAATCTAATCCGAATTTAATTAGGATTAAACATACATCCAACTTAGACGTTTCATACAAATTAGATTTTCTGTTAGCAATCGATATACAAAGATTTCTTAAAATACTTAGAAATATATGGTTGTTTTCACGTATTGAATTTCATATGTTTCATTTTATTTGATCAATTTTACATGTATTGTTCCAGCTACCGTCAATGGTGCCGTTACTAATTTGATAGGTAAATATGTGCATCATCTCAGTTATCCTATTTATTATATTCTTCTATTAATAGATTTGAAAAAATCTTCTACAGTAACTGTTATCTCAAGTATTTAATTATTTCGTTATCTATTTACTCTTCCTGTTATTTCAAAACCTTGCATTCCATCTACCTATATGTTTTTAAAAATATATTTTACATGCTTTCATGGGCTATAATGTTGATGTGCTTTAAAAGACTTTAAACATCTTGCCCACAATGATTTAATTTAGTGGACTTTACCTTTTGAGGTTATACTACTAAAAAAATGGTAAAATATAGGCAAAAATCATAAATCTTTCCTTTTGTTTTTTTTATATTTTAAATATTACAAATTGCACATTTATAAAGTAACCCTGAACTAAATATTTACAGGCAAATAAAATATTGTTGTTTTTAAATATCGCACAATAAAACCTCAGTAAATTGAATTATAGTCTTAAGAGACTGAAAAACAATGAACTTATTGAAAATACCGGGCGATTGCGTTGTTCTGAGGTATTATTTTAGAAATATGCTACATTTGTGATTCATATTGTTCATAGAAAAATTTCGAATAAGCACCGTTATTTAACATGTGAAATCCGATGTCTCCTTATAAAATCATCACCCAGGAAAGTACTAACTGAGAAAATACGACTTACGTTTAAAGGGGGAGTATTTATACAATCTAATCCGAATTTAATTAGGTTTAAATATACATCTAATTTAGACCTTTCATAAAAATTAGGTTTTCTGTTAGCAATCGATATAAAAATCTGTTCTTAAAATACTTGGAAATATATGGTTGTTTTTAACTATTGAATGTTATATATTCCATTCGTTTTGATCAATTTTACATACATTGTTTTCGATACCGTCGAAAATGTTGACAATACAGTGACAGGTAAATATGAGCAAAATATCAGTCACCCTATTTATTACATTCTTATCATTCATAAATTTGAAAACAGTGCTTTATAATATCTGGTACAACGGTTAGATATGTTTGGATATATAAACCATCACATAAACAAATTGATTTATCGTTTGAAATAGATAAATAAAGTAACATTAAAAGAACAATTGTAGTAAAGCTTATGTGACGTTAAAATTTATTTTTATTTTTACAAATCTTTTGACGAACAGTTTTATATGACATGTTCCAAACTCTTCCTTCAAATAAGATCCTGAAAATCTGCGATTTGATTACATGCATTCCAAAATTATTGTTAAAATTGGAATTGGAATTGGAATTTATACTCAAATATTAAAACGTTAAAATCGCTGGGGGTATTATTGTAAAATTGGATATATCGGTCATCTCATTTAAAAACAAACAGTTTAAAATAATTCTAATTTATTCAATGTTTTTATTTTAACGGAGAGGTTTAACAGATGTACAGTCACCATTTCCTACGTGCATGCTTTTAAACGTTCTTAATAATAGATATTAATAACCTCTTATTGAATAAATTTCACTTCAAATGCTCTTAACAGAATCAAATGTATGTTATATATTTTTCATTTGATATCGTACATGTTCTTGTATTTTAAGTTATGTTAGCACAGTACTTTTGTATATTGGAATTAAAAATTTGTAAGATAATCTGAAGAGCTGTACATAACAGAAGTTATTAAGATCTCTCTCTGTAAATTTGTATAAATAAGTGCAATAAGTGCGGCGAAGGTGTATTATAGTTTTTTGTGCTGTTTTTGGTGCGTAATGCTGAGGGTCCACCGGTGACTGATAAATTTGTTCGCTCAAAAACCATCGAAAGGTGTCTTGAATTTAGATTATGACACTTATTCCCGACTTTTGGACATAAAAGGAATGATTTTATGAAATACAATTTGTTATCAATGTGTTAGTCTTAATAAACATTTTTAGCAATGAATGTGTAAACTACTGCATTTCAATTGGGAACTAATCATTGCTTAGCGATTGCCGACTAACTGGTACATGGAAGTTTAATGTACCACCGTACCGCTGGGCTCTCTCACCCCTCTCTCTCCCTTACCTCCCTTCTGTAAGTTGGGGTTGGGGTTCTGTTGTTGTCGCGTTGGGGTATCATATAACTAGAAATGCAATCAACCGTCACTAATGATATGCTCCATGGCATGTCACCCTACACACTTGAATAGGTACCGTAATTTAACATGGGAAATCCGATGTCTTATTATAAAAATGAAAACATTTTTCTTAAATAATTTGAGAATATATGGTTGTTTTGAATTATTTAGTTTTATATATTCCATTCGATTTGATCAATCTTACACATATTGTTTTAGATATCACCGGCGGCCTCACTAATTCTACGGCAGGTAAATATGTTCACCATCTCAGTCATCCTATTTGTTACATTCTGCTATTCACAGATTTTAAAACAATGCCTTACAGTCTCTGGTACTCCGGTAAGATCTTAATTTATTTTTAAATGATTACCTAAAGAAATTAAATTATCGTTTGCAATGGATAAATTTTCAGGATTAAAAGACCAGTTAGGGCGAAGCTTTAGCAACTTAAAAGAAAGTTTTGAATTTTTAAACAAATTTTGATGAACACTTTTGTATGATATGTGATCAAAAACTTATAATAAGATCCTGAAAATGTCCGATTTGTAGTATTTCACTCCAGATACAAGACCTTAAAAATACCCAAACAAATGTTACCAAACAAAGGTTTTTATACATTTAAGAGTGTTTAAATTTGATTTTATCTCATGCTAAAACATTCAGTATTATTAAATTATTGTTAGTGACTTTTGTAGTTTATCAGACATGAATTGAAGTCTATGTACTTTCCATAGGTTAACGTTTTTTCGCACTATCAATACTACGTTAGCGTTGACAATTTGGTATGCTGCTTTAATTTTTAAATCTTACTGGGCAGTAAGTTATAGACTTTAACGTTGATTTGCAAATTAATATTATCTATTTGGACATTTAGCTTATTTTATTTTACATAATTATTATGGTTAATCTGTTTACCTTTCCCCATAGGTTACTTATTACCTATAACAATTTAAACTTTTAAAAACAATTCTTTCTCAATATATTCTTTTAAATATATAAAAAAGGATGTAGGTATGTTTGTTCCATTGATGTTAATGCGCTCCAATCTCAATTGCACTGGACATATATAAACGGATGTTTAAATAACCAACTGAACAAATTAAACGTTGATGTGCAACAAATAAATAATGAAAGATTATAAGACAAAACGTGCTAAAAGAATATTTTATGATTATCTTGGGCATTTTTACAAATCTTTTAACGATAATTTTTAAATGTTATGTGATGGGCTATCGTTACAACAACACCTTAACTAATGATATTGCTAATTATAGTTTTAAAAATGGGAATAGAATATGTTTGTACTAAAATATTTAAATCTTAAAATCGCAGAGGTAAATGTTGGTAAATGGAAAAATGAATATATCTTTCACTTTACTTTAAAACCAAACTCTTTATTAATTAATAATGGTGATTTATTATATAAGGTGTTTAAACGGAAAGGATTAATAGTTTAACTGTCACATATATATAAAATCGCTGGGGGTATTATTGTAAAATAGGATATATCGGTCACCTCATTTAAAAACAAACAGTTTAAAATAATTCTAATTTATTCAATGTTTTTATTTTAACGGAGAGGTTTAACAGATGTACATTCACCATTATATCTACGTGCATGCTTTTAAACGTTCTTAATAATAGATATTAATAACCTCTTATTGAATAAATTTCACTTCAAATGCTCTTAACAGGATCAAATGTATGTTATATATTTTTTATTTGATATCGTACATGTTCTTGTATTTTAAGTTATGTTAGCACGGTACTTTTGTATATTGGAATTAAAAATTTGTAAGATAATCTGAAGAGCTGTACATAACAGAAGTTATTATGATCTCTCTCTGTAAATTTGTATTAATAAGTGCAATAAGTCCATAAAAGTAATTCAATTACAATTTTTTCACAAGTTGCAAACTGTGTGTGATATTAACGGAGATGTAATATCTTAATTAGCCTATATATTTTATTATTTATGTCAAATATTTATTTCACTCCAGACACAATACAATACGTAAACAAATGTTACTAAACAAACGTTTGTATGCATTTAAGAGCGTTTAAAGTCGATTTTATCTCATACTAAAACATCCATTATTATTAAATTATTGTTAGTGACTTTTGATTGTTTGTCAAACATGAATTGAAGTCTATGTACTTTCCATAGGTTAACTTTTTTCGTACTATCAATACTAAATTAGTGTTGACAATTTGATATGATGCTTTAATTTTTAAATCTTACTGGGCAGTAAGTTATAGTCTTTTAACGTTGATTTGCAAATTAATATTATCTATTAGGTGATTTATCTTATTTTATTTTACATAATTGTCATGATAAATCTTTTATCTTGTCCCATAGGTTACTTATTACCAATTTAAATTCAAAATTGGTTAACAATTCATTCTCAATATCTTCTTTTAAATATATAAAAAAGGATGTTGGTATATTTGTTACTTTGTTGGTCATGCGCTCCAAAAAAACTCAGCTGACTGCGATGAAGCTATTCAGGTTGACCCAAGGAATGTTTATAGCCACTAATCAAACCCAAAGAACCTTAGAACTATGCACCACTGGGATTTAAATTTACCATGCTATTCTTATGGAAGAAGGATTTGTCATGTTTTTCACATATGATAAATTTGGAATATTTTAAAGTTATGACTATTTAGTTAGAAAGCGATCTGTAATGTAAATATTTTGAGTGAAGATTCTTTAACACGATTCTTGAGCGTAGCAACGTGCGCCGGGAACCGCTAGTACTATATACAGAGGGTGGAATAAATTAATATTTAGAAATATCAAATAATGCCAAAAATTGAATCCATAGTTACAATAAACAGTGTTACAAGCGTATCTCGGACGCTCATGTGACGTAAAATTTTACACTGTGTTTTTTTCAACTGTCTATATTCTACTTGATTTTGTCATTTTACATATATTGTTGTTTATTGTTAACAGGAGGAGCCAATGGCGTTTCGGGAACACTGGTTAAATATATGGACCAAATTACTTATATTATCGAATATTACACTTTTATATCCGTGATTTTAAAAAATGTTTAAAATCTCAGCTAAACCGGAAGATATGAACGGATGTTTAACTAATCACCTCAACAAATTAAATGTGTATCGTGTGTAACAGATAAGTAATATTGAATACTTTGTCACGATTTCGTTATAAATACTAATTTGATACTGCAAATTCCCCTTTTTATCACACACATTAAAAAATTTGCGATATTTTTTACCGTGTCTCTTTGGCTTATACCTTTAATTAAACAGTTTCTGACAGGATTAGTAAATGTACTAGTAGTTTGTATAGGCTATGGCCCCTAACCTTTTTGAAGTACACTTGCAATACTGTAGGTAAACAACAAAAATAAAGACAGAGTTTTACCAGACAATAAATTTGACATATAATAGGTTTTCGACAAAATAAAATCTTCACTTTTGATATTGTTATGTGAGCATTTAAAATGGTGCCGACGATTGAGGTCCCCGCCGACTGTGAAGTTGCACTGTGACTCAATTACTAAGTGATAACAATGAATACAGAACTTATAAGAAGAACACAAGTAGGTTGATGTTGATGTTTTTGTTTAAAGAGTGAATATTTTTTTATTAGCATGATACGTGTTGTTACAACTAAACAGGATAAATAAATTACGTCTTACAACACTATAAAGTATATTTACACTCACACTGTACTTACATACAAGACGGTAAAATATACACATAAGATGGTACAAGGCGATCGATTTCAACCAGTTACATCGGTCATCATCAGGCCCAATCAGAGAATGACAGAAACAAGATGGCGAACAGCTTATATACTATTGGCTACCGGAAGTTTATAAGCTGTTCGCCATCTCGTTTCTGTCATTCTCTGATTGGGCCTGATGATGACCGCTGTAACTATTTGAAATCGATCGCCTTGTACCATCTTTTGTGTATATTTTACCGTCTTGTATGTAAGTACAGTATAAGAGTAAATATACTTTATAGTGTTGTAAGACGTGTTTTAATTATCTTGTTTAAAGAGTGACAACTAGTCACTAATTTCTTGTTTTTATTTAAATTCCTGATAACCAGACTACAGTAGTTTTATTGAAATTTGGTACGAAATCAGTAGACCGCGAGAGGGTTAGTTGCAATTTGTTTTTCTGTCATGAGTCTCGTAATTTCAAATTGCATTGAAATAGAACAAAAACAAAATTTTAATTCTACTATCGATATTTGTACTAAGGACGTAAAAAATATAGAAGCCTACGTATTTGAGTATAATCTGCATCTGTAATGTAGATTTAAGAAACTCCTATTTTAAATTTAATTGAAATTGTACAGAAATTCACATTTTTAAGTTGTTTCCATAAACGGATTCAAACCCGAGACTGATGAATAGTAAAAAAGTGGAAAATACAAGGCGTTTGCGTTGTTCTGAAGTATTATTTGAGAAACATGCTACATTTGGGATTCATATTGTTAACTGACAAATTTCGAATAAGAACTGTAATTTAACATGTGAAATCCGATTTCTCATTATAAAATCGCCACCCAGGAAACTACTAACTGTGAAAATACGACTTACTTTTAAAGGGGGAGTATTTATACATATCTAATCCGAATTTAATTAGGATTAAACATACATCCAACTTAGAAGTTTCATAAAAATTAGATTTTCTGTTAGCAATCGATATACAAATTGTTCTTAAAATACTTAGAAATATATGGTTTTTTCACATATTGAATTTCATATATTTCATTTTATTTGATCAATTTTACACGTATTGTTCCAGGTGGACTCATAGTTACCCATGATGTTGTGCCAGGTAAATATGTCCACCATCTCAGTCATCCTATTTATTACATTCTTATATTTATAGATTTGAAAAATCTTCTACAGTAACTGTTATCTTAAGTATTTAATTAATTCGTTATTTATTTACTCTTCCCATTATTTCAAAACCTTGCATTCCATCTACCTATATAGTTTTAAAAATATATTTTACATGCTTTCATGGGCTATAATGGTGATGTGCTTTAAAAGACTTTAAACATCTTGCCCACAGTGATTTAATTTAGTGGATTTTACCTTTTGAGGTTATTCTACAACAAACATCGTAAAATATAGGCTAAAATCATAAATCTTTCTCTTATGTTTAAAAAATTTTAAATGGTAAAAATTACAAATTTCTAAAATAACCCTGAACTAAATATTTACAGGGAAATAAAATATAGTTGTTTTTAAATATCGCACAAGAAAACCTCAGTAAACTGTATTATAGTCTTACAAGATTGAAAAACAATGAACTAATTGAAAATACAAGGCGTTTGCGTTGTTCTGAGGTATTATTTTATAAACATGCTAGATTTGTGATTCATATTGTTTACAGACATATTTTGAATAGTTACCATAATTTAACATGTGAAATCCGATGTCTCATTATAAAATCACCACTTAGGAAAGTACTAACTGAGAAAATACGACTTTCTTTTAAAGGAGGAGTATTTATACGAACTAATCCGAATATAATTTGTTTTAAACATAAATCTAATTCAGACCTTTCATGCAAAATAGGTTTTCTGTTAGCACTCGATATAAAAATCTGTTCTTAAAGTACTTGGAAATAAGTAGAGAGAAACTAGCGGGGAGAAGCCACTTTTGGCAATTTTTTCCCATGTTATTCTTATGGGAAGCCGTTTTTGCGCCGACACCGGCTCCCGCCCTACACAAGTTTCCTTGTTAGCCTATACTAATGTCCAACCCTTGCCTATATTAAATATATTTTCCCAATCCCCATCCCTCCTCTATATTTTTTAAAATTAATTTTCAAATTCAGGCTAAAAAACTACCTTTGGTGTTTATGGTCCGATTTGTCTTCAATTTGGATATGTTATTGTCCTAGGCAAGTGTTTTAATAAATTCCACTTACATATCCCAAATTCACTATTACGGTCAAATTAAAAAATATTTTAAAAAAATACTATAGTGCCAATTGTCAACTTCTTTATTTACTGCCCGATTTATTTAAAATTTGGATACGTTATTGACCTAGGCAAGTGTTTTAATAAATTCCACTTACATATCCCAAATTCACTATTACGGTCAAATTATAAAATATGTTTGAAAAATACTGCCAATTGGCAACTTCTTTATTTACTGTCCGATTTGTTTAAAATTTGGATATGTGATTGTCCTAGGCAAGTGTTTTAATAAATTCCACTTACATTTCCCAAATTCACTATTACAGTCAAATTAAAAATATTTTTGAAAAATACTGCCAATTGCCAACTTCTTTATTTACTGTCCGATTTGTTTAAAATTTAGATATGTTATTGTCCTAGGCAAGTGTTTTAATAAATTCCACTTACATTTCCCAAATTCACTATTACGGTCAAATTAAAAAATATTTTGAAAAATATACTATCAATTGCCAACTTCTTTATTTACTGTCCGATTTGACTGATTTTTGGATATGTTATAGACTTAAACTATTATATGTATAATTACCATATCTAAGTTCCAAATTTTATACTTTGTATAGTTTATATATATAATCCATAAAAAATTAAATTTCGTGTTTATGGTCCGATTTGACTGATTTTTGGATATGTTACTATCCTAAGCTAATGCATCAAAAAATTCCCCCTACATTTCCCAAATACTACAGTCAAATTAACAAAATATTTTGAAAAATATACTATCAATTGCCATCTTCTTTATTTATTGTCCGATTTATTTTTGGAAATGTTATAGCCCCCCCAACTATTATATCTAAAATTACTATATATTATTTCCAACCATAATACAATCGATTTGTTGTTTTTCCAAAACCTAAAAACTTACTTTGGTATTTGATTTGTCTGCAATATGTTACTGCCCATTGCATAAGTAAATACCCCATTTCCAAATTCAATATTACGGTTGGATTAAAAAAAATGCAAGCTTATTTACCATCCCGCTGTTATAATTGCCATATTTCCAATATTTTTGGGGCCCTCTCAACCACCTCTCACTGTAATATATATCCACAAAATGTTTATAGTCAGAATTGTCTAAATTTTGGATATTAAGCTAATGCATAAGTCAACACCATTTCTAATATTTTGCAAATTAGACTGGATATGTTGTTGCGTATTTCCAATTGTTAAATTATAGCACCAAAAAAATAAATTTTTAAAACCCAAAACAACTACACACAAAACACTAACCTTTCTTTGTGCTTGTTTGGAGTAGTCTTTATTTTATCCAACTTAATTTTAATTTTGTAGTTAAAATCAAACTTCCCACATTCTAGCTCCCTTTCCAGCCAGTTGTTGGAGACATAAAGGTTACGAATATTTTCAAACTGTACAATATATCTTTTTCCACCCCTATGTTGGACTTGTTTAATAGCGCTTATTAATAATTCCGCACCATCTTCCAAATCCTCCAGTCTACTACATTCTTTAAATTTAATATTACCTTTAATATCTTGCATCTCTATGTCTTCTTGTCCAACATCATCCCACACATTGTTATGGAAACTTAGGTTTTCTATTTTTGGAAAGGAATTACCATAAAATGTTGTGGTTCCGTTAGTGTTAAAGCTTGCAAGTGGCTCGTTGGTAGGTAGGTAAATAATGTCCAAATCACCAGTATATAGCAACAAGCTATAACCTTCCCTATTCTTATTTATCTCTATAAACACAGTTTTACAGACACCTTTAACATACACCCCTCCATCCATCCTTTTCTGCCAACACTCCCACAAACTTGTTGTTTACTACAAACGCATACACTATATAATGTCCATAATGCTCTAGATCCTCCGAACGTCGCAGGAAGTAATCTTTTAATTTATCCTCTCTTTCCCTTATTTCTTGTTCTTTAGCCAACTGTGCTTTGTATTCCTCTGCAACAGTATTTTCCACATATTCCAATTTACGCTTATTACTGTCGATGTCTTCTAATTCCAATTTCCTCTTTTTGGAACACCTCTCTAAGAAAGGCTTGGAAAGTGGCTCTATTTCTTTAATAGTGTATGGATACAGTTTATTCGTCCGGCTTCTTAAAACGTAGGGAGTAAGGTTAGGACTTTCCACTAAGTCTAATTCTTCTAAATTGATGTGTTTAGGTATAGTGGAGAAAGGTGTATTTGATTTTGTAAAACATGTGCCCCCAGATTTGATGTAACACTTATGCTTTACACGTATGGCATCAGGAAACTCCTCTATTACCTCCACATAGTTAGTTGGTAAACAGTTAAAGCTAAATGCAGATAGAGCATACTTTATTAACTTTTCCCTTTATGTACTATCTTTTGGCAGTTTTAGTTGTACTCCAGTTATCTTCTTCGTATTACTATTACCCCAATATGCGTATTGTAATAAATCGTTAAACACTAAACAACAACTGTTTTGTAATTGATTGGCAACTTTCACCCACATCTTATGCAGAGGTACAGCATAGAATGGAGCATTTTGGAAGTACCGTTTGTTGTCTTCTATTAGACTTAAACAATCTCTTAAAGGTTCAAACCCTTTACCAAAACCTCTACAATAGTTATAGATTGTTGCCTCTAACCTTGTTATTCCATTCTCTCTAGCTAGTTTAGACGAGAACGTTTCTTTTAGTCTCGCATCTGGACAGTTTACAAAGTTTATTATATGTTTTCCTATACTTTTAACTACTCCAGGGCTTGTAATCTGGCATATAAATTTATTATATATTTATACCCAGCTATTTACATTAAACCATGTTAAACAGTCTTTATTAACATGGAAATTATCTACAATAACATTATATCCATTCTTGTACTCCCCTTGGTAGCAAAAGTCAAAGTTTTCTGTAAGATATTGGCACATTTCCTCTTTATTAAATATTCCAGCCAAATCTAGTGTTATATCGAAATCCATAAGATAGTACATTTCTTTTTCCAGATCTTGCAGTATCTTTGGAAGGTCTTCCAACAAATCCTTAATTTTAACATTTGCAAGCTCTATTTTATAGGGAATTGCTATAGGATCATCGTACTTTTGTTTAATTTGGTCAATATCTTTCTTTATTATTCGTAACACACCCTCGCTTTGGACCCCAGAGGACCTCTCCAAGGAGAATGGTAGTTTGGCCACAACACCATGTCGAGCTAAAGAGAACTTTTTAAATATTCTTCGTAAGTAGCTATTAAACGAGCCACATATTTCCTTCTTAACTTTAAATTTATTCCGAACGTCCCCATCACAATCCGTAACATTGGTTATCTTAACTAACATTATGTTATCACAAAACGCATCCGTTATAGATGTTAAGTTATTTAATTTGGTTTCGCCCTCGCAATAGTTTATATTACCTATGTCTGTAAGAAGGTTATTGTTATGGAGATTTTCTAATAAAAACCATATACCGAATCTTTTGTTAGTAGGTTTAATACAATTTCCCAATAAATGGCTAACAAAGTACATTTCTTTTATACAAAAAAAGTAGCGGAAACATGTAAACAGGACAGATAAAATTACACTATAGGCATATATGTGTTGTGGAGTAAATATATGGATATTGTATATAAACATAGGCGAGCTGTAAGTGTAACATGTAAGTGGACACCTAGACCCATGTGCAAATATGGAATACCCACTATTAATATAATTCCAAATTCGACTAAATAAGTTTATAGTCTCAATATAATTAACATATTAACTAACGGTGCCATCCCGCATTAGTACCCAAATTGTCCAAATTCTATAATAATTTACTGTCTATTCTTAGTCCTTGTATAATATTAGGTTTTGTAATATTAAACCCTACATTCTTATAAGTATCTTGTGCAGTAGAGTAATTTATGCATGTTATTTAATACAGATACGCACATTCTACAAGACCTGTACATAGATCTGTTGTATAAGCAGCAGAATAGACGACTCACCCATTGTGTTGTTGTAAAGTAAAACATAAATGTAAATTGTGCTAAGACTGGATACAACCGCCCAGATATTTAACAGGAAATGTGTTGGAAGTGTATTGCCAAATAGTAAGACAAACACCACATAGTGCAGCATGTAAGCAATCCATTACTATTTAGACAAATGTATAAGGTCAGTATTGGTACAACATCCAATATATTAGCCAAACCTAGTCCAAACATTGTGTCCTCAAAATGTTATGATTGTGTTCAATTTGTTTATATTACATATATTTTTTACACAATTTACAAACTATTTTTGTGTCAGTTGACAGAACCTGTAAAGTTGTGTTAAATGGCTGTAAACCAGTATCTGTGCCTGTGTCCAAATGTGTTGAAGTGTGTTATTTATTGTGTCTCTGCATTTGTGTTGTTTTATAAACTTTAAATGTTACTCTGTCCTTATACTCTTACTATTTCTGTTACTATAATATTTATTTTTTACTGTTTGTTTTCCAAGTTTGATTGTGGGTTTGGCTAATATATCGGATGTTGTACCAATACTGACCTTATACATTTGTCTAAATAGTAATGGATTGCTTACATGCTGCACTATGTGGTGTTTGTCTTACTATTTGGCAATACACTTCCAACACATTTCCTGTCTAATATCTGGCCGGTTGTATCCAGTCTTAGCACAATTTAAATTTATGTTTTACTTTACAACAACACAATGGGTGAGACGTCTATTCTGCTGCTTATACAACAGATCTATGTACAGGTCTTGTAGAATGTGCGTATCTGTATTAAATAACATGCATAAATTACTCTACTGCACAGGATACTTATAAGAATGTAGTGTTTAATATTACAAAACCTAATATTATACAAGGACTAAGAATAAACAGTAAATTATTAAAGAAAAAGATAATAAAAGAATAATAAAGAAAGATATTGACCAAATTAAACAAAAGTACGATGATCCTATATCAATTCCCTATAAAATAGAGCTTGCAAATGTTAAAATTAAGGATTTGTTGGAAGACCTTCCAAAGATACTGCAAGATCTGGAAAAAGAAATGTACTATCTTATGTATTTTGATATAACACTAGATTTGGCTGGAATATTTAATAAAGAGGAAATGTGCCAATATCTTACAGAAAACTTTGACTTTTGCTACCAAGGGGAGTACAAGAATGGATATAATGTTATTGTAGATAATTTCCATGTTAATAAAGACTGTTTAACATGGTTTAATGTAAATAGCAGGGTAGAAATATATAATAAATTTATATGCCAGACTACACACCCTGGAGTAGTTAAAAGTATAGGAAACCATATAATAAACTTTGTAAACTGTCTAGATGCGAGACTAAAAGAAACGTTCTCGTCTAAAATTCTCCATTCTATGCTGTACCTCTGCATAAGATGTGGGTGAAAGTTGCCAATCAATTACAAAACAGTTGTTGTTTAGTGTTTAACGATTTATTACAATACGCATATTGGGGTAATAGTAATACGAAGAAGATAACTGGAGTACAACTAAAACTGCCAAAAGATAGTACACAAAGGGAAAAGTTAATAAAGTATGCTCTATCTGCATTTAGCTTTAACTGTTTACCAACTAACTATGTGGAGGTAATAGAGGAGTTTCCTGATGCCATAAGTGTAAAGCATAAGTGTTACATCAAATCTGGGGGCACATGTTTTACAAAATCAAATACACCTTTCTCCACTATACCTAAACACATCAATTTAGAAGAATTAGGCTTAGTGGAAAGTCCTAACCTTACTCCCTACGTTTTAAGAAGCCGGACGAATAAACTGTATCCATACACTATTAAAGAAATAGAGCCACTTTCCAAGCCTTTCTTAGAGAGGTGTTCCAAAAAGAGGAAATTGGAATTAGAAGACATCGACAGTAATAAGCGTAAATTGGAATATGTGGAAAATACTGTTGCAGAGGAATACAAAGCACAGTTGGCTAAAGAACAAGAAATAAGGGAAAGAGAGGATAAATTAAAAGATTACTTCCTGCGACGTTCGGAGGATCTAGAGCATTATGGACATTATATAGTGTATGCGTTTGTAGTAAACAACAAGTTTGTGGGAGTGTTGGCAGAAAAGGATGGATGGAGGGGTGTATACTATGTTAAAGGTGTCTGTAAAACTGTGCTTATAGAGATAAATAAGAATAGGGAAGGTTATAGCATGTTGCCATATAGTGGTTATTTGGACATTATTCACCTACCTACCAACGAGCCACTTGCAAGCTTTAACACTAACGGTACCGCAACGTTTTATGGTAATTCCTTTCCAAAAATAGAAAACCTAAGTTTCCATAACAATGTGTGGGATGATGTTGGACAAGAAGACATAGAGATGCAAGATATTAAAGGTAATATTAAATTTAAAGAATGTAGTAGACTGGAGGATGTGGAAGATGGTGCGGAATTATTAATAAGCGCTATTAAACAAGTCCAACATAGGGGTGGAAAAAGATATATTGTACAGTTTGAAAATATTCGTAACCTTTATGTCTCCAACCACTGGCTGGAAAGGGAGCTAGAATGTGGGAAGTTTGATTTTAACTACAAAATTAAAATTAAGTTGGATAAAATAAAGACTACTCCAAACAAGCACAAAGAAAGGTTAGTGTTTTGTGTGTAGTTTTTTTGGGTTTTAAAAATTTATTTTTTTGGTGCTATAATTTAAGAATTGGAAATACGCAACAACATATCCAGTCTAATTTGCAAAATATTAGAAATGGTGTTGACTTATGCATTAGCTTAATATCCAAAATTTAGACAATTCTGACTATAAACATTTTGTGGATATATATTACAGTGAGAGGTGGTTGAGAGGGCCCCAAAAATATTGGAAATATGGCAATTATAACAGCGGGATGGTAAATAAGCTTACATTTTTTTTAATCCAACCGTAATATTGAATTTGGAAATGGGGTATTTACTTATGCAATGGGCAGTAACATATTGCAGACAAATCGGACCACAAATACCAGAGTTAGTTTTTAGGTTGTGGAAAAACAACATATCGATTGTATTATGGTTGGAAATAATATATGGTAATTTTAGATATAATAGTTGGGGGGGCTATAACATATCCAAAAATAAATCGGACAATAAATAAAGAAGATGGCAATTGATAGTATATTTTTCAAAATATTTTGTTAATTTGACTGTAGTATTTGGGAAATGTAGGGGGAATTTTTTGATGCATTAGCTTAGGATAGTAACATATCCAAAAATCAGTCAAATCGGACCATAAACACGAAATTTAATATTTTATGGATTATATATATAAACTATACAAAGTATAAAATTTGGAACTTAGATATGGTAATTATACATATAATAGTTTAAGTCTATAACATATCCAAAAATCAGTCAAATCGGACAGTATATAAAGAAGTTGGCAATTGATAGTATATTTTTCAAAATATTTTTTAATTTGACCGTAATAGTGAATTTGGAAAATGTATGTGGGATTTATTAATGCATTAGCTTAGGATAGTAACATATCCAAAAATCAGTCAAATCAGACCATAAACACGAAATTTAATTTTTTATGGGTTATATATATAAAATAAACTACACATAAAATTTGGAACTTAGATATGGTAATTATACATATAATAGTTTAAGTCTATAACATATCCAAAAATCAGTCAGATCGGACAGTAAATAAAGAAGTTATTGATATTATATTTTTCAAAATATTTTTTAATTTGACCGTTCTTGCTTAAATATAAATTAATTCTTGTACAGCAATTATGTTTTTAAGTTAAATTACGATAAATAGAGAGTTGCGTTAAATGATCTGTGAATATGAAATTACATCAAATAAATTAACAATGATAAATGAATTCAAACTTAACAATTATTAAACATTGATCAGTACCAATTATGACATGTGCTCTGGTGAAATATGACCAAGTATGTAAAACAAATAGTGAATTTGGGAAATGTAAGTGGAATTTATTAAAACACTTGCCTAGGACAATAACATATCCAAATTGAAGACAAATCGGACCATAAACACCAAAGATAGTTTTTTAGCCTGAATTTGAAAATTAATTAAAAAAAATATAGAGGAGGGATGGGGATTGGGAAAATATATTTAATATAGGCAAGGGTTGGACATTAGTATAGGCTAACAAGGAAACTTGTGTAGGGCGGGAGCCGGTGTCGGCGCAAAAACGGCTCCCCATAAGAATAACATGGGAAAAAAGTGCCGAAAGTGGCTTCTCCCCGCTAGTTTCTCTCTACTGAAATATGTGGTTATTTTAACTATTGAATGTTATATATTCCATTCGTTTTGATAAACTGTACACACATCGTTTTAGATACCGCCGAAAGTGTTGGCAGAACTGTGACAGGTATATATGTGCACCATCTCAGTCATCCTATTTATTACATTGTTCTATTCATAAATTTGAAAACAATGCTTGACTATATCTGGTACAACGGTAGGATATGAACGGATGTTTAAATCACCAAATCAAATTAATATATCGTTTGAAATAGATCAATATTAAAACATTAAAAGAACAATTGGGGCAAAGCTTATGTGACGTTAACATTTTTTTTATTTTTAAAAATGTTTTGAAGAACAGTTTTATATGATATGTGACCAAACACTTAAACTAAGATCTTGAAAATCTGCGATTTTGTCACATGCATTAAACAATTATACTTGAAATTGGGATTAAATAAATTATAGTAAAATATTAAATTATGGACCACGGCCGTCAGGGGGCAACATGCCATCCACCGAGCCCAGGGAGGGTTAGGACGAGAGAGAAAGGGGAATAATGAGAGAGAACCATCGGTCGAAAGCGCGGCGCATAACGGGTGGACATTCCAATATTGCAATGTATGGAATTGTTTAACACAAGTTTTCTTTGTTTTTGTTGTGAATGCTAATATGAAATAGCTTAAATGTTTCATCAGCCGCATTGGTCTGAATCAAGAATCAAGGATATTTAAAAACAATTTGTGACATAGACAAATTACAACACCAATTTTTAATTTAGCTGCAATATTTACTTATTACATGTTTTTATTTTGTTTGATGATTATAATATTGTATAAACCAAGGTTTCATCTAATATACATTCAGGAATATACAGAGTGCCGCGGAGCCGGAACTCACTGCAGAAATTTCTGGGCCTATTCTTGGGGGCAAAACAAATAAATATTTTATAAAACATAGAGCCTATCCTGCTCCGTTACCTATTTGTGTGGGTGTATGAGTTTTTAATTCTGTTTTTATGTGTATACATTAGTAGAGGAGAACCCACAAAGAGACATACTATTCGGCGCTTTTTCCCCATGTTATTCTTATGGGGATCAGTTTTTGGACCGACACCCGATCCCGCCTTACACAAGTTTCCTTGTTGGCCTGTACTAATACCCAACCCTCGCCTATATTAAATATATTGTCCCAATCCCCATCCCTCCTCTATATTTTTTAAAATTAATTTTCAAATTCAGGCTAAAAAACTATCTTTAGTGTTTATGGTCCGATTCGTTTAAAACTTGGATATGTTATTGTCGTAGGCAAGTGTTTTAATAAATTACACTTACATTTCCCAAATTCACTATTACAGTCAAATTAAAAATTATTTTTGAAAAATACTATAGTGCCAATTGCCACCTTCTTTATTAACTGTCCGATTTGTTTAAAACTTGGATATGTTATTGTCGTAGGCAAGTGTTTTAATAAATTACACTTACATTTCCCAAATTCACTATTACAGTCTAATTAAAAATTATTTTTGAAAAATACTATAGTGCCAATTGCCAACTTCTTTATTAAATGTCCGATTTGTCTGCAATTTGGATATGTTATTGTCCTAGGCAAGTGTTTTAATAAATTTCACTTACATATCCCAAATTCACTATTACGGTCAAATTAAAAAATATTTTTGAAAAATACTGCCAATTGCCAACTTCTTTATTTACTGTCCGATTTATTTAAAATTTGGATATGTTATTGTCCTAGGCAAGTGTTTTAATAAATTCCACTTACATATCCCAAATTCACTATTACGGTCAAATTAAAAAATATTTTTTGAAAAATACTGCCAATTGCCAACTTCTTTATTTACTGTCCGATTTGTTTAAAACTTGGATATGTTATTGTCGTAGGCAAGTGTTTTAATAAATTACACTTACATTTCCCAAATTCACTATTACAGTCAAATTAAAAATTATTTTTGAAAAATACTGCCAATTGCCAACTTCTTTATTTACTGTCCGATTTGTTTAAAATTTGGATATGTTATTGTTGTAGGCTAGTGTATATGCACCATCCACATTTTACAAATATTGCGGTTAAATTTTAAAAAAATTTGGAAAAATACTGCCAATTGGCAACTTCTTTATTTATGGTCTGATTTGTTTAAAATTTATATATGTCATTATTCTAGGCTAGTGTATATGTACACACCATCCACATTTGACAAATTAACTATAATGGTCAAATTAAAAAAATATTTTGAAAAATATACTAACAATTTCAAACTTCTTTATTTACTGTCTGATTTGATTTATTTTCGGATATGTTATAGCTCTTATATAGGTAACAAGACCACACTACCACACGTTCCATTACCCCCTACAATACAGTATTTTGTCTTTTTTGTTTGTTTATTTTGCTGTAATCCCAAAACTGACTTTGCTGTTTATTGTCCGATTTGCCTACACTTTGGATATTGTCCTAAGCATTTATTGTCTGATTTATTTTTGGATATGTTATAGCCCCCAACTATTATATCTAAAATTACAATATTATTTCCACCTATAATACAGTTGATGTGTTGTTTGTTTTGCCGCAACCTAAAAACTAACATTGGTATTTGTGTTTTTACAAAACTATATTTTGCGGTTGGATTAAAAAAAAATAAATGCAAGCTTATTATATTTGCCACACGCTTATTATATACATCCAGCTGTTATATTTGCCACATTTCCAATATTGTTGTGACCCTCTCAACTACCTCTCATTGTAATATAATAAGTAATATATATCCACAACTATGGTCAGAACTGCCTAAATTTTGGATATGTTTTAAGCCAATGCGATAGCAAAAAATGAATTTTTAAAACCCAAAACAACTAAACACAAAACACTAATCTTTCTTTGTGCTTGTTTGGAGTAGTCTTTATTTTATCCAACTTAATTTTAATTTTGTAGTTAAAATCAAACTTCCCACATTCTAGCTCCCTTTCCAGCCAATGGTTGGAGACATAAAGGTTACGAATATTTTCAAACTGTACAATATATCTTTTTCTACCCCTATGTTGGACTTGTTTAATAGCGCTTATTAATAATTCCGCACCACATTCCAAATCCTCCAGTCTACTACATTCTTTAAATTTAACATTGCCTTTAATATCTTGCATCTCTATGTCTTCTTGTCCAACATCCCACTCATTGTTACGGAAACTTAGGTTTTCTATTTTTGGAAAGGAATTGCCATAAAATGTTGCGGTTCCGTTAGTGTTAAAGCTTGCAAGTGGCTCGTTGGTAGGTAGATAAATAATGTCCAAATCACCACTGTATGGCAACACGCTATAACCTTGCCTATTCTTATTTATCTCTATAAATACAGTTTTACAGACACCTTTAACATAGTATACACCCCTCCGTCCATCCTTTTCTGCCAACACTCCCACAAACTTGTTGTTTACTACAAACGCATACACTTTATAATCTCCATAATGCTCTAGATCCTCCCAACGTCGCAGGAAGTAATCTTTTAATTTATCCTCTCTTTCCCTTCTTTCTTGTTCTTTAGCCAACCGTGCTTTGTATTCCTCTGCAACAGTATTTTCCACATATTCCAATTTACGCTTATTACTGTCAATGTCTTCTAATTCCAACTTCCTCTTTTTGGAACAACTCTCTAAGAAAGGCTTGGAAAGTGGCTCTATTTCTTTAATAGTGTATGGGTACAGTTTATTGGTCCGGCTTCTTAAAACGTAGGGAGTAAGGTTAGGACTTTCCACTAAGCCTAATTCTTCTAAATTGATGTGTTTAGGTATAGTGGAGAAAGGTGTATTTGATTTTGTAAAACATGTGCCCCCAGATTTGATGTAACACTTATGCTTTACACTTATGGCATCAGGAAACTCCTCTATTACCTCTACATAGTTAGTTGGTAAACAGTTAAAGCTAAATGCAGATAGAGCATACTTTATTAACTTTTCCCTTTGTGTACTATCTTTTGGCAGTTTTAGTTGTACTCCAGTTATCTTCTTCGTATTACTATTACCCCAATATGCGTATTGTAATAAATCGTTAAACACTAAACAACAACTGTTTTGTAATTGATTGGCAACTTTCACCCACATCTTATGCAGAGGTACAGCACAGAATGGAGCATTTTGAAAGTACCGTTTGTTGTCTTCTATTAGACTTAAACAATCTCTTAAAGGTTCAAACCCTTTACCAAAACCTCTACAATAGTTATAGATTGTTGCCTCTAACCTTGTTATTCCATTCTCTCTAGCTAGTTTAGACGAGAACGTTTCTTTTAGTCTCGCATCTGGACAGTTTACAAAGTTTATTATATGGTTTCCTATACTTTTAATTACTCCAGGACTTGTAATCTGGCATATAAATTTATTATATATTTTTACCCTGCTATTTACATTAAACCATGTTAAACAGTCTTTACTAACATTATCTACAATAACATTATATCCATTCTTGTACGCCCCTTGGTAGCAAAAGTTAAAGTTTTCTGTAAGATATTGGCACATTTCCTCTTTATTAAATATTCCAGCCAAATCTAGTGTTATATCGAAATCCATAAGATAGTACATTTATTTTTCCAGATCTTGCAGTATCTTTGGAAGATCTTCCAACAAATCCTTAATTTTAACATTTGCAAGCTCTATTTTATAGGGAATTGCTATAGGATCATCATACTTTTGTTTAATTTGGTCAATATCTTTCTTTATTATTTGTAACACACCCTCGCTTTGGACCCCAGAGGACCTCTCCAAGGAGAATGGTAATTTGGCCACAACACCATGTCGAGCTAAAGAGAACTTTTTAAATATTCCTCGTAAGTAGCTATTAAACGAGCCACATATTTCCTTCTTAACTTTAAATTTATTCCGAACGTCCCCATCACAATCCGTAACATTGGTTATCTTAACTAACATTATGTTATCACAAAACGCATCCGTTATAGATGTTAAGTTATTTAATTTTGGTTCGCCCTCGCAATAGTTTATATTACCTATGTCTGTAAGAAGGTTATTATTACGTAGATTTTCTAATAAAAATCATATACCGAATCTTTCGTTAGTAGGTTTAATACAATTTCCCAATAAATGGCTAACAGAGTACATTTCTTTTATACAAAAAAAGTAGCGGAAACATGTAAACAGGACAGATTACACTATAGGCATATAGAGGTTGTAAATATATGGATATTGTATATAAACATAGGCGAGCGGTAAGTGTAACATGTAAGTGGACACCCATATGCAAATATGGAATACCCACCATTAATATAATTCCAAATTCGACTAAATAAGTTTATAGTCTCAATATAATTAACATATTAACATTAGTACCCAAATTGTCGAAATTCTATAATTCTATTCTTAGTCCTTGTATTAGGTTTTGTACTATTAAACCCTACATTCTTATCCTGTGCAGTAGAGTAATATATGTATTTAATACAGATACGCACACTCTACAAGACCTGTACATCTGTTGTATAAGCAGCAGAATAGACGTATCATTGTGTTGTTGTAAAGTAAAACATAAATGTAAATTGTGCTGGATACAACCGGCCAGATATTAGACAGGAAATGTGTTGGAAGTGTATTGCCAAATAGTAAGACAAACACCACATAGTGCAGCATGTAATCAATCCATTACTATTTAGACAAAGGTCAGTATTGGTACAACATCCGATATATTAGCCAAACCCACAATCAAACTTGGAAAACAAACAGTAAAAAATTAATATTATAGTAACAGAAATAGTAAGAGTATAAGGACATAGTAATATTTAAAGTTTATAAAACAACACAAATGCAGAGACAGAATAACACACTCCAACACATTTGGACACAGGCACAGATATTGGTTTACGGCCATTTAACACAAATTTACAGGTTCTATCAACTGACACAAAAATAGTTTGTAAATTGTGTAAGAAATATATGTAATATAAACAAATTGTGTTAAATTTGTTTATATTACATATATTTCTTACACAATTTACAAACTATTTTTGTGTCAGTTGATAGAACCTGTAAAGTTGTGTTAAATGGCCGTAAACCAATATCTGTGCCTGTGTCCAAATGTGTTGGAGTGTGTTATTGTGTCTCTGCATTTGTGTTGTTTTATAAACTTTAAATATTACTATGTCCTTATACTCTTACTATTTCTGTTACTATAATATTAATTTTTTACTGTTTGTCAAAATCAAAATTTTTGTTCAATCAAACTTGGAAAACAAACAGTAAAAAATTAATATTATAGTAACAGAAATAGTAAGAGTATAAGGACATAGTAATATTTAAAGTTTATAAAACAACACAAATGCAGAGACACAATAACACACTCCAACACATTTGGACACAGGCACAGATATTGGTTTACGGCCATTTAACACAACTTTACAGGTTCTATCAACTGACACAAAAATAGTTTGTAAATTGTGTAAGAAATATATGTAATATAAACAAATTGTGTTAAATTTGTTTATATTACATATATTTCTTACACAATTTACAAAATATTTTTGTGTCAGTTGATAGAACCTGTAAAGTTGTGTTAAATGGCCGTAAACCAATATCTGTGCCTGTGTCCAAATGTGTTGGAGTGTGTTATTCTGTCTCTGCATTTGTGTTGTTTTATAAACTTTAAATATTACTATGTCCTTATACTCTTACTATTTCTGTTACTATAATATTAATTTTTTACTGTTTGTTTTCCAAGTTTGATTGTGGGTTTGGCTAATATATCGGATGTTGTACCAATACTGACCTTTGTCTAAATAGTAATGGATTGATTACATGCTGCACTATGTGGTGTTTGTCTTACTATTTGGCAATACACTTCCAACACATTTCCTGTCTAATATCTGGCCGGTTGTATCCAGCACAATTTACATTTATGTTTTACTTTACAACAACACAATGATACGTCTATTCTGCTGCTTATACAACAGATGTACAGGTCTTGTAGAGTGTGCGTATCTGTATTAAATACATATATTACTCTACTGCACAGGATAAGAATGTAGGGTTTAATAGTACAAAACCTAATACAAGGACTAAGAATAGAATTATAGAATTTCGACAATTTGGGTACTAATGTTAATATGTTAATTATATTGAGACTATAAACTTATTTAGTCGAATTTGGAATTATATTAATGGTGGGTATTCCATATTTGCATATGGGTGTCCACTTACATGTTACACTTACCGCTCGCCTATGTTTATATACAATATCCATATATTTACAACCTCTATATGCCTATAGTGTAATCTGTCCTGTTTACATGTTTCCGCTACTTTTTTTGTATAAAAGAAATGTACTCTGTTAGCCATTTATTGGGAAATTGTATTAAACCTACTAACGAAAGATTCGGTATATGGTTTTTATTAGAAAATCTACGTAATAATAACCTTCTTACAGACATAGGTAATATAAACTATTGCGAGGGCGAACCAAAATTAAATAACTTAACATCTATAACGGATGCGTTTTGTGATAACATAATGTTAGTTAAGATAACCAATGTTACGGATTGTGATGGGGACGTTCGGAATAAATTTAAAGTTAAGAAGGAAATATGTGGCTCGTTTAATAGCTACTTACGAGGAATATTTAAAAAGTTCTCTTTAGCTCGACATGGTGTTGTGGCCAAATTACCATTCTCCTTGGAGAGGTCCTCTGGGGTCCAAAGCGAGGGTGTGTTACAAATAATAAAGAAAGATATTGACCAAATTAAACAAAAGTATGATGATCCTATAGCAATTCCCTATAAAATAGAGCTTGCAAATGTTAAAATTAAGGATTTGTTGGAAGATCTTCCAAAGATACTGCAAGATCTGGAAAAATAAATGTACTATCTTATGGATTTCGATATAACACTAGATTTGGCTGGAATATTTAATAAAGAGGAAATGTGCCAATATCTTACAGAAAACTTTAACTTTTGCTACCAAGGGGCGTACAAGAATGGATATAATGTTATTGTAGATAATGTTAGTAAAGACTGTTTAACATGGTTTAATGTAAATAGCAGGGTAAAAATATATAATAAATTTATATGCCAGATTACAAGTCCTGGAGTAATTAAAAGTATAGGAAACCATATAATAAACTTTGTAAACTGTCCAGATGCGAGACTAAAAGAAACGTTCTCGTCTAAACTAGCTAGAGAGAATGGAATAACAAGGTTAGAGGCAACAATCTATAACTATTGTAGAGGTTTTGGTAAAGGGTTTGAACCTTTAAGAGATTGTTTAAGTCTAATAGAAGACAACAAACGGTACTTTCAAAATGCTCCATTCTGTGCTGTACCTCTGCATAAGATGTGGGTGAAAGTTGCCAATCAATTACAAAACAGTTGTTGTTTAGTGTTTAACGATTTATTACAATACGCATATTGGGGTAATAGTAATACGAAGAAGATAACTGGAGTACAACTAAAACTGCCAAAAGATAGTACACAAAGGGAAAAGTTAATAAAGTATGCTCTATCTGCATTTAGCTTTAACTGTTTACCAACTAACTATGTAGAGGTAATAGAGGAGTTTCCTGATGCCATAAGTGTAAAGCATAAGTGTTACATCAAATCTGGGGGCACATGTTTTACAAAATCAAATACACCTTTCTCCACTATACCTAAACACATCAATTTAGAAGAATTAGGCTTAGTGGAAAGTCCTAACCTTACTCCCTACGTTTTAAGAAGCCGGACCAATAAACTGTACCCATACACTATTAAAGAAATAGAGCCACTTTCCAAGCCTTTCTTAGAGAGTTGTTCCAAAAAGAGGAAGTTGGAATTAGAAGACATTGACAGTAATAAGCGTAAATTGGAATATGTGGAAAATACTGTTGCAGAGGAATACAAAGCACGGTTGGCTAAAGAACAAGAAAGAAGGGAAAGAGAGGATAAATTAAAAGATTACTTCCTGCGACGTTGGGAGGATCTAGAGCATTATGGAGATTATAAAGTGTATGCGTTTGTAGTAAACAACAAGTTTGTGGGAGTGTTGGCAGAAAAGGATGGACGGAGGGGTGTATACTATGTTAAAGGTGTCTGTAAAACTGTATTTATAGAGATAAATAAGAATAGGCAAGGTTATAGCGTGTTGCCATACAGTGGTGATTTGGACATTATTTATCTACCTACCAACGAGCCACTTGCAAGCTTTAACACTAACGGAACCGCAACATTTTATGGCAATTCCTTTCCAAAAATAGAAAACCTAAGTTTCCGTAACAATGAGTGGGATGTTGGACAAGAAGACATAGAGATGCAAGATATTAAAGGCAATGTTAAATTTAAAGAATGTAGTAGACTGGAGGATTTGGAATGTGGTGCGGAATTATTAATAAGCGCTATTAAACAAGTCCAACATAGGGGTAGAAAAAGATATATTGTACAGTTTGAAAATATTCGTAACCTTTATGTCTCCAACCATTGGCTGGAAAGGGAGCTAGAATGTGGGAAGTTTGATTTTAACTACAAAATTAAAATTAAGTTGGATAAAATAAAGACTACTCCAAACAAGCACAAAGAAAGATTAGTGTTTTGTGTTTAGTTGTTTTGGGTTTTAAAAATTCATTTTTTGCTATCGCATTGGCTTAAAACATATCCAAAATTTAGGCAGTTCTGACCATAGTTGTGGATATATATTACTTATTATATTACAATGAGAGGTAGTTGAGAGGGTCACAACAATATTGGAAATGTGGCAAATATAACAGCTGGATGTATATAATAAGCGTGTGGCAAATATAATAAGCTTGCATTTATTTTTTTTTAATCCAACCGCAAAATATAGTTTTGTAAAAACACAAATACCAATGTTAGTTTTTAGGTTGCGGCAAAACAAACAACACATCAACTGTATTATAGGTGGAAATAATATTGTAATTTTAGATATAATAGTTGGGGGCTATAACATATCCAAAAATAAATCAGACAATAAATGCTTAGGACAATATCCAAAGTGTAGGCAAATCGGACAATAAACAGCAAAGTCAGTTTTGGGATTACAGCAAAATAAACAAACAAAAAAGACAAAATACTGTATTGTAGGGGGTAATGGAACGTGTGGTAGTGTGGTCTTGTTACCTATATAAGAGCTATAACATATCCGAAAATAAATCAAATCAGACAGTAAATAAAGAAGTTTGAAATTGTTAGTATATTTTTCAAAATATTTTTTTAATTTGACCATTATAGTTAATTTGTCAAATGTGGATGGTGTGTACATATACACTAGCCTAGAATAATGACATATATAAATTTTAAACAAATCAGACCATAAATAAAGAAGTTGCCAATTGGCAGTATTTTTCCAAATTTTTTTAAAATTTAACCGCAATATTTGTAAAATGTGGATGGTGCATATACACTAGCCTACAACAATAACATATCCAAATTTTAAACAAATCGGACAGTAAATAAAGAAGTTGGCAATTGGCAGTATTTTTCAAAAATAATTTTTAATTTGACTGTAATAGTGAATTTGGGAAATGTAAGTGTAATTTATTAAAACACTTGCCTACGACAATAACATATCCAAGTTTTAAACAAATCGGACAGTAAATAAAGAAGTTGGCAATTGGCAGTATTTTTCAAAAAATATTTTTTAATTTGACCGTAATAGTGAATTTGGGATATGTAAGTGGAATTTATTAAAACACTTGCCTAGGACAATAACATATCCAAATTTTAAATAAATCGGACAGTAAATAAAGAAGTTGGCAATTGGCAGTATTTTTCAAAAATATTTTTTAATTTGACCGTAATAGTGAATTTGGGATATGTAAGTGAAATTTATTAAAACACTTGCCTAGGACAATAACATATCCAAATTGCAGACAAATCGGACATTTAATAAAGAAGTTGGCAATTGGCACTATAGTATTTTTCAAAAATAATTTTTAATTTGACTGTAATAGTGAATTTGGGAAATGTAAGTGTAATTTATTAAAACACTTGCCTACGACAATAACATATCCAAGTTTTAAACAAATCGGACAGTTAATAAAGAAGGTGGCAATTGGCACTATAGTATTTTTCAAAAATAATTTTTAATTTGACTGTAATAGTGAATTTGGGAAATGTAAGTGTAATTTATTAAAACACTTGCCTACGACAATAACATATCCAAGTTTTAAACAAATCGGACCATAAACACTAAAGATAGTTTTTTAGCCTGAATTTGAAAATTAATTTTAAAAAATATAGAGGAGGGATGGGGATTGGGACAATATATTTAATATAGGCGAGGGTTGGGTATTAGTACAGGCCAACAAGGAAACTTGTGTAAGGCGGGATCGGGTGTCGGTCCAAAAACTGATCCCCATAAGAATAACATGGGGAAAAAGCGCCGAATAGTATGTCTCTTTGTGGGTTCTCCTCTACTTACATTATACCTCAGGAACCGCTTGAGTTACTAACTTGAAACGTGTATAGCTAGATCAAAGTTGGTATTGAATTTTACGTTTATAGTTTCAAAATGGCGGCCTCATCAAGTTCTTAAAACTCAATTTCTTTAAAATGGAAGATATTTGAGTAGTTGAGCAACGTATTAAAAAATGTTAAATATTAAGCAATAAAGGAGATATAAGGACTTTAAAGATCACTCAACCAATAGCAGGGTATTCTAATTGTATGATTAATATCGTACAAGTTCTGCAAAGATTTACAGTAATTACCTCCATTTTACTCCAACAAATTGCAATTACCCTGTCATTTAAAGTCTTTATACCTTCTTTTCGACTGAAAATTTTACATTTTTATAAACGTTGATCATTTACTTAAATACCTTCCGTTCTCAAGAGATTAAGTTTTGAAAACTTGAAATGGCCGCCATTTTTAAACGGTCAAACCTGTAAACGTAAAATTAAATACCAAATTTTCCCTATACTAGTATCATGCACGTGTAAAGTTTCAAGTTAGTACCTCAAGTGGTTTCTAAGGCGTGCTGTATTGATTAAAATCACATGCAGCATGCCCAATAGCATACAATAGCAAACAAACAGCAAACAAATGCAGGGTTTCACACACAAATGGGTAACGGAAAGAGATAGGTCATATGTAAAAGTAGTCCCATAATAAAGTGGGAAAGTAAATTCAACTAAAATAAAGTAACAGTCCAAAAAGCAGAAAGACTTAAATAAATTCTGATTAAACAAAAGGATTAACGTAGCAGATATACTATTGAATGATATATTTATAACATTCTCTGTAATAAACATAACCAGTTTACATTGCGATTGCTCCCTACTGTTGCTTCGCATTTCCTTTAAGTTGCATTGTGAACAGTTTAGGCAGTGACGTAAACTATTGCATTTCAATTGGGAACTAATCATTGCTTGGCGATGATCGACTAACTGTAGTAGAGGCAAACTACCGGGATGGTGACACTTTCGGCGCTTTTATCCTATGTTATTCTTACGGGGATCAGTTTTTGCATCGACACCCGATCCCACCTTACACTAGTATCCGATCCATGCCCATATTAAATAAATTTTTCCCAAAACACACGCCCCCATATAAAAAAAAAAATACATTTAAAAAATCAGGCAAAAAGTGGTAATAGTGCTTAAATTACATGTTACATAGTCAAAAGTATCATAATGTACAACGAGTTTGCACGCAGCACGCTGACGTGAGGGAAGTGAATTTCCACAAAACAACTTTTAAAACTCAAAATCTGTGTAAAAACATACATTTGTCCAATTTTTATTGAAATCTGAAAACATTGATTTTTTGGCTGTTCTGATACTCCTGGTTTCATTTACTTGAAAAGCTGGGAATACAATTTTGCCCATTACAAGGTTAGGAGAAGGTCCAGACAGGCTTGAAAGTAGGCGTGAGGTTGCTGGGGATGATAAAAGGACTCTAACAAAGGAATAACAGGCTTTTCTAGTGGAAAACCCCCATAAGACAACGTACTGTGTTTAGTCGATACACATTTTCTTTAATAACTCGGTAAATATTTATGCTAGAATGACGAAAGAGGGCTTAAAACTTTCGCCTCTCTAATTCCCATCTTATTACATGGATTTATTTTACATCTGGGGCTTTTATGATCATTTTTGGGCCCAAAAACTCGAAATTTGAAAGATTAATCCCCAAAAAAACGAATTTAGAGTTTTTCGATTGTTTTGCCCAACGAACTTGTCCAACTGATTTCAGAAAGGAACGTTCCTACCAAATTTGAAGTAAATCGGACAAAAACTGCGACCGCTAGAGTGCAAACACATATATATATATATATATATATACACATATATAGGTTAGGTTTTATATATATATAAAATTTTGAACGACCCCCCAAAACGTGTTCAGGGGGTCACGTTAGGAACTTCTATGGTGGTCCTGCGCTCAAGTTTCACCGTGAGGGTCATGCTAATAGTTCACTTTCCTAAGGAAACTCACTAATAATCAATCCCAACATGTCCTTATTACACCACCATCAGTTTAATGTAAGTGGAGGCAAACTAAGAAAATGATATATGATTCGGCACTATTTCCCATGTTATTCTTATGGGGTTCAGTTTTTGCACACTTGCCCGAACCCGGCCTACACACATTCCTGGTTGGCCTGTACTAATGTCCAACTCTTGCATGAATTAAATACATTTTTCTAAACCCAATCCGTCCTCCATATTATTTAAAATTAATTTTCAAAATCAGGCTTTGGTGTTTGTGGTCAGATTTCTCTGCAATTTGGATATGTTATTGTTCTATGCTAATGTTTTAATACATTCCACCTACATTTCCAAAATTCACTACTATGGATAAATTAAAAAAGCTTATTTACCATCCGGCTGTATAATTGCCATATTTCCAATACTTTGTATTGTTGTGGGCCCCAAGTTGTAGTAGTGTAAATCCACCATTACTATGGACGTGGTTGCTGAGGATCGACACTTTTTATTTATGTTTTGATACCCTTTATGGGGTCTATTTTCATATAGTTAAGAAAACACTATACTTTCCATTACCTAGTTTCCGCCACCCCCTTTAGTGCAATCGATTTTTTTTTGTTTATTTTGCTGTAATCACGCAAAAAATAACTTTAGTGTTTATGGTCCGATTTGTCTGCAATTTGGTTACTGTCGTAAGCTAATGCATAAGTAAATACCACCTATAATTTCCAAAATCAATATTACAGTCAAATTAAACAATATTTTGTAAATTACTGCCAATTGCCAACTTCTTTATTTACTGTCCTATTTGTTTGTAACTTGTATGTGTTATTGTTCTAGGCTATTGCATAAGTAAATACAACTTATCTTGTCAAAATTTAATTTAAACAATATTTTGAAAATTAATGCTAACAATTTTATTTTCTGATTTGATTTATTTTTGGATATGTAATAGCCCCCAACTATTATTCGTAAAATTGCCATATATTATTTTCGAACGCAATAATTTTGATAAATATATTAAACAAAACTAATTTTGGTGTTTATAGATTTGTCTGCAATTCGGTTAATGTCCTAGGCTATTGCATAAGTAAATACAAGCTATAATTTCCAAATTTAATTTAAACAATATTTTATAAATAATTAATATAGAGCCAAATTACAACTTCTTTATTTAACATATAACAGATTTTCGGATATGTTATAGCCCCGAACTATTATAAATAATATTAATATATATTATTTCCAAATGCAATAATGTATATATAATATCCGGGAAAAACCAACTTTGGTGTCTCTGTTTTTTTCTGTAATTTGTTTTTTTCTGTATGTTTTTTTTACTGTCCTAAGGTAATACATTAGTATATTCTACCAATAACCCCCAAAATGTAGATTAAACAATATTTTGTAAATTAATGCCAATTTCTTTATCTACCATTAGGTTTAACTTATTTATAGATATGTTATAGACTCCCACTAAAAAAATATGTAAAATTATATTATTTCCAAATACGATGTTTTTGGGCATCCAAAAATACTAACTGTTTAAGGTCCAAATTGTCTGCTATTTGTGTTTTTACCCTAAGCTAATGCATAAACCACCTATAATTTCCAAATTTAATTTTAACAATACTTTGCAAATTACTGCCAAATTACAACTTATTTGTTTACTGTCCAATTTTCGCATATGTTTGTAATTCGATATTTATAATTACAATAAATTATTCAAAAATTCGATGTTAAATATATATAGTATATTTTTGCAAAATAGTTTTCTGTTTATTAACCAATGCAATTGAGTAATTTATATGTTGTTGGGCTTTGTGTAAATGCATATAATTATGTGCCAAGTCTAAACTTTTATTTATAAATTAAAGAAATTAATATATAGTACCAAATGTTAACTTCTTGACTGTTCAGTGCCACAATACTATGTGTTTTGTTGTTGTACAACGGCTAATATGCAAAAAAAATTAAACCCAATAACAACTACACACATAACATCAACCATTATTTTTGATTGTTCGGAGCAGTCTTTATTTTATTCAGCTTAATTTTAATTTTGTAGTTAAAATCTAACTTTACACTTTCTAGCTCGTTTTCCAGCCAGTGGTTGGAGACATAAAGGTTACGAATATTTTCAAACTGTACCTACTACATTCTTTAAATTTAATATTACCTTTAATACCTTGCATTAACATTGCATTAGACATATCTATATCTTCTTGTCCAACATCCTCTGTAGTATCCCACACACTATTACTGAAACTTAAGTTTTCTATTTCCGGAAACGAATTACCGTAAAGTGTTGCGGTTCCGTTAGTCCTAAAGCTTGCAAGTGGCTCGTTGGTAGGTAGGTAAATAATGTCCAAATCGCCATTATGCACTGTGTATGGTAGTACACTATAACCTTCCCTATTTTTATTTATCTCTATAAACACAGTTTTACAGACACCTTTAATACCTCTATATGCCTATATTATAGTGTGATTATATCTGTCCTGTTTACATGTTTCCGCTACTTTTTTCTATATATAAAAATAGATAAAATATGTACTCTATTAGCCATTTATTGGGAAATATAATTAAACCTACTAACGAAAGATCGGGTTTATGGTTTTTATTAGAAAATCTCCGTAATAATAACCTTCTTACAGACATAGGTGATATAAACTATTGCGAGGGTGAACCAAAATTAACTCCTCTGGGGTCCAAAGCGAAGGTGTGTTACAAATAATGAAGAAAGATATTGACCAAATTAAAAAAAGTACAATGATCCTATGGTACGATTCCATACAAAATAGAGCTTGCAAATGTTAAAATTAAGGATTTGTTGGAAGACCTTCCCAAGATACTGCAAGATCTGGAAAAAGAAATGTACTATCTTGTGGATTTCGATATAACATTCGATTTGGCTGAAATATATAATAAAGAGGAAATAAGCCATAATCAAACAGAAAACTTAGACTTTTGCTACCTAGGGGAATACATGTATGGTCATAACATTATTGTAGATAATAACTACTATACTAGTACAAACTGTTTAAATTTGTTTAATGTAAATAGCAGAGTACAAATATATAATAAATTTGAATGTCAGATTACAAGCCCTGGAGTAGTTAAAACTATAGGAAACCATAAAACAAACTTTTTAACTGTCCAGATGTGAGATTAAAAGGAACATTTTCGTCTAAACTAGTTAGAGAGAATGGAATAACAAGGTTAGAGGCAACAATCTTTAACTATTGTAGAGGATTTGGTAAAGAGATTTTGTAAGCCTAATCGAAGAAAACAAAAGGTACTTCCAAAATGCTCCATTCTATACTGTACCCCTGCATAATATGTGGACGAAAGTTGCCAATCAATTACAAAACAGTTTAGTGTTTAACGATTTGTTACAATACGCATATTGGGGTGATAGTAATACAAATAAGATAAGTGGAGTACAACTAAAACTGCCGGAAGATAGTACACAAAGGGAGAAATTAATAAAGTATGCTCTATTGGCATTTAGCTTTAACTGTTTGCCAACTAACTCTGTGAAGGTAATCGGAGAATATCCAGATACTATAAGTGTAAATCAAAAGTGTTACATAAAACCTGGGGGCACATGTTTTACAAAATCAAATACACCTTTCTCCACTATACAAAAAAACATAAATTTAGAAGAATTAGGCTTAGTGGAAAGTCCTAACCTTGCCCTCTATATTTTAATAAGTCGGACTAATATTACAAATAAACTATACTCATACATTATTAAAGAAATAGAACCGCTTTCCAAGCCTTTCTTAGAGAGGTGTTCGAAAAAGAGTAAATTGGAATTAAAAGACATAGACACCAATAAGCGTAAATTGGAATACGTGGAAAAGACTGTTGCAGTAAGAGAGACATACAAAGCACAGTTGGCTAAAGAATAAGAAATAAGGGAAAGAGAGGATAAATAAAAATATTACTTCCTGCGGTGTTGGGAGGATCTAGAGCATTATGGACATTACATAGTATATGCGTTTGTAGTAAACAATAAAAACAAGTTTACCTATGTGGGGGTATTGGCAGAGAAATATGAACAGAGAGGTATTAAAGGTATCTGTAAAACTGTGTTTATAGAGATAAATAAGAATAGGGAAGGTTATAACGTACGCAAATCAAATCAAAATATTCTTTATTGCCATAGAAACAAAATTACATGCATTGGCTTGCGTCACAGAAAGGTAATTATAGTAAGAATACAATAACAAAATAACAATGTAAGAACCATACAAGTAAGATCATGAAGTAGCATATCTAACACTAATGTAGTCATCTACGGAATAAAAACACTTCAACAAAAAGGACTTAAGCTTTCTTTCAAACTGAATGTCATCCGATTCAGTTTTAAGGATATCAGGTAGAGCATTAAATAATATTGTTGCATTATAGTATGTATGGATTTTAAAGAAGGAAGTACTGTGATAAGGAATATTTAGTTTGTTTCTTTTTCTGAGGCCATAGTTAGATTGAGGGACAAGGGAATTGAAAACACTGTGGTTCAGCTTTAAAAAAAATCAAAGTTTGATAAATATAAATACTAGGGAACGTGAGAAGTTTTAGTTCCCTAAAAACGGTCTTGCATGATTCCCTCCTTCGAAGACCAGCAACAATTCGCACTGCCCTCTTTTGGAGGACAAAAATGGGTTTGGTTATAGATCGTTCTGAACCCCAGATTGCGACAGCATATGAAATATATGGAAAAATCAACGCGTAATACGAAGTAAGGAGAACCTCAGTATTTGTAAAGAAAGCAAGTCTACGAAGTACAAAAATCCCAGAACATAACTTTCGTGCGACATCGCTAACATGAGCAGAAAATCTAAGATGTCTATCAACATTTAACCCCAAAAACCTAACATTGTCATTGGAGCATGCTTCATCGGCCAAGATAGTCAGATTATCATTACGCTTGGCCAAAATTGAGAAATCAATTACAGAAGTTTTGTTAGCATTGATAGCCAAACCATTTTCCCGAAACCACTGGACAATCATATTTGACTCAACAAAGCTATTGACCTCCATGATCTCACGACATATGCCATCCACAATTATTGACGTATCATTAGCAAACAAACACAACTCAGCACCTCCCACACAGCTCTTCAGATCATTCACATATAAAATGAACAGAAGAGGACCGAGTATTGAGCCTTGCGGAACCCCTGCATTAACAATTTGTACGACAGAGTGGCAATATCTCATAATTTCTGAATCAATGAAAGGTATTTCAACCACTTGCCTCCGACCCCTCAAATAGGACAAAAACCATTGGTTTGCTATCCCACGTACTCCAATAGCTTCAAGCTTCTCCTGAAGACGATCATGACACACCATATCAAATGCCTTCCTTAAATCAAATAAAACTCCAGATGCATATCCAAAGCTATCCAAAGCATTGACTACCTTGTCGATGAGCGTGAACATAGCACTGACAGTTGAGCCCCTCTTAACAAAGCCGAACTGGTTCTTGAATAAAATATCATTGTGATTAATGAATGACCACAATCTACTTATAACTGCCTTCTCAAATACTTTTGAGAATGTTGAAGAAATGGAAATAGGGCGGAAATTATCAAGTTCATCTATTTTCCCTTTTTTATGCAGTGGCTTTACAACCGATAACTTTATAAAATCAGGAAAAATTCCTCTAGTAAAGGAAAAGTTAATCAAATGAACTAGTGGATCGACGAAAAGATCACAACATGACTTATGGAGCTTTGATGATATACCATCAATGCCAGATGACGACTCTGACTTTAAATTCATGATAATATCAGTAACCTCACTCCTGGAAACAGGTGACATGAAAAACGAAGTTGAGCTACCACCAGGATGGCCATTAGAAAAACAATTAGACCCCTTTGGGACTACATTTATAAAAATATCGTTAAAAATATTTGAGATTGACTTCGGATCCCTAACAACAACTCCCTTCTTGTCTTTGATGGACCGATGAATGTTACACACATGTTTTTTGACGCCTCTATGTTCATTTATTACATCCCACACAGTTTTCACCCTATTAGAAGAGTTTTGAATCAAGTTAAATACTTTAGTTGACTTGGCAGCCCTAATACTTGCCCTATATTGCCTTTTTAACGATAAGTAGTGCTGCCTCCTTTCATCCGAAGATTCCAAATCCTTGGTGAAATAGTACCACTGAAAAACCAAGTCACGGAGTTGTAACTGATCATTATCCAAAGCGACCTTACTGCACGTTGCACGCTGCACGTTGTACTACCATACACAGTGCATAATGGCGATTTGGACATTATTTACCAACCTACCAACGAGCCACTTGCAAGCTTTAGCACTAACGGAACCGCAACATTTTACGGTAATTCGTTTCCGGAAATAGAAAACTTAAGTTTCAGTAATAGTGTGTGGGATACTACAGAGGATGTTGGACAAGAAGATATAGATATGTCTAATGCAATGTTAATGCAAGGTATTAAAGGTAATATTAAATTTAAAGAATGTAGTAGATTGGAGGTTTTGGAAGATGGTACTAAAGTATTAATAAGCGCTATCAAACAAGTGGAGCATAGAGGTAGAAAACGGTATATTGTACAGTTTGAAAATATTCGTAACCTTTATGTCTCCAACCACTGGCTGGAAAACGAGCTAGAAAGTGGAAAGTTAGATTTTAACTACAAAATTAAAATTAAGCTGAATAAAATAGATACTGCTCCTAACAAGCAAAAAGAATGGTTGGTGTTATGTGTATAGCTGTTATTGGGTTTAAATTTTTTTTGCATATTAGCAGTTGTACAACAACAAAACACATAGTATTGTGGCATCGAACAGTCAAGAAGTCGACATTTGGTACTATATATTAATTTATAAATAAAAGTTAAGACTTGGCACATAATTATATGCATTTACACAAAGCCCAACAACATATATATTACTCAATTGCATTGGTTAATAAACAGAAAACTATTTTGCAAAAATATACAACATATATTTAACATCGAATTATGGAATATTTTATTGTAATTATAAATATCGTATTACAAACATATGCGAAAATTGGACAGTAAACAAATAAGTTGTAATTTGGCAGTAATTTGCAAGGTATTGTTAAAATTAAATTTGTAAATGATAGGTGGTTTATGCATTAGCTGAGGTTAATAACACAATTAGCAGACAATTTGGACCTTAAACAGTTAGTATTTTTGGATGCCCAAAAACATCGTATTTGGAAATAATATAATTTTACATATTTTTTTTTAGTGGGAGTCTAAAACATATCTAGAAATATGTCAAACCTAATGGTAGATAAAGAAATTGGAATTTATTTACAAAATATTGTTTAAACTACATTTTGGGGTTATTGGTAGAATATACTAATGCATTAGCTTAGGACAGTATCCAAATTGCAGAAAAAACCATAGACACCAAAGTTAGTTTTTCCCGGATATTATATATACATTATTGCATTTGGAAATAATATATGTTAATTTTATTTATAATAGTTCGGGGCTATACATGTTCATATTACTAAATATTTTTAAATTTTTATAATTTCCCCTATACTAGTATCATGCACGTTTAAAGTTTTAAGTTAGTACCTCAAGGGGTTTCTAAGGAATGCTGTATTGATTAAAAACACATACAGAATGCACAATAGCATACAATGGCAAACATACAGCAAACAAATGCAGATTTTTACACACAAACGGGTAATGGAATGAGATAGTTCCTATGTAGAAGTAGTCCTATAATAAAGTGAGAAAGTAAACGCAGCTAAAATAAAGTAACAGTACAAAAAGCAGAGTGACTTTTTTTACAAAATAGTCACTAAACAAAAAGATTAATGTAGCATATATACAGCACTATTCGATGATATAATCATAATATTCTCTGTAGTAAACATAACCAGTTAACATCGCGATTGCTGCCTACTGCTGCTTCGCATTTCCTGCAATTTTTATTGGAAACAGTTTAGGCAGTGCCGTAAACGAATTCGATGCGACGGGACCCCGAGTTTCACAGCTGAGAAGCGACGGGTCCACCGGTGGGGGAAGGCGCAATGCTTTGTGTGCTGAGCCAGTGTGGTTCAGCCATTTGGAGGAGAAGGTTGATCTGTTACCGCATTGTTAGTAGGGTATATTGGACACTCCGACCCCAGGAGGGACAGGAGGGCCACCCCCCCCCCCCGAGCCCCCCCCCGCGAATTTTTTTTTCGCGAATTTTTTTTTGCGAATTTTTTTTTTTGCGAATTTTTTTTTTGCGAATATTAACCTAACCTAACCTAACCTAACCTAACCTAACCTAACCTAACCTAACCTAACCTAACCTAACCTAACCTAACCTAACCTAACCTAACCTAACCTAACCTAACCTAACCTAACCTAACCTAACCTAACCCATCCTAACCTAACCTAACCTCGGATCAGATTTCTGATTGCAGATTCTTGTTCGTCTAGTCGAGCCGAGAAATTTGAGTACCCACAACGTACATTTGGACGATGTGTGGGGGGGGGGGCTATCTCGGTTACCATAAGTCGGATTTGAATTCTGATTGCAGATTCTTGTTCGTCTAGTCGAGCCGAGAAATTTGCATACCCACAAAGTACATTTGGACGATGTAGGGGGGGGGGCTATCTCGGTTACCATAAGTCGGATTTGAATTCTGATTGCAGATTCTAGTTCCTCTAGTCGAGCCGAGAAATTTGCATACCCACAATGTACATTTGGACGATGTTGGGGGGGGGCGGGCTATATCGGTTACCATAAGTCGGATTTGAATTCTGATTGCAGATTCTTGTTCGTCTAGTCGAGCCGAGTCATTTGAGTACCCACATCGTACACTTTGGATGATGTTTACAACAAAGGGGCCCGCACCACACTTTTGATCTTTTTTTTTTTGCATTTTTGGAATCTCCTCGTCAAGCCGAGTATTCTCAGTACCCACATGACATACTTTGGATAATTAATACAAGAGTTGAACAGGGTAACGCTACAACCAACAGAGCTAGCCCATCAGCGCTTGCGGTCAATTGAACTACCAGTGAATGCAAATTTTAAGGAGAATATAATTGCAATGCTTTGAACATATACTGCAAAGGGGGGTGTATCGATACACCCCCCTTCAAGTACTCTGCACCGAGGCAGCTGTTCGCACAACCGACTGACGCGTCCAGTCTACTGTCTGGGAATGCGGATGTTGTAATTTGATACCTCGACTGGAGGGTGCAGGTGTTCACACAAAAAACCGACAAGTCGAGACCTGTCTGGGAATGCGGATGCTGTAATTTGATACCCCGACGGGAGGGCGACGCGACCCTTCCAGGAACCCATTATAGTCCGCCCGTATCGAGTTCCATTAGAGCAGGGTGGTCTTTACCCCAGACAGCGGTTGAGAGTTTTTGCCCCGACCTTCTCCGGAATCCATTAGTGGGGATATTCACCCACATCACCAGCCCTCCCTCAGTTCAGTTCGAGAGTTCAGTGCGTGAAGACGTGTTAGTCCGATCCTGTTCCGTTCTACGCGATTTGTGTTAGTTGCTGATTATCATCATTTGCGATTTGCGATTTGCGTAAAGCACCTTTGAACTATTTAAAACGTACGTGTTGTGCTGTATTGTTTGTGATTATCAAAACTTATAATCCATATTAAAGATGAACGCCACACACGTTTGTACCATTTGTGGTTGTATTTTCGTGCGTAGAAACAATTTGGTGCAACACCACATCAGATTCCACGGCTTGAGACCACAACTACCACCACCAACACCAACGCAGCAAGGTACGTTTTTTGCGTTGCATTATTGTTTTAATCAGACCTAAATGTTAGTAATATAGGAATACGCTATGCAATATAACCACAGAGTGATACAATTATTTTTATTTAACAGCTTTAACTATTTAGCGCGAATAGAGAACTCTTTGTTTTTTAAATTTAAAATTACATGACTATATCAATATAATTTAATGTTAATAACTTATGTTATTGCTCGCCCCATCAAGTCAAGTCATCAGAGTACCCACATTACATACTTTAAAAAAAAGGTAAGTGTTAAACATTTCACAATCTAATCGTTTTGTGCGTTTGCAGATGGAGAAGCTGCATGTCGAGCCACATTCGTAGACCGGGGAGCTTTAGAGCGTCACATGGAAGCGAACCACCGAGCCATTCCACCCCGGCAGGTGATTGATGCTCCGCAGACGACTGCCTATGACAACCGACACTCCGATGAAGGTGAGAATCCACATTAAAATAACTTTTTCCCCTTGAAACTAATTACCTTTTTTATAATATTTAACTAGGTACATGAAGAAGAATGAGACCGTGACAACTGGTGTACTATTGATTTAATTGCTAGGGGGGAGATTTTCGCTCCCCCTAACACATAATGGGTTAGGGGGGGATTTTCGCTCCCCCATACGTCAGGAATTGATGAAGAATAGAACAAGAATGAGACCGTGACAACTGGTGTACTATTGATTTAATTGCTAGGGGGGAGATTTTCGCTCCCCCTAAAACATAATGCTTCTTTAGGGTTGGCGCAGCTCAATATTGCAGCTACATCCTTAGCCTTGAACCCCGAATCATGAATGTAGACAAACAGTACAGAAGATTACATTCCCTGTTTGAAAAGTGATATTTTTAATTAACAACTCCATTTTGAAATGTGATTCTTGAGAGAGGGGAATTTGTATCTTTAGTTATCCTAATCTGTTTTTTATTTTTATTTTCAGATGAAGGACCGGGTCCTGGCCACCACACCTGCCATGAATGCGGTCGCCGTTTCCGTCGTGAAGGAAACCTGCGTCGACATGTGGATTCGACCCACGGCAGAGTCCGCAGGCTCATATGCGGCACATGCGGCGCCGAATTCAAGAGGGAAGACAACCTGCGTCGACACACCATGCAATTTCACGGTGATGGTCAAGAACGGAGATTCCCTTGCGCATACTGCGGTCAGGAGTTCAACCAGCTGTTCAACAAGGACCATCATGAGCGGTTCTCTTGCCCGATCATGAAGGACCTGATCCTGAACCGAGTGGCTATGATACAGGATGAACCCCAGCCAGGACCCAGCACGGAGCCACAACCTGGAACGAGCACACACCCGCAACCCGATGATGTTGAGATGACTGGAGCAGGACAGTCAAGCCCCGTATTCTCAATCATTCAACGGGGTTTTCGCAACCGCCTCTTAACCTACCGTCTGCAGCGACCGATGGAGAATCTCGTCACAATCGGAGAAGTGATGGCGTTGTTGATTGTGAGCCTTACGGAGTTGCTTGAGAACACCTTGGTGAAACACCGCAGCATTAAGGTCAACTTGAAGCTGGAGTGTGAATTCCAAAATGTGCACAACAACACCTGCCTGCGCAACTTCAAGACGAAGATGACTCCGCTGACGGTGACCTCGGACCTGAACCAGTACATCACAACAGCTTTTGCGAAGCTTATCAGAGAGAAGGCTGAGTGCGATCATATCGGCTCCGGGTGGACATACCTTCGCGTTCGTGATTTGGAGGTCGGCATCAACGAATACACTCCTCTAGGTGAAGATGGTCGAGCTTGGCTCCCACTGCCTACGTCTCTGGAGAACACCCAAGCAGTCGTCAACGTATCGAACGCCGATGAGCGGTGTTTTATGTATGCAGTCCTGGGAAAGTTTGTTCAAGATCACTCGATAGACCGGCATCGTACACCGACGACATCATCGCCCGATACGATTGGACCGGCCTTCAATTCCCCGTTGCTCTGAAGAGTATCAAGGCGTTTGAGCGGACAAACAACATCAGCATCAACGTCTATGGTATTGATCGCACGTGCGTGGGTCAGAAACCTAACGGACGACCAAAGTACCAGGACACCGTCTTCCCCTTGAAGATTTGTAGGCAGGAGCGTGAAGACCATTGTGACATTTTGTACGTGACAACGGACGGTGATAGTCACTACGCCTACATCAAAGACCTTGGCCGACTGATCCGTCCCCAGCTTACAGCACATATGGGCAGGATATTCATCTGTAAGCGGTGCTTCGCGCACTTTGATAACCGTCCGAACAAGCTCGGTCTGAAAGGTGCACAGCGTCTGGAGGAGCATAGGCGATACTGCTCCGCTTCAGCCCCTATTCGCATGGATTCGCCGAAGAAGACAGAAATCAAATTCAGCCATCCAGAGTTCACCCGACGCGAGCGTTTCACCATCTACGCGGACTTTGAGTGTGCTCTACTGCCGACCGCGGAGATGGATGAACAAGTGGATGAACCGCACGGAGGAGTAGCCACCCACATCCACATCCCATACGCCTTTGCGTACCAGATCATCGACTCGTACGGACTTGAGGAGTTTGAGCCTCGAGTCTACTTCGGGGATGATGCGTCAAAGACATTTATGGAGATGTTGAAAACTGATGTTGAGCGATTGTGGAACTTTCTGTACGAAGCAAGAAATCTGCGCCCTGTCCTGACCCCAGCCAAAACGATGCAGTACAACTCGACAGCGAATTGCTACCTCTGCGGATCGGCATTTTCAAGCGAAGACCCAAAGGTTCGTGATCACAACCACGCGCCGCCCTACGAGTTCCGTGGCGCTGCGCACAGATCATGTAACCTACGCTACAGGGAGCAGCGAGTAGTCAACTGCTACTTCCACAATCTCTCCAACTACGACGCTCACTTCATAGTGCGGGAGTTGGCGGTCGACCCTGGTGATGTTGAGGTGTTGGCTCACACGGAAGAGCGGTACATCGCTTTCACGAAGCGGTTCCTGTTCGACCGAGCAGCGGCACCGGTTGGGATGCAAGGGCGTGGAAAAAGACAGCCAGGATTCAGAGTCAGGTTCCTCGACACCTACAGGTTCCTGGCTTTGAGCCTCGCCAGCCTCGCCGCCGCGCTTCCACCAGCTCAACTCTTGGAGACGAGGAAGAGATTCCCCGAAGACCACCTCTTCGATCTAGTCCGTAGGAAAGGCGTGTTCCCGTACAACTTTGTAACGTCGAACGCCGTGTTGGAAGATACTACGGAACTGCCTCTGCAGCGAGATTTTCACAACGACCTTACCCTGGAGGACATAACGGATGCAGACTACGAGCATGCTCGCAACGTGTGGGAAACCTTCGGTTGTAGGAACCTCAAGGACTACGCTGAGAAGTACCTGCGCTGTGACATTGCGCTGTTGACTGACGTCTTTGAACGCTTCAGGGACACGTCGATGGCTGAATACGAACTAGACCCTGCGCACCACTACACCCTACCGTCATACGCCTGGGATGTCATGTTAAGGACCTGTCGAGTGGAGCTTGATACGATACAGGACTTTGATATGTACCTCTTCTTCGAGCAAGGCATCAGAGGAGGTATTTCCCAGGCGATCACCAGACACGCCAAGGCCAACCATGATGGATGTCGCCCTGAAGATCGACGACCTGAAGAGCCAACGAATCACCTGCTATACTTGGACGCCAACAACCTTTACGGTTGGGCCATGTCCCAGTGTCTTCCACAGGGAGACTTCCAATGGCTCAGCCGCGAGGACATCGCGTCCCTGGACATTGCAGCGTTGGACCCCGAAGGACCCGCGGGCTATGTCTTGGAAGTTGACCTTCGCTACCCCACCCACCTGCACGACCTTCACAAGGATCTCCCCTACTGCTGCGAGACCAAACGTCCGCCAGGAGGGAAATTCAAGAAGCTCGTTACGACTCTGGATGACAAGAAGAACTACATCTGTCATTACAGAATCCTGCAACAGGCGCTGGAAAACGGAGTGGAGCTTGTGAACGTGCATCGCGTCATCTCGTTCCGTCAGTCTCGGTGGTTAGAGAGCTACATCCTAATGAACACCGAACTGAGGAAGAAGGCCAAGACCAAGTTTGAGCAAGACTTTTTTAAGCTTATGAACAATGCAGTCTTTGGCAAGACGATCGAGAATGTTCGCAAGCGAATGAACGCTAAACTGGTGTGTACGCCGGAGATGTTCAGGAAGTACGTAGCCAAGTCAAACTTCCTGGACCGAACCTACTTCAACGATGACGTCGCCATTGTACACATGTCGAAAGTCAATATCGTCCTGGACAAACCGCTCTACGTCGGAATGTGTGTCCTCGATCTGAGCAAGTGGCTCATGTACGACTTCCTTCGAAAGATGAAGAACCGCTACGGCGATCGTCTGAAGGTTGACTACATGGAAACTGACAGTTTCGTGTTCGACATCCAGACTGAAGATGTTTATAAGGACATGTTGGAGCACCTGGACGATTTCGACACCAGTGCGTACCCCCAAAACCATCCCTGCTACAGCCCCATAAACGCAAAAGTCATCGGAAAGTTTAAGGATGAAGCGAACGGTCTTCCGCTGCTCGAGTACCTCGGTCTTCGCTCGAAACTATACTTCATGGATATAGTCGAGTTCGAGGAGAGGACTGAAGATGACGAGTTGCAGGTCATGACGGTGAAGCGCGCCAAGGGAGTCGCTAGAGGTGTTGTAAAACACAATCTAACCTCTGACGACTATCGGGAATGCCTCTTCAATGGCGTGTTGAAGAGAACCATCAACACCAGGTTCCAGTCCCGAAACCACCGCGTCTTCACAGTTCAAGTCGACAAGCTATCCTTGAGCTGTAACGATGACAAACGCTACATCCTTCCGGACGGTGTAAACACACTGCCTTGGGGACATGTTGACGTGCCACCTCAGCCCGAAGACATCCCTCAAGACGATGAAGAGGCGGAGGATGAGGAGCGTTGAGTGGTTGTGTCATATTACCAAAGACCCTGACTTGACTTGTATATTTCCGATTTTGCTAAACCTAGTCATTATTAGTTTGTATCGAGTCTCGTAAAACATAGAAATGTGCTCCTTTTTTCTTTTTGTTCTAGTCGTTAGTTTGTGTCGAGTCTCGTTTTGCTAGCCAAACACAAATGTTCAGGAGCACATACTCGATGTAAAGTATCTATAAGGTGTGTAAATAAATAGCCAAATTGTTCGTATATACATTTGTCTTTTTTTTCCTCCCCTCACATAGTCTTAAGATTCAAAAGTAAACTACCAATTCAAATATCTGACTACTTGCTAAAAGTGTAATTGCTAAAGGAGGTGAGGATATGAATGTTACTTTAGAATCATTGTATGATAGGTATGTCCAAAATTGGGTCAGACCTAGTGTTTTCACCAACACGCGAGGGGGGTGAAAGGGGGGTGTATCGATACACCCCCCTTTGCAGTATGTGTTCAAAGCATTACATTCATCTTTTACCTCAAAATTTGCATTCAATATCTGTTTTGCTCGTTCAATATGTGTCTGTCTGACTAATTGCTAAAAATAATTACTAAAGGAGGCGAGGATGGGAAATAATAAGAATGTTTCTTTTTTATTCTGAGTACACAACTAGTTTATTGATAAAAATGCAAAATTTCAAAACTCAATTGATATACATTTGTGCAAAGAGTCTTCTGATCAGTGCGTCGTTGTGGCCGACAGAAGAGTGTTCAAAGAGCTGCACAAAGTCCTTCATCTTCATGCCGTAGTGGGTGCGGCAGTACAGGAATACAAGGCAGTATTGACCGCAGACCAGAGTGTTGTCACTTTGAAGGCGATGCTCGTTGTACAGGTAGCGACGAGCGTTGCGTCTCAGGAATCCTTGGTAAAATTGAAGATGTGGCGGTTGACCGTAGCTGTCAAAGAATTCAATTATTCCTCCTCCTTTGTTAAGGTTGAAAGCGACCCAGTGAGTGCCGTCTTCATTGTGTGGATCAGTGTTCACAATCATAGCAGTAGATGGTGAAATATAATGGGGCAATTGATCCGCAGCGTAGACACCAACATTCTGTACGGGCAGTTTAGCCATACACTTTTGTATCTCTAAGGTATTCATTCTACTGTGTCGACGCCACAGTCAGTAGTAGGAGTAGTAGTACTAGTAGCAAAACAAAAGCAGGAACTGGTATCACTCTCACCATCGTCAGCGTAATTATCAGCGTCAGCGATATTTGTACTTAGATGTAACCAACTGCGTAATGTGATGCAATTGGCTAGAGCGCATCGTGTGTGAGCTGTTCTGTGGTGGCGGCATCGCACTGCGTTTGTTGATAGTAGACTGTTGATTGACGATAGTGATCCGCAGCCATTATCGTTGATATCCATGACATTAGTAGTACAGTGATCCGTGATGAAATTGTATCGTACAAACTCTTTTTTCTCAGCACCTTTGACGTAGACAATCGGTCGTTTGGCGATACATGCACGTAACTTTTCCTCTAGCACATGATACCAGATATCACCTTGGTCCCATTCCAATCCGTGACAGTGTTTTGTGAGCCAATAGCTTTCACGCAGTTTCTCTTGTGATAGGAAATCTCGACTGAATGGTGGTTTGGCGATATGATGCATTAGCAGTGTTCCACTGACCAATTCCAAGACGCACACTTCCTTCAGAATGTAGTCATTTGCGTTGTCCTTGAAACATTGAAAATCTACAATAATTGGAGATGCTAAATTTTTACGCGGTACTCTGCATAAACGATCCATCTTGTGCGAATGTTGGTTGTTGACTGAGGAGGAGGACGATGACGCCGCCGCCGACGATCTAACCACCAAAGTCCGCAGACACGTTGCGATGACGATCGATTTCTATGACGTTGTCAAACTCTGCGTATACCAGACAGTTGACAGTCTCTGTGAGCCCCGTGTCGAAAGCAATCTCCATACGCACACTACCGTTGCGCATTAGGTTCCAATGAGTCGTGTCGCTTGCTGACATATCAGGTGTTAGATCGAATGCCATCAGACAGTATCCATCGTCGTAATCGTCTCTATTTATGAGATTACCAGCATCGCTAAAGTGTATGCCGGAGCCTGAAAACAGACTGTGATACGCCATCACGTATTTTCCCTTGCCGGTTTCGTAGTGTGGTTGTAGCGGTTTGGATGGCACTTGTTCACCGTCCACGTACAGCGAGAAGTAGTTGGTTTTGAAATTTTGAAAGTTAAATGGATTCGTTTTTAAATCGCCATTATAAGCGGCGTTGGTGACCAGTCCGACAATGATTCGTTTCGGCACTTGACCTAGAAACACATTGTCCAAAGTTTTGCTCCTCACTCCAAACGGTAGTGTGAATGTTTTCAATTCCACTCTAGTGATTGGGTATTTAGCTGTGCCGGTCTGAAGCGTTTTGCTGTGCGCCAACAGTACAGTGGGGCTAACTATACACCTTCGTATCCAGAGATTCGCATCAACAATGTGCACCTTGTAGTCACCATCATCCGACATAATGGAGAAGGAATCTTTTGATCGGATCAGTTTAAAACGCAGTTCCACACCGTTCAACAGGAACTTGTTCTGATTACACATGTCCACATGTAGGCGACCGAGCATATCGATTTCACGACTTTTATTTGTCATTTTTCGTCTCGCCTTTAGTCCATCGTTATCGTCCAGAGTATTGTCCATGTGGCCGGCATCGTCCGCGTTCCACAATCCACATGTTAAATGTGATTTCCTAGCATCATATCCGTAATTCAGCAATGTTTCAATATACGCTCGATATGCATAAGTGTTGTTTTGTGGTGTGACCAGTTTCTGATTCATACTCATATCGACTTGACTGAATAACGTGTGCAGCCAATTGTTGACTGGGCCAATTTTGTTCGATTCATCGGCATCTGCGATTGCCGCTCCTGTCGACTTGACAATAGACGCTGTAACTTCCAACATTGTTTGCGAAAGATCGGTGTATTCTTCGCCGTTGCCGGGCACAACAAACTCGATGGGCGAATCATCAGTCAGTGTGGAGATTGGTTTGTACTGAATCCATTTGCCGCTCTCGATACTGGTCTGCGTCGGCGGTAGGGAGAATAAGTCCAATTCCGTCTTGACGCATTCACACGACTTTTGATGTAGAAACGACATTGCTAGCGTGTGTGTTAATTGAATATATCACGTACGGAAGTTCTCCTCACTGCTTTCCTCGTCTTCCTCGTCTTCTTCCTAACTGTCCTTCTCTTCTTGCTGCTGCTCATGGATGACGACGACGACGACCTTCCTCGAAGGAGTTTCGTCAAAGACTGCGGTGTGACACGACGGCCGCCGAACATGGCGCGCTTCGCGTTCCTCTTACGCGAGAGTCTCGCGTTAGTCTTTCGCGCAGGAGTAGCGCGTCGGTGTTTCGCGGTATTCTTTCGCGTTACGTGACGGTGTTTCGCGCGAGAGCCGCCGCCGCCACTTAGCACACGTTGAAGTTTGCCATCCGCCCTGCGTTTTAGCGAGTCTGTAAACTGGCTGAAATGATCTCTAGCGGCTTCTTTGGGATCCCGCTGGTGCATGGCCATGTCGCCCAAGAATCCAACACCGGATTTCAACGCCTCTTTGGCCACAGCAGAGGCTCCCGACTTGAGCAGCGGTGTGATGGTGCGGAACATACCGCCTAGGAAACTGCTAATTCCATGTCCGCGCTGGTAGGGTGCACCGCGAAATACCCTATCGATACTGCCGCCGGTCTGCTGCAACTGTTGGCGACGGTAGTAAGCCAAGTAGGGATCGTTTGTATTCATAATTGCTGAGCTACTCTTTTGAAATGAAGCTTCACGTACGACGTCCCAAAGAGGAATGACGCTTTTTTACTAGCGTGATCCCTTAGGTCAATATCGATCGTTTCAAATGTTCCTTTCATAACTGGCGCATAATGAGGACTGATGAAATGCACAGTCTTATGCGCGCCGTGTGTGTAGTTATCTCTGTCAATGTTGATAATCTTCAAAAGCGGCGCTGTAGTGTCGCCAATCAGCTGCGGTTCAATCAGATCACAATACACGTACAAGTGTGTCGGCAGTCCCATAGTCAGATTTGGTGGCCATATCGCTGTGAGGTCATTTGTCAAAACGTTCTCGTACGGATCGAAACCCAACTGGAGAGACAGCGCTTCGGTGAAATGCACTTTGCTTATACCGTCTACCATTGTCGTGATCTTGACTCTGTCCTGCTCTTTGTCATACTCAAAGTACAAGTACTGGGTTACATCCTTCGCTTTATTGATCATTTTCAATAAATCGGTTATGTTCTTGTAATAACCGGGTTTCATCTTTAGCATAATGTGCTCGACGCTGAGTGTGACGGGAATACTCGGCAGAACGAGTTTATAGTCGAGCCAAATACACGATTCCTCGTCCACAGTCATAAAGGAGCATGGATAATGCGCTTCGACCAAAGCCATCTCCCACTCGCCATCGCCTTCTAATCGAATTTGTCTCGGCAGATGTGTAGTGTACTTGGACACTGTGTTTTTTGGAAAATAATCCTTTGAGCTGTTGCTGGGCAATGTCAAATAGAACTGGTTGCTATTAGGCATTTTGCAAATCTTGCGCTCCTACCCAAGAATTGAACTCGTCTCCGTAACCTGCCCACTTGACGAAATAACGCTTACTGCGACCACGACCCTTAGCGGCTAGTATTTCAGCAATCTTGAACAGATGGTCGTTGTATATTGTCACTTTTTGTAATTCGTATTCGTAAAACTGACCAGTCACTTGTTCACCGTTGAGATCCGCCAAAGTGTACATTGGTAGAGGCATCAATGTGTTTACACGACGCACCACAAACACTTCTTTACTCCAATTAGTCTCGTAACCTTTTGCGAATGTACCCTTCTCCTTAGATATGCGCACTGTGGTGCCAACTGTCAGTTTTGCCTTAACACGACGCGGTATCTTACCGAACATGCGACGCCATACCTGATGCAATATTCGCTTATTGTCAACAGTCACATCGACTGGCCGTATTCTGTTGCCTAGACTCTTGTGAGCGCTGTTGTTGTATGCGCTAACCAGTTTGTCCAACACATCTACGTAACGATATGTGTTTTTGTAAGTCAAATATCGCCACATGCGTGTTTTCAAAGTGCGATTCACGCGTTCCACTACGGCCGCTTTAACATCTGGGTTATGTGTAGTGACATAGATGATTCCGTATTGTTTGAATAACCTTTTCGTCTTGGCACCGGTGAATTCAGTACCTTTGTCGGTTTGTAAACAGCGAGGTGTGTCGGTCGCTTCGGCAAATATCTCCTCGAAAGCGTTGGCCACTTCAGCTCCTTCTTTCCGCCTCAACGTCCGCACATACAGGTGTTTGCTAAACACGTCTATTACAGTCAGTAGGTAGTTGACGCCGTCGTTGTGTTTACTAAGACCACGCATATCGTTCAAGTCCGCTTGCCACAATTCAAATGGACCATACACTATGTAAGGATTGCGCGGGAAACGCTTGCGTGTCGGTTTGTGCAATGTGTAAGTGTCCTGTGTTTGTAACCATTCAATCACTTTGCGTTTTGAAACTGGTTTTGCAGCTCGCGCTAAAGGAGCTACACCGCCATACGACGAAGGTTCGATGGGATTGTAATACAAACGCTCCATAATACTGAAAACCTATCCTGTGTACGTTTCCCACTTGTCCAAATTTGACGACGGCTTGTTTCTAGTTAGAAGATCAAACTGCCCTGTCGGTGTAGATGTTACACGTTTTCCTCTTGCCGATCGAAGCCGATTTACTAGCGGTGTTCTCAGTATTGATTCAGTTGATGTGTCTTCCACGTCATCGTCTGATCCTTCTCCTCCTGTGAATGATGATCGATATTCGGCATTTATTTCCTTTAGTGCTCTTAGATTATTCATATAGTCCTTTGGCACGTTCATCGCTTTCAATGCCTTGAGCACTTCCCGCCATCCTGGCGGTATGTAATCACGCATACGCACCTTTACTATGCAATTTAAGATATCCACTAGATTTGAGTCTGGGATTTTTACACCGTTGATGTACACTGAATAGCCACTGTCCCAACTGATTAAGCTGCCGTCACGTTTCATGAAACGTAAAAGATTGCGGGCATCAGATCTGTAAGTTTTGGAAAACGTTTCCACAATCTCTTCCACTGGACCACCTTCCGCAGCGGGGTGCGATCGTTGACTATGTTCAATCCCACCCGTCTCCACGATTGGTATGCTAATCGGTTGGCGTCTATTCTCTGCAATATGCAAGAAGCGATGTAACGCTTGTTTGTACAATTTCCACTTTTCACTATCGTCCATACGTTTGTTATTCAATATTTGTTGCATCTCCGCGTCGAGGCTGTTTTCACTGGATAGATTAGTCGGTCTGTTATCCGTAGCATTTGATTGCAGTCGATCAATCAACTCTTGCGGCACAACTACCATCTTCTTTGCATGTTCCATATTTGCACTAATGACTAGCTACTTTTCTAAAGTGTAACTTCACGCACGACGTTCCAAAGTGGAATGGCAAATGATTACCAATGTTATCTCTTAAGTCAATTTCCACACTGTCAAAAGATCTATTCATAACAGGCACATAGTGCGGATCGATGAATGATGTTGATTTATGCAATCCGTATACATAAGTAGACGTGGATATATTGACAATTTTCAATAACGGTGCGACTGTATCGCCGACCATCTGCGGCTCGACTAAATCACAATACACGTACATGTGTGACGGTAAGCCAAGACGAATGTTGGGCGAACGGATGCTTTTGTTAACTGCATCACCTTCCAGCGTCAATTCATTCGGATCGAACCCCAATTGAAGCGCTAACGTTGGACTTAATGTAATTTTTCCAACATCAGTCCCCATCGATACTTCAATGAATTTGTTGTATGAGTTTTCAACGGTGAACTTTACACCAAAAGTAATCGCTAGTTCTTGTGAATTGATATGATCACACAATTCTTGAATATTTGCGTAATCACCAGTCTTCAATTTAATTCTGTGGTTTTGTTTTGGAGTAGCAGACACTACCGGTGTTACATCGGCAGTGCTGTCCATAACCCGCGCCAACGCTTTTATGTTCACTTTTGCTTCCTCTTGCGGTTGTATGCAAATGTCAATTGTTTCGTCATTACCGACAGATAGAAATGTCATTGGATAGTGCGCTTCCACAAGTGCAATTTCCCAGTCGCCAGCGTCCAGTTGAATAGCTCTCGGCAAATGTGTTATATAATTTGCAACTGTATTTTTCGGATAATACTGCATCGAACTGTTGCTGGGCAGTGTCAAATAGAACTGATTGTTGATGCCAGCCATTTGTATCTACTCAGTGCTGCTTGTAGTACTGCGCTCAAAAGTAATGGTATAAAGATTCCACCGCCTTTTTGTATGAGATACTTTCGTTTCTTTGACCAGCCTTCGCCGCGTTTCACCAATCGACGTAGCGTCGCCTTGTGTTTGCTTAGCTGACTTTTACTCTTCTTCACCAGAGGAACGTTACCTCGCAACACGTTGTATGCGCACTCACACACTGAGTGAATGCGGCTCTTGTCACACACCTTTAACAGTGCCTTCCGCTCCTTGGGTGTTGCGTGTATGAAAGCCGTAAGCAGAGCTGCGTCCTTCCGCAAGCACGACATGATTACTACTGATGGCGAAATTACCTTTTCTTTGGCAAGTACACATAGTTGGTAGAATCGTCTGGAAATATGCAACTTCGTATTCGCATATTTTCGTCTGTTGATTGTTTCAAGTCTATCAGTAGGTGGCCGTGTGGATTCCTAGTAGCGTCAGCGTACGCCTCCTCGATGAATTTCGGGCTGTCTGGATATATTTGTCTGGCCAAGTACCTAATCTGAACTCTATCTCTAGGATTCTTAAAACACACAATGTAATGCGCATTCAGTGAGATGTCCCTCTGCCCGCGTCCTTGATGAAACAAATTTTGTGTAATGAAAAACACACTAATGTTGCGATGATGGCAACCTTTTGTGAAAAGATCCACCACACGGTTGTCGGCCTCACGCATCATATCGTCTATAATCACAAGTATCGGCTCGTTACCAGAAAAATCCTCCAAGTTTGGTAGACCTTCTATGTGGTTAATGGTGACATTTTTCGAGTCACCACCACCACCACCACCACTACCATAATGCCAGTTTATACTGGTAAATGGCGTGTCACACATTTCTGTAATGTGTTTTATAAACTTTGACACAAACTGAGACTTGCCACAACCCGAAGGTCCCGCCACAATGGCTGAGAACGGATGTTTCCACATCAAGCCCATGATTACTACTGAGCTACTAAACACCTCACAGTTACCATACTCACACTCTTAAACTTACTACCAAAGGATATTTTTGGGGTTAAGTGAAATAAATAACACAGTGGTTATGTTCTGAACGTGACTATAAGTATTGACTACGAAAACTAATTTACAAAGGTATTAACAAAATCTTCAAGTCTTGCTTTACATAAACTCCAACGGTGTGAATCTGCTATTGGAACCCCTCGGGCTGCGCTTCACCAAGCGAAGGCGTTCTCCAAACCCGCTGTTGTAGCGCTCGATGTCGGTGTTGCTCAGGGCCTCGTTGAAGCGCCTAGGCAGGTAGACTCGCAGAAAGAAGTCATCCCCGACCTGCCCCTCCAGGATCACGATGATTGTCTCGCCAAAGGGTGTGGTGGCTCGCTCCATCGCAGTGATGAGATAGCCGCATTCCTCTCGGAGATCGGCTATCCTGGTGTAGAGCGGAGAGTCAGACTTGCAGTTGTTGAGGGTAGCTCTCAGGTCCGCGGTTGCTGCAGTGCCGTTCACGCCCGGAAACTCTAGCTTGAAAGTGCTGCTGCTCGACATCTCTAGTAGTAGTAGTTGGAGTAGGTCTATGTGAGGTGGTGGTCTGGTGGCGAATGATGCTCAATCGGGCGGGGCCCCGCCTTATAAACCCTCGCCGCCATTTTCTTCTACGTGGGTGGTCCGAAGGGTCGGGCGCAGGTGTTCACACAAAAAACCGACGCGTCGAGGTATCAAATTACAACATCCGCATTCCCAGACAGTGGACTGGACGCGTCAGTCGGTTGTGCGAACAGCTGCCTCGGTGCAGAGTACTTGAAGGGGGGTGTATCGATACACCCCCCTTTGCAGTATATGTTCAAAGCATTGCAATTATATTCTCCTTAAAATTTGCATTCACTGGTAGTTCAATTGACCGCAAGCGCTGATGGGCTAGCTCTGTTGGTTGTAGCGTTACCCTGTTCAACTCTTGTATTAATTATCCAAAGTATGTCATGTGGGTACTGAGAATACTCGGCTTGACGAGGAGATTCCAAAAATGCAAAAAAAAAAGGTCAAAAGTGTGGTGCGGGCCCCTTTTTTGTAAACATCATCCAAAGTGTACGATGTGGGTACTCAAATGACTCGGCTCGACTAGACGAACAAGAATCTGCAATCAGAATTCAAATCCGACTTATGGTAACCGATATAGCCCGCCCCCCCCTACATCGTCTAAATGTACATTGTGGGTATGCAAATTACTCGGCTTGACTAGACGAACAAGAATCTGCAATCAGAATTCACATCCGACTTATGGTAACCGAGATAGCCCCCCCCCCTACATCGTCCAAATGTACGTTGTGGGTACTCAAATTTCTCGGCTCGACTAGACGAACAAGAATCTGCAATCAGAAAACTGATCCGAGGTTAGGTTAGGTTAGGATGGGTTTGGTTAGGTTAGGTTAGGTTACGTTAGGTTAGGTTAGGTTAGGTTAGGTTACGTTACGTTAGGTTAGGTTAGGTTAGGTTAGGTTAGGTTAGGTTAGGTTAGGTTAGGTTAGGTTAGGTTAGGTTACGTTACGTTAGGTTAGGTTAGGTTAGGTTACGTTACGTTAGGTTAGGTTAGGTTACGTTAGGTAAGGTTAGGTTAGGTTAGGTTAGGTTAGGTTAGGTTAGGTTAGGTTAGGTTAGGTTAGGTTACGTTAGGTTAGGTTAATATTCGCAAAAAAAAAATTCGCAAAAAAAAAAAATTCGCAAAAAAAATTCGCAAAAAAAAATCGCAAAAAAAATTCGCAAAGTGTCACAGACGAGACCTCGGGGGGGGGGGGGGCTCGGGGGGGGGGGTGCTTCTCCTGACTCCTCCTGGTGTCGGAGTGTCCAATATACCCTACTATTGTTCCTAGAGTGTGTGTGCATCGTACAGTGCCGTTCGTATGCGTTTTGCGGGTGCGACTTGGTCGCCAGCGGGGCAGCACGCTATTACCTGTTTATGTATATAGTATGTACTCAGTGTGGATCACATATATAGTTTAAATAGTTCATATTTAGGCAATAGGTTATAAAGAAAACTTAACTGTGTCGTTTCATCATTGCGGGACTGTGTTGCGGCAAAGGTGTATAATAGTTTTTTGTGCTTTTTTTGGTGCATAGTGCTGAGGGTCCACCGGTGACTGATAAATTTGTACGCTCAAAAACCATCGATAGGTGTCTTGAATTTAGATTATGACACTGATTACCGACTTTTGGACATAAAAGGAATGATTTTATGAAATAAAATTTGTTAGCAGCGTGTTACGTCTTAATAAACATTTTTAGCAATGAATGTGTAAACTACTGCATTTCAATTGGGAACTAATCATTGCTTGGCGATGGCCGACTAACTGGTACTTGGATCTTGGATTCCCGTACCGCTGGGCTCTCTCACCCCTATCTCTCTCCCTACCTCCCCTTCTGTAAGTTGCCTCCTCCGCAGCAATGGCATGTTGCCCTCGCGTAGGTGTATCATATAACTAGGAAACCAATCAACCGTCACTAATGATATGCTCCATGGCATGTCACCCTACACCCTTGAATAGGTACCGTAATTTAACATGGGAAATCTGATGTCCTATTATCAATATGTAAACATTTTTTTAAATTGCTTTAAAATCTCTGCTAAACCGGAAAGATATGAACGGATGTTTAAATAATCACCTCAAATTAAATGAGTATCGTGTGTAACAGATAAGTAACATTGAATACTTTGTCACGATTTCGTTACAAATACTAATTTGATACTGCAAATTCCCCTTTTTATCACACACATTAAACAATTTGCGATATTTTTTACCGCGTCTCTTTGGCTTATATTTTTAATTAAACAGTTTCTGACAGGATTAGTAAATGTACTAGTGATGGGCTATGGCCATACTAGTACTATGGGCTATGGCCCCTAACCTTTTTGAAGTACACATGTAATACTGTAGGTAAACAACAAAAATAAAGACAGAGTTTTACCAGACAATAAATTTGACGTTTAATAGGTTTTCGACAAAATAAAAACTTCACTTTTGATATTGTTATGTGAGCATTTAAAATGGTGCCGACGATTGAGGTCCCCGCCAACTGTGAAGTTGCACTGTGATTCAATTTCTAAGTGATAACAATGAATACAGATCTTATAAGAAGAACACAAGTTGGTTGATGTTGATGTTTTTGTTTAAAGAGTGAATAATTTCTTTATTAGCTTGATACGTGTTGTTACAACTAAACAGGATAAATAAAATACGTCTTACAACACTATAAAGTATATTTACACTTATACTGTACTTACATAAAAGACGGTAAAATATAAACAAAAGATGGTACAAGGTGATCGATTTCAACCAGTTACACCGGTCATCATCAGGCCCAATCAGAGAATGACAGAAACAAGATGGCGAACAGCTTATATACTATTGGCTACCGGAAGTTTATAAGCTGTTTGCCATCTTGCTTCTGTCATTCTCTGATTGGGCGTGATGATGACCGCTGTAACTGGTTGAAATCGATCGCCTTGTACCATCTTTTGTGTATATTTTACCGTCTTGTATGTAAGTACAGTATAAGAGTAAATATACTTTATAGTGTTGTAAGACGTGTTTTATTTATCCTGTTTAAAGAGTGACAACTAGTCACTAATTTCTTGTTTTTATTTAAATTCCTGATAACCAGACTACAGTAGTTTTATTGAGATTTGGTACGAAATCAGTAGACCGCGAGAGGTTTAGTTGCAATTTGTTTTTCTGTTATCGTAATTTCAAATTGCATTGAAATAGAACAAAAACAGAATTTTAATTCTATTATCGATATTTGTACTTAGGACGTAAAAAATATAAAAGCCTACGAATTTGAGTATAATCTGCATCTGTAATGTAGATTTAAGAAACTCCTGTTTTAAATTTAATTGAAATTGTATAGAAATTCACATTTTTAAGTTGTTTCCATGAACGGATTCAAACCCGAGACTGATGAACAATAAAAAAGTGGAAAATACAAGGCGTTTGCGTTGTTCTGAGGTATTATTTGAGAAACATGCTACCTTTGTCATTCATATTGTTAACTGACAAATTTCGAATAAGAACTGTAATTTAACATGTGAAATCCGATTTCTCATTATAAAATCGCCACCTAGGAAACTACTAACTGAGAAATTACGACTTACTTTTAAAGGGGGAGTATTTATACAAATCTAATCCGAATTTAATTAGGATTAAACATACATCCAACTTAGACGTTTCATAAAAATAAGATTTTCTGTTAGCAATCGATATACAAATTGTTCTTAAAATACTTAGAAATATATGGTTTTTTTCACGTATTGAATTTCATATATTTCATTTTATTTAATCAATTTTAAACGTATTGTTCCAGGTCCACTCGGAGAAACCCTTGGTGTTGTGTCAGGTAAATATGCCAACCATCTCAGTCATCCTATTTATTACATTCTTCTATTAATAGATTTGAAAATTCTTCCATAGTAACTGTAATCTTAAGTATTTAATTAATTCGTTATTTATTTACTCTTCCCATTATTTTAAAACATTGCATTCCATCTACCTATATGTTTTCTAAAATATATTTTACATGCTTTCGTGGGCTATAATGTTGATGTGCTTTTAAATACTATAAACATCTTGCCCACAGTGATTTAATTTAGTGGATTTTACCTTTTGAGGTTATTTTAAAACAAACATGGTAAAATATAGGCCAAAATCATAAATATTTCCCTTTTGTTTTTTAAAAGTTTAAATATTACAAATTACACATTTATAAAGTAACCCTGAACTAAATATTTACAGGCAAATAAAATATTGTTGTTTTTAAATATCGAACAGTAAAACCTCAGTAAATTGAATTATAGTCTTACGAGACTGAAAAACAATGAACTAATTGAAAATACAAGGCGATTGCGTTGTTCTGAGGTATTATTTTATAAACATGCTAAATTTGTGATTCATATTGTTTACAGAAATATTTAGAATAGTTACCGTAATTTACATGTGAAATCCGATGTCTCATTATAAAATCACCACCTAGGATACTACTAACTGAGAAAATACGACTTACATTTAAAGGGGGAGTATTTATACAATCTAATCCGAATTTAATCAGGTTTAAATATACATCTAATTTAGACCTTTCATACAAATTAGGTTTTCTGTTTGCAATCGATATAAAAATCTTTTCTTAAAATACTTGGATATATATGGTTGTTTTTAATTATTGAATGTTATATATTCCATTCGTTTTGATCAATTTTACATACATTGTTTTCAATACCGTCGAAAATGTTATCACTACTGTGACAGGTAAATATGAGCAAAATCTCAGTCACCCTATTTATTACATTCTTATTATTCATAAATTTGAAAACAGTGCTTGATAATATCTGGTACAACGGTAAGATATGTTCGGATATATAAACCATCACATAAACAAATTAATTTATCGTTTGAAATAGATAAATAATATAACATTAAAAGAATAATTGGGGCAAAGCTTATGTGACGTTAAAATTTATTTTTATTTTTACAAATCTTTTGACGAACAGTTTTATATGACATGTTCCAGAATCTTCCTTCAAATAAGATCCTGAAAATCTGCGATTTGATTACATAAATTCCAAAATTATTGTTGAAATTGGAATTGGAATTTATACTCAAATATTAAAACGTTAAATTCGCTGGGGGTAATATTGTAAAATAGGATATATCGGTCACTTCATTTAAAAACAAACAGTTTAAAATAATTCTAATTTATTCAATGTTTTGATTTTAACGGAGAGGTTTAACAGTTGTACAGTCACCATTATATCTACGTGCATGCTGTTAAACGTTCTTAATAATAGATATTAATAACTTCTTATTAAATGAATTTCACTTCAAAAGCTCTTAAAAGGATCAAATATATGTTGTATATTTTATATGATATTGATATTTATGTTCTTGTATAAGTTATGTTATCACAGTACTTTTGTATGTTGAAATTTAAAATTGTTAAGGTAATCTGAAGAGCTGTACATAACACAAGTTATTAAGATCTCTCTTTGTAAATTTGAATTAAAAAGTGCAATAAGTCTATACATGTAATTCAATTACAATATTTTTACAAGTTGCAAACTCTGTGTGATATTAATGGAGTACAATTAGATGTAATATATAAATTAGTCTATATATTTTATTATTTATGTCAAATATTTATTTCACTCCAGACAGAAGACCTTAAACGTACGCAAACAAATGTCTTTAAACAAATGTTTTTATACATTAAGAGCGTTAAAAAGTCGATTTTATCTCATGCTAAAACATTCAGAATTATTAAATTATTGTTAATGGCTTTTGATGTTTGTCAGATATGAATTGAAGTCTATGTACTTTCCATAGGTTAACCTTTTTTCGCACTATCAATACTACATTAGTGTTGACAATTTGGTATGCTGCTTTAATTTTTAAATCTTACTGGGCAGTAAGTTATAGTCTTTTAATGTTGATTTACAAATTAATATTATCTATTAGGATATTTAGCTTATTTTATTTTACATAATTATGATTAATCTTTTTATCTTTACCCTTGGGTTACTTATTACCAACTAAAATTTAAATTTTTTTAAACAGTTCTTTCTCACTGTTTTCTTTTAAATATATAAAAAAGGATGTTGGAGTAGTGTGGAAAGGGGACTTTTGGCTCACTTGATTTATGGCTTCCGGTCACGTGACCGGAAGCGCTGCGTCATGAAAGACGTCATCTGAGGCTGAGCCAGTGACGTAGGCGGTTTCGTGACGTAATGAGTGAAAGGTTAAAGTTCAAGGTCACGGGGAGTTAATTTTAAAAAAGTACTACCTCGCACGCGTAAAATCCGATTGTGATTCGATAGTTAATCGATAAGAAATATCGAATGAAAACAATCGAATGAAGCAATCGAATGATACGAGTGCGAGGTAGTACTATTACAAATATTACTTTATTTTATTTACAATAATTCAGTTGTGGCCATCACTTCGCTTTCTGATGAAAGACGGTAGATACTTTGATTCCTGCGCAGAGTCCATGTTGTGTTTTCGACACCTATCTGTTCTGTAAGGTGTTTGCATTTCATTGCTGTCAGGTGGAAATAATACCTGACGGCAATGAAATAGAAACATCTATCAGATCTTGAGTGAAATGATATTGTTATTTTGTGAAGAGCGTCTCGGAGAGCTCGATGTTCACCGGTCGAGAGCCGGAGGTGTACTGACTATTCGCTAGCTAGCGTTTTGGTATCAAACAAAATGGTGGGGGTAAAAGTGTGGTGGGGCGGAGCAGATGGCGGACGGCAGATGGCAGGCGAAGGTGGCAGGCGGCAGATGGCAGCTGGAGCGGGGAGGAAGACTATGAATAAAATATCCATTAGTTAAATCCCATCAAGGATAACGTAATTGCTTCTGTATCAGAGGATGTTGTGGTAGACACTTCTTGTACTTGTATTTGATCAGTCGATTCATTAGTGTCAGCTTGGTAAATATTAAAAGATAAAGATGTGGAAGAAACATTATTGTCTTGTATTTGTGAATCCATGTGTACCGCGCAAGAGCTAGACATATAGTGATGTAGCGTTTGCGCGTAGGTTAGGTACTCGACTCTTCCCCCACCACACCAGTCCCCCCACCATACCAGTCCCCCCACCAAGTTTTACATCGCACAATAACTTTAAGCCATAAATAAAGAAGTTATATAGGCTTGCCCTTGAAAATAGTTATTTTTGGCTACTGCTACACCCTTGGTCGGATCTGAATTCTGTTTGCACCAACTTGTTCCTCTGATCAATCCGCGTAATTTGAGTACCCACTTGGCATATGTTAAACTAGAAATAAAGAAATTATTTAGATTTGACCTTGAAAATAGTTGTTTTTTCGCTGTTGCTGCTATACCCTTGGTCGGATCTGAATTCTGACTGCACCTTATGGTTCGTCTTGCTGAGCCGTGTCAGTAGAGTACCCACTTGGCATATGTTAAACTAGAAATAAAGAAATTATTTAGATTTGACCTTCAAAATAGTTGTTTTTGGCTATTACTGCTATACCCTTGGTCGGATCTGAATTGTGTTTGCACCTTCTTGTTCATTTTGCCAAGCCGCGACAGTAGAGTACCCACATGTTATACTTTGAACCAAATATAAAAAAGTTATTTAGGTTGTTCTTGAAAATAATAGTTTTTTCGCTGTTGCTGCTATACCCTTGGTCAGATCTGAATTGTGTTTGCACCAATTTGTTTGTTTGATCAATCCGCGTAACCTAAGTACCCAACTAAACATTGAGAATAAGCTATCCTTGTACAGCTGACAGAGTGAGTCTGCATTCTTAGGTAGTACTCTAAGAACCGAGAATCTTCTAAGTCCTCAAGGTCATCTGAACATGTTGCCAAAACGGGGAATAGAGCAGTAAGTGATCCTCACTTGGACCACAAACTGCTCTATTCCCCGCTCTGTATTAGGAGAAGAGGACTAGTTTAATGCTCGCAATTATAGGCATAAACCTGATAACGGAACGCTAACCTCTCCCCCGAAAAGTTATCCCCTCCCCTCCCCCCAAAAATAAATAAATAAATAAAAGCAAAATGGTCAGTTAACAACAGTCGCGCACTCTGAAACCGCAAGGACGTTCATCACTATGTAGGCGTCAGAGTTTTACGAACCGAAGTACAATAATTACCTGACCAAGATCCCCTTAAATTTAACCAAAAATAAGCAAACTGATTGAATCTGTTTCTCGTGAGTAAGGGCTAAGATGGGTAATGTCAACCGGTTTACGTGCCGTATTGACACAAGGTCGGTTTGCGCGCCATACCTTAGAGGGGTTAGGAAAAGGATGAGAAGCAAGATACATTACTTTGAAAATAAAGACTTTACCCATAAATATTTAAACAAATGGAACAGTTAAAGTTAAAGTTAATTTTTCAAAAATCAACCAAGGTCGGTTGTACAAAGGTCAACAGCAAACTGGAACCCAGTCGGACGTGGGTCAGTAACGGGCGCCAATCTACTGCGAACCCAAGTTTTGACCAAGGTATGATTACAAGGACCGATTTTATATTTACAAGTTAAACCCCACGGATAAAAATAGGGACACTTTACCCAGTTTGGATCAATGTCCATAAGAAAAGGGAGCTGTAGGGAAGGTACATATTAGTAAATAAAACACTTCAAAAAACCAACACCAAACATTAATTACAAACACTAACTACATTTACTAGCAAACTACAAGCTATAATCTAACAAATAAACTAACATGCTAAAGTAGAATCTTCAGTATACAGGGGTACCACCTCTATACTAAAGATGCTATTACAGACAGCTAAGGCGAACAGCTAGCTAGGCTGCCAGCCTGAAACTGTGAGACTACTGCGGCTAGACCCTCGCTTTTATAGCCGACAGAGGAGCAGGTGCAAAGGCAGATGTTCGTGGGGCAGATGCACTCTACTATATTCGCCGCGCAAAAGTAATTTAATACGGCGTCGACGTAATACTCTTGTATTTTATTTTGTCGGTTCATTTGATACTATTTACCATTTAAACGTGTACTGAAATTCAAAATTTAGGTGTGTTTAAAATATACACGTCCAAGTTGTATTATATACTTTTTTCCGTTGTCCTAGTTGAGCTTTTAACGCTATTTTTTTTGTAAATGAGAGACTCTATTTAAAATAATTATTACTGTAAAAGTTAATTTTTCCTCGATATAGTTAAATAATGATAAAACTACAATTTTTTTTTACCATATTACACTCTATCTAATAAAATTCACCATCAGACACCTGCTCAATATGAAGTTATTTTGATTGTTAGTTATTTGTTTGGTTTAATAGCAAGCGACGTCAACTAAATTATACAAATTGTTAGGTTTTTAATTGATAGGTTTTTATTAAACTGTTGCTACCTAGGTAAGATCAGATTAGTCCAGAGTCCTAGTCCCCTTCCTGGCGGTTTACATAGTTAACCATACAATTATACCTTCCTTGGCTAGACAATTCCGAAATGGTCTCCCCCACCCCTTAACCACAGCATAATTTTAATTTTAACCCATAAATAGTTACTAACATAACCATCGAATTTAATAAAACTACGCCTGAATACGAACACGTCAGGTGAATATTAATTCTAAACGTCATTAATCTGGCAGGTAATTGCAACTTTTAATTCCATCTTGAACCATTTCCAAAAAAAAACATCGTTACAGTTTTACATTTCTAGTGTTCTATTCGTGATCTTTGAGTTAGGTATTTAACGTAAAAGTCTTATATGTCTATAATTTAATCAGACAAATCTCTCATTTATTAATTTTAAAAAACTCAATCAATATAAACATTGTTTCCAATAAATCTAGTTCACGCCAATTTTCACGCACGAATATCGAGATCAAATCGAACTCCGACCACTCCAATAAATCCAATATGCCACGCACGTAAACCAATTACTATTTCTACAACGTAATCAGACAAACAATAATCAAATTCGCCGTGCAAATCAATTAGCATCAACACATTTAACTAAGAAAAATCGCATGTGACATAAAACAAATAAAATTCTCTTCCTTATGTATAACATGGACACTTGCAAGTCCTTGGGCAGAGCTCTGAAGCCTAAATATAAATTCTTGCTCTGTTACGACTTTATACACAAAATTACCATCATATTATAATAAAACACTCATCGAAATTGGTCAACACTATTATTAATTCAATTTGAATATCTGTATTTTTTATTAACTTGATTTTGTGACATGTGCTCTGACTAATACTTTCAGAACATTGACTAGAAATCCGGCATTTCGAAGGAATACTTTTAAAGTTTTGATATTGAAATAGTTGCTAAATTTAATTTGATATATTATGATTAATTGATGTGAAAATATAATAAATCTAATTAATGTGGCTTGGAAGAGAACTTTAACTTGAGATTTGTTTGTTGTATTTTAATGCAACTGACATTTATTTATTTATTTATTTATTTATTTTGTTTAATAGAACACACACGCAATTTTAAACCAAACCCGCTTGAACTTAAGTCCAAGTTGCTTACTGTTAGGATGGGGAGATTCAAGGTTTCATGTTGTAAATGTTGGAGCCCAGAGTAAAATAGTAACAAATTGTATGGTTGTAATTGTATGGATGTATGATATATTCAATAAATTTCTGGTTATTAATTACATTTTTAACTCTTAAAACGATATCAAATAAAACGTACAAGTTTTATTTTATAAAAGCAAATAAATTACCACCACTTAAAAAACCTTTTACAATATACTCGTAGTATAAGTATTTATGGGCCCAATACGTTCAAGGCTTTATATAGAAACATTGTGTTTTTGATATCCAGTGACACTTTATCCCCATGTTGTGGGAGAAATCGGGCAGTTCAATCCTTCTCTTACCATCCAAGGGGAAAGGAGCACAACAAAAATAAGTTGACTAAAAATTGTATTCAAACTAACAATAATTTTTAATCATGTAAATTTAGAAAATAGATAAACAAGGAAACTTATAAAGTTCTTATACATACATTACATGTGGGATAATTAAACTAGCATTACAGTTTAGTACAAATTGTACACATCACAGGAACTACTGTAGATAACTAAAGACCTCTTTGTACAGACAACTGTGATTAGCAAATGCTCAAAAGTACACAAACAACAGAAATAAAAACTCTCAACTAAACCTCCAAACAATCAACATTGTTAAATACATTTCATAATTAAGAAGTGATTACTATTTTAACAAATATTTACAATGGTTTATTCACTAGCTTAAAACACTGAACACTTATCTATATTTACAACACATTAAACTTAAACAATGTTGAATGTTATTAAAAAAAACAGTCATCAACAGATAGGAGAAAAATATTTCAGAGAATAAATCAAGTTAATAAAACAAAAAAAATGCACATTGCTCTCTGAAGTCTAATCAAAAAATAAATATAGCGAGATGGTTTTGGAATAAGTCTTCTAAGAGCATTCCTTAGTCTAAGAGTCCCAACTCCTTAAGGATCAAATGATAGTTTTATTATATATCTGTACTAAACAAAAACAGTTTGGTTGGATGAAAACTATAATTTATTTATTCCATCAATAAAGTATTTTATATTATCAATGAACAATTCTAAAGAAATATCACAGATAATCTGCTACGAAAAAACACTTACTTTTGTCATTTTACATCTACAGACCGCCTAACAGAGAAAATACAAGTAAGAATGTTCATTTCTAGCTTTTTATAGACTATTTAGCAGTCAAATTATATGTTTACCGTTTTTTCAGAAGACTGACAGATATACATATATTACAACAAAATGACTAAAGTCGCCCTAATACACTGTAAATAATTAATTTAAAACAGCATACTACTGAAATTCATCAATTTCTATTTTAAACGTCTTTTTGCTGATATATTTATATTTAATTTTTTATCAAACTTGGCGAGTGGCTTTATGTGATAGTGCGAACCATACGCACTTAACGTAGTATTGAAACTGTTTTGTTTTAACTATAAATTTTGTCTTTTCATTTTTTGCCATATTGAAATCAATTTTTTTATAACCGACGCTTAAATGTAATAACATCTTGGTTCGTATTTTATTTAGTTTTTCCAACAGTTATTTATAGGATATTACTCTCAAGGAAACGATACACAATAATTATCTACATTATAATTGACACGTTATATAGTTCTCGATTTCATTTTTTTTTTTTTTTTTTGCTTGCATTTTCCCGCCGTAACACTTACACGCGGGACACTTCATAAAAAACCAACATCGCCTCAAACTAAACTGCCCATAAAAATGAAACGTTCGCATTATGATCGGATGCAGGAAGCGTCTCAGTTTCCCGCCATTACGCGGCGGCTGGTCGCCGATAACGTTTAATTTCTGCAACGATTACATCATGATTGCTTTTGGTTTTCTGCATGTTTAATGAACCAATCGAAGGTGAAACGCGATTGGTGTTTAACATAGCAAATGTGATAACGTGTCGAATTTCACGAGATGGTAAATTGATTGCAATAACCGGACACCTATTTAAAACGGGGTATCAATCACCCCGCTAGGATTACATTTCAAGAGCACGTTGTTTTAATTTAATTTAATATTCAAATTAAGTGGTTAAAAATATGCTTGCTTAGTCATAAATTGTATTGAATATTCCTATAATTTCTCTATGAAATCTATTCGCTCTACATCTATTAATGATTATTTTTGTGTTGGTCACAAAAAACAACGAAAATTAAAGTACCGGTTATCCTGTATATAATAAATAGTATTTTTATAAATGGGGTAAAAGATACTTGGGATAAATAATATAATAAAATACACATTTTACTATCGTTTACATTTTAAAATCATTTCTTTGTAATTCGTAAATTAAGGGATTGTACAACCTTCTAAAAGTGTGCCAACTTTGCGAAAGATGTTTTAGAAGTACCTAACTATAATAGTCTAAATGAAAACAATTTTCTCAGTAAAATGTAAAACCATGTACTTGGTCAATCTGGAGATATGATATGGATTCATTCCCCAACGTTTTAAAGTTTTCTGATAATGAGTAGGACGATAATAATTGTTGTTTAATAGTCGACAAAGCGAGTTAGTAATTACCAATTAAAAGTGGTAATCGTGATATAATAATCATAAATAAACTTGATATTAAGGTTACTTTCCCAATAAAAACTGTGTTGAACGACTTAATTCAAGGGCTCAGCTGATTATTACAACTGTCGATTGCTTATTATCATAACTATTTACAATGTCTTCACGTTTATTATGTGTCTTAATATGTTAATTCCCTCTTATAGGGAAAATTGTTGTAGTCTTATCCAAAACATATTGTTAATCCATCTTTTACACACATGCTAGTTATTTAAATAAATGGATTCGTTATTGCTACGAATTACAGTATAAATTTGTCCAAAATAAGTTATAACCCTCCGTCGACGGGTTTTATTGGAAGTATGACAAGGATCTTATTTATTTTCCAACATTAGTATTTTATCAAGATTAAATACAAACAAACATTTGTTACATTATTGAAATTTCTATTTCATCCGATATAACTTTCCTGGAAAAGGTTTCCATCATTTTTGCAAAACTCATTATTGTATAAACGGTCAATAAAGCGTAAGAACATAATCGGTCCCGGCACCGGCCCCTGAGATACTCCTACATTGTAGTCATCAACACAAAAAACATGTGGGCTAGGGGATAGAGGTTACAGGCACTTTTTACGGCACTTGTCTTGTCGGCGTCCTCCAGTTTCGATAAATAAGTCTCAACATTGCATCCGCTCTTGTTATGATGTAGTTTGCTTTATTAGCAGCTAAACTGCCCAATGGAACCAGTCCGGAGAATGGAAATTGCGCTGTCTGATTACTACTTCAGTGTAATTATGCGTCTAGGACCGCCCGAGGGTGTGGTCGCGTTTGCGCGTGTGAGAAAACAGGCATGTGTGTGTGTATGTGTGTGTGTGTGTGTGTGTGTGTGTGTGTGTGTGTGTGTGTGTGTGTGTGTGTGTGTGTGTGTGTGTTTTGACTTATAGCCCCCGTCTGACCTTAATACCAATATCATCTTAATTGTCGGATATTTTTTGTTGCAAGAGGGTTGACTAATAAATATAAATACATTATATGGTTTTCCTGTAATTACGGTCAAACAAGTTACACCAAGACCCTAGCTGTTTAAGGCTTCGCTTAAACTAATACTCGGCCTTTGTGATATTCCAGGCTGCCTTGAAACAGCAATCAGTATTAAACCTAAAACTGATTAACCTGATTTTTGCAATTAATATTTGTCCGCAACTAGTATCGGAGTAAATAATACCAGCGTCTGGTCATCTACATAACGCGATACGCCTGTACCATCGTGATGCATGGACGTGTGTTCTCATCAGTGTATTCAAGGAGATGAGCAACTGCGGGAGCCGCTAGGAGCGCTGTTGCATAACCCAGGTCAAGAGCAGCTAAACTGCCCAATGGAACCAGTCCGGAGAATGCAAATTGCGCTGTCTGATTACTACTTAAGTGTAATTATGCGTCTAGGACCACCCGAGGGTGTGGTCGCGTTTGCGCGTGTGAGAACACAGGCATGTGTGTGTGTGTGTGTGTGTGTGTGTGTGTGTGTGTGTGTGTGTGTGTGTGTGTTTTGACTTATAGCCCCCCGTCTGGCCTTGATACCAATATCATCTTAATTGTCGGATATTTTTGTTGCAAGAGGGTTGACTAATAAATATAAATGCATTATATAGTTTTCCTGTAAATACGGTCAAACAAGTTACACCAAGACCCTAGCTGTTTAAGGCTTCGCTTAAACTAATACTCGGCCTTTGAGATATTCCAGGCTTCCTTGAAACAGCAATCAGTATTAAACCTAAAACTGATTAACCTGATTTTTGCAACTAATATTTGTCCGCAACTAGTATCGGAGTAAATAATACCAGCGTCTGGTCATCTACATAACGCGACACGCCTGTACCATCGTGATGCATGGACGTGTGTTCTCATCAGTGTATTCCAGGAGATGAGCAACTGCGGGAGCCGCTAGGAGCGCTGTTGCATAACCCAGGTCAAGGCGGAGCTCATCATCTCTGATGTACAGCGAGCGGTTTATTGACAGTAAGTGTGGTGAGTCGTGTAAACTCACGGTGAAAGTGTTACATGTTAGTTGGTCCTTTTGCAAAAGAAATGTTTGCAACTGATGTGAATTGTGTAAAAAGGTAGCACTAGTTCAAATTGTATGTTCTATATAGTTTCTGTAAATGACAACAGCTTGGTGGTTAAGGAGGGAACCTTGTTTCAACTTAATTTTGGCCATTTGGGTTAAAAACACTTAAATAGCATGGATTAACGTTGTTATATTTTGCGAGAAAAATTAATTAAGTGCGTGTAAAAATAATGGCATAAAATAACGAGAAAACCCCTAAAGCTTTAACTAAATTAGTTACATAGTATAATTAAATTTTAAACTAATTACCGATAAGTATATTGAATTATAATCTCTTGAATGTGGTTAACTTAATACTTACGACTAAAACAGACAAGACTTTACATTTACCAGTATTTTGATTACGGTTAATTATTGTCGATACAGTTTGGCGGTGCCCTCTTGCGTGTATTGGCTTGCAGTTACAACCTAGTTTTTATTATGAATTTTACTATTTTCTTTGTCGCGGAAATAACAAAATATGATTTGTCGCTTTGCAATTCATCTGAAAGGGTATCAATTTATAATAACTAATAATACGAGAATAATATGTGATTTTACTTGGTTTATATTGTGCGACCATTAAGAATCTATGATTGTCAAAATAGTTTTAATTACAAGTTATAATGAATCAACGAATTGATAAGTAATTAGATACAAATTTTATACCGATCTTATTAAAAAAATTGTTCTTCTACATCAATAACTTGAAATGTGAAGGGAGAACGTTAGTTATCTCCATAAAAAAAGTCTGTAATTGATGTTTTCTCGAAGAAAGTTGCATGATCACCTTCGATCCTGATCAGCGCCGGAAGATGTATTTACGAATGACAGCCCCATCTAGCGGCGAGTGAGAAGCAGTACGAATCGCAACTGCTGAGTGGCATGCACCTGGCGGAGGACGGGGTAATTAAGTCGGACCGGAAGCGGAATACGTGAATGGTGGTAACGGTCCTGCAAGTTCGGTAGGTTGAAAACGAAAACGGGGTCAACCCGCGAGCCCTTTCCCCTAAACGAAAGTTCGGTCCTCGTTGTGTGTGTTTTGACAACATCGGGTTGACCAAACACTGTCATTACAGGGGACGCGCATTTTGAAAGTGCGCTCTATCGGAAATGATTGTAATCACTGATCGATGGCTTTCCCCGCTGCTAACCTCAACCTTGGGAACCTCGCAGTCACGGTGCAGCGGGGGTCAAGGTAACTCGGGAACCGACCTAACCCACTTCTGGGGAAATGGGATTCCCCTTGTCTTCCTTACTGCAACGAGGCCTCGTTAGCTAAACGGTTAATTGCAAGGTCGCCGCTTAATTAACTGATTTAATCCCGTGTCGTTTAATTAGATTATACTAGTAGTTTTGGGATTAGCTACTAACAATGGAGTGTACTAAATGTTGTCCTTAATATAATTAACTAATTGAAACTGTTTAGAATAAATGGGAAACGTAAGACAATTATTAATTGTATTGGCTTTCCCCGAAATCATTGCTTTTTCAGGTGATTTTACATTAATAGTCAAATCAAATTACACATCTGATGAAATACCAACACAAAATTTGTTTAACTTGGCACTTTTATTATCTAATGTATGGCCTTAAGAGAGGTTGTATACAAAAACTAATATTTTTCTCCAATTTTCTCACCAATACCTTGGACTTAAGCAAAGAAAGCCATTAATTTATAGTTTATATTATATTTTTCAAAAAAAGCATAATTACATTATAGACCAGTCGGTGTCTCTTTCTCCACACGGGGATTTCGCAGTTTTAATTTCTGACGTTATCACATATACAATACAAAAATTACGTTTACAATAAATTACGTATATAATATTGAATACGTACAATATCGTGTGATATAGTGTGTAATAACTTGTTTTGTCTAAGACTGATCAGTAAAATAAACATATGGACGAATGTGTCTTTGTGTTCTTTTGGTTAAAATCGCAATCTTCCAATCAAATTTCAGCTCGATCGATCCAGTATGCATAATTTATTTGTAACATATATCTAATTGAGAATGGTATATTCTCAGTGGTAACGTTTAACAAAAATACATACAGGTTTATTATATATGTAGTAAAAAGTATTGTAAGTTGAAGTTAAAGCAATTTAATAATACAGAACAATTAGTACTTTCATTTATAACTGTGTGTGTGGTCAGCAGCATTATTCCGGCCTTAATTTATGTATGCAAACAGTTGATAGATACAATTTTGTGATGTATACAGACAAACTAATTAACTTATTAATTACAGAGTGTAAACAATATTTAACAGTTATTAAGTAACTTTACCTCCCAAGGTGTGCAGTTCACTGTCCTTTAACCCTCCAGTACACGCGCGGCTAATAGTAACACCAGTACACTCGCGCGGACTGACAGTCCGCATCTTACTTCTTCGTGAATAACATAAAATTAATCAGTTTGGTATTAACTTAAAACTTAAAAAACACCAAGTACTAAACAATGACATTTATTTGAACTTTTTTTATATGTATACTAATTTTATAAAAAAAAGAACATAAATTTGTTAGAAGTTAAGTCAATGTATACAGAATTTTTTGAGTTTATATAAAGAGATGGTGTGGAAACACTCTTTTATATACCTAATAAAGTTCATATAGCATCAAAATTTCAAATAATCCAAATATAGGTAAATAGATATAGATAAATTTCAAAATAATTACAAATATTTTAGATTGAAAATATCCTGATGAAAACCAATCAGTCAATCGATGGCCTGTTCTTAATCCTCTTGAAACATGACCTTTTGGTCACATGTGGCACACAGATATGAATTCACATGCTGAAGACACACAAAGAACCTACATCCCCTGCACTGAAATCGGGTAGGCCTGTTCTTTTTCCTGTCACAGAGGTGACATCGCCCTCGTGCTTCTTCGTTGCCTGGAGCAGGTGCTGGAGCTACTCTCATGGGCAACCCGACAATTTCCCTCAGTCTTAACTTGATTGTGACCGGAATGTTCTCCTTTTGAGCCCTCAAATGCAAGTAATCCATCAGAATTAGTCAGCAATGTGTGTTGACAAAGTGACGCCTGCGGAGTAATAGTCCGCTCTTCACAGAACACGAACGAACGCCTGCGGAGTGAGACTCCGCGCTTCGCAGGGCAAAAAAGAATGCCTGCGGAGTGTGAGTCCGCGCCTAACTTTACACCCTCGTAGCTCAGGTCCAACTGACGCTAAGATGGTCAAAATACCGCCATTGTCCTTGGAAAGGTAGTGGGGAAAGGTAGATGGCGCGTCATGTCATTCGCTCGTGGATTCACTTATTTCGGCGCGCTTTTTCAAATGTGCGGACTCTGAGTCCGCGGCGCATGTACTGGAGGGTTAAAGTGAACTCTAATGGATGCAAAGCCAACAGTCAAGATTGCGTTTTACAGTTGTTAATATTCCAGATCCCCGCGGCAAGCGAGGCAACCAGTTTGCTCTGGATATGAGTAGCATTTGTAACTTTCCAGACAAGATTAGATTCGTTAGTCTACATGACAAGGTCTAGTGGACCTTTCTGTAACTAGCAGCCCTGACATCAACGTTAACCCGGGCGTCTCATAAGTCTCATCGACCGCTTTCTAATTACATTTCGACGGTTAATGAGCACGGGGTTAAGGTCGCAGTCCAGTGGGCTAGGCGGGGAGTGGCGGCACACTGCAGAAACTAGCCATGAAAGGTCTCAGAGGCCGGTGTGACAAGGCCAATGGTAACCTTTGAATTCCATAGCTTCTTAACAGACTTGTTTATTTTGTTTATAGTGTGCATGTACAACTTTAGAATTTTTAGGTCTTAAAGGGGGACGGTCCACGCCCTTATCTCATCACTATCGCAGCTCGTTAATTTTAATACACGTACATAAAAACTTGATATTTTATCGTGTAAACTAATTAAAGATGTTAGCGTTATTTCGACCTGTTTAGAAGATGTTTCAGTTTACACAATTTGTAGTTGTTTTAGGAAAAAATTCTGACGAGGATACCGGCGATACTATTAAGTCTTGAATGATTGTTATTTGAAAGCCTTTAACGTAAAGAAAGGACTTTTTGGGGGTTTAGTTAACATCCACTACAGGGCTCTCTGGGATTTCAAAGTTCCAATGGTAATCTAATAGAAGACTAGAAATAAATGTAACTGTCTATTAAACATGTCTTTACCCTTTACCCTATGTCTTTCCCTACAGTAGTAGGGAAAGGGGACTTCTGGCTCACTTGATTGATGGCTTCCGGTCACGTGACCGGAAGCGCTGCGTCATGAAAGACGTCATCTGAGGCTGAGCCAGTGACGTAGGCGGTTTTGTGACGAAATGAGTAAAAGTTCAAAGTTCAAGGTCACGGTGAAGTTTTTTAAAAAAAATCTACCTCGCACTCGTAAAACGATTGTGATTCGATAGTTAATCGATAATAAATATCGAATGAAACAATCGAATGAAGCAATCGAATGATACGAGTGCGAGGTAGTACAATTACAAATATTACTTTATTTTATTTACAATAAGTTATGTTTACAATAATTCATGTTTACAATAGTTCCCCGTTGTTGGTTGTCATCGATGTTGTTGATCCGGACGAGTTGCGGCCATCACTTTGCTTTCTGATGAAAGACGGTAGATACTTCGATCCCTGCGCAGAGTCCATGTTGTGTTTTTGACACCTATCTGTTCTGTTAGGTGTTTGCATTTCATTGCTGTCAGGAGGAAAGAATACGTGACGGCAATGAAATAGAAACATCTATCAGACCTTGAGTGAAATGATATTGTTATTTTGTGAAGAGCGTCTCGGAGAGCTCTATGTTCACCGGTCGAGAGCCGGAGGTGTACTGACTATTCGCTAGCTAGCGTTTTTGGTATCAAACAAAATGGTGGGGGTAAAAGTGTAGTAGAACGAAGCAGATGGTGGACAGCAGATGGGCGGCGGCAGGTGGCAGGTGGCAGGTGGCAAGTGTGCGGCAGATGGTAGTCCCCCACTACACCAGTCCCCCACTACACCAGTCTCCCCACCAAATTTTACATCGCACAATAACTAGTTTACATGTGTTAGTTAGGGTTTAGCTCTTAGACTGTCAAGACCTTACCTCCGTAACTAAAAACCTCAATAATGTTTGCGCTTCAACGCTGTATAAGTATAACAGCTACTATGATCTAAACCGGTGCATGTATTCATATGGTTCTTTTTGCGTAGCAAACAACTGGTTAAAAGTGTTTCAACCTCAATTATTCTTCGACGAAACCGCTCATTGTCCACTAAAAGTGTAGACCTTCTGTCTTCATCGTCAGGGAAGTAGAAAGTAGTGTCAAGGGGACTACTGAAGGTCACCTTCCTCATGTTCCTGTAAAACTGCGACATTTTTCAGACCGTCTAGGTAGATGTTCATACGACAAGAGCTGGAAGAATAATGATGTAGCGTTATCGTGTATAATAGGCATCTACCCCCACCACAACGTTACCTTGTCCTTCAAACCATCGTTTTTACGCCACGGATGCTATACTGTTGGTTAGATTTAAATTTAAATTGCACCTACTTGTTCGCCTTGTCAAGCTGCGTAATTGAAGTACCCACATGTTAGACCTTGAACCAAAAACAAAGAAGTTATTTAGGTTTGTCCTTGAAAATAGTTGTTTTTTCGCTGTTGCTGCTATACCCTTTGTTGGATTTGAATTCTGTTTGCACCAACTTGTTCGTCTGATCAATCCGCGTAATTTGAGTACCCACTTAATATATTTTAAACCGTAAATAAAGAAGTTATTTAGGCTTGCCCTTGAAAATAGTTGTTTTTCGCTGTTGCTGCTATACCCTTTGTCGGATCTGAATTCTGTTTGCGCCAACTTGTTCGTCTGATCAATCCGCGTAATTTGAGTACCCACATGACATACTTTGCACAAACTGTGTACCCCCCCCCCCCCCCTCCCCCCCCCCCCTTTTTTGGGTCATGTTCAAGGTCAAGGTCAAGGTCAAGGACCTTGGGACTTAGAAATTTTCACAAAGTGGGCTGCACACAAACATAAGACTAATAGTCTCCTGCCTATGTACAGGCCAAGTCCCTAACTTGAAATGCTTAGGGTGGTCCTGAAAAGGACCGTTTGTGTTTGAAGGAGATGGTGAATAAGGAGCGGTGAGCGGTAGTCAGTGTTTATTTTTCCTTTGTAACCCACTTTACTTGTCCCTTCTGCCGTACTAAAATCAAGTCGCACTTGGTCTCAGGAGGTGGCAGAGTGGACCTTGGAAGGTGGACCTTGACGTAACGGCCGCCGCCAAAGAGGTGTTGGAGTAGGTACTCATCATCGCTGATCTTCCCCACAAGTAGATACTCCACGTTTAATTTCAACTGCGCAAACTTGACGGCGACAGACTCCAGCGGCGTTACCAACTCGGTAAGTTTCACCGTAGCCGTCCTCTTCATTATCTCCTCAACAGTTGGTGGCGGCGATGAAGGTCGAAGCGATGAAGGGCGAGGTGATAGCGATGGTGAAGATGCAGTGGACGTCGAAGGCCGTTGGTCGAAGTAAAGTGGGTGGTTTCGAAAATTCTTCCGTATGCAAGATTTAAAAGAACTAGGTCTTTTGAATCCGCTCCTTTTTTCCGAAGACTTCTTCAAAGTCTCCTTCAAACGTTGCAGTTTCTCGGGTGTAATGGGAGAAGACATAGCGCAGAGGTGTATTCAGTTCGCAAGGCAAAGCTGGAATGAGGTACCAGACGGAGCAAAGCGGGTCGCCAAGTGTAACCGTGACATTTCCATATACGGGTAGAAAGCTAAAAACCGGTCTACATCCGGTTCCCCTTCCCCTGTGACGACACAACCTCCCCCCCCCCCCCCCCCTTTTGGGTCATGTTCAAGGTCACCCCCCCCCCCCTTTTTGGGTCATGTTCAAGGTCACCCCCCCCCCCCCTTTTTGGGTCATGTTCAAGGTCACCCCCCCCCCCCCCGTGACGTAACATCCCCCCCCCCCCCCCGTGACGTAACATCCCCCCTTCCGCTTCGGTGACGTCACTTTGCCTTTATAAGCGGGAGCAGTCCGCAGTCTCGTCGCAGTAGCTTGCCGCCCGCTGTTTGGGTATACGTCCCAGTGGGTTGCACTCTGCTGCAGCGTAGGTCTGTTAAGTGTGCGTTGGGCCCGACGCGCAATTAAGAGATCCGCGCCCTTGCATGTTTAGTTAGTTTGTTAAGCATGTTAGATAACGCTTGTAGTTTGCTGCTAGGTAATGTAGTTAGTCTAATATATGTTAGTGTTTGGTATCGGTTTGAAGTGTCTTATTTACTAATGAAATATGTACTCCCGGCCCTACAGGTCCCTCAACAACCTTGGTCAAAACTTGGGTTCGCAGCAGCCTGACGCCGGGTGTTTGGGTCTACGTCCCACCGGGTTTCAGTGATACTGTTGACCTTTGCAAAACCGACCTTGGTTGTTCTTGTAAAAGTAACGTTAACTGATTAATTTTGTTTACATAGTTGATGGTAAAGTCTTTATTTTCAAAGTAATGTATCTTGCTTCTCATCCTTTTCCTAACCCCTCTAAGGTATGGCGCGCAAACCGACCTTGTGTCAATACGGCGCGTAAACCGGTTGACATTTCCCATCTTAGCCTGAGAAAACTGTGTAAAATATAAAGTCAGTCTCTTGTTTAAAATCAGTCTCTTGTTTGTTGTCTTTTGTCCCCTTCCCAAATACAGAGCGGGGAATAGAGCAGTATGTTATGCTCTATTCCCCGCTTTGGCTTCATGTTCAGATGACCTTGGGACTTAGAAAATTCACGTACAAAGCGGGGAATAGATCGGTTTGTGGTCCAAGTGAGAATCAATTACTGCTCTATTCCCCGTTTCAATAATATGACCAAACGACCTTGACCCACTTCGGGACTTAGAAAATCCTCGTATTGTAATATCCCCCCCCCCCCCCCTTTGACGTAACATCCCCCCTTCCGCTTTGGTGACGTCACTTTGCCTTTATAAGCGGGAGCAGTCCGCAGTCTCGTCGCAGTAGCTTGCCGCCCGCTGTTTGGGTATACGTCCCAGTGGGTTGCACTCTGCTGCAGCGTAGGTCTGTTAAGTGTGCGTTGGGCCCGACGCGCAATTAAGAGATCCGCGCCCTTGCATGTTTAGTTAGTTTGTTAAGCATGTTAGATAACGCTTGTAGTTTGCTGCTAGGTAATGTAGTTAGTCTAATATATGTTAATGTTTGGTATCGGTTTGAAGTGTCTTATTTACTAATGAAATATGTACTCCCGGCCCTACAGGTCCCTCAACAACCTTGGTCAAAACTTGGGTTCGCAGCAGCCTGACGCCGGGTGTTTGGGTCTACGTCCCACCGGGTTTCAGTGATACTGTTGACCTTTGCAAAACCGACCTTGGCTGTTCTTGTAAAAGTAACGTTAACTGATTAATTTTTGTTTACATAGTTGCTGGCAAAGTCTTTATTTTCAAAGTAATGTATCTTGCTTCTCATCCTTTTCCTAACCCCTCTAAGGTATGGCGCGCAAACCGACCTTGTGTCAATACGGCGCGTAAACCGGTTGACATTACCCATCTTAGCCTGAGAAAACCTTGTAAAATATAAAGTCAGTCTCTTGTTTAAAATCAGTCTCTTGTTTGTTGTCTTTTGTCCCCTTCCCAAATACAGAGCGGGGAATAGAGCAGTATGTTATGCTCTATTCCCCGCTTTGGCTTCATGTTCAGATGACCTTGGGACTTAGAAAATTCACGTACAAAGCGGGGAATAGATCGGTTTGTGGTCCAAGTGAGAATCACTTACTGCTCTATTTCCCGTTTTAATAATATGATCAAACGACCTTGACCCACTTCGGGACTTAGAAAATCCCCGTATTGTAATATATATTTACTCGTTACAACATTATTACCCCCACCGTATAACACTTGCACTCCCCACCACTATCAGTATGTATAAAAGAGGGTCCCCCAGCACTAGTAAAATCATTCTTCCTCTTGTGCTGTTATACCTCACACCATGGCACACATTAGGAAGCAGACACAACCTCTCAAATTGAAACCTTCTGCTTCGTCTTCGCCCGCCTCTACCACTCCGTCTTCTGCGGTTCCATCCATCCTTCGGACAGCCCTGATGTTAGCTAACATCGTCCCGGAGAACTGTCCACCACTACCTGCTGCGTCAACGACTTACACAAGTCCTTCACCTCTTCCGTCAACTTCTCGTGCTGTTTCTCCAAGTCCTTCACCTCTTCCGTCAACTTCTCGTGCTGTTTCTCCAAGTCCTTTGTCAACGTCTCGTGCTGTTTCTCCAAGTCCTTCTACATCTTCAAGTTGTTCTACATGTTCATCAAAGTCTTCCAAATCGTCTGCTTCTTCATCCTCATCAACATCAAGTTCGAGACCAAGCCAACCAGCCACCCAATCATCTTCTCCAACCAGACCTTCAGTAATCTGCACATATACTTCATCTCCTTCAGAGAAATTTAAACAACTTAAATCTGTACAAAGGATGTGCATGCTTCCTGCACAACAATGTAATTATATATTCAAAAAAGGTGCTAAGAAAGGTGAACGCTGTGTTAAACGTTGTATTTTAAATGAAGAAACGTGCAGTCTTCATTTAAAATTAAACCATGGCGCATCTCCTTCTTCACCACGTGCAACAGTGGTGCCAGTTAAAATTCGAATTAACAGGCTTTGTAAAAACAAACGCTACTTCTTTGTTAAAATAAAGGACTTTGCAAAGGTGTTGGTTCAATGTGAAGGTAAACTGTACTATGTAGAGTTACCTAGAGCCATGGACCTCCACGTCAAAAAACCTACCCACAAGGACTATTTAATTCGAAATGATACAGGTATCACTGTGTGGAAATCATTAAAATAATAATATAAATAAAAAGACCAAAAGTTTATTCCAAATTAAATAAAGCATTTTTTCCAAATTAAAAAAAAGTGTGGACAACCTATTTACAATTTGTAGCATATGCTGCAGAGTGTAAATAAGTTGTCCACACTTTTTTTGCAATGTTACAACGACCTTGACCTAGATAACGGACTTGGATAATTTACACTAAGTCAAAGATAAACTTAAAAGGAAAAAGGAGAAATATTATACTAAAGTCATTATTCAACAGTAAAGAGGGGAGGGGGTAAGCGGGTATTTAAGCGAGCGATTCGGAATATAATTATTAGTTGTATCATCATGAGCGTCAACAGCAACACATGGGGAAAGGAAATTAACGAAGAGGAGTTGTACGCAATTGCTGAGGCTGCAGAAATGACTGAAGTTTTTAAGATTAATAAGGTTGCGGAGAATGATGCTCAGTCACATCCGCAACAAACTACATCATCGATGCAGTCTACAACGCAGCAACCAAGACCCTATCATGTTATCCTGGAGGAGTATAATGAGGCAATGAGGTACGCCTTTACAAAGTGGTGTGCACAACCGCGTTCTCCTGAACAATGGGAGGAGCACGATGCAGACTTTCGCCTGGTTGGAGACTTAGAACTTGAGCTTCAAAGAGCAAAGGTTGCTCAATAGTGAGAAGATTTATTGTTTACTTTAGAATACAGAGCGGGGAATAGATCAGTTTGCGGTCCAAGTGAGAACCACTTACTGCTCTATTCCCCGTTTTGGCAATTTGTTCAGATGACCTTGGGACTTAGACAATTTTCGTTTGGTAAAAAACAACATTGAAATATATATATATATTTCTTACAAAAATATCTCCTCCCTAAAACTTGCACCCCCCCCCCCCCCCCCTTATATATGTGGGGGTAAACATATATAAGGCGTACAGCTTTAGAGTATAGTTATTCAGCTATGAATAGCCCAGCAGAGTTGATGCAGCCTACAACATCGACGCAGCCTACAACATCGATGCAGCCTACAACAAATAACAAGGAAAAGAATGATGAGGCAAGAAGAAGGAATGCTAGAGAAAGAGGAAGGATTAAAAAAATAAATCAAACATATAAGTTATTACAATCAAAATTACCGTTTATGGATAAAAAAAGTTCAAGGCATGCCATTTTGATACAGGCGATAAAATACATTAATGCGTTAGAAACGTTGTTAGAAGGTGCATCACTTCAACAAGATCTTCCTGAAGACCTTCTAGCATTCGTAATTGACTAAAGATGTTTTGGAAATACTGAACGGGGGGAAAACAGAACGGGGAATAGATCAGTTTGCGGTCAAAGTGAGAATCGCTTACTGCTCTATTCCCCGTTCTGGTAATAAGTTAAAACGACCTTGACCTACTTACAGGACTTAAACATCCTTGTTTCATAAACATTGTTACATATATTTGATACAATAATACCCATTTCTTATCACTAGTTACCCCCACCACTTAAATCGGGGAATATAAAAAGAGATTTCTCATCAGTGCTTATCTCATTCTGCTACTTGTGTTAGCACTAGAATATATAGCAGCTATGTCACCAAAGGATAATATATTTCCTTCTGCAAAATCAATCGTAGGAATTATAAAACATATTGTGATTGAAAGTGAGGATGAAAATGAAGACGAATTGGAAGATTTTGAATTATTAAGTGATATGGATGCAATGGAAGATTTTGAATTATTAAGTGATATAAACAGTGATGATCTTGAAGCAGGATATATGGAACAAATTGAACCGTTAAGTGACGGGGAATCTGAAACCTATAGAATCTATCAGCATCTTCTCTGTTCTGAAGAAATACATGATGAAACTCCAACCACTAGTAGTAGTAGTTTGGATGGGTTATTTTTAGATAGTGCACGAGGGGTATATCATATTCGTCGACGACTATTTCTTTCCGACGCTTCTGATACAACTGATTCCGATTCATCAAATGAGTCTGATTAAGTGTTGTCTTTTTCTTGTCAACTGACAAACTTACAGAGCGGGGAATAGATCAGTTTGTAGTCAAAGTGAGAACTACTTACTGCTCTATTCCCCGTTTTGGTAATATCGTTGTATAACCTTGACCCAGTTACAAGACAGAAAATATTTACCAGCTTTCAATTTTTTTTTTTTTTTTGCTTTTTTTTTTGTTTAGAAAAAGTGGGGGTAACTTATAAATTTAATGGTGGGGGAACGTCTATTTAATGTCGATGCAACAGTGTATATTTATCATATCGGCATGATGAACCCACCAGGAAACTCCGTTTGCTACAGCTTTCCCCTCATCGATATCGATGATGTGATAAAACTTACATCAATAACAAAACGGTTTGAACTCGAAAGGCGACTCATAAAAGTCGACGTAATTCCACAAGATCTTCGTTCTGCAATGTTGACCATCGAATATGTTAAAGATGAATCTACAACTGAAGATCCCTATTGTTTTATGAAATTTTTAGTTGATCGAGATGCAATGTGTACAATCCGACTTCACATCCGAGTTTAAAATCTATCAAATGTTCCTGTTGGAGAAAATTGTCTTAGTTAAATACAGAGCGGGGAATAGATCAGTTTATGGTTTGATATGAAATCATTTACTGCTCTATTCCCCGTTTTGGCAAATATGTTCAATGACCTTGACCTAAATACAGAACTTTGTAGCCTTCAGCTACAATAGTAAATATAAAATGCAAAAAAATAGTAAACTTAACGTAATACGTACCCCCACCACTTTTGCTAGGGTATAAATAGAGGGGCATTTGCAGTGTTGTTCATTATTGCCTTGACCTTTGTGGAGATCGCACCTACATTATGCATCGCTGCAATATTTGCAAGTCTTCATTTAAGGATGAATTTCTTTTAATGATTCATAATGAACTGAAACATAACAACAACCAAGATGAAAAATATGAAGAAGAAGAATTGAAAGAAATAGATCAAATGTTAGCTCAACACCAACATTCCAGACCAACTGTAATTCAATATGCACCATCAACATCGACTTCTACCTCTGCTCTGTCTACACTTCACCTTCCTTCAACATCATCAGCTGCATCGACTTCTACGCCTGCTCTGTCTACATTTCATCGTCCTTCAACATCATCAGCTGCATCGAGTTCTACGCATGCTCTGTCTACACTTCACCGTCCTTCAGCATCAACAGCAGTAAATGTAGAACTACATGCCCGAGCACTTCCGGGTAATGTAGTAACCCACTTTAAAATTGACAATGCAAAATTACAACTCGAAGAATTTTTAAATAACGCAAAAGGATTGGTAAGTAAAACTCTGCAAAATGAATTAAAAAGATTAAATTTTATCAAATTTGGACTATTAATGGATGCTTTATTTACAAACATTCAAAATGAAACTTCACCGAGAGGGTTTTTAACAAAAAACCGTACCATTATGTTTTCGTCAGATATTGATTCAATCGTATCTGAATGTTTTGAAGAGCTCAAGACAAAAATACAAGAACATGAAGGAAGAGGCTCTGGATGGAGTTTGTTAAGCATCACAGGGCTAGACTTAAGAGTACACAAACACGGCTATGGAATTCGAGGAAGTAGCTACATCCCTCTACCAACAAAGATTAGAAATACCTTTTCCTGCGTCAACGTACAAAATCAAGATACTGAATGTTTTAAATATGCCATGTTGGTCAAATATGTAACAGACAATCCGATAAGACCAAGTCACAAATATGAAGAAATACAACATAAGTATAATTTCCAGGGAATGAATTACCCTGTTGCAATTACTGATATATCAAAATTTGAAAAGCAAAATCCTTCAGCTTCTGTCAACATTTTTGGCTTAGATTCGTCAAACAATGCGTACCCCTTGCGCATAACACCTATTGAGCGCAGAGATCATACGGATTTGCTATTGATCACTAAAGGGGACATATCCCACTATGTCTACATAAAAAACTTTGCAGCTCTTGTATCTAAACAAATATCAAAAAAACACGGAGAGAAAACCATTTGTAAAAGATGTTTTTGTCATGTAGGCAAACCATTAAGAAGGGGAGGTTCAGAATGGTTAGTAGAACATCAAAGGTTATGTAATGGAAACTATGAGGTTAGAATTAAATTGCCACATTCCAGCAGAGCGCAGATAAAATTTGACAAAATAATACAACAATACCGTGTACCTGTTGCTGTTTACGCTGATTTCGAGTCTTCTTTACATCCACTTGAACAACAAGAAGAGGACGTTACAAGAAGAAGCAAATACCAACTTCATTCACCAAACAGTTATTGCATACTAATTAAATCCACGTTGACTGAAGACCATCTTCAAAAATATGGACTATCATCTTCTCCAAAGATTTATCGCGGTGAAGAAGCAGCCAAATACTTTGTCGATGATCTGTATGAAATAGCTGCAAAGGTAGAAGAACTGTATGGAACAAAGGTACCCATGTCACCTATGGAAGAAGAAGAGCTTCAACATTATTATTCAACAACAACGTGTTATTTGTGTAATAACACCTTTACACTGGATAACGTTAAAGTTCGTGACCACGATCATCTTACGGGAGCGTATAGAGGTGCAGCCTGTAACGCTTGCAACTTGAACTACAAACTACCATATTTCATCCCCGTAGTTCTGCACAATCTGAGTGGTTATGATTCGCACTTCATAATCCCCGAACTAGGAAGAGATAATGGAGCAATAGACGTTTTGGCTACTACAATGGAAAAATTTATAAGCTTTTCAAAAAAGGTGGGTAAAATTAAATTAAGGTTTGTTGATTCATTTAGATTTATGCCTTCAAGCCTCATGAAATTATCTGAAAATCTAAGAAGAACAGATTTGATAGAAACAAGCAAAATTGTACCCAATAGTAAAATGGATTTGGTTCTTCGAAAAGGAGTCTTCCCCTATGATTACATCGATGGACTGCATAGATTTGATGAAACATCACTACCTCCACCAGAACACTTCAAAAACAAACTTAATGATTCGGAAATATCACTTGAGGACTATCAACACGCACGTCGAGTATGGAACGAGTTAGATATGAAGACCTTAGGAGATTACTCGGACTTTTATGTCAAACTAGATGTAACTCTTCTTTGTGATGTAATGGAAGAATTCCGAAACACTTGTTTTGCTGCCTACGGTTTGGACCCTCTACATTCGTATACTTCACCAGGATTAGCTTGGCAAGCCATGTTAAAAGAAACAAAATGCAAACTCCAACTTTTAACAGACATTGACATGGTTTTAATGGTTGAAGCTGGAGTAAGAGGCGGATTGACCCAAAGTGTTACCAGACATGTCAAAGCCAACAACAAATACCTACCCGATTATGATGAAACCAAACCGTCAACCTATTTAGGATATTTCGATGCAAATAACCTGTACGGTTGGGCAATGTCAAACCCACTTCCTTTTGATAACTTTAAATGGATTAATCCCGACTTTATTGGCGATATTTTACAAATTCCGAAACATGGTGACACTGGATATATTTTGGATTGCGATTTTGAATACCCAGAAAATTTACATGATCTTCATTATGACCTACCACTTCTTGCTAAAACAGAAATTTCACCAATTGGAAAACACCCCAAATTAATGATGACATTAAATAATAAACAACGCTACGTGGCTCACTTTTGGGTGGTTCAACAAGCTATCGAATTAGGACTACGTTTAACAAAAATTAATAGAGTTTTGGAATTTTCTCAATCATGCTGGTTGAAACCCTACATTGATTCAAATACCATCAGAAGAGCAGCAGCTACATCAGACTTTCAAAAAGATTTCTTTAAATTAATGAATAATGCGATATTTGGAAAAACATTGGAAAACAAAAGAAGACATAAAAATGTTAAACTTGTTACCGACGCAAAAAAATTACAGAAACTAGTACAGCAGCCAAATTTTGGAACATCGATAATAATTAATGAAAAACTTGTAGCAGTGTCCATGAAGAAGACGAGTGTGAAGATGGATCGTCCTTTGTATATAGGCATGTCAATCTTGGACATCTCAAAAACACACATGTACGATTTTCACTACAACAAAATGGTGGCGTTCTACGGAAGAGAAAATATATCTATTACATATATGGACACTGACGCTTTTATATATCGCATAGTAACATTGGACATGTATAAAGATTTACGTACATTTATTTACAAGAACGACTTTGATTTCTCCGATTATCCAAAAGATCATCCAAACTACGACAATGACAGACACAAAAAAGTACTTGGCAAATTCAAGGATGAGGCTAATGGTGTTCTACTTGAAGAGATTGTTGCACTGATGTCTAAACTATATTCTTTGAAACTCTATAATGAAAAAGAAGAAGAAGAAGAAAAGAAGAATAGCTATATTAAGAAAGCTAAAGGTGTAAAGAGTTTATATTTAAAGAAGAAAGTGCATTTTGAACACTACAAGCAATGCTTATTTGAGGATAACATCATTACAGCTAAATTCAACACCATCAGAAGTTTTAACCATCAGCTGTACAGCGTGACTGAAGTTAAAAAGGCGCTATCCTGTAATGACGACAAAAGACAAACCCTTCCAGACAACATCCACACTTTACCATTCGGTCACTATTCCCTCAACCCTATTGACTAATAACCCTTTCATCGTCCTAGATCCTCTATCCTTTTCCTTTCCGTAAAAAAAGGGGAAACACAGCAATGTTAAGCTGTGTTTCCCCTTTTTTTACACAAGTTTTGAATGACCTTGAACTATATGTATATATATAAGCAGATTTATACAAAAGAATATTTAATACCATATCAGCTGCCTTCGTGAAACCATCATGTCAGACCTGAAGGAGAAGATTATTAATGAACTACACAAACCTGCAAGAATAAAGTTTCCAAGAAGAAATACTGTTATAAAAGGGATAAATGATCTATATCAAGCGGATTTAATTGAAATGCGACCGCATAGCAGAATAAACAAAGGATTTAAATATATACTCACAATTATTAATTGTTTTACAAAAGTTGCAGACGCTTTGCCTCTAAAGGACAAGACTGGTAAAAGCGTAACAGAAGCCATGGAAATAGCCATAAAAAGAGATAAAAACAAAATTAAACATTTACAAACTGATGATGGAACAGAATACTTTAATACAAACTTTGCACAGTTAATGAATAAATATAAAATAAATCATTATTCTACAAATTCAGAGAAAAAAGCTGCTATTGTAGAAAGATTTAATAGAACCTTAAAAGGAGCACTGTATAAACAATTTTCAAAAAGAGGTTCTTACGTATGGTATGATGTTTTACCACAATTAATAAATGATTATAACAACAGGTTTCATAGAACTATTGGTATGAAACCTAACAAAGTAAATAGAAGAAATGCAAAAGATGTATTAAAACGCATAAAGAAAAATACAAAGCCTAAAGTAGAAAAACTGCAGCCAAGAAAATTTAATGTAAGTGATAAAGTACGGATTAGTAAATATAAGGGAGTGTTTACCAAAAAATACCTTCCCAATTGGACGAATGAAGTTTTTACAGTGTATAAAGTGCAACCGACTGTACCTGAAACGTATATCCTAAAAGATAACAAAGGAGATTTGTTGCAAGGTGCATTTTATGGACATGAAATGTTAAAGTCAACAGTAGGTGATGTATATCTTGTTGAAAAAGTGTTACAAAGAAAAAAGGACGCAGTTAAAGTGCGGTGGTTAGGGTTTAACAAAACTGAGGATTCATGGATACCTATAAAGGACTTGGTTTAATACAAGCAACTCATTTCATCGTTAACCTTTGAGCAGGATGGAGATTATTCACCATAAAGATCGATTCAATATTAATAACATAGATGATTTAACTGTGGATAACGTTAAAATCAACAATGGTAAACACGGTAGTTTACTTCCAAACACTGTTCGATGTATAGTAAGTGGCCCCTCAAACTGTGGAAAGACCAATGTTGTCTTTAATTTGATCACTAATCCGCAGGGATTAAGGTTTAGTAACCTATATATTTTTTCAAAGTCTCTACATCAACCAAAGTATCAATTGCTGGATAAAATCCTATCTGATGTGTCTGATGTTAATTTTTACAAATTTAACGCTAGTGATAGCATTATGCAACCAAACGAAGCGAAACCGTATTCTGTATTTATATTTGACGATGTATCTTGTGAAAATCAGGATACTATTAGAAACTACTTTGCCATGGGAAGACATAATAACATCGACAGCATATATATAGGACAAACTTATAGCAAAATCCCAAAACAACTTATCAGAGATAATGCAAATATTCTAATTGTATTCAAACAAGATGATACTAACCTAAAACATATATATAACGATCATGTGAATGCGGATATGCCATTTGAAAAGTTTAAAGAGCTTTGCGGAAAAGCATGGGCGGAAAAGTATGGATTTTTGGTTATTATGAAAGATCAAGCTATAAAAGATGGTCGTTATAGAATAGGTTTTGATAAATTCGTTTTAATACACTGATTAGCGGTATTACTGTACAAGTCGTCAAGGTGTGAAGATGGTTAACCAGGAAAAGCTATTAAAGGAAATAAAATCACTTAGTGATTCTATTAGACAAAAAAACCGAGCTTTAAAATCAGGTATAAATGAAAGAGAGCAATTTTTAGAAACAACATTCAAACCTGTTACTGAACCTTTAAAGCGATTAGCACAAAATATGGAAAGACCTTCAATTCGCTTCGAAGGAGACAAAATGCTACCAATTTCCAAATATGAAGAAGAATTTCAGAATGATGAAAGTTCTGACCAGTTACAAACATCTGAAGAAAGCGACGAGTATGAAGAAAGCGGAGATATAGGAGATTTAAGGGAAAAGAACATTGCAGGAGATACAAGTACAGAAGATACAAGTGCGGAAGATACAAGAGCAGAAGAAGAGGATATCAACCCATCCAACTTAAGCAAATTAGGCACAGATATTATGTTTAAAGGAACACTTGGAAGAAAATATACATTAAAAATGTTACATGGCACACATGCTAATCGAAATTATCATACATATGGAGCTAGAATAGAGGATAAAGGATTAATGATTGGAGATAGAAAGTTAGATATAAACGAAAATGATGATATAGTTATTGGTGATAAGAAATATAAAGGTACAACAGGTTTGTTTGAACTCATCTTTAAAAATAATCCTGGTAAATATACTAAAAAGGATTTACAATTGTTTAAAAATATACTAGAGTATACAAATGCACATAGAAAAAAATATTCCAAAGAACTACCTATTCATAGAAACAGGTCAATAAAATACACAAACATTATATCTAGTCTTTTCCCCTCGAAATCAAATAAAGCTCCAATTAAAAGAAGAGCTTTATCTTCTGCTGAATTAAATGTTTTGCATAAAAAAAGAAAAACAACTGATCCTACTACATCTGGAAGGGGATTATTAAAAAATGTGTATAAAACCAATATAATATATTACAACGATATAAATAAGTTAGTTGATCGAATGAGGTTATTACATGAAGCTATGGAAGCCGGGCACACTGGTTTAGAAAACGAATGGGTAGCTTTGGTTGATGAACTGCGAAAACGAGAAATAATTGTTCAGTAGACGTATATATATATATATATATATATAGTAAGAACCTAAACGATAGCGATTCAGTTACATCATGAGTGTGGACAAGTTTGGACGGTATTCCGAGTTTGGAGTAAAATCTGGATATAGTGAAAAAAGAGCTGGGTTTCCGTTAACACCTGATGGTAATTATAATTTTGAAGGAAAAGTAATTCAAAATGTTGGTGATCCGCTTTTGTCTTCTGATGCGGTTACGGTACAATACATGGATAAAAGAACCCCGATTGTACACGAAGACCATTGGGGATTTTCCGGTAAAAGGTTAAGCAATATAAAACATCCCATTTATGATGGTGAAGCAGTAAATTTAGCGACTTTAAAATTGTTAACGATTTACAAAAAGAATGAAACTGATACAAGCTATGATGTAAAAAAATTAAAATTGTCAAATGTAGGTGATTGTGAGCAGGATGGAGACGCTGTAAATAAGAAAATATTTGATATAGTACACAAGAAATGGACTACAGAATATGAAAAACATATGGAAAGGTTTGGTGCAGCTTTATTTAATTATATCCATCGGGCTTCAGGAAGAGCTGTAGCTTCAGATGTTGACAGCCACAATTATTTAGACTGGAAAAAGATACACAATCCAGAAAAACCTAATCAATTAGATAAACCGTCTGAGCCTTCTAAAGTCAAGACATTAGGAAAGGGGGATAAAGTGAATGTGATTAATGAACCAACAGAAAACGATGAAGATTATATAAGAGAAAAAAGAATTTAAATACCCATGATAAGGGATAAAGCATCAGTTATATTCGAGAGATGATACAGAGAGGATGATGGAATCCAATATTACTGCGTGGAGTTTAATATCTCAAGAGCCGAGATTTCCCCAAGGAGTGCTGACAGATGGTTTTGTTCAACGGTTTGATAGATATATGGATTGGGAACAACTTTCCATACACTACCTCTTCACAATGACTATGTTAAGAATTTATTTTCACAGAGTTAACTGGATTCATATTTTACAAAGACAACAGTTTTCAGAAAACTTCCTTGTAGAGATGACATCAAATTTTAATAACTGTTGGGAAGTAATAAGTAAATATCAAAATCTCTCTGAAAATTACATTGACAATTTTAAAGATAAACTAGACTGGAATGTGTTATTTAATTACCAACGATTAAGTGGCAAGTTTCTAAGGGAACATGACAACTATTTAGATTTTATTCATTTTACCGAAAACAACGATACCATCACCAGCGGAGAAACATTTGAAACATCTTCAATTACACCTTATTTCTATTTTTACTACTTTTATTTATTATGTCTACATTTAATTAATTAATCCATTTCTATATAATAAATGGATTTTAAACAGTATATATAATACAAGAAGCCAAGACTAATATTACATTCATTGTAAAACATTTATAGAGTGCACCTACTGATTGTAAGTTTGGCTATAAATAGTCATGCCGAGGGCTAAACGCATCAGTCATAATCGAGAGAGATTACAGAGAGGAAGGGGAATAGCATCAACAGCATTTTCTCTATTAAGTAAACCGGTTGGAGCTATAGTTAACAAGGCGATTGATTTATTACCTGTGGAATTACATTTACCTGGAGGATATCAATATTGTGGTCCTGGAACCAAATTAGAGAAACGGCTTGCTAGAGGAGATCCTGGAATAAATAAGCTTGATCAGGCTTGTAAACAGCACGATATAGCGTATTCCAAATTTGGTGATACAAAAAATAGATCAATAGCAGATAGAGCACTTTCTGAGAAAGCTTGGCAAAGAGTAAAATCTAGTGACGCGAGTATTGGTGAAAAAGCAGCGTCTTTAGCAGTAACAGCAGCAATGAAAGCAAAAACTACGTTTGGAGGAGGAAAGAGAAGAAGGCGTGGGAAAAGACCCGCTAAGAAACAAGGAGGTAATATCAGAAGAAAACGTCGATCTACTAGTGGTAAAGGTAAAAAGAAACCAACAATATGGTCAATGATAAAAAAGGGAGGAGGACTATACCTAAGACCGTATCGTGTGTATTAAATAAGAAAGAGCAATTAATAATTAAAAACAAAGAATTAACCAATGAAGAACTGATTACATATGCTTCTTGTTTGAAAATCCCATTTTTTAGAGGAGTATTTATGAAAGATGAATTACCGGTTAAAATGTGGAAAAATGAGACTGGTATAGTAAATTTGGATAATAGTGAAGGATTAGGCACTCATTGGGTGTGTTACAAGAAACTTGGTGAAACGATTTATTATTTCGACAGTTTTGGAAACCTTCCACCACCGAAAGAACTTCAACAATACTTTCGTGCGGCAGAAAATGTTTTTTACAATTATACAAGAAAACAACCTGATGATACATCCATTTGCGGTCATTTATGTTTAGACTTTTTAGCTAAAAGTGTTAGTCAACTTTAAGATGTCTTCGTATACAGTGTCATTAACCGGTAACTCATGTACTTTGCGCAGTATTCTGTTTCCAGCGCTACGTTTGCAAAAAGGAAGACTATGGGAAGCCGCATTATTGGATTTAACAACATATAACTCTATTCCAAACGTTAGTGAAGGAATTAATAACAAAATACATTATTACAAGACAAAAGATAATAAAGGAAAATATTCAGCTTTGGAAGAATTCAGTTTACCAACAGGAGCTTATGAAATTGATAATATAAATGAAGTTATACAAAAACATATGGGAAAAGAAAATATAACGATAAAAGGCAATAACAATACAATGAAAGCCGAAATTACTTCTAAGTATTATATTGATTTTGGCCAAGAACGTTCAATTGGTAGTTTATTGGGGTTTTCTAAGGAAACAAAGGTATTAGAACCTAATACAACTCATTCTGGGAATAGAACTGTGACGATCATCAAAGTAAACAGCATAGACATTACATGTAACATTATACAAGGATCCTACAGAGATGGAGAAAATCGGCATATATTACACACATTCTACCCATCAGTCGCACCGGGTTTCAAGATAGTAGAAAAGCCTCAAAACCTTGTGTACCTACCGTTAAACACCAGTTTCATTTCAGACATCGTGCTGAACATAGTGGATCAAGACGGAAACCTTATTGACTTTCGAGGAGAAGCTATTACTGTAAGAATACATATAAAATCATCCGCTTAGATAATGGGGTTATCATTTAAAAAGAGAGAGCCAACCAGCAAAGAGGTCAGTAGCTCATCAGCTGTAGAAGGATTAACAAGTGACAACATTCGTTTTCTAGAAGAAATTGGATTAAAGGTCATTAACAATGGATATACTGGATATAGCGCAGGGCCCAACATTCGACGAGACCTTATGGGAAAAGGAATATCACACGCACAACCCTTACGCTTCGTCCAAATTAAACAATAACGATGAAATTAGGATTCCTATACAACAACAAGACATTTATACTCTTCCATGCGAAAGTTATTTATATATTGAAGGAAAAGTAACAAAAGCTGACGGTACTGTTGGAACCACTGTTCCGTTCATAAATAATCCTATGGCATTTTTGTTTGACGAGATTAGATATGAAATTTCAGGAGTTACAGTCGATTCAACAAAAAAGGTTGGAATTTCCAGTACATTAAAAGGATTAGCGTCTTTAACACCAAATGAGAAGAATCTGTTAGCTGTTGCAGGATGGGTTGCACCAGACAAAAGTATAATTACTCCTGACGCTTCGGGAAACTTTGATTTTTACGTACCTTTAAGATTACTTTTAGGATTTGCTGAAGATTACAGAAGAATAATAATAAATGTAAAACAAGAACTAGTTTTATTAAGGTCATCAAACGATAATGATATTATTAAAGCATCTGCTGGAACAACTGAAGCCAATTTAGACTGGAAACTAACATTAGACAAGATTGTTTGGAGAGTACCACATGTGCGACTAAATGATGAACACAGGATTACATTATTAAGAAAGTTAAAATCAGATCGAGACATTGTAATGCCATTCAGAAGCTGGGAGTTTCATGAATACCCCGTTTTACCTTCAACACAACGGCATACATGGACTGTAAAAACTTCTACTCATTTGGAAAAAGCGAGATATGTAATCTTTGGATTACAAACAAAGAAAAAAAGTATATTAACTGAAAATGCTGGTGAATTTGACCATTGTAAATTAACAAACTGTAAAGTGTTCCTGAATTCACAATTCTTTCCCTACGACAACTTTAATATCTCTTTTGATAAAAAAAGGTACAGTGTTTTATACGATATGTACGCTAGGTTCCAAAATTCATATTACGGCAAAACAAACACACCTCTACTATCTCCCGTACAGTTTGAATCGAAAGCTCCGATTGTTGTAATTGATTGCTCCAAACAAAACGAATCTGTAAAATCGTCTAGTGTTGATATAAAAATAGAAATGGAATTTCAAGAAAACGTAGCTGCAAATACATCTGCGTATTGTTTAATTTTGCACGATAAAATTGTTACATACACACCGTTGACTGGTATCGTAAAGACGGTATTGTAAAACGTTGTACCACCACCGGCACCGCCACTGTCGCTAACCTATAAATAGCGGAGCAACAATGCAGGTCTTCAGTTGATCGTCTATCGTCGAATGGGCAACATCTTCTACAAAATGAGTTCTCCATCTGTTGTACAAGGTGATGCAGAGGTAGCACCGTTATTGGAACGTGATAATACTAGTGAAGAAGAAATCATCCAGGAAATAACTGCATTTTTAAAGTTTGGTAAAAGAGATAGAGAGGAGGAAAGTAATGCAGACCCATCAAAGGTAGTACCAAAGAGGAAGAAGAAAGTTGAAGAAAATATTCCTCCTCACATTTTAACTGAAGTTTTTTTGCGAATCTTTTACCCCATCTCAGCATGCATCAGTAAAAGTGTATCAGTTGGATTGATGAAGTCATTGGATTATTCCCCTACAGTAATACTACACCATGGAACAAAAAAGGTTTTATTTTCGCAAAATGCTTGGGAGTCATTTTTGAAACATGTACATTTAATAGAATGTTATTTAACTAACAGTTTGTGTGGAAGGAAAACACATATTCGACTTTTGGATTGTGACAATGAAATCGATATTGTTAAACATCGTGGACAACTACAAGTGCGAATTAGAGACTTGACTCAACATGAAAATAAGATTCTACTGTCACGTGAAGAATTCTACGTTTTAAACTACGCAACAGAACCTATTACAAGGTACATGAGACAGTTGGTATTTGCAAGCGCTATTATTAAAGAATATTTGGTCGATACTTTGGAAAAACAACCTGATAGCACCATCGTGTACGGACCTGTGGATACATCTATTTTTAATAGAATACCTCATGAAGTTTGCATGTGGAGAAAGTTAAAGGATTTTGAACCACTTGTAGAAATCGCTACAGAAGCTACAGAAGAAACAACACAGGAAGAAGAAACGGAGAAACAAGAAGAAGAAGAAAACGAAACACAAGAAGAAGAAGTTAAAAAAGACTAAAGTTTGACTTAGTAAAGAAGAACACACGTGGGGTAGGCCTATTGGGGACGGTGCCCACGTTAAATATACACCAACGCGCCTGCAACTGTACGGCCTGGTATTTAACCTACCGTGGTGTGGAAAACAGTTTAGTTGATCGCTAGGTGCCATGATGAGCGGAGGGGATGAAGAAGTGAGTGTAAAGCCTTGTGTAATAGAATTTCAAGCATTTCGAAATAATGATGATAGGTTTATTATCAAGGAATTAGTAATTTTAGACTTGCTTACATTTGTAGTTTACCCATTCACGTTTGAAGCTCCTTTTTCTTTTAACAACCTTAACGCCAAAGCAAAAAGTACAAACAAATGGATAACAAACTACTTTCATCACATACATTGGTATGAAGGATTTATAAGCTACAGTAATCTGCACAGTATTATGTTTAACTTTTGCAAACAATATTCACATATATACACAAGAGGATTAGAAAAAAGGAACTGGATACAAAAGTACACGCACGGTGATGTTTTCGATATAACCATCGGTAAGGACTTTAACATTAATCTCGGTAATATTTGTGTTGCTGCAAAAGATCCTAAACACGGACAATTAAACTGCGCATTGCACAACGCATATCGTTTGGCTGCTTACTTGGAACAAACGCAGAAATGTGGTGGGGGTAGCAAAGAACCGGAATGTGGTGGGGGTAGCGGGGCCTATAAATACGAGGAGCCAACACCGCTCCGGCACGAGTATTATTCGAGACTCCGAAGAGGCAACATCACAGAAGACATCGCAACCACTACTGACGAAGATGGCATCACAACAGTTTCTACAAACACTGGTTGATCAATTCAACACTCATTCAAAATCCGACCTTCTGCTAACTAAAAAGTGTTCAGAATTAAAAGAACAAAAACACTACATTATTCATAACATCAAGAAAGTGGAAACCACACATGGAGAAGCAATTCTAGTTTCATTGAGCGAAGCACCTTTAACTTCAGGAGATGAGCCGAAGTTTCAAGTATTTCTTCCAAAACGATTTGTTCAACTGCTACAGAATGAAGATTTGCGAGATATTCAACCGGGGACGTTGTATTTGGTATCACACGGTGTAAGCGGCAACAACTCAACGGAACTCACTCTGCACATCATGCATCCTTGTACATAATGTCTCTGTTTGTATTTCTCTGTTTGTATTTTATTGTTTGTATTTCTAGTCATCAATGTTAAACTTAAGTTTATTGTATTGTAAGATGTTTGTTTAATAAAGAAAAGAAAAAATATAAAAAAATAATATAAAAAAAAAAAATAAAGAAAACAGCAACACAGCAGTATATTATTTTATATACTGCTGTGTTGCTTTTTTTTTAAAATTCAAATGGATGACCTTGAACTTTCATTCAGGGTTAACTTATGAAGAGGTATAAAAGAGAGGGAGCAGTGAAGTTAGTCTCAGTCTTGTCTAACACACGCTGCAGCTAACATGTCGGTGCCACCTATGAACAATTTATTTTTCGATAACAATTTGAAGACATATTGTTGCGAGTTACAATGTTTTAAAATACCAGGCGATCAAGTTGACGGGAAAGCTTGTCGTAAGTGCAAGTGTTTCAGCTATTGCATATGTAGATGTAAAACGTATCAAATGAACCGACAAGATAAAATACAAGAATTACGCCGAAGGATTGCATTACTGTGGCGGCGAATGTAGTAGCAACGATCTGCCTCGCACCAGCTGCCACCTGCCACCTGCCGCCTGCCATCTGCTGTCCGCCATCTTCTCCGCCCCACCACACTTTTACCCCCACCATTTCGTTTCATATCAGAACGTTAGCTAGCGAATAGTCAGTACACCTCCGGCTCTCGACTGGTGAACATCGAGTGCTCTCCACAAACGTAAAACATTATATTAAAATGTCCATTAAAATTAGGTGTATTCATTATGACTCTATTCATCTTGCGACTTTCCAAGACCTCGAGGTGTTTAGTGAAGAGTTAAGACTTCTTATTGCGTCCGGTTACGATTTATCTTTGGAACTTTACGCATCAAAAAACAACATGGACTCTGCGCAGGGATCGAAGTATCTACCGTCTTTCATCAGAAAGCAAAGTGATGGCCGCAACTCGTCCGGATCAACAACATCGATGACAACCAACAACGGGGAACTATTGTAAACATGAATTATTGTAAACATAACTTATTGTAAATAAAATAAAGTAATATTTGTAATTGTACTACCTCGCACTCGTATCATTCGATTGCTTCATTCGATTGTTTCATTCGATATTTATTATCGATTAACTATCGAATCACAATCGTTTTACGAGTGCGAGGTAGATTTTTTTAAAAAAACTTCACCGTGACCTTGAACTTTGAACTTTTACTCATTTCGTCACAAAACCGCCTACGTCACTGGCTCAGCCTCAGATGACGTCTTTCATGACGCAGCGCTTCCGGTCACGTGACCGGAAGCCATCAATCAAGTGAGCCAGAAGTCCCCTTTCCCTACTACTCACCTCCAGATGAAGCAACGTACCAAGTTTTATTAATTTATGTTCATAAACAAGCAAGATATCTCATGTTTATTATTCTCCAGAAGAATAACATTATAGCTACCGAGTACGCAGGTTTGCTGCCATGGTGACCACAGAAATGAGTTTTGTATGAAAATAGCATTAAAACCCAACTATATAAAGCCACATACCAAGTTTCATTAATATTTGTTCATTAATAAGTGAGATATACAATTTTACTGATTCTCCATAAGATTAACATTGGACAACGTACTGTGTTAGCACTCAATATCTTGGTAACCAATTGACGTAGAGCGATGATCAAAATACCAAATTGTTTATTTTTTTAAACTGAATTTAATGGTGTAGACAAAAATTTGGGTTTAAAAAAATTACATGTAAAGATTTCAAAAAACCCAATTTTGGGGGACAAAACCCCCCTTAAAGTAGAGCGACCTGTCGGGTTCTCGAACTCATGAAAATAGATGCTATATATATATATATATATATATAGAGCATCATATATATATGAATTTGAACGAATGGTGTTTTTAGCATCTGGGGGCCTCAAAACGAAAACAAAACGATTTATTATCCTTATGGAGAATAAATAAAATGTGATATCATCACCTTATGAATGTTTGTTGATGAAACTTGGTTTGTGGCTTCACGTAGTACTGGTATATTGATATTTGCACAAAAAATTGATTTTTTGTTGATTATTCCCGTAGTAGCAAACCTGCGTACTCAGTGAATTTCCAATGCATAAACTATGACTTAATACCACATAAAGCCGCATACCAAGTTTCATAATAATATATTCACAAATAAGCGATATATACAATTTCAATTATTCTCCATAAGAATAACATTGGGGATGAGTACATAGGTTTGCTGAAACAAGGATCATAAAAAATTTGTTTCTATGCAAATATCAACATAACTCAACTAGGTGAAGCCACATGTATACCTAGTTTCATCAATATACATTCATAAATAAGCGATATAACCCATTTTGATTAATCTCCATAACAATAAAATGGAGGGATGAGTACGCAGGTTTGCTACAACAAGGAACGAAAAAAATGGGTATTTAGGCAAATATCAATATAATTTAAGTAGGATAAGTCATATAAGAGGTTTTATTAATTGATGAACGAAGTGAATCACTGTATTGATGAAGAAGTTTCAGTGGCCGTGTGTGGGTGTGTGTGTGTGTGGGTGTGTTATCGAAATACTAAATAACTGTAAAACATTTCTCAGTGAAATTTTGAAGGAGTCATTTGGGATACCAAAGGGATGTTTTAACACAGCATTTGTATTTTATTTTGGATTATTAATAATTATTAAAACTAATTTTAATGTTTGATATTCAGTAGTTGAATTGGTTTTCGTAGTAAGCTATTGACTATGGTTGTCTTTAAAATGTCAGCTGGGATTTGTCTGTGTTTCACTTGAGGGATTTTTATCCCCTATATGGGATATTTTGACTGCTTGTGGGATAAAATGGGATTGTGGGATAAAGTGGGATTTTTTTGAAATCGGCATTACGTCTGCTAGTTTGCTTACAACTTACGACCAGAGCACCTTAGCAGTAGCACTTCTCGTGGATTTTCTCGCCGTACTGGCAGTTGCGGGGTTTCCCATTTTTAACCTCGCTGTCCGCACCTATTATGATTTTATAAACGTCACAGAACGAACACTGAATCATGTCAATTTCGCTGGCCGAGCCATGTTGGAATTAACAAGCAAACTATTTGCCATTATTTAGTACCTACTTCGTACTCTTTAGTACTACCATTAAAAATATTAGTACCTCTCACGTAAACAAATTATTTAATTTAGTTAATTCACCGTATCATTTAACCTATGTCGCATTGCTCAACATCCTTTGAGGTACTAAAATGTAAAATACCTATAGGTAATTAGTAGATCTAAATAAGCTCTATCTAACGGTATAAATATTGTACTAATACATTATTCAATAATCATATAATATTTAACATTAATTGTGTTGCAATGTTTAACAAATCAGTGGGAAAGTGTGGGATATGACGAGGGATACTATAAGGGAGAGTCTGGGATAAAGTGGGATTTTTTGTATCAGTGCGTGGCATATTTTTACCGTAGAGTGGAAACACTGCATATTTGTTTATAAATTACTCAAATGTAAACATAACCAAAACTATGGATTTGGTTATGTTTTGTTCCATTAATTTTTTTTATTTCGAAATAGTTTAAAACGTGAGTGTTATGTAAATTAATAGTGTTTTGTCGTGTTTAAAACAATGCTTGTATCTATTTAGATTTATTATCAGTTTATTTTTTACTGGAAAACTTCGATGTAAAAGCTAAGTGTTTGGACTAGTGATGATAAATTAATACAATAGGTTTTGGAATTTTTGAATTACTGGGACAGTATAACTCTGTAACACGACTGACTGTGATTGATAATCAAGCGTGTTGTAGATCTATAGTAGTTTCTTTACATTGTGAACAAATTACTTGATGGCAGACTTACTAAACTATCATACGTGCAAACTATCTTTATTACATGTAATGTACCAAATAAGCCTCACTGTCACCTAATGACATGGGATTAAAGTTTTGTAATCTACCGGTCAGTAAAATAGTCTGGTTACAGTTTATATTTGTTTGCATTTTCTGTGGTTAATATTGATTTTCATAAACAATCAAGATGTCCAAAACTCCGTAATCCCAACCGTCTACATTGTTCAACTAATTACGATGTAGACAGATTGCCCCCCTGAAAAATTGTCATTAATGTAGATGTTGGATTTTGCTTTTAAACCTCTCGTGCTGCGATTTCAGTAGCTTGTGTATTTAAATTCAAACTAACATATATTAATGATGTAAACATTTTTAAATTTAAGGTATGAATTTTATAAGATACTGTTATATAAATAAATCATTGAATACCTTTTTTTACATTAAATGGGTTTAAAACAAGTATATTTCTGTATGTTTAACCCCCTGATTTTGGAGCTGGAAATTAATAGGTCTAATAATTATTGGCAACTTTTCTCTCAGGTTATATATTTAAAACTCGTCGAAAACCATCCGGTACCAAAAATATATTAGTCATTGGCCGAGTCTTAAGAAAGCGTGAACAGGAGCTAGGACATGTGACCAAATAAACACAATCAGTTTAATCTAATTTGCTAGGTACACACAGTGGTTTTAAGAGGTTAATTGCTCCACCTCACCCTCCAGGGTTAGATGGAAACGTATTCCGCATATTCTCTATTCATTGTTGCTAGATTAGGAAACCCCAGCATAGCTATAGGCACGTTTTCCATAAGCGGGAATTTTGCGCAGGTTACCAGAAGGTTAGGATATAGCAGGAAAGGAAAGGGTGGGATGGGACAGGCAGCCAAATTGGCCTTTCAGAGTACCAACTCCCGTGCCTTGTGACAGCTGTGATCAGGCTCAATGTGGACCCGCTCTGCCCTCCAACTGGCCAACTCAACGGATGGGGTATCCATGTACAACAGCCAGGGACCATACATTCTCAGGTTGGGGACCAACCCCTGAGTTTCCGCCCCGAGCCGCTGCAAGTGGAGGGACCAAAGTTGAAAGGGAAGTTTGTCATAATGGACATCCAAAAAACTTCATATGTAATGACAATTTCATTTTCTGTACCCAATGACAGCATCCAAACTGGTATAGACCAGTTTTAAGGTTGTCCTGGGACGAATATTCTCTATTGGTCAATGCTAACACACCAAGTTTTAATAAAATTAATAAGTATACAAGAGATATATGTTTTTATTTCTTATAAGAATAACATCGGACAATATACTTAGTTTACTGCTGAATGGAAATTGAAATATTCTCCACAACCATTAGCCGAATAGCCTACTAACGAAATACTAATTTAACCGTGTGTGGATTGGAGTACTAATTTTTCATCTTTTAGAGCTTTTTATGGCAATGAGATAAAACTGTTGAAACCTGCTAAAAATATTTAAAGTTTATGGTACTAAGAAAGGTAAACAAACTGAAGTTTGGGATCTCTTAAGCCCTGTAATTTCTGAACCCAATGTTTTCTAAAAAATCAGGTGGTATATTTTATTAGAAACCTAATATAAACCACCAAATAAAAAATCCAAAGATTTCTAAAGCGGTTCCTCAAAACTGCTCGAGACCTATATACTACGTTGTTGGGTACCAAAATATTATGGATACCTCTTTGTTCTTCCCTCAGGGCTCTGCCTTTACTATCACTCCCAACTTTTAATTTTAACGTATGATTCGTTGGATTTATTTTATTAAAGCAACATCTCCTGAAAGATGTCCCCCCACGTTTGATACGCCGCCCTACTCAACCATAGACCTCCACCACATAGGAAAATTTTCTTTGTTATTATTTACACCTTTTTTAGTAATTTTAGAAAATTTTCAATTATACAAACAATTGTTGTTATTTTCTTTTAACCCCGACCTTAGAGCTCCGCCTCGCTGGCTTTAAAAGTTGCCTTGTTAAATTTATTATTTCCAACTACTTGTGTTGTAAAACCTGATATCTGGGTTAAAAATAAGTTCTAGACATGTCCCATCCCCCAAAAAAATCAAATAATGTAAAAAGCCGCTATGGAAAATTGAAAAAATCACATTGGGCTTTTGGAGATTAAAATAAAAGCAAAAGAGTCATAACAGCTGTTCAAAATCTTTCAGCGAACTCTCAAAGTTATACTCATATAGTTTAAGTACTACCTGGGCCTGAGCTTTGCTAGGGAAAGGTCAATCTTGTTTATGACTTGGAGTTGTTTTTCACCATGTACCCTACTAACGAGCATTTTTGAGGTCACAACAGTTGTTATTATAATGCACCTTTGAGTCATTCTGGATATGACCACTCTACATGTAATCTTCATTCAAAGGATTTATTATCTGATTTTATGGAACCACATGGAACTCATGTTGTTTATGATTGTTAACATGTGGTTTCCTGAGAGCAGAGATTAAAAGATTTGAGAGAAGATTATATACATAGAGTAGTAAAATAAATCAAAGGGATATTGAGCTATAAATAACAACTGGAGTGACCTTAAAAATGTACAAAAGAGGCAAATGAGTTATACAAATCTGATTATCAGTAGGGGGAAGTGGTGAAATAAGCTCCAAGTCATCTAAACAAACTGACTGACCTTCCCCCGAGCAAAGTTCGGCCCCCAGGTATCATCATATTATTTTATTTTATTATTATTATATATACTCTAATATGAGTAAGGTTTGCTTGCTTGCGTGCTTGCTTGCTTGCGACACGGATCTCAAAAACGGCTCCAACGATTTCCTTCAAATGTTCAAAATAACTAATTTCTGGGATAAAAATAAGTTCTAGACAGGCCTCATCCCTAGGAAAAATCAAATAATGTAAAAAAACTAATATGAAAAGTTAAAAAAATTAACATTGGGCTTATGGAGTTTTAAATCAACACAAAAGAATTTTATCAGCTGTTCATAATCAACCAGGGAACTGTCAAAGTAATACTCATGTTTTTTATGATTATTAACATGTGGTTTCCTGAGAACAGAGATTAAAAGATTTGAGTGAAGATTATATATATATATAGAGTAGTAAAATAAATTAAAAGGACATTGAGCTAAAAATAGCAACTGGAGGAACCTTAAAAATGTAGAAAAGAGGCAAATGAGTTACACAAATCTGATTATCAGTAGGGGAAAGTGATGAAATATTACTCCAAGTCATCTAAACTGACTGATTGGCCCTCCCCCGAGCAAAGCTGGGCCCCCCAGGTACTGTCGTGTTAAAACGGATATGAGAAGGGTGTTACCACTCCAGTAGTCAGTAGTATTTTTTATTTACATTAGTCCTAAATTATCTGTTCTTGCCGTTGTGGAGTTAAAACGGATATGGGAATGGTGTTACCATTCCATTAGTAAAATGTTTGGTTTATTAATTATCTGTTCTTGCTGTTGTGGAGTTAAAACGGATAACAGAAGAGTGTTACCAATCCAGTACCTGCCTACATATCTTTAACAATTCAGTCTTCGTTCATCCTCTTACGGGAAGAATGAGCGTACACCTAGTTTATGTTCATAATTAAGGGAGACAAAGCATTTCAATTTTTCTCCATAAGAATAACATGGGGGCTGAGTACGCAGGTTTGCTGCTACGGGAACCTTTAGCAAAAAATTTTTTTATTGAGCAAATATCAATAGACCACAAACAGGTAAAGCCGTATACCAAGTTTCGTCAGTATACGTTCATAAAGAAGCGAGATATAATATTTTTCTTATTCTCCAAAAGAATATCATAAGACAACGTACTGTGTTTAGCACTTTAAATATCTCGGTAACTGATTGACGTAGAGGAATGATCAAATTACCAAATTTTGTGTTTTTAAAGCTGAATCCAATGGTAAAAATTAAAATTTGATTATTTGAAAATTATATGTAAAAAGTTCAAAAATCCCATTTTTGGGATACAAAACTCACTCAAAATACCCCTTAAGATAGAGCAATATGGCTGGTTTTCGTACTTAAAGTCATAAATGTTTCTTTACACGTTTATACAAAATTTCATCAAAATCTGACCTTTTTTACGAGATTTATCGCACCCATGGACAAATATATATACATTCAGTTTCGATTGAATGGTGTTTTTGGGGTCTAGGGTCCTCAAAACGAAAAGTTATCATGGTCCCGGCCCTAGGTCTTACCATGCCGACTACGGTAATAGCTCTTACCTATAGGGGAAATTCGCTAATAAACAAAAATTGTGTAATGAGCCAATAATAGATTTAATTTTATCGAATGGTATGCACAACACTTTTTTTAACTTTATATGAACACTAGCTGTATACTCATCCTTCGTACGGGTTGTATATAAATGGTAGATTAACTAAAGCAAATAACAATCCACATTATTTTACAATATTAAAATTACATTTTACACGTTTAATGTACAATTAAATCAAAGTTAACGAAATATACTGGCAGATAGTTCGAGTCCTGTTACTAAGTCGAGGAACTCTGTCGAGTAGTAAACGGCGTGTGGTTTGTGACTCCAAATCGGTAAACGCAACACTTTGGATTCACTTTTAGAAATAAAATAACTCTAGTACATAAAAATAAAAAAATATCGGGGAGGGGGAGCATGAATATAAAATCGGTGGGGAGGGGGGAGCAAAATACAAAATCGGGAGGGGCAAAAATAAAAATTGGGGGAAAGTAAATATATAAAATCAGGGAGGGGAGCAAAAATATAAAATGGAGGGGGAACATAAAACAAAAATATAAAATCGAAGAGGGGGGCAGCAAAATTTTAAATTGGGGGTGGGGCAAAAATAAAAAGGGGGGAGCAAAAATATAAAATGGGGGGACATAAAAATATAAATAAAAGATCGAAGAGGGGGCAAATTATAAAATCGGGGGTGGGGCAAAAACAAAAATCGGGGGGAGGGAGCAAAAATATAAAATCGGGGGGGGTACAGGAAGTATCGGTACAAATTTTTTTTGTGCAAATTAGAATAGACCTCAACCAGATGAAGCCACATTAATAATATTTGTTCATTCATATTAATTAATAGCTAGCTGACGTACCCATTCATCGCACAGGGGTTTTCTCTACACTTTGTTTAGTCAATGCAATTTGCATTTTAGTTAGCTTGAAACAGCTGTTTTTGCTTCTGCTCTTTAAGTTGTCAACTTTATGTATCCTCAGCTGTTCGCATAACAGTTTCTGAATGTTTACTTTCTTCTGAAATGTAAACATTGAAACTTAGGACGTTCACGGGGCGTAGCCCGAGGGGATTTTAAGGAAGTGAATAGGCCTATGTGTTGCATGGGTTCAAGATGTGTAAAGTTTCAGCCCAGTCGGTTCAGTAGTTTTGCGTTCACCCGGAACATTAGACAGATAGACAGACAGACAGACAGAAACCACCTTTTCTTTATAATATTATAGATTGTCAACCAAATTTAACGTACAGTAAAACAATACTTAATGATCCCATATTTCAAAATATATGGTGTTAAATTCATAAAAATGTATCCTGTACAAAGCTGTGAATCATATAGCTTTTGAGAATTTTAAGAAACTTTGAGCATCAATAAACTAACAGAACTAACTAAAAGGTCATTGAAAAATCCCTAAGACTCTTAACAATAAATTACAACATTAAGCTTTGAACATAACAATTATATATCACCATTGTTGGAGAAACGAAGCGTTAATTACGACATTACTGTATAGAATAGCAGGATAAAAATACAACAATTTTACAGAAAGCCTAATCATTAAACAAATTATAAAACGATAGCTCAAATAGCAGTTCAATAGACAGGAATTCAATAACATTTCACGAGTAAACACTGTAGTATCAAGGGGCCATACAAATATTACGTAACGCACTTAAAGGGGGGAGGGGATATGGCATAGCGTTATGTGGTGGAGGGGGGGTTGGATCAACGATACGTAACTTAACCCTATGAGCTGGCCCACTTCCGTATGTATTGATACTATTATAAATATTTCAAAATTAAAAAATAATCAAATTGATATTTAAATCAAGGTTTCAGTAAGTTATATAAAAAATACTTCCGTCATACTATTTTAATAACAGTTAAACTAAAAATAAATACATAACTTGTTTTAAGTAAGCAAGTTATGTATTGCTTTACACCTATGTTTTGTGTTGTTTTAGAGTGTAAAATCATGACTTGTATTGTGCAATGCAACCCACATCTTTAGTTGTTTAAATGGTTTTGTATTTGTATTAGTCTGAAATTAAATTTTGTACGTTTTAAAAAACTTTGACCCGATCAAAGTTTTTCTTACATGTCACGCACGTAAACATGGTGAAACAAATAATTTGACATTTAAAATGAAACAATAACTAACACTCCATGAGAAAATGTGCAAGATAATTGCAGGATCACAGTTTACTCCATATCGCGCTAAGTTTAGATCAGATCTTGACAGTATGGCAATGGCTGGCGAGACGGATCTCATGTTACTGCTACTGCTAACCGCCTGTTGACTGGTTCATCCTCCTAGCGCGTCTCAAACCGTGTTATTTTGTTTCGCTGGCGGATCTTGTTTTCCCGTGGTTTCCCACTCCGTGAGTAAGAGTTGCGTGTATACGCGACACTAGCGCGACGTGGTGGCAGTTTTAGGAAGCTCATACACATACACAACAGAGGAAACCACGGGAAAGTGAGATCCGAGCTCAAAACAAAAACGGTTTGTATTTCTGGAATCCTATTGGTCGCCTGATGACGAATCAAAGGTCAGAACACACCGAGATCCGGTGGTCGGATCTCGTTGTGTAAATCGGATCTCGCTTTGTGGGTGTGTAACCAGGTTGTGGATCTCACCATACTGGATTACAAACCCACACACACACACACACACACACACACACACACACACACACACACACACGCACACGCACACACGCATACATGGTGTTTTTGGCACCTGGGAGCCTCAAAACAAATGTTATCATGGTCCCGGGCTAGGTCTTACCATGCCGACTACGATAATAGCTTCTTCCCTATTGGGGAAATTCGCTAAAACTATTAAAATTATTAAAAATATATGCATCTTTCATCTAAATAATGTGTACCGTAAGAATAATTCTAAATAATTAATATCTCGATTATTTATGAATGTATATTGATGAAACTTGGCCTGTGGCTTCACCTAGTACTGGTATATTGATATTTGCATAAACAATTTTTGTTATTGTCCCCGTAGCAGCAAACCTGCATACTCAGCCCTAATATTATTCTTATGGAGAATAAATGAAGTTTTATCTCTCCCTTAGTTATGAACATAAATAAAAAATAAAACTTGGTATGTAGCTTCACCTGGTTAAGTTATATTGATAATTGCACAAAAACATATTGTTTATATTTCTTGATGCAGCAAATCTGCGTACTCAGCCTTTAATGTTGTTCTTTAGGAGAATACTGTACATAAAATGCAGAGTGTATATAACATGTTGAAATGTTAGCAGCCGATGCCATACAAATTTACTATAAATTCACTGAAGAAATTAGCTCTTCACGTAGGAACAAGTTACTGTAAAATATTAAATTCAGTAATAAAATGCATTACAATTTAATCGTTAAACATAGTTTACTTTTAAAATTATGATTTTACCTATTTTCTGTAACCCTTTATTTATAAATCAGGGTATGTTTATAAAACATACAGAGAGAGCTTAAGCTTTTAATCTTATTATTGACGCGATGAACCCATACACGAAAACTATCCTCGAACTAAAAAATGTTTAAAGAAATCGTCAGTCAACATTAAACGTACCAGTATCTCAGAAGATTTTAAATGTATTTTTAAAGTTGGTAAATCGATAAATTAACATTGAGGCAAAATCTTTGGCATCATTGAATAGAAAACTAACCAGAGAAGTATATAATGCGAAGAGCGCGTAAACACTGCACTCAATACGACAAGCGCCAAGCAGGGCGAGGGAATTTTTCCCTACCGGCTGGGCCGGCCGGCCAGCCGGCTGGAGTGCACAGACAGGCAACGTCGCTTGGCCGGTTTTGTCGTATGATCTGGCCGGTTGAATTAACAATTTTGTGTTAGCAAATTTTAGCATTACGTGACACTTCTATACCTGCTTTATTTTTCTATGGTTTTATTTATGAGTGTTGGTTATAGGTGACTTTTTCCATAAGTTTTGGTCCCCCACCCCCCTCCCACTACCCCTCGGGGGTTAATTTTTATGGATTAAACTAGGATTGACTTTGGCTGACATTACTGAAGTTGTATTTGAGATAGCCTCATATTTTTTTTTTATTTTGAAAAGGGCATTCCATTCTACAATCATTAAATCATTGTCTAAGACGCCGACACAACTAAAGCGTATTTTAAGGCAAATATGAATGAGTGATTATGAGTGCAGGATGGGTGGTCAGATGCCTTGTTACTGACTAAGAATCTGTAGTATGGATATTAAATTATATAAAATATTTCTGTAAAAAATATGTTATTTATTTTTTTACAATTTTAGTAAAATCTTCTTATAATATTTGTTTTTAAATCTGCATTAAAGGAACTAATGTATATCCATACTACAGGTTGTACAAAGAAATGCCCTCTTTAAAATAAAAATAAATACCCCCGTTGCAGCAAACCTGCATACTCCTAATAGCATTATTATTAATATAACTCAACTACATAAAGTCATATACCAGTTTTAATTCATTTATGTTCATTACTAAGGGAGACAATAGAATTTAATTATATTCCATAAGAATAACATGGGGTTGAGTATGCAGGTTTTCTGCTACGGGAGCCTTTGGCAAAAAATTGTCTTTTTGAGCAAATATCAATAGACCACAACCAGATGAAGCCGTATACCAAATTTAGTAAGTATACGTCCATAAATAAGCGAGATATAAAATTTGTCTTTTTCTCCATAAGAATAACAATAGACAACGTACTGTGTTTAACACTTTCAATATCTCGGTAACCAATTTACGTAGAGGAATGATCAAAATACCAAATTGTGTGTATTTTTAAGCTTAATCCAATGGTAAAAATTAAAATTTGACTTTTTCAAAAATTATACGTAAAACATTCAAAAAAAACTTTTTTGGGGTACAAAACGCCCCCAAAATACCCCTTCTGAAGGAGCGACCTGGCTGGTTTTTTTGAACTTAAAGTCATAAATGTTGCTTTACATGTTTATACCAAATTTCATCAAAATCGAATCATTTTTACGAGAGTTATCGTGCTCACGGACACATATATGTATACAGTTTCGAACGAATGGTGTTTTTGGGGTCTGGGGACCTCAAAACGAAAAGTTATTATGGTCCCGGGCCTAGGTCTTACCATGCCGACTACGGTAATAGCTTCTTCCCTATAGGGGAAATTCGCTAAAACATAATGAGGCTATCTCAACAACTTGAGTTATGTCCGCCACAGTAAATGAAAACATGTGAAAACCAAACTTTCGGAAAACGGCCTGGAAAAAGACACAGTTGTTTGGAGAATATACATCTTTAATTCGAATTCTCTCTGCAAACTTCATAAAAAATTTTGTCATATAACCTTTGGGGTTTCTCGATGTGGGGTTTGCGTATGTGTTTTTGTACGTGTGTGTACGTGAGTAGGTGTGTATTTGTATGTATCTAATGGTTTTAAACTTGACAATGCACTCTGGTATTATTTCCTAAAGTCCTACATTGAACCCAAAAACGGAATTAACTGACAAGACATCACAAAATGAGAGCCAAAGCCTAATCAATCGGAGGGACTTTATTGGGTTAATCAAATTTAGGTGTAGCTTGTATTAGTTTTGTTGTTATATTAGATGTTATATATGTTTTTAGCGAATTTCCCCTATAGGAAAGAAGCTATTACCGTAGGTCTCATGGTAAGACTTAAGCCCGATACCATGATAACTTTTCATTTTGAGGTCCCCAGATGCCAAAAACACCATTCGTTCAAATTTTTATATATGTATATATATATATATATATATATATATATATATATATATATATATATATATATGTGTGTGTGTCCGTAAGCACGATAACTCTCGTAAAAAAGATCCGATCTTAATGAAATTTGGTACAAACGTGTAATGTACCATTTATTTGAACGAGTTCGAAAACCAGACGAATCGCACCATCCAAAGGGGGGTTTTGTACCCCAAAAATGGGTTTTTTGGGGTTTCCACATGTAACTGTCATTAAAATCAAATTTTAATTTTCACCATTGAATTCAGCATAAAAAAACAAACAATTAAAGTAGATGGGTCCCCCGGTCGAATCAATCAAAGAAATATCCTTATTAACCGACCAGGAGTTTGGTATCTTGATCATTGCTCTACGTCAATTGGTTACTGAGATATTGAAAGTGCTAAACACAGTACGTTGTCTAATGTTATTCTTATGGATAAAAAGAAAAATTGTATATCTCGCTTATTTATGAACATAAACTGACGAAATTTGGTATATGGCTTCATCTGGTTGTGGTTTTTTGTTGTTTGCACAAAAAACCATTTTTCGCCTATGGTTCCCGTAGCAGCAAACCTAGGTACTCGGTCCCCATGTTATTCTTATGGAAAATACTTAAAATGTTATATATCGCTTATTTATGAATGTATATGGATGAAACTTGGTATGTGACTTCACTTAGCTGAGTTCTATTGATATTTGCATAAGAAACCCATTATTTTGTGTACCTTGTTGCAGCAAACCTGCTTACTCATCCCCAATGTTATTCTTTTGGAGAATAATTAATATTTTAAATATCGTTTGTTTGTGAATATATTTCTTATGAATCTTGTTAAGTGGCTTAATGTGTTATGTTATAATTCATTGGAAATTCGCTGAGTTTGCAGGTTTGCTGCGACGGGTGTATTTATTAGATACTTTTGATTAAATAAGTGGCATTCTTTCTTGTGAGAATACATTCTTCAGCCTTGACTTTATCACTTGATTGTCTTTGAAAATTTCATATAGCCTACTATACACACTTAATTGAAATTAACGAAAATCACTCGCATATTGTATTAAAAAAAATCATTATGAGATATTTGATTTACATTGAGAGTCAATTAAAAAATATTTGCAAATTTTATTAGCCAATCTCTTTGATTTCATTTTCATCTTCTACATGTGACACCAGTGTTTTCTGGTTTTTACAATTGTCATAGCATTTGCAATAGGAGCAGCAGGAAGAGATATTGGAAAAGCAGCTACAAGTAGCCTTGGAGCAATTTTAGCATTTGCATGGTTTAAGGACCGTAGTAGTAACATTTTTTATCTGAAACTAAAGTGTTTTAATTAGCAGTTTTACGTTATTCTGACTTCACTAATAACTTCTTAAGAAAACTTAAGATTTCTTTAGCAAACAAACATTGAGATGAAAATATTCTCATACGTTCTCTCGAAAAATTTTTATGAAAATAATTTCAGAAAGCTTAATATTAATCGATCAACCCCGCAAAACCAGTAGACTTACAAACTAAAGTACACATTATAAAATAAAATGTTAAATTACTTAATTTATATTACAGGTTCGTGGTTTTCTCTTGTAACATTTTTTTAAGAAGTATAATGTGTGTAATAAAATTCCGTTTAAATCATGTTTCTATCATGTCTCATTCACGAGATTTGAGCGTTTTTAAAGAACGAGCCCGCGCGCTACTCCCCCCCCTCCAAGTTGTGCACCTGCTGGGAGGGCGACAACATCGGTTTTGGTCATCTCCAAGGTTTTGGTCATCCCCAAAAAAATCAAAAGTCAAAATGCGTTACACTTTCAGTGCATACTCAACCGCCTATAGATGCTGGACTAAACGTATAATGGGGCATTGCGGGGAATCTCCAACCCTTCCCTCCCCGGAGGTTAGGGGCAACATATTTTGAAATTTCTAAACGTTAAACTTGTAAACACTTGCTTAATCTATGATAACCAATACTTATTTTACGTCAAATAGTCGTTGAAACTTTGATTTTCGTACTTTAAGTTAAGTTAAGTTTGTACAGGTTCATTTTATCCAGGATTTTTGTTCAGGTTGACATTCGTGTTATATTCTTTTTCTGTGACCATATTTTAACATTACATAAATATTTTTAAAACATAAGGAAATCCGGTTTTATGAAAAAGTTCATTTAAGCCCACCGTCCAAAGTAAAAAAGAATTTAGTCCAAGCAAAACCTAACCACACAGATTTGAAGTCAGAACTAAGCTAAAGCCCAGAGCCTCTAGCAAGGTAAATGTCATAACACCTTAAATATCTTGAGTATCTAGGCTGCCTCCAAACATATTTTGAGAAGCTAAAGAAATATAAAGAAGACTCCTGCTAAAGAAATGTATAATCATGTGCTTAATATTAATGTTATAAATTTTCATCGCAACCGATATATTCAAACGTAAATTCTTCATGCAATACCAGTAATTACAAGGTTAAACACATGTTGTGAAATGGTGACGCCAGTCCTGTATTGCTGACTGTTTTGAAGAACCTTTCGATTAAAACAATGAAAAATGTTTGAACGTAACAAATGCAAATAAAGTAAAACTACACTAAAGTACTGAATACCTTCAGGAAATATGCTCAGTATATTTGTTGACCAAATCATCCTCCCAATCTGTATTATTTATATATATCGAAAACATGCGAAGTAAATTGTTCAAGTTAACAATAAAATAAATTTAATGTACAAGTAATGTAATACTTTTTAAGTAGGAGAAGCGCTTAGTTTACTAGTAAACTTACAAAAGTTAGGATTACAAACTATCCAGTATTAATTTTTTGGAATATTACGAAGAAAACTTAAGATTTCTTTAGCAAACAAACATTGAGATGAAAATACTCTCATACGTTCTCTAGAAAAACTGTTCTGAAAATAATTTCAGAAAGCTTAATATTAATCGATCAACCCCGCAAACCCAGTAGACTTACAAACTAAAACTCATTTATTTCATTAATTAGAGACAGTTGCATCATGTAACTTACAATACAACCAAACTGATAAGATATCACTCTGAATTACTTATCCGCTGCACTAAATCACCTAGACGAGACCCTGAATTACTTATAGGCGAATCTAAATTACTTTAACGGGAAATTGCATTACTTAGGCGCAACGCTGAGTTGCTTACACGAAAAACTGAATTATTGCTTATACGTGCATCTGAATTGTTTAGACATTTTTGTATTTAGTAAACAAAAAATCTAAGAAACTGCACCACATTAAATACATATACAAATTAGATGGTGGAAAGCTTTCCATCTTTTTTACACATTTTACATCCTTTATCTGTTTTAGGAATTCAAATAGGATGAGCAAGACAGATTTGTACACCAAAGGCAGAGAGCGACTAACAGAAACTTACCAAATCCATCAACGCTACATCGAACATTTTCACAAAGATCAAGTTGGTAGGAGGCCATGAATAGCTGATAAAATAGATAGCTAGCTGAATGCAATCAATGTTGCCTAAACTAAGCGCTCACTTTGCTCAGAACATGATTGATTAGTGTTTGGACAGTACGAGGTCGGGTTTTGAGGTTTTGAGAGGGGCAATTTAGATTTAAAAAGGATATATTTTTATTTCTTAATTTGTTGTTTATTTTAATTAATATAATTCTGTAAGCGAAATTGTTACGTCAAAATTGTGGGATTTTGGAAAATTGCGCAATGATGGAAATATAGCAGGATTTCTAAAAAGTTACCAGCATACAAGCAATAAAGTAAAACATTCCCTATAAGAAAAGCATGGTGATTTTAAAACGTCTGCTTGGTTTACATTTAAAACATGTGATTAAGAGTCTCTTTGTTTACGAACTGACATGTGTTCCTTTACTTGACGCAGACTGTTTTCAGTTCAAACAGTTGGAATAGAGCGAGATTTAGACATAGGACTAAATCTAGCATCTGTTAATTCCATCGTCTGTTATGTCAATTAATCGTAATATTGTTGTTATGTAAACAAAATAACTGTTCGTCAGTACAGCCCTGTTCCAAGACCACACTATATAGTGAGGTCTTGCCTGTTCGCGGTGGTTGGCACCTGGTTTGCGCATGCGCAGTAATGTCTTTTCCCCTGTACGCGTCTTAGTACAGTCAGTCTACAATATGCATATTTTTTTAACATATGTTTGACTATTTTGGTCACCGTTTACAGTAGTGCTGTTCGTCGAGTCGCTCGAGTTCGGGAGAGCGATATGCGGTAAAGCGGCAAGTCATTTAACAATGTAGGCTAAATAATCAGCTGGAATAACACGAGCGGAAGCGAACTACTCATCTTCACTCTCGTCATCGTCTTCGCTCGCATAGACTTGGCATAAACGGCAAAAATGAATAGCATTAATCTAAATGCGCAATCTTAGTTATTACCGGCAATAATCGTCCATTTATAACGGCTTCAAATTATTTCATACAGCTGGTATGAAATGTAAACAGAGTGTATGTAAATGTAAGAAGTTATTAATCATGCTTTTTTAGTTGATTGTACGCAACCGTTCGAGGGGAATAGTGGTGGGAGGTATTCACTATCTCTCTCGCACTACCTCCCTACATGCCAAGTACTGTGAACAGACCTGTATTCCATGTATACAGGGTGAGTCAGACCACCCGTCCAGCATGTATGACGGGAGAACGTTTGGTCTAAAGTCATCAAACAAAATTCTTCCTCACTAAAACGCATATAGGCTAGCTATTAAAAATATTTTCATCAAAACCTATATACAGAATGTTCCAAAACTGAATATCACGGGTTCGAATCTCAAAATGTTCTTATGTAAACATAGAGCATATTATACATCATTTTAAAGGTCTCGTTAAAATAAACATTTTGGCGAAAACAGAATTCACTTATCTTTATCCGTTTTAAAATGGCGGCCATTTTTGTGTAAAATATTGACATTTACGGAATACCCTGTATTTTCTAAACCACTACTCATATCATTTTTCCGACTTAAATTTCTTACTCGTGATAAAGTCAGCTTTACTCTGATATGCTACAAGACAGGGTTTTTTGAAAAAATCTATATTTCAAAAAATTATTATTTTTCAAAATGTTTATATGTCCAAAATTCAAAAAATTCAAACGGTAGCGTATGTCAAAAAGCATACCATTGAAAAGGTGTTGTAAAGCCTAGCAACTGTCTAATTTATACCAACCTTGTATCTCTTATCGTTTTTCTGCAATCAGCAAAAAACATTGTTTTCCCATATGAAATGCATGTTAATTTGCATAACACTTGCATGTATTCTGTGGTCACATTCGTTTTATGTGTTATGTACAATTAACATGCATTTCATATGGGAAAACAATGTTTTTTGCTGATTGCAGAAAAACGATAAGAGATACAAGGTTGGTGTGAATTAGAAAGTTGCTAGGCTTTACAAGACCTTTTCAATGGTATGCTTTTTGACATACGCTACCATTTGACTTTTTTGAATTTTGTGCATATAAGCATTTTGAAAAATAATATTTTGTTGAAATATAGATTTTTTTTAAAAACCCTGTCTTGTAGCATATCAGAGTAAAGCTGACTTTATCACGAGTAAGAAATTTAAGTCGGAAAAATGATATGAGTAGTGGTTTAGAAAATACAGGGTATTCCGTAAATGTCAATATTTTACACAAAAATGGCCGCCATTTTAAAACTGATAAAGATAAGTGAATTCTGTTTTCGCCAAAATGTTTATTTTAACGAGACCTTTAAAATGATGTATAATATTCCCTATGTTTACATAAGAACATTTTGAGATTCGAACCCGTGACCTTCAGTTTTGGAACATCCTGTATATAGATTTTGATGAAAATATTTTTAATAGATAGCCCATATGCGTTTTAGTGGGGAAGAATTTTGTTTGATGACTTTAGACCAAACCGTTCTCCCGTTATACATGCTGGACGGTTGGTCTAACTCACCCTGTATAATGCCAAATCAATTATAACTTCATGAAATTAAAATATAATTTATTGGCAAAGATTACAATTAATTTTTATTCGTGGCTAAGAACACTGTTTAAAAGATTATCATATATGTCATTATATTAATATAACCGTAAACGGCACACCGGAACTCGAAATAACCCAGCTGGTTATCTCAGTCACTCCGGCAGTGGAGGAAGCCACAGGTCGATATTCCGCGTGAAGTGTACTTATATTGTTTTACTTACTTCAACAAGCAAAGAGTAAAACAATCAGATATGGTATTGGAGCAAGGTTAGGGGCTCGTTTCTGTAGCCCCGGAGGATATGCAATCCACTAGTTTTAATTAATTTCTTAAACTCTAGCAGCTGTGCAGGTTAACGATTGGTGGCAATGCTAAATCAACATATATATGGCAGTCATAGCTGAGTGGGTTGAGTACTGGCTTGCCACACAAACACCCGGGTTCAGTTCCCGGTGAATTCATCTGACTTTAGAATCTCAGACCGCCTCCGTGCTTGTTCCGTTAGTCCCGGCTACTTAAGTAGTCGATAGGTGATGTCAGATGCACTAGTGCTCAGAAAACTCACAATAGTCCCTGGCCAGATGGTTACACAAATTTAAATTTTATTTAAATTTATAATTTTTGTAGGTAAATTTTTTACTTTTAGTCTAACATGGACAATTCTTGATTGTAGTTGTCCTTAATTATATTTTATGTTTCTTTCGGATTCCTAATACATTTAATTCATATCTCAAAACGTTCCACGTAAAAAATGTGATTAAATGTATTATTTTCAATAAATTCTACTAAACAACATAGTTGTATGTCGCGAAGCTAAAGAACTGTATGGTTTATACGAAGTTAATGCATTACAAATTAAAACTATAAGCTGAGCGCAAGCATTACCTCGTCAATCATTGGCAGATGTCACGAGTTATATTGAATGACGTGAAGGATGTAAAAAAATTATGGTTAACAAATGTCTCTGACCAATGAGTTGATTTAATGAGCCGATTAAAACTATGAATTTATTTGACAACTACATTTGGACATTTTACTATTCGTCTCAATTTTGTTAATTGCGGTTTAGCTAGATGATATCGCTAGATGCACTTATCCACCGTCAATTGCAGTGATAATACCTTTGCTTGGAGTTTTCACAATTATACTCTTTTTGTTTCAGGTAAATTTAATAAGCTGTACAATTTAATCTTAGACCATTATTTAACGTTTATCTTTCCTACTAAATGGTTTTTCGAAGTCGGGTTACTACCAATGACAAATGAGTCAAGCCAATTCGCTCTCTCGTTTGTAATCGCATACAAAGCGAAGCCAATATTTGCAAGAGTAATAAACGTTTAGATGATTTTATTGTTTTGATATAACACACCAATTTACTAATTATGGGTTAGCCGTGCTAAGTTGCTAGCTCACACGCGACGTTTCATATATATATTAAAACAAGGCGACGTAAATTAGTAGTGCAACTTACTAATAATTCATTAAGTTACTGGTTCTACTAATTTATTCACTGATTTACGCATTTACTAGTAGGTTTACCCTAATAATTCACGTCGCCCTGAAGGTGAATATGGTATTATATACGAAAAGTCGGCCAACTTTGAAAACTTAAGTCATCGACACGGACTAACCCGAAAATAAACTACAGAAGTGATCTTAGGACCGTGAAAACCACGGTAGTACTACTAACTGAAATACTTAGTAGGGATTTTTTTATAATTTAAATTTAAAATGAAGGATTTTTCTTAAATCAGTAGGTTAAAGCATAGATTAAGCATACACCTTAGGGAGTATATATAAGGAGTATGCTTAATCTATGGTTAAAGGTATTTGGTGTCTTTAAATCAAATTTTTGCACTACGCTTTTTTTCTTCTTTTTTAATTGGCTTAATCTGTCAGAGTGATTTAACTTCCGTCATTAGGGTGACTCGGATGATCCTCCTTTTGGAGAATTTCTCCTATAGGGAAGAATCTATTACCGTAGTCGGTGGTAATACCTAGGCCCGGGACCATGATAACTGTTCGTGTTGAGGCCCCCAGACCCCAAAAACACATTCGTTCGAAACTATATATATAGTAGAAATGTTCTCTCCAGATTCTTATTTGAAAATCTTTATTAATTGTTATTCATCTGATGAACTTCATCAGATAAATATAAAAAATGTGTATAATTATGTACATAATTGTATAAAAAACTAAACAAAATAGGTTAACAACAACATATCCTACATAATAATAGTGTGCACAAGGCAACGTGTAACCTCCTATTCCAAGTAAACTACTAACCACTGAACGTAGAGAGGCCAGGTTGGTGACAAAAGATTTCCCTTTGGCCCAGGGTGATGAAAAAAATACGACATCCTATCCTATCCTATCCTATCCTATCCTATGATACGTTTTCAATCGGCAAAAAACACTGTTTTTTTGCCTTTTTTCGTCATCCCTATGTAAAAGGAACGTGTAACCACCTATTCCGAGTAAACTACTGAACGTAGAAAAGCCAGGTTGGTGTCAAAATATTTCTCTTAGGCCAAGGATGATGAAAAAATACGATATCCTAAATTTACTCAGTTATACGTTTTTAATCGGCAAAAAACACTGTTTTTTTGCCTTTTTCGTCATCCCCATGTCTAAAGAACGTGTAACCACCTATTCCGAGTAAACTACTGAACGTAGAGAGGCCAGGTTGGTGTCAAAAGATTTACCTTAGGCCCAGGACGATTAAAAAATTTGATATCCTACATTTATTTAGTTGTACGTTTTTATATGACAAAAAACACTATCATTTTTGGCCATATTTTATTGGCAATCATTTTGTTTACCATGTGTTCCCTACTTTGCATCCAAATTCAATACAACAGCTGAGTAAAGTTAAGGTTGTTTTTGTAAACAAAGCAGACAACTATTCTTAATTGAATTAAGATTTTTGGATTGAAATGTAAAAGCGGTAATGAACACAAACTCCATGCTGAATGGGAATACAGTTTATAATACTGTATAAAAGTGTCAGAAAAGTTAAATTCAGATTTATGTATTCTATATTTTCTATTTATATTTCTGATTTTGTTTACTTTTACTCTTGCTGTAAAATTGGGTTTTATCACTGATAATAGAACCAGAAGTAGATTATTTCCCTTTGATAAATCCTGGGTTTTAGAAAATATGACAGCTGAGTGGCATTCTAGCGGTTCACTGCTGGAATTGTCGTTTTTAAAGTTTTGAGTAAAACCATTGACTACAAGTAAAACTGAATCAAATTTTTGTAAACATCGATGATAGCAATTATACTCCTTAAAGTGCCATTTGTGCATGAGTATATAAAAAACATGACGAAGACAAAACCAAAATATGTTTATAACTAACCACATAAGGTTTGTACAAATGTAGTTAGATTTTGATTTTATGTGCTGTATTGGATGAAATTGGGTGAAACTAGATGAAACTCTGGGAAGAAATTTAATGCAATGGATAAGAAAACTAAGGACTACTGACTATGCTATTAGCATTGAATACAATGTGAAATATGTTTCTATACAGTACACAACTACATAGAACTGCATAGAATTTGAGTATGCTAACTCTCCCTGTGTGCAGCTTGCGCAACCCGTTTTGAGAAACGAAAATAAGTAGTTAAATAGTAAACAAAACAATGACAGTATGTAGTTATATGTAATCCTTATAACAGCTGTTTATTAAATTGAATTGAATTATGAATAAAACACATACATGACATATACCAAATAAAACTCTCATCCATATGAATAACATGGGGACTTGGAAGTCCCGTGGGGCAGAGCCCTCAGACCTAAATCAAAAATCTAAAGTCAGTTAGCACATCTGCACACTTAGACGCGCGTTTTAGTGTATAATATGTGGGGGTAAATCTTAAAACAAAAAATCCGTATTGTTTACAATTTTTTCTTGTAGAGTATTAATAGTTTTAATAGATGGATAAATTATTTATTTTTGTTGGTCTGTCTTTAGATAATTTGTATGTTAGCAGATGAAATACAATTAAATGTTGGTAAATAAGTAGACTGTATTAGTGAAAGTAGTAAGGTTAGTTTTTTTTACAAATTTAAACCCGATGAAAAAACTTTTAAACATTTAATAACATTTAACTGCAGTTTTTAAGAAACAAAATTTGGCTTGAAGTGAACAATACTTCTTTATTTTATTTTTATTTATTTATTTTTTTTTTTTTTGCTGATGATACCCTGATTTATTCTACACACCATGACATTCATATTGCTACAACAAACGTTCAAGAATCCCTGGACAATTTAATTCATTGGTTTACGAGATGGAGAATAGCAATCAATCCCAACAAAAGTGAGGCAAAAATCTTTACTCTTCGCAGACCTGAAGAACCTCAAAATCTTGAAATATTAGACGAGGAAATACCATGGAACCCTCCAGATCAGGCAATAAAATATTTAGGAGTTTATTTTGACCGAAAACTAAATTGGAAATTTCATATAAACAAAAAGCTTGACTTAGCATATGGAAGATTATCAAAACTGTTTCCATTATTAAACAAGAAATCGTCTCTTATCAGTGAAAAATTGTGTTCTTCTCTACAAAACTATCCTCCGACCATTACTGTTGTATGCATGCCCAGTATGGGGCACTGCTTCGACCAGTGCAGTTAATAAACTACAAACATTCCAAAACAAAACTTTGAAAATAATACTTAAATGCCCTTGGTATGTGCGTAATGCCCAAATTCACCACGAACTTGGAATTTCCCAAATCAAAGAGTTTATAAAAAATTCAGCTCCAAAGTTTTTTACAAAACTTTTATCTGTAAGAGGGAGTCAATATTTCAACACAGGGTTCCCGTCCGATTTCAGAAGGCTTCGTCTCAAACCAAGGTTACCTCAAGATGTTTTGTTAAATTAATGTGAAAAAAGTCTGTGCACACCAAGATTACCGGAAGATTATGTTAATTGTTATGTTGTTTGTTAGATTACTACCCAAAGAAGTTATATGGCAATACCCTGTGACTCTGAACATTATGAACTCTGTGCCTGAGGGGCTGATCGGCTGGCCTCAATCTTTGTCATTTCTTATGTTATCCACATGAATTGTATTAAACATGCCTGTATAGCAATTGTAATCATGCTGAACGGTTTAATAAAATGGTTAAGAAAAAAATACTTCTTTAATTTGTTTAAGCCCGTCATTTTTGACGGACTAATAACAGCTAGTAAACAGATAATAAAATCATATGAAATATAAAACAGATGTGCCATAGATAAAAATTATAGACAGGTCAAGACGTAACCAAAATTGTACTTTATAGTCATCTTAGATTTAAACCAGACGGGTGCCGTGTTTGTAAGACTAGTTGGTGGGCCAGTTCAGACTTACGATGACAGTAAAGCGCCTACTTTAAATTTGTTATTTTATGTTACATTTTAAGCTTTGCTAGTCTGAGTAGACATTGAATGAACTTGCCACTGACCAATAGCGTTTGAATTTAATGAAACCGAACGTTTTCATTGGCTATCAAGGTTTTCAATCATCATAGTTGCTCCATTGCCAAATAGGCCGATTGCATGGTTCCCCATGCAATAGGAAAACCATGGTCACTTAAAACTACACGCCTATCAAAAATGCGGTGTTCAAAATTCTAAAATTGAGGAAGAACGCAAGAACGCACAACAACAAAACCATGCACAATTCCAAAATCAAGTCACACTTATAAGAAAGGTAAGTCACACTTATAAGAAAGTTAGCTACTCAAACATCGTTGGGAATGCAGATGAACTTACTGATTGAGTACAGAGGAAATGCCAACCTTTTAGGACGGTTCGAAGACTATTTTGGCATTTTGAGAGTAACTGGGTCCAGGCTGTACAAACATTGTGGTTTAATAGTTTTGTGCTATATTTCCTCATAGGTACACTAGCCTCACAGGCACACTAGCCTTTGTGAATCTCAGGTATGTATGTGTTGTTTCAGTCATTCTATGAGACCGAAACAGCTGAAGTGGGTCTTAAGACAAATTTTGAAAATACACTCGACCGTGTCCTTCAACTTCGTTCTCAATTAAGTGATTATTATTTTGAGTCGAGGATTTCCAGCCTAATCGTCAGTTTATATTATTGTTCTACGGCTAACATCAATTACGAATTTAATTTTATAAATCACACTTATCTGCAAACATACGGATGTAAAAACAGTCCGTACACCCCCTCTATTTTTATTTATTTGTTAAAATAAACAAATATCCCTTACGTTATAGTAACGTAAGGTGTCGCATTTTTTGGCATTGTTGAACCTTTTGAGTGTCCCCTTAAAGTGTGGAAACTTTTAAAATGTAAACCCCCTTTGAGTGAAATCTCTCATTTTAATGAGCTCTAAAGAAATATGCGAATGTTGAAATTATGAAATCGCCAACTCTTCCTTAACGAAAATGGCAGCCAGTCAAAATTAATCTTGACAGTTCACCATAGAGAAGAAAGAATGAGTGAAGTTCAAATGTTCAAATTTCATGTTTATATTTAAAGTATTTTTAGTTGGTATTTTTCCATTGCTGTTTTTCCATTTTTTCTGCTGGTTTTCCAAATACTGGTTTAATTATTTGTCATGTGAATTTATGGATCCTGTTTAACTTTTGAAATGAGCGTTTACTGACCACCATTTTCGTTAGGGAAGAGATAGCGATTAATAAATTTAACTTGCCTATTTTTAAAAGCTCTTCAAAATGAGGGGTCACTCAAAGGGGGCTTACATTTGACTATTTTTAACTGCCACTAAAATCCCCTTTTTTGTGGACAGTCAAAAAGTTCAACAATGTCAAAAGATACTACACCCTAAGTTACTGTCACCACCCAAAAGATATTTGTTTATTTTATCAAAAACTAAATTAGGGGGCCGGGATCGGACTTTTTTACACCCGGTGTAATGTAATATGTCTTAGTCTTGACATGGTTCATAAAATAATGTTGTAACAGAGAAACTATTGATACCAGAGTTCAAGGAAGACTATTTTTTATTCTTTGTCATGTAGCAATATATTGATGGACGAGAGGAAGGAATGTAAGAAATCTAAATTTGATAATCTATCTAAACTTAAAAGCAGATTTTTTATGGATTGCTTAACTTTTTGTGCCATCCAATCGTGTGCAGTATAAGCTTGCGATGTCTCTAAACACAGAGAAACACCATAGATTATTGCCATAATTAAGGTTCTCATTCCTTCAAAACTATCAGAGTAAGAAGAGGTATGAGTTTCATTTAATACATCACATTTATGACTGCATTTTGTTTTGCTTTATTGTGGTGGTGGAATTATTTTGTTTTAATATTGACAATGAAGGAATACTCTGTATATTGTAAACCTCTAGACATATATTTTTTTCCTATTTCAAATTCTTACTGGCAGTAAACTCAGCTTTACTCTGACTTGTCAGTCTCATGATAGTGCTTTTGAAAGGAAATTTAAAATAATAATGTTTGAAAGTGGTTTAAAGCCTCAAACTTGAAAGTCAAACAGTAACGTAGCATATCATTTGTTAGGTCTTGTAAATCCTAGCAACTGTCTAACTGACACGTGGCTGGTCCTTCTTTTTATTTTTTAGCAATGTGCAAAAATCATAATTTTTATAAAAGTTCAGTTAGTCCAGGTTAGTACAGGTCCTTAATATAACACCTGTATGTATTGTTTGACCTCTTTCATTAACGAGTCATGTAAAGTTAACATACATTTTTATTGGAAAAATAATGTATTTTGCTAATTTTTCTAAACCCAAAAAGGGATAAAATATAGATGTAAACTATAAAAAAGTTATACAATTTTAAAAAATTGTAGGATTTACACCTTTTTATGATATATTTTTTAAGCATGTAACTATTTTTATTTTGTAGTTTTTAGCTTATGAACATTTTAGAAAAACAAATATGTTGAAATATTTATTTTTTTAAATATTGAAGGTGGCTTAATAGAGTTCAGCTGAGATTATTGTGAGTTAGATGTTTGAATTGGAAACAATGTTTATACCGGTATTCTGTGAATTTCAGTATTCGTTTACATAAAACAATCCCCACCGCTTTTAAAGGAATTGAAATAGGTATTTTTTATTTATGCCAAAATGCTCATCTATTACAGGATTATGAAATTATGGAGAACATAACAAAGGTTTACATTTGATAATTCTTATATTCACACTTATATACCCTCCGTTTTTTGAAGTCCCTGTATATATAACAAGTTAAAAATACTTTACGTTATTACTTGGAGTGAATCTATTATGGAATAATTTTGTTTGGTGCTTGTATGTAAAGTTATTTGTCCGTAATCTGTTTGAGACAACTCATTTTCACCATACGACTACGATTGTTTTCTAACATTTAAAACGAAATAGATAGGTGGGACAACCCGTTGCTATTAGTTTGAAATTATAACAATGATGTTCGACAAACACTTTCATGATTTACTGATTATAGTGTAAGATAACAAAATATTATTAGAATTATTTTATTAAAAAATTATATTTTCATTATAAACTATCGTGATTGTTTTTAGCGGTAGAAGGATTCGAATTAGTTTCCTCTAGGATCGTAGAAGATAAATCAGAAGATTCTACCAGCGAGGTAGAAACTATTCTACAAACAAGAAACATCTGCCGCTCAGTTGGCGCATCTGGTGACGAATCAGGAACTTCTTCCGTTGGTCCAGGACCGGCGAGAGTATCTAGTATAGTCTAGCTATTCTCGCTGGCCCTGCGTTGGTCCATCCACTTCATCACGAAACACTTCCGCCTATTCTACGACTACGCCATAAAACCAATGACCAAAAAGAAGACTTAAATTAGCTCGTGAACATGATTACATTTCAGCAGATTACATCTTGCGCCTTTGAATCTTACTTATAACGCTTTTTTCTATACCTTCATTGAACACCTTGGTACTGACACCTAGTAACATATAGAAGATGTTTTGGAAAATCAAAGAATTTAAAACTTCCAATGGGTGAAATGCATCTTAAAATCCAAATAAGTAAAATCTGTAAACTCATTTTATAAAATGTATTCAAATAATTCGACCTATCAAATTATAAACACATTCAACAGAATAATTATGTGTACTCTAAAAACTCCATGTCAACAAAAAAACCAAGTGACAAATAATTCATATTTAAACCAAAAAAATCAGCTGTTTTAATGATTCTGACATACTCCCACCTTGAGAAGTAATAAGTCATTGCTTCTCAAACTGTCTAAATCGTGATGGAAGATTGACTACTTGAACTCTTCTTGTCTTAACTGTAATTTCTTGCTTATTTTTCTTCGTCTTCATTTTTTGTTTTTCCTTTATTTTATTATCTTCTTCTTCTTCAGTACCTCTTTCAAATCACTCCTTGATCTGATACAAGTCTTGGTCGATATGATTTCCAAGGGAAATATCCTTTGCACCGGACGACAAAGCGTACCATCAGTTGTTTTCAGGTAAACCACTCGAAATTTACCATCTTTTCCGTACACCAAACGCTCTATAACTCCCAATGGCCAATCATACCTATTCTTATTGTCTGACCCTATTAAACAACTTCTCCAATTACTGGCTCACGACTGTTCACTAGATTTTCTTGATTTTGTATAAGTTGTTCTAAGTATTCTGTTCTAAATCTGTTTTTTAATTCTTCTTTTAGCCAAAGTCTGTACTTTAATTTTCGACTCAAACTAGATTCATCAACTAAGTCACAGTCGTGTGTACCTCCTTGAGTAGTCATCTCCTGGATAAACATTTTTGGTGTTATTGGAATAGGATCTTCGTTGTCTTCTGATGTGTATGTCATTGGTCTAGAATTTGTTAACGACTCACACTCACATATCACAGTAGACAACTCTTCCTCTTTCAAACATGTTTTCATCAAATTTTTCCTTAGCATGTTCTTTAAAATTCCAATCAAACGCTCCCAGAACCCTCCCCACCAAGCCCCCAACCCTTCCCCCAGTAGGAGGGTTGAAAGGCCATTCGATTATTTTCAACGAGGTGTAAGTCATGACATTATCCCAATTTAATTTTTGGAAAGCATTATTCAGTCCTTTGAAGTTTGTACCGTTGTCACTGTAAATCACTGATGGTCGTCCATGTCGAGCAATAAATCTTCCGAGAGCTAACATAAATGACTCAGTCGACAATGAAGATACTAATTCTAAATGTACAGCTCGATAGATGGCGCATGTAAAAATACATACCCAAACGTTTCTCCCTTCTTTTATATACAGGGGTCCACAGAGGTCTGTCCCAGTGATTTCACTGAAAAACGGATGCATCCTTGACTCTATTTTCTGGTAGGAGTGGTGTATCAACTCTAAAAGACCTTACTGAGTATCTCTTACACGTAACACATTCAGAGATAACTCGCTTAGCTGTTTGTCTTGCTTTGATGACCCAATAATCTTCCCTTAAGTAAGTTATTTAGACCTTGCCCCATCACATGCCCTGACTTAAAGTGTTTTTTCAAAAATAATAATAATAATAATAATAATAATAATAATAATTTATTGCATATAACATTACAAAAATGTGTGCAAAATTTCAAAAAAATAACAGGAATGATAGAGATCAGTTTGTTGTCTTTGTCTTCTGTATTTCGTTGAATTCATGATCGAGTACATATAAAGGATTTTCTAAATAATAAAGTTTTACTTTTTTGATGTCTCTGCTTGAATTAATTGAAATGTTGTGATTTTCTTTTAATTTGTTTAATAATTTGCCAATTGCATAATAAATAGTTTTTTCATATATTGTTGTTCGATGTATTGGATGTTGGATATAATCTCTTTTTCTTGTGTCATATTGGCTGTGGCATTGTGTGCTAGTAAATTTGTTTTTGTTTTTTAAGTAGTATTTTAGTAATTCTACAACATATAATCCAAATATAGTCAATATTTTGTCTTTTTTGAAATGTTCAAAGCATGATTCGTCATAAGACAGATTGTTTATTATTCTAATGGCCCGTTTTTGTATCCCGAAAATCTTTTTTTTATTTTCCATTGATGTCGCAAACCAAATTGGGAGACAATAAGTTAAAATACTTTGAAAAAAGGAAAAGTATGCAACTTTTAAGGTGGGTTTGTCCACACATTGGGCTAAAACTCTTAAACAAAAACAACAGGAATTAAGTTTTTTTGAAATCTTCTCAGTATGATTAGTCCATGTTAATTTGTTGTCAATAATGAGGCCTAGGACTCTAGTGTCGTGAACCGTGTTAATTATATGGTTATCAAATTTGCAGGTAGGTGAATTTTCTTGTTGTTTCTTTTTGAAATGGAAATTTAAAATATTTGTCTTAGAACAGTTTAACACCATTCCGTTAACCGAAAACCAGTAATTGAGCTCTAAAAGTGAGTGGTTTAACGAGTATTGTAAATTTTCAAATGAGCTTCCAGACACAACAACACTAGTGTCATCTGCAAATTGAATTAGTTTATTCGATTGTGCATTACATGCAATGTCCGAAACATAAATAATAAATAATAGAGGTCCCAGTATTGACCCTTGAGGTACTCCCATTTTTACAGTTTCCCAACTAGACTCCTGTTCATAATTTTTTAATTTTATTTTAACCTTTTGTTTTCTATTGTATAAATATGAACTCATTATTTCTCCTGCTACACCTCTTACTCCAAGTGCTTCTAATTTATCAATCAAGATTTCATGATCAATGCTGTCAAAAGCTTTTGAAAGATCACATTGGATTGATGCCACAAATTTACTGTCTTCAATATTTTTAATCAACAAATCTATGTACTCAGCTAAGGCATCAAGTGTTGACAAGTCTCTTCGAAATCCATATTGTTCAATATTGATTAAATTGTGTTTTTCCAGGAAAGATACAAGTCTGTCATATATGATTTTTTCAATTATTTTTGAGAAAGAAGGAAGAATTGAAATGGGCCTAAAGTTTTCCAATGTATTGATACCGTCTTTCTTTTTTATATTTAAAAAAAATTTATATATATAAATAAACAAAAATGAGTCTATCTACAATGTGATGTTTAGCGGGTAAAATAATCGGTGTTCAAAATTCCTCTATGTCTTTCCTGTTCAAAAGTTTGGTTTTTAACCTGATCAATCCTTCAGAGTCTATAAACGTTCTTAACTTCAACAGTTTTTATCGTTAGAACTAGTAAACGATTCATTTTGCACTGTTTGTAACAATACTTTCTCCCCCTTGCAAAACTCTTCAGTAGTTAGGTTACCACAAGTTCGGATTATTCTTACAATTTGAAATGAAACGATACAACCAACCCACAACTCTTACCATTTTAGTGTACTTTGAACATCCTTTAATTAAACTCTCTGTCAAACACAAACCTTGTGCATTTCAGTTGGAAATCACCGCTTTCCTCAATTCTGTTTTTACCTCCTCTTCATCAGGTTTCAACTCTCTCAAAGGCCAAGACGATGGATCATCTAGCAGCCACCTGGGCCCCTCCCACCATTTTGACTGCAACAGTGTTTTGGGAGAGCAGCCTCGAGTTGCCAGATCAGCTGGATTCATTGATCCTGGAACATGACGCCAGTCCTCCTTATTACTTACCGTTCTGATTTCCTCAACACGGTTACTAACAAACACTCCCCACGGCTTTTCTTGTTTACTCCATGCCAACGTGGTCATAGAGTCCGTCCAGTAAATATATTCGTCAACTTTTAAATCTTTCAAAATACTATGTGCTAGCCTGGCTCCAATAGTAGCCGCTAAAGGTTCTAATCGAGGGATTGTAACAGTTTTGATAGGCGCCACTCTCGATTTTGCTCCTAACAAGTAAACCATTACCTTACCAATACATTCGACTCGTAAAAAGCAAACAGCTGCATAAGCCGCTTGACTTGCATCACAGGAAATATGCAATGTACAACTCGCGTCTGTCTCTGTCAATTTTATCCAACGAGGAACTTCAATCTCTTTCAGGAAATCAAGTTAATTTTTCCAACATATCAACTTTAATTACCTCATCTACTTCATTATCCCAATCACCTTTTAAATCCAAGTCTGCTGTATTAACAGCTTTGGGATAAGAGTTGTTGGGCATGTCATACCTATTGGATCGAATAACCTTTGTGATGCTGAGAGCAAAGTTCTTCGTGTTACATTTTCAACAGATAGAGAGTCAAGGTGTGGAAGATTAGTTTGAATAGTATCCTGTTGTTTGTTCCAAAGCATACCAAGAACAGGTATTTCTAAAGTCTCATGAAGATTAGGATCTGAGTACTCCCACCCTCTGAGCTCAAATTTAGCAGCCTGAAATATAGATGAAGCTTCATCAATAAAGTTAGTTAAGTCCTCCACGTCTCCAACGCTGGTCACACAGTTATCCACGTAGAAACTCTCACGTAGATTAGTGATCACCGGCAAAGAATATTTAGTGTCTCCGCTGAGGGATAGCTGCTCACATGTGTCTAGATGATGTCTGAAAACTACTCCTAATAAAAAACGTAGGGAGTTTATGTACTTAGAAGTTTACATTCCTTTAAAACTGGCTCAGGGAGTGCTGACTCGACCAGGGGGTACAACATACAAGCGTATTTGTCCGATGTTACACCTAAACTCTCCAGAGACCGTAGCTTAGTTTCTAATTTATCATATAAGCTACACAAAGGGACAACTGATTTCCTATTTGCTTCAGCTAAAACTAATTTCAACAGTTTCCTTACGTAGAGCTCTATCATCTTGCTCATCTCTACCAAATCTCTACCAACTGACAAATAATTCATATTTAAAAATAACAAAATAATCAGCTGTTTTAATGATTCTGACAGAAGTGACAATTAACTGGGATGAGGTGCGGGAGACAGTAAAGGTGAGTTTGAGATTCTTCTCACTACTCTTCCCCTCCACGGAACAGGACAGTCACTGGCAGGGCAGTCACTGGACCCTCCAGTAACTAACTGCCTTGAATGCTTCAGCTCAGGGTGGGGCGACTCTCGGACCCTCCTCCACTGCATTCTGCACTTCATGCCAATTGGATCTGTCTGCACGAACTAAAGGTGTATCGAGAATTATTACTATGGTTGCGGCCCGGTTTACGTGTCACATGGTCTGAAGGAAATAGCTAACGTTATATCGTAAATAATACGTAAACTGTGTACGCTGTACGTTGTACGTTGTAAGTTAAATGCGTAGTTTGGAACTGAAATATTTAGAACTCGTCGAAATTCACTAACTGGATTTTGATAAGGACTTTTAACTAAATAACGCTAACATTTAAAACTGGAAATTTCCCAAAAAATTTTGTTGATTGTTACTTAAACATTACTCCTACATAAAAAGTGCAAACAAATGAATGTATTCTTTTTTCGTCGGAGGAAGGGACTAGAAAATGGAGCCTTCGTACAAATGGTATGTCACTGGGCACGTTGCCTACGACATTGAAAGCAACAAAGTTAACTCGATTCACCCAACCTCTCTCCCAAAAGAGGGTTTAATTCTCGCCAGCCATTTGAATCACTCACTTTTTCTTATTTTTTTTAATGGAAGGTGAATTTCACCATTCGCTTCTCTTATCACTCCGAGATGTAAAACACCCTTCGTAAGCTATCTCTATACGAACGGTCGCCAGATTCAAGTACATTCGCTTGTTAAGTAACTGATATAGCTTATACGATAATTACAACGCACAAGTATATCCAGGATAACATAACCAAGGATATCTGCAATGTTATAAAGTGATAAAACGTTCTGGGGAGAATCATGTGCGAATATAAATAGTTTCTGAGAAATACAGTTTTTAAGATTGGTAAGAGTACATCACAAAACCACTGTACCTGAACTATCTTGACAGTGGCCTGTGTGAAAATATTTTGTTGATGTAGGGGTGGAAAAGCAGACCCTCACCACATCTTCTGGCCCTGCAAAATGAAGAGTGGGATGAGGGGAAGTGTCACCCCGGTTCCTACCAAGGTTCATCCACAACTTCGTGGAAGGGCTTATGTTGTTTTTCGATAGCAGTAATGAGCGCTTATCCTACGCTCCTGACTGCTGTGGTTACCTTCAGCAACCAGTACCTCGACAGTCTACCCTAATTGTCTGCTTCTCTTTCCGACACTGCGGCCAATGGTTCCCCAAACTCCCCCTCCCCCCCCCATAAACGTTGTTCGCAAGGGGGCCGGAGACCATTACGAGTATAATGCTATAGCATTTGAGGTACTGTATCACTGTTTTTAGAGTGTACTTTTCCTGAGCATGACTGCTAGAGAGCTTAGGACAATGCTAAGTGAACTGGAGGACGAGCTAAGTGCAGAACCGGGATGAATCGTTGCAGCCTTCAGCTCTTGAGAAAAGGAATGGGGATTTCCTTTAGCGACAGCTGAGGACAACAGATCCTGGAAATTACAGCGAGACTCGTCGTTTTGTGCTCAACAAGTAGTTGACATCGACGTATATGAACGTTATGGCTTCGGCCAGTCAATTCCTGACGAATCTCTTGCGTCCGAGAGTCAAAACAAACTAACAAAATCTCTAATTTTTTTAGAAAAATTAGGACTAATTAGTATTTTCTACCATTTAATCTCAGCATTTAATACAAAAATTATCTTAAATTACATAAACAAAAAACATCTGTAAAATACATAGTTCAAAGTTAAGGAAATAAATGTTGATAAAAATATAAATAATGTTGTTACGGTGAATTTTGATTAAGCGTAATTTTGAAGGTTACAATTCCTGCGCAGAATAATTAATTACAAAAATATCCTGAATTTTATTCCAAGAGTACTCATAGTGTAATATAATGTACTAATCGAATAATTCAGTATATGTCCCCCATGAGGCAACTAAGAAAACCATATCAACGATGCCCCAAAACGAGCATGACTACCTATGTTGCGAGAATATGTAGAGGACTGGAGAGTACCAGGGGGTTGCAACGGCAGTAACAACTGGTACGTCTCATTCACAGTCCCACCCTCGTCGACCATGGTGAGGTCGGCTGCCAGAAACCTAATTGGCTTGAACCCAGCCAAGGTGGAGGACTAAAACTACTAAAATGGGTGTTTCTGTACATGTTTGATATAACTTAATTTCTCTCTATGATTAATCAGTTTAAATTAATGATAACTTTAGGCATAAATAAAATTTATTGGTCATATTTCAAACTTAATTTACTAACATGAGAAATGGGCAGTAATTTGACTGATCAAATTAATCATGTTGATTGATTCGCGTCGTGTTACCGATTACGTAGACTGCTCTGACCTTTTATAATAATTTAGATTTATTTAAAAAATGTGACGTCCAATCAATTTGCTAATTTCAAAATAATTACCTGGTATTTAAAAGCGAGTGTTTGTTACCTAACTTCTATATTGGCATTTTCCGCTGCTAGACGATGATGCTGCGCGTGGTCACTTCTGTGGCTATCGCCTTGGTTTTATTCCAGGTAAATCTTTTATTTTACATTTGATCGAGTCAATTTCATTAGGTTGACATAATTTCGAATAATGATATTTTATTCTGTTCATATTTTATTGTGAATTTTTACTCTCAAGCAAATTGTTTGTCTGGTTAGCTTACATTGTAACTAGTTATGTTACTTAAAAATAAACATAAGTGCAAAATAAATGGTTATAACATCGAGAATTTACATTAAATATCTCAGTTTTCTTAGGATTGAGGCTATTTGAATCTTACAAAGGGTATTTCAGCTGAGATTTTACTGTTTTATAAACATTTTTATGATTCAGTTCAACCTAATTATGTCTCAAACGGTATTATATGACACGATACTATCTAGTATTTTAAGGACTAATAATGTTCTCGTGTATTATGGAGATTGTGTGGTTGATTTTTAACATATTGGTTTACTCAGACACTCGCTAAATGAAAATATTACTCTGCTGGAGCAAAGGGACAAATATTGTTTCTAATAGGTATATGAATGGTTCTAGATTTACGAAACCATTAGAGGCAATAAAATAATTAAGCCATTATTGAGGCAATGTAAAAACGAAGGTAGATGTAACTACTAGTTTTTTTTCAGATTCCGTTATAGCAAGATCAAACCGCGATCATTTATTTGTAGTACGGGTAGCCCTTTTACGAAAATAATAGGAATACTGTTTTTAACTGCAATGAGTTAAAACAAACTGTTATACTGTAATTATATTTTTAGGAATTTCCAGCTCCAACCAAAATGGTCATTTCTGCACTCTTAAAAGACTAATAATTCCTTTTAGCGAATTTCCCCTATTGGGAAGAAGCCATTACCGTAATCGGCATGGTAATACCTAGGCCCGGGACCATGATAACTTTTCGTTTTGAGGTTCCAGACCCCAAAAACTCCATTCGTTCGAATATGTCCATATATAATGTAGACATTAATCCCTACAGAAAGTAATATGTTGTTGGCACAGATATTTAGATGATATTTTATATCTTTTCGAAGGCAATGAAGACGAAGCCAGACAATTATTAACATATATAAATGACTTATCTAGCGAAATTAAATTTACCAGTGAAATCCAAAAAGGAGAAATTAATTTCCTAGATGTCACAATTTCTAAAGAAGACAAAAATCCTCATTTAATATTTTTAGAAAACCCACAACAACAGACACAATCATTCCATTTCATTCAAATCATCCATGATCCCATAAAATGGCAACTTTCCATTCCTTAATTCACAGATTAGTAAACATCCCACTGAAAAAGAATAATTTTGTAAAATAAACCAATGTGATAAAATATTTAGCCGACAAAATTAATATAAAATAAAAATGATTGACAACATGATTAAGAAAAAACTTAAAAAACAAAGAAAAGAAAGACTTCAAGGAAATATAGAAACCAGAGTGAAAAATTAGTATATGTTCATAACATACAACAATTGTATGAATAAAGCTATAAGAAACATAATTAAAAATTCTCAAACTAGTATAAGCTATAAAACTAAGAACAACACCTTTAAAATGTTAAACAACAAAATAGCAAATCATCAAGATAATAAAGACCACATATATAACAAATCTGTAATATATCAAATAAACTGCAACGAGTGTAATAGTTATTATATCGGACGAACTTTTCGAAACTTCAAAGTTAGATTCAATAAACATCTACAAGCTTTTAAATCGAATAACAAAACAACCATGAAATCTAACTTTGCAGATCACTTGATGAAGTCGAAACACAAATACACATATCTAAAAGAACATCTAACAGTTTTAGAGTTTGAACGAGAAAGAGAAGCTATTTGTCAAAGAAGAAATTAGTATTTACTTTAATTTAAAAAAAGACCCTTCAAACATACTAAATACAGTATTACCTAAACAATCAAAGCCCATGTTTAATAAAATTGAAAAAATAAGAACAAAAACGTGTAAAAATCATTTAATATAGTATTCAAAGAAAGTAACAGAAGAAAATAAAATATATTATAGATTATGCCAAACAATTCATATGCAGTTTTAAAATACTTAATTTTAACATATGATTAGTATTTATTTTATTTTAAATGTGATTTTATATTTTTAATAGGCTTTGATAATGGCCTAAGCGCACGAAACTTGTCAGTCTGAAATAAAAATGTTATTATAAAATATGAAGATACATCTAATATATATATATATATATATATATATATATATTTATGTGTGTGTGTGTGTGTGTGTGTGTGTGTGTGTGTGTGTGTGTGTGTGTGTGTGTGTGTGTGTGTGTGTGTGTGTGTGTGTGTGTGTGTGTGTGAGCACGATAACGCTCCTAAAGAATTATCCGATTTTTATGAAATTTGGTACAAACGTGTAAAGCAACATTTATGACTTAGGTTCGAAAACCAGCCAGATCGCTCTATCCGAAGGGGTATTTGGGGGGGGGGTTTGTTCCGCACAAATAGGTTTTTTGAATGTTTTACATAAAATTTTTGAAATAGTCGAATTTTAATTTTTACCATTGGATTCAGCTTTAAAAAACACACAATTTGGTATTTTGATCATTTCTCTACGTCAATTGGTTACCAAGATATTGAAAGTACTAAACACAGTACGTTGTCTAATGTTATTCATATGGAGAAAAAGAAAAATTGTATATCTCGCTTATTTGGTATACGGCTTCATCTGGTTGTGGTCTATTGATATTTGCTCAAAGATAACAAGTTTTGGCAAAGGCTCCCGTAGCAGCAACCCTGCGTACTCAGCCCCATGTTCTTCTTATGGATAATAATTAAAATTGTATGTATCACTTCTTTGTGAATATATTTTTATGACACTTGGTAAGTGGCTTTATGTTGTATTAAGACATTTATATCTCCACTGTAAATTCGCTGAGTATGCAGGTTTGCTGCGACGGGGGTATTTAGTGGTCTAGCGTTGTAGTTATAAAGGGTGAGAATCGATGCACTAGGTTTCAATGAAATTACAAAAGTACATGTTTAGAATATATCGATAACTAGCGGACCCGTTGCAGCTTCGCCTGTCGCCTCCCCCCCAACCCAAAAAATATTGTCTTTTATTTTATTATTTGGGCCTAAGATGAACGTTTTAGCGAATTTCCCCTATAGGGAAGAAGCTATTACCGTAGGTCTCATGGTAAGCCCGAGACCATGATAACTTTTCATTTTGAGGTCCCCAGATGCCAAAAACACCATTCGTTAACATTTTTATATATTTATATATATATTTATATATATATGTGTGTGTGTCCGTAAGCACGATAACTCTCGTAAAAAGGGTCCGATCTTAATTAAATTTGGTACAAATGTGTAAAGCACCATTTATTTGAACGAGTTCGAAAACCAGACGAATCGAACAATCCAAAGGGGGGTTTTTGTGGGGTTTTGTACCCCAAAAATGGGTTTTTGGGGGTTTCCACATGTAATTTTTATTTAAATCAAATTTTAATTTTTACCATTTAATTCAGCATAAAAAAACAAACAATCTGGTATTTTTATCATTGCTCTACGTCAATTGGTTCCTGAGATATTGAAAGTGCTAAACATAGTACGTTGTCTAATGTTATTCTTATGGAGAAAAAGAAAAATTGTATGTCTCGCTTATTTATGAACATAAACTGACAAAATTTGGTATATGGCTTCACCTGGTTGGGGTTTATCGTTGTTTGCACAAAATACAAAATTTTCATGTATGGTTCCCGTAGCAGCAAGCCTAGGTAATCGGTCCCTATGTTATTCTTATGGAGAATAATTAAAATGTTATATATCGCTTACTTATGAATGTATATAAATGAAACTTGGTATGTGACTTTACTTAGATGAGTTCTAATGATATTTGCATAAAAACCCATTATTTTGTGTTCCTTGTTGCAGCAAACCTGCGCACTCATCCCCAATGTTATTCTTATGGAGAATAATTAATATTTTTAATATCGCTTGTTTGTTAATATATTTCTTATGAATCCTGTTAAGTGTTAATGTTTTATGTTATATATTCATTGGAAATTCGCTGAGTATGCAGGTTTGCTGCGACGGGGGTATTAATACATCATAATGAAAATGTAAGTAGCAAAAGCCTCACGAAATCCCGTTTTTCGGTTGCGAGAGCAAAATTTTGCCGCTCCCGTCTACATTGTTACATTCAAATTAAAACTATTGTACCTAAACGTTCGATAAATGGAATAAAATATATACCATTAGACAGGTTAGATTCTAAACCTTTATTTTAATGTATAACATATTACTTAGATCCATGTATTTTACCTAAAAATGTCTTCCAGAAACATGGATATTCCCGAATATCGCGAAGTTGTTTTGCCAGTTGACAATTAGCCGCAAACAGAAAAGGTTGGTACCATTGTATTCGTTGGTTATTTTTTATTGGATTTCAACTTCGAAGTCGAACATCATTTGCTGTCAGCTGTAGGTTAGGTTTGATTTTTGTGTAAACCTAGTCCGTTGTTAGGTAATAAATATCCAGTTGCTAGGTTCGAAGCAAAAATTGCCTCGAATTATACGTAATGAAATAAGAGGAAACAATGATTAAATTGCGTGTAAATAGAAGTTCACACGCCAAATATTTCATTTTGAAAATGTGGTACTAACAAATTTTAATTTTTCGAGTCGTTGAACCTTGGCTGTCAGCCTCATTCCTCATTGCACCTTCGCGTTGCACAGTTCAGTATTGCAGATTTCAAATAAGTTTTGTAAGAAGTTTTTTGCGTGCGTAGCAACTGAAATGAATAGTTAATTTAATTTAGGCATTAATTGTTCTTAAACGCCTAAAGATGACGTAGACAAAGTTGAAGCCTAAATATTTAATATTTTTATTTACAGTCGGGCGAAGCAGAAATATAGTTATTTTGTTCAATATGTTTAGAAAGTTATAATTGCTTTTTTCCTTGGGTACAAGGTTATTAATATATTAATTTAACTTTAGTTTAATTCGTTGAATGATTTTATATAGTTTTCAAATAATGGGGGTACCAGTTACCATAATGCGGGGAGGGTAACTCCGCCCCCCCCCCAAACATGAACTCTGGATTCGCCCCTGCTACAGAATGCAGCACACACAACTGTCGCCCCCTTGTAAAGCCGGGTACAGCCACCTAAAAAAATTGTATTTGTATAGTGTTCGCGTTGTAAAATGTTTAATTTTCACGTTTCAAGATGCTCATTTAGGTTCGTGATGGAATAAGTGTTGTAAAATTAAGGTATTTCGTAAAACTGCAAAACTTATTTGTCTCTTTTTCCCATTAGGCGAGATAACATTGGAAATCAAAGGTTGTAAGCATATTTACAAAGCAAGGTAATGGAATCACCATATTTACAGTTACCTAATTCACCACACATTTTATGTTGTAAACTTTAATGTTCATGTATTTAGTGGAATGCAGTGTATTTTCAACAGCTCCAATCTTTATTTTAATTGTTCCAGTTCTTCGATGCAACTGAATCGGCTTCGACAGGCCTAGAGAAAAATGAAGACAATGACTTTCAACTCGATGCTCTGTCAAGTATGCGATCCTCACCCTAATAGTTTAATTTTATTTCGTTTCTTTTATTTTAATTTACTTACCTATTAAACTTACCGGACTCTCCTAAAAACATTCTGTGACATCGGATGGAAACACGTTGTCGAGATATAAAATTGAATACTTAAATTAGTCTTTAGGATTACACATTCGCAAAAAGACACAAAACCTTGAGTGTACTAGGATACTTTAGGCAAAATTTTAATGTTGTTACACTTTAGTATACATGGTTTTCAGGTTTGTTGACGTAATTTTACATCGAAGCTATATTTCTTAAGGTTGGATTTAGCTAGTTCTTTTAGTTCCAATACAGGTAGCCTACGGTGTGTAGGGTCAATTAATCACACCCGTATTAGTATGTTTTTATGTTGAGTTGTATTTATTTTTAATCGACATTATTATAAATTCTGTTTTTTAATAACTGTTATGGACATGGATGGTTCTAAAATATTTATTTGCCTGGTGTTAAAGCTTAAGTATATATTTTTTTATAATAAGCACTGTTATTGTAAACAATCTAATTTAATTTTCAAACGGGTAAATTGCAATATTTGTGAAACGATCGCTATAACAGTTGCGTAACAAATCATAAACATCGTACAATATTAGTAGAATCCGGATGTATGTTCAGTTGTGAAACGATCGCTATAACAGTTGCGAAACAAATCATAAACATCGTACAATATTAGTAGAATCCGGATGTATGTTCAGTTGTGAAACGATCGCTATAACAGTTGCGTAACAAATCATAAACATCGTACAATATTAGTAGAATCCGGATGTATGTTCAGTTGTGAAACGATCGCTATAACAGTTGCGTAACAAATCATAAACATCGTACAATATTAGTAGAATCCGGATGTATGTTCAGTTGTGAAACGATCGCTATAACAGTTGCGTAACAAATCATAAACATCGTACAATATTAGTAGAATCCGGATGTATGTTCAGTTGTGAAACGATCGCTATAACAGTTGCGTAACAAATCATAAACATCGTACAATATTAGTAGAATCCGGATGTATGTTCAGTTGTGAAACGATCGCTATAACAGTTGCGTAACAAATCATAAACATCGTACAATATTAGTAGAATCCGGATGTATGTTCAGTTGTGAAACGATCGCTATAACAGTTGCGTAACAAATCATAAACATCGTACAATATTAGTAGAATCCGGATGTATGTTCAGTTGTGTAACGATCGCTATAACAGTTGCGTAACAAATCATAAACATCGTACAATATTAGTAGAATCCGGATGTAGTTCAGTTGTGAAACGATCGCTATAACAGTTGCGTAACAAATCATAAACATCGTACAATATTAGTAGAATCCGGATGTATGTTCAGTTGTGAAACGATCGCTATAACAGTTGCGGAACAAATCATAAACATCGTACAATATTAGTAGAATCCGGATGTATGTTCAGTTGTGAAACGATCGCTATAACAGTTGCGTAACAAATCATAAACATCGTACAATATTAGTAGAATCCGGATGTAGTTCAGTTGTGAAACGATCGCTATAACAGTTGCGTAACAAATCATAAACATCGTACAATATTAGTAGAATCCGGATGTATGTTCAGTTGTGAAACGATCGCTATAACAGTTGCGTAACAAATCATAAACATCGTACAATATTAGTAGAATCCGGATGTATGTTCGTTGATTCGTAAAAAAAAAACAGATTCAACTTGCCTCTTTTAGCGAGACACACACATTACATTGACCGATTCCCGTTTTTAAATTCCGATGGAGCTCTCTACGCCCTCGGCCTTTCAAATTCCTTCGATAATCTTATGAGCATTAGAACCTTTCATCCATCCGATATTTGCTTGAAATCTTTTTTCGTTATTAGAGATAGCGTAAAACATGCGATACACACAACTGGTTATATCCCGGTGAAACCTAAGAGAGCCTCTGTTTTTGAAGCGGGTGAGTGGTGATGAGTTTTTTACCAGTTAATTCACCTGCAGCTGGTTTCAGCATTGTTTAAATCGCATAGTTCTTCTGTCAAATCAAGTAACCAAATCTAAACAAATATACAAATTATAATACACTCATGTCTGTAGACAAATCAATTTGTGTATTTGAATACATTTACTTTCTTTTAGAACATTTTAATAATAAAATAATAGGTTAAATAATAGGTTTAAATAATAGGTTATTCAATAGACTTAACCTAGTTAGGCAGCTTAATCTTGATTACTTCTGTTAGTTCAAACTAATTAGGTTCTAACTTATTTCGGTCAACTCGCCAATTTTCACTCACCAGCGTTTTGAAAGAGATGAGTTGATTCAGTAAAATTATCTATCTACTGTAAATCTATCAAAAGTTAAACATAAACGTTGATTGAAAATACTAATACAAATCTAATACGATTAGATTGAATGAACTGAACAGTTATTTAAACAATATACAATTTATCTATTGATCTGACAATAACAAATAGTAATTTACTTGACTCACTCACTCGCTCAACACTCGCCGACGCCGGTTTCAAAAACAGGCCCCCTGGACCAGGGAATGCAGGTTTCAAATACTGAGTTTTAACAATACATTTCACTATTTTCCAGAGAACGAAGTATCACTGGACCCTCACAAGCGAATCATAGAAGTCAAGAGCAATACGTACGACGACATGAAAGGACCTGATTCTCAGAAACCTTGGATGATCACGCGTTTATTCCGCGCGATCAAAGATTGGTTGCTTACTCCCATCAGATGGATTTGGCGTAAATTGAGAAAAGGATATAACTATAAGTTCTGATCTTGAACTTGTTAATAAACAACTTTATATATAACTGTTACTGTTCTTCAATGTTTAATACTATTCCCGATCTTTAAGCACTTACCTGTAACACTTGAAAACACGTTTAATCTTTTCATAAAATAAATTAACTATAGCGAACTTGAATTGATCTTAATTTGTTGTCTGAATCATAAGAGTGTACATACTTATTAAGTATTCAATAATATTCTTTTGGGGAAATGTGCATTATAATTCTAGCCCGTTTATAAATTCAGTAGGAATTATTATTAGGAGTATCTACTGTTACCAATAAAGCAAGAATCATTAAATTATTCAGTTGTTAAGAAAATAATCAGTGTAAAAGAGTATTAATTGTTTTATCTTATTAAAAGCACTAAACATTTTAGTTTAACACAGGAGAAATAAGTATACAACTGTGTAGGCTACTCATCCTGTTGTAGGGTTTGATTTTATAATACTGTAATCTCATGTGAATGATTAGAAAACATCATGTGTTATTATCAGCATGTGAATTGAGGGAAAAACTTGGTTTTGTCATCAAAGTTAACTTATGTTTTGACCTTTTTTTCTTACGGGATGTAATAAAAGACGTCTTACAACACTTAAGATATATTTACACTTATACTGATTCACATACAGACGGTAAACATATATAAAAGATGGTACTAGGCTATCGATTTCGACCAGTCACACCAGTCATCATCAGGCCAATGAGAAAACTCTAGCTGAGGGTTACAAAAATTATCGATTTCCTTGTATCAAAACAAAAAATGACCAGCTGAATTTGCCTGCCCCAAACAAAACTTTTCCCGTCCTAAACAACTGAAGTTCCTGTTTTACTCAACAGGAGCACCAGTGTGATTTCGTTATTTTTGAGGATTCTGTGTTCAAACTGCTGACTTTAACACTGAAATGAATTTTAAAACAGTTTTGAGTTTACGTATACAAAATTACTAGACTATGAAATATCAGATCATTTTTGTTCAAGTTTAATGTGGTTATTTGCATCGTGATGAAAAGTATCATTCACTACTCGTCACAAAAGTCCTATTTCGTGACTAATAGTGAAATACACTAATAAGTAAACACAACACAGTTTTACAATTCATTTTACTATTAAAGTCAGCTGTTTGAACAAATAACTGTCAAAAATAACGAAATCACACTGGTGCTCCTGTTGAGGAAAACGGAAACTTCAATTGTTTAGGACAGGAAAGGTTTTGTTTGGGACAGGCAAATTATTTTTTGGGACAGGAAAAGTAATATTTAGGACAGGCAAAATCAGCTGATAATTTGTTGTTATGTTACAAGGAAATCGATAATTTTCGTAGATCTCAGCCGCATAGTAAGTTAATGGACTATTTTCGAATACAGAATGATGAAAAGTTTATTATTATCTATTTGTCCAGACAGGTATTTTTGCATCCCTTTCCAAATAGCAGTTTTGAGTATCTAGGATTCGCGTATAAGTTAAGGGATTAAACCCACATTCAAATGGTGATGCTTTTTGTGTATCAATTATTACCCTTTTTCTAATGATTGAACACCACACAGTTCGTTACCATCCAAGTGTTTAATGTTAACATGCTGCCGGCGCCGGCGGCGGCTCTACAAGTATTTTTGTATCCACTCCATCTTAGTTCTTAACCTCTAATTTCACATATCATTCTTGTATTAAGTAAGGTAGAATGAAGGACAGAATTAAATGCCTTGGTCATATCTATATAAAAAGGCGCCAGTAATATAGTTTTGTCTTAAATATCAGTATATTTTCAACCTAAGATATCAATGCTGTTTTGGTGGACCTATTTTTTCTATACTCATACAGTTTTGTATCTAGTATAATTTTATTTTCAAACTAGCAGTTACCCGCGCGTTGCTGCGCCCAAATTAAGTTGTTTACAGAAATAAAGCTATTGTAATAGTTTTTTAATATAATAAAAAAAGCCAATGGAATAAGTTAAAATAAAAAAGTTAATATAAATTCAAGTAACACAATTCAAAAGATAATAAACCAGCCAGTGTTTACATTTCTTTGTTTACATTGTGTTGTTTACATTTAAACAAATGACAGTTTAAAGAAACTTTGAATTTTTTTTAATTACAGCTGTTAATTTTGTAAACACTAAATTTCTAAAACCTGACACTGCACCCTTGTATGCCCTCTGGGTCGGAGCCCTTTGGACAGATTTGCACCAAACTTCACACAAACCATCCTTGAATAATGCTTAATAATGCCTGAAAGTTTCATTACAATCTGTCAAGCGGTTTCGGAGTCCATAGGCTACATACATATATATATATATATATATATATATATATATATATATATATATATATATATATACACATACAATATACATACATACTTCCTCTTTTATAGATATAGATTAGTTCACTAACTGACTCAGCACAGCTTAATTTTTTCAAACAATTGTTTTTAATTAAACCTTACGTTGTTACCAAGATAAAAAAACCAACACCAAGTGTCAGAGAAAGCTAATAATGATATTAATTTGGTTCAACCAAGCTTATTTAAACTACTCTATCAAAACAAACTTGCAACTGCTAGCTTGTCTGCAATTGCATATAATTGCAACTGCATATAATTTCCATTTACGGAGCAAGACTCGGTCCTCTTGGTTCCGAATTTGAATACATGTATGAATCATAAACATAAACTTTGATATATGTTACATGATAGGGTTTGTCATTATAACCTTCAAATTTGGTACAGTGTATTTAGCATTTGATTACGCATAAACAAATTATATATTTTACGGTTACATTCGTACGGTTTGTATATATTTTCAAATTAGCAGTTTATTCAATAATCATTTTAATATTTGTATTTATAAAAATATGTATGTGATACATATCAATCTTGCATGGCAACAAACTTGTTGAACTGCCTTAATTAATAAGCCTACAACCTGCCTGCCTGCAACCTGCCTGCCTGCCTTTGCCTGGTTAAGCAATGTATGCAGTACAGGTATGCATCGGTAAGCGATCATCTGGTATAGTAAAACTTTAAGACTATAAGGCCGCTATTTTATATACTAGGCGACTTTCGCTCGTCAACTCTCATGTTGTTTTCAGCTACAGCAGTCGCAAGTCAGTACAATACTTCCCATTTGTAACAATTTTATGAGAGTTGCCGGGTGACAATTGCCAGTCAATAGGGGCCTACCATAATAGCGGCCTATGACAAGGATTGAAACTTTGAAGGACTTTGGTGTAGAGCTCTCTAACATTTTTGATACTGGAAATCACATACCTTCTATAGTTAAATTATTTAAAGCTAGGGGTTTTTGTGACTTTTACTACAGTTTTTAACTGATTTTGATGTTGGTGTCAGTGAAAGGGTACAGCTTAACCCGAAGTTGTTTCCAACCTACTTTCAAAAAGGTCAAACATAAGAAATAAAGGGCCCTTGCCACCCTTAAAGTATTTTTATAGTGCAGTACCTAGACCGAGCGCCTTTTGTCATCTTCTCCCTATAAGAGTAGCAAGAAACTGGCAACATTTAAGGCAAGCAATAAAAAAAGAGTATCGATGGAAATTAAGAAAAATTAGGTAAAAAACATGTAACACGATTACTTGGCCAGTGGGGTAAAGCCTTGAGGTGGGGCAGTAACATATATCCAATGTGGGGGCATCTTTCAAGAGATGCAGCTTCGTTAAACAAATCCAACAACCACCAGATGTCAAAATTGGACGTCAGTAAGTGATAGATAGAGAAGGCCAGTGGGTCGGAATACAAAGTTTCCTCAATCTGTTAGCCCCCAACAACGTGGTATGATTTGGGGGCAGTTTTGAGGAGCGGTATTTGAAATCACCCGGGCACACAAATGCACACGCTTCTTCATTAGTGTAGATAAGATTAGCATCGGGAATTATTTAAATCGATGTTTATGCAGTGTAGACCAGTGATCATACAAGTCCAAGAGAAGAAGAAGGAGACAGGTTTGAAATAAAAACAGATATTCAATGTTGAATATTAACTGTTCTTTATACTGAAATGGTAATGACAGGGGTGCCCATCCACCCCAAAGGCAATAGCGTAATTCCCCCCCAAATTTAAAATTGTACTTGGTTCATTCCTAAAAGGGAAGGATTAGGCCTCGAATGGAGTTGGTTGGCCATAAAATTATGTAAAATGTAGTGTGTCAAATTATGCTAACTAAGGTTATTAATTATAAATGCACCCTTTGTATCCTTCTTACTGAATAAAACAAATCTCAATAACAAAACCGAATTGCATAACATTTGTTATTATTTAGTTAATCTGGCATTCGTTACATAAATTTGTAATTATGATTGCATACTTATACACGTCAGAAGCATTTATTTGTTCTCCCAATTTTTACTGAACAACATTTATTTTTGTTTCTAAAAATAATCAGTGTTAATAATGACTATGATTTTTTCAATAGCCTTGATATTTAGGCAACGGACTTTTGTGAAAGTGTTAACGTGGGAGAAATAATTCGCTAATTTAAAACTAAAATACCCTTTTCTATTCCCCCCATTTCAGAACTTTCACAGAGACCATAGTGGAGGCTAACTCCCCTCAAAGCAAATTCAAATTGTCACTTTAAACCCTAATTTTAGATAATGAAACCCCTAAAATATAGAAACTTATTACAGGAACTTATTACTTTGTTTTTAAACATAGTTCCGATTGCAATCAGTGAATGTAGGACGTTGAGAGGCAAACACAACCTCACAGTCACAACTCACAACTAACCTTGTATTTAAAATTGAATGAATGGAAACATAAACAATTTGAGAAGAACAATCTAAAATATAAATCCAACATATTCAAATTGAGAAACCATAAACCCACCCCACCTGAACACTTGATAAAATAAAAAGCCTGCTTGAGAAGGTCTTTAATACAAAACCTTGACATACCGGTACCTCCAGGTTTTCTTTTTAAACCTCAACTGTCGTCACCAAAGGCTATTGACCTGTGCAGTGAACTAAAGACGGCGAGGTATCGTAACGGCATTAGTCACATGGGCAAGCCAGAGGTGACTGCTCATGATCGTACAGGAGTCGGCCAGGACCAGGATCGAACCAGCCACGTCTGACTTGTGTTAGTCAGGCACTTCACCTCTGAGCTACCGTGTCCGGTTTCCAGCTTACAAATATATAGTAAATGTTAGTGTTCAAATAAAATAAACTTTAAATACTGTTTCGTTATTCAAATAAAAGTCGTTTGTCACCTGTTGAACAAATCTCATTCTTTCTAATGAAAATGAGGTATTTCAAAAACTTCCCCAAAAATCTAATTTCCCCGCTAAAATATAAAAATCCCCCAAAATAAAATTGCATAGTGCGATCCGCGGTACCATCCCCCCCTTTGGACACTCCTGGTAATGCAATTTGTATAAGGTTATGTGTTGAAGATGAGTGTGGGGTTTTAAAACCCTAAGAGGTAAATGAGCTAAGTGAATTTACTTCGTAAACATACTGAGGTCAAAGGCCGAGGTGATATTTTATAAGAGAGATTGAGTCTCTAGATATATATTGATAAAGGCTGTATGATAGCTAAGATAATAAAGAAATACAGCTAAATAAATAGGTTGAATATCCTATGTAATAGCTTGTAATGGCGACGTTTAATCACCTATTCCGAGTAAACTACTGAACGTAGAGCGGCCAGGTTGGTGTCAATAGATTTTCCTTAGCCCAAGGATGATGAAAAAAATACAATATTATAAATTTACTCAGTTATAAGTTTTCAATTGGCAAAAAACACTGTTTTTTGGCCTTTTTTCGACATCCCCATGCATAAGGAACGTGTAACCACCTATTCAGAGCAAACTACTGAACGTTGGTGTCAAAAGATTTCCCTTAGGCCCAGGATGATGAAAAATATACGATATCCTACATTTATTTAGTTATAAGTTTGTAATTGACAAAAACACTGTTTTATTTTGCCATATTTTATTTTCAATCACCTTGTTTACCGAGCCATGTGTTCCTTACTTTGCATCCAAATTCAATACAACAGGAGAGTAAAGTTAATGTTGTTTTTGTAAAAAAAGCAGACAACTATTCCTAACTAAATTTTGGTTTTTGGATTTAAATTTACAAGCAGTAAGGAACACAAATTCTACGTTGAATGGGAATAGAGTTTAGTACTGTATAAAAGTGTCAGCAAAGTTAAATTCAGATTTATGTACATTATATTTTGTTACTATTTATATATCACTTTTTGTTTACTTTTACTCTTGCGGCGAAATTGGGTTTTATCGTTAATGCAACCAGAAGTAGATGATTTTCCTTTGATAAATCCTGGGTCTCAGAAAATATGACAACAGGGTTCACTGCTGGAATTGTAGTTTTTATAGGTAGTTTTTAAAGAGTTGTGTAAAACTGAATCAAAAGTTTTTTTAAACATCAATGATAGTCATTATACTCCTAAAGTAGTACAGCGATTTGTGTATGAGTATATAAAAAAACATGACTAAGACACAAATACAGTGTTAAAACCGGGAGATAAAAATGCGAAGGTAAAATTAACCACATAAGGTTTGTGAAGGTTTAGACGATTGATATAATCCAGTAAACTATATTTCAGTTACATATTTCAAGTTTCAAAGTCCGATTCAGTTTTTTTACTTAAAATTTAGTTCAATTTCAATTTTATGTGCTGTATTGGATGAAATTGGGTGAAACTGAGTGAAACTCTGGTAAGAAATGTAATGGAATGGATAAGAAATCTCTGGACTATTGACCTATCCTATTAACATATTTTTCAAATTTGGTTAAACTTTGTCAAATCGAATAATGACCATTTGGTATACAGTAGTTCTTCAATATACGGCATAAGACTAAAGTATATGTATTTTCATATTGGAAGTAGACAATTTCAAGTCAAAGTAAATTTAGGTAAAGTGAATTTGAAGAAAAACAAACGTCAATGGAAAACATTATGGAATATTAATAATCAAAATTATTTGTTATTACTCTTCCAATTATTGATTTTAATGTGTGGCGACGTGGAACAAAACCCAGGACCTGGGCTTGCAGAAGAATATACATTTCCCGTACCTCAAACTTGTCCTATTTGCAAAAAGGAATTTAAAAGACTTGGCTCTCATGTTAAAGCAAGTCATAAAGATGAAAACCTGGAAGATATTTTGGATGTGCCATCAAAACTTTGGCACAAACTTGATGATGATGAGATGAGAAAATGGATAAGAAAATGCATTCAGTTTCCTAACAATTGTTATTTTATGGATGCTGCTGTGAGTAATTTAATATTAAATGAAAACGATGTTAACGTAATTATAAATGCTTGTCTAAACTTAGAAAGTTATGACTTTGTGATCACAACTATTAATAGCAGGAAAAATTGTCAGACTATAAGAGCAGGTAATGATAATGATTGCTTTCACCGTTCTCTTGTAGTCTTAAAAAAATATGGCTTTTTATCATTTTGATTCTCTAGCTCCATTAAATCAGACACATGTAAACAATTTTGCTCTGAAACTAAGCAACTGCTTAACAGATTCAAATAATTATACAATAGTAGAAGTGCCATGTAGACGTCAGACGAATAATGTAGAATGTGGAGTGTATACATTAGATAATGTAAAACTTGTGTGTAAAGGTATTAGGCAGCAACTAGATATTAATCATAAAGATGTATACAGCAAAGATTTTTCTATAACTCAGATTTATAATGAAGTTGATGATGATAAAAAGAACAATGATAGAATAGCAGTTGAGGAAAGGACAAAGAAAAGCATTCCTAAATCCCGCAAGAATAATACTGAAAAACAGTTACAAATAAGTAATGATAAAAACAACTGTCTAAATGTAAAAAATTTTTTTCTGAATGAAAAGTGTGAGAGTTGTGGAAAACATTTTTGAAATGTTAGAGGTTTAAAATTGCATGTTCTAAAGTTCATCCAGATATCTTACGGAAAAATATTGAAAAGAAATACTCAGTAAGGTCAAGCAATGGTGAGAAAGAGGAGAATACCGTTGATGAAAATGACAAAACCGATTCTTTTGAAACAACTAATACTAATAAAATTAGTATTTTAGATGATAAATACAATGTGTGGACGAATATATTTCAGATGGAATGGGATGAAAATGAATTCCACAAACAATTATTCAACTTTGTTGAATTTCTTGCTCAATCCACTGATCAATTGCCTGGTCCAAAACAACCTGTCAGAAGGTATTATGAGTTGAGGAAAGCCAAGAAGGCTGCTAAGCTAATAAGAAATTGTAAAGAAAATAGCAATCCTGAAAGAAAAACTAAATCTGATCGACGAAAAAGGAAAGAAAAATACATGTATGACTTGATTCAGTATGAATTCTATAACCAAAGAAAATGGGACATCACGGAAGTGCTTGAGGGAGATGGGAATCGTTGCAAAATTAGTTTAAGTGATCTATACTGTTATTTTGAAAACAAATTTTCAAATGAGAATGGCAAAATATTACAAGCTCATGACATACCAAACATCACAACTGTGAAGAACATCAATGCAGAATACAACAGTATTATCTCTGAAGAATAAATTGTTCAGGCCACAAAAAGAATTAAAGTAGACACTGCGCCTGGCCCTGACAGAGTCATAATGAGAAACATAAAAAATGCCAAAGTACCAATAATTTTATCATTAATATTTAATAATTTGCAAAACATGAAAACCATCCCCCTATTTTAAAGTCAGCAAGGACCATTCTTTTAGATAAAGGTGGAATAAATATGGAGATAGGAAATTGGAGACCAATATCTATTTCTTCACTCATCAGAAGAATTTACAAACGAATTCTAGATGCTAGGTTAAAGAAATATATCCAGTTTAACAAAGTTCAAAGAGGATTTACAATGATACCAGGAACTCACATAAACTCAAATATCCTAAACTCTGTTTTACATAGTGTCAAAGCAAAAAAGGATGATTGCTACATAATGTTCTTAGATATCGAGAAAGCTTATGATAACGTGGGACATCAACATTTGTCAAAAGTTTTGGTCAGTTTGGAGGCACCGACTCTTTTAATTAACAATAACAAAGAACTTATGAAGAATAATCAAACCCAAATTGAAACTTCAGAAGGTAAGACAAAACCTATTTTAATTAGAAGAGGTGTCTTGCAGGGTGCTCCTTTATCTCCAACACTATACAATTTAAGCATTGATCATATTCTGAATGAATTGACGAATACATCAATGCGCGAAACCTATGGTTATACAATTGAAGACTCTTTGCCAGCAATAAGTGTACTAGGTTTCGCTGACGACACTGTATTGGTAGCTAGAAACAAAGAATCTGCTATGGCATTGTATGATGGTATTAAATCCAAATTTGATGAAATTGGTCTAAGCCTTAATATAAAGAAAACCAAAGTAATAAATATTATAAAGGGAGAGTTGTGTCCAGATAATTTCTGTATTGAAGGAGAAATATTGGAATCTCTGAGGAAAGGAGCCACAATTAAATATCTTGGAGTAAGTTTTGAAAATCAAATAGTTTTAGATAGTTCAAACATCATCCAACCATTAATTAAAAACATTCAAAGACTTACTACATCGCCATTTTTAAAACATAAACAAAAGTTATATGTCCTGAATAAGTGTATATGGCCCAGTCTAGTATATCCATTTCAAACCGCTCCTCTGAACAAATTAACACAGAAATTCCTGAATGACATTAATCTCATTACCAAATCAGCCCTGAAGGAAATATTAGAACTGCCATCTGATATTCCTAATTCAATGATATATTCACCAAAGAAATACAAAGGATTAGGGTTGTTTAAGGCTGAGTGGGAGGCAATGATTCAGCACATAAACATATGTAAGATTCTGGAAAATATTAAAGACCCTTATATTGCTCTTTTTAGAGACTTTTCCAAAGAAAAAGAAATGTGCTTTAACAAGTTAAATGTCTCAGAACTCATCCTTCATATGTCTTCATTTTCATCAAAAGCTCTCAGACATCACCTTCAAGAAATAGAGGTGTGCCTTACCATTTAAGGGAAAAGGTGTATGTTTATTTGAGGAATGTCCAAAAATCAATTTAAATTTCCATAAAATCAAAGATCTAACAACATCAGAGTATAGAGAAATGTTAAAAATTATTGGGGACGTGGCACCAACTAGATCAAACCACGGCAGGTCCAAGAATGGGAACCAGTGTCGTCACTGCACGGACACTGAGCAATATACCTTTGAGTCCTTGGCCCACATTCTTGGTAAATGCCCGTTTGGAGAATTGCTCAGAAACGAACGTCACAATAAAATTAGACAAATCATTGCCAACTGCTTTAGGGACAAAGGCTATGAGGTGTTTTAAGAAATTGTGGGGTTGTCAGATAGTGGATCAATCCGAAGAGCGGATATTTTAGTTGTGGACAATAAATTTAAAAAATCCCCGTCGCAGCAAACCTGCGTACTCAGCGAATTTCCAATGCATAATATATGTCTTAATACAACATAAAGCTGCATACCAAGTTTCATAAAAATATATTCACATATAAGCGATTTTAATTATTCTCTATAAGAATAACATTGGTAATGAGTATGTAGGTTTGCTGAAACAAGGAACAAAAACAATTGGTTTTTATGCAAATATAAATAGAATTTAAGTAGGAGAAGCCACATACCAAGTTCCATCAATATTCAATCATAAATAAGCGCTTTATAACATTCTAGTTATTCTCCATAAGAATAACATAGAGGCTGAGAAAGCAGGTTTGCTGCAACAAGGAACAAAAAAATGGGTTTTTATATAATTATCAATATAACTCGACCAAGTGAAGCTACATACCATGTTTTATTAATTTATGTTCATAATTAAGGGAGTCATTACATTTTACTTATTCTCCGTAAGAATAACATGAGGGCTGAGTACGCAGGTTTGCTGCTACGGGAATAATCAATAAAAAATCAATTGTTTGTGCAAATATCAATATACCAGTACTACGTGAAGCCACATACCAAATTTCATAAACATACATTCATAAATAATCGAGATATCAAATTTTATTTATTCTCCATAAGGATAACATTGGACAACGTACTGTGTTAGGCACTTTGAATATCTCTGCAACGGTTGGGCGTGGAATCACAATTTAAACACCAAAATGATTGTTTTATGGAACTGAACAGATTGGTAAAAGCAAATGTGAAGTTTACATTAAAATAAACTGAGGAAAAGCCATAAACATTTTTCCCATGAAATTAACATGGGAGATTTTACGAGTAGGTTTTTTGGATTTTCTATGCAACCACTTAACCTAGGTTAATAATTCAAAATACTATATTTTTTTAAGCTCTATAACATGGTCAGAACCAAAATTAAGTTTTTTTTTAATTTTTGGTGAAAAATGCAAAAAAATGATTTTTGGAAAATTTAAAACCCCCATAAACCCCCCTTCCCATGGTCCGATTTTTCTGGTTTTCGAACTTAAAGTCATGAATGTCATTTTATACGTTTGAGCCAAATTTCATCAAAATCGGACTTTTTTAGGGAATTTCCCCTATAGAGAAGAAGCTATTACCGTAGGTGGCATGGTAAGACTTAAGTCCGAGACCATGATAACTTTTTGTTTTGAGGTCCCCAGATGCCAAAAACACTATTCGTTCAAATTTATATTTACGTGTCCGTTACCGTGATAACTTTTGAAAGAAGCGCCCGATTTTTATTAAATTTGGCACAAATGTGGAGAATAACATTTATGACTTTAAGTTCGAAAACCAGATCGATCGGTTTATGGGAAGGGGGTGTTATGGGGGTAAAATTTTCTAAAAATCAGTTTTTTGAACTTTTTACCCTAAAATTTTAAAAACACTAGATTTTGGTTATAGCCATTTTGTAGAGCTTAAAAAACAAAAAATTTAGTATTTTGAATCATTAAGCTAGGTTTAGTGGTTGTGGAGAAAAGTCAAAAAAAGTGTCCATACAATTTCCCATGTTAATCTTATGGGAATACGGTTTTTAGATTTTCCTCAGATAATTTCATTAAAAACTCCACATTTCTTTCTACCAATCAGTTTAGCTCCACAAAACAATCATTTTGGCGTTTTAATTGTTGTTTTACGTCCAACCGTTGCAGTGATATTCAAAGTGCTAAACACAGTAAGTTGTCCAATGTTATCCTTATGGAGAATAAATAAAATGTTATATTTTGATTATTTATGTATGTATATTGATGAAACTTGGTATGTGGCTTTAACTAGTTGTGGTATATTGATAATAGCACAAAACAAGTTTTTTGTTGATTTTTTCCAGGTAGCAGCAAACCTGCATACTCGGCCCCCATGTTATTCATATGGAGAATAAGTAAAGTTTTATATCTCCCTTAGTTATGAACCTAAATTAATAAAACTTAGTATATAGCTTCACCTGGTTAAGTCAAATTGATAACTGCATAAAAACACATATCTTATCTTCCTTGTTGCAGCAAACCTGCGTACTCATTTATAATGTTATTCTTATGTAGAATAAATAAAATGCTATATATCACTATAATATAATGCTATATATAATGAATGTATTTTTGTGAAACTTGTTCAGTGGCTCTAGGTGGTAGTGATACCCATATATTTTCATTGGAAATTCGCTGAGTACGCAGGTTTGCTGCGACGGGGTTATTTACTCAAGTTATCGTGTTAACGGACACATATATAGATATATATATATATATATATATATATATATATATATAATTCCGTAAGTCAAATTTTTGTAAAGAAATTGTGAGTGACTGGATGGCCGTAGAAGGATGGGAGGGGTATCAATTTAAAGGTCTTGACGTGAATTTTGAGGGAAAACTATTCATTTTTCTTATTTTTGTACCATAAATTCGCAACAGAATAAAACTTTTCCCATTAAAACAACATGGGGTTTAATTTGTTTACATCTTTTGAAATTAAAACAGCTGTGCCACAGAGTTAAATTAGCCTTTGATATTGATACCAGCTGTACTTATTCAGTTTGTTTACTTTTAAACTACAGCAATGTATAGTTGTTTAGGAATGGACATTTTATTAAAAACATAAGACAGTATAATAATATTATATTATAATGCTAGAAAATCAGTGCTTATTTATAAATGACCAATGAAGGTTGATAAAAAATTTATGTATTTTGGTTTTTTAGGGGCTTTTGCCCCTACAAGCCCCTAGTATATATATATATATATATATATATGTGTCCGTTACCGCGATAACTTTTGAAAGAAAAACCCGATTTTGATGAAATTTGGCACAAATGTGGAGAGTAGCATTTATGACTTTAAGTTTGAAAACCAGATCGATCGCACTATGGGAAGGGGGTTTTATGGGGGTTTACAGTTTTACAAAAATCGGTTTTTTGCAAATTTGACCCCAAAATGTTAAAAACACTCAATTTTGATTATAGCCATTTTATAGAGCTTAAAAAAACAAATAATTTAGTATTTGAATCATTAAACTAGGTTAAGTGGTTGCGGAGAAAATCCAAAAAGAGTTTCCCATGTTAATCTTATGGGAAAAAGGTTTTTAGATTTTTCTCAGATAGTTTTACTAAAAACTTCACATTTCTGTTTATTAATGTGTTTAGCTCAACAAAACAAACGTTTTGGTGTTTTAATCGTTAACAATTGTTCTACGTCCAACCGTTGCAGAGATATTCAAAGTGCTAAACACAGTACATTGTCCAATGTTATCTTTATGGAGGATAAATAAAATTCTATATCTCGATTATTTATGAATGTATTGATGAAACTTGGGATGTGGCTTCAACTAGTTGTGGTATATTGATATAAGCACAAAAAACAAGTTTTTTGTTGATAGTCCCCGTAGCAGCAAACCTGCATACTCGGCCCCCATGTTATTCAATAGACAATAGACAATAGACAATAGACAAGATTCTTTATTCCATTAAGCAAGTTACAAAATTGCAATAGGACACGTCAACATATTCATAACATTAATTAGCATACAATGTTAAATAGGTAAATAGAATAAGTTTTAACTGTGCAAAATATTTCCAATTAGTTTAAGAATATCAGTGTTCTTAAACTTAATACAAATACACATAAAATACAACTTGTTTGATTGATAAAACTAATTAAAAATACATATCTTACAACTATTTTGACTGTTTTATGCCTGGTTCTATTGTGAAAATTTACAGTTGAAATATTCATCTGTTGTGTAAAATGCCTGATTTTTTATCCACTCTGTTACAATTTGTTTAAAGTTATTAAAAGGAAGATTTCTTATTTCCAGGGGTAACTTGTTAAATAGTTTAAGCTGTTGATATACATGGCTGTTCAAAGTTTTGGAAAGTCTTATATGAGGGGGTTGTAAGATTGTTTCTATACCTGGTTGCATAATTATGACTAGAGCTTTGACAGGAAAAAGAGTTTACATTCTGCTTAACATAGAGTAAATTACTTAATATATACAATGAAGGCACTGTTGCAATCTTCAGCTTAAGAAAGCTGGCTTTACATGATTGTCTTGGTGATAGGTTTTCCAAAACTCTGATAGCCTTTTTTTGCCAGATGAAAACCTTGGAGGCATGAGATGAGTTACCCCACAGACGTATTCCATAGCTTATATGCAAGTGGCAAAGACCAAAATATGTTATTAGCAAAGTATTTTGACTAACTGATAGCTTGAGCCTTCTCAGTAAAAATACTACACAAGACAGCTTCTTACATAAGTTGAGGATATGGGGTTCCCAGCTTAAACGACTATCCAAAGTAAAACCCAACAGTTTCACCTCACAGCTTGAATTTAAAATTTCTGGAATTTCCTTAAGGGTGAAGTGAATCAATTCAGTTTTATTTTCATTTATGACTAAATTGTTTGCTTCAAACCACATTTTGGCAGAGGAAAATGCTTCGGAAAGCTTAAGATTAACATTTTGTAGATCTATGTCTGAACAAATTAAGGTGGTGTCATCAGCGTAGAGTACAGAAAATATTGAAATATTACAGAATGGAGAATAAGTAAAGTTGTATATCTCCCTTAATTATGAACCTACATTAAGAGAACTTGGTATGTAGCTTCACCTGGTTCAGTTGTATTGATAATTGCAAAAAAAACACATTACTTATCTTCCTCGCTGAAGCAAACCTGCGTCTTCAACCCTAATGTTATTCTTATAGAGAATAAATAAAATGCTATACGGTATATCACTTATTTATGGATGTATTTTTGTGAAACTTGGTAAATAACTCTATATAGTAGTGATTCATATATATATATGCATTGGAAATTTGCTGAGTACGCAGGTTTGCTGCGACGGGGGTATTTTGCTTTTATACACCTCGAAACAACCATCATCGTAGTCGGGAGTTCATTTTATAAAACGAACAAGCAGCCTGTTGGTAAAATGTTTCGATATCGAACTGATATGGGACTGCCTGTGTTAATGTGCTCACCAAAGGTCATTAATTGTTGTGTAGTTTTTCTTTGGTTAATGAACGACAATAGTGGAGTTTGATTTAAGCTTGAATTGACTGAGAAATGCAAGTGAGCGAAGCGAACTTCAAAAGGGGGTTAGGGGGCGAAACCTCCAACGGGGATAAGCCTAGTTAATAATATAGAAAGATAGATAGAGATAAATTATGTATTTTTGTTGGTCTATCTTTAGATAGTGTGTTTGTTAGCAGATGAAGTACAAATAAATGTTGGTAAATATGTAGACTGTAATTTGTATTATTATTTTATTAGGTTAATTTGCATTACAAATTTGAACCCGATGAACAAACCTTTAAACACTTAATATCATTTAACTGCAGTTTTTAAGAAACCAAATTTGGCTTGAAGTGACATCAAAATGGGTTTGCTTCAAAATCCAAAACTAAACTAACAACAAAGTTTAAAATAAACCCTTTTGGGCTATTGCACGCTGGCGTAAAATGTATTTCGTAAAAAGACACTTTTGGAATTTAGACATTTTCTAATAAAAAATATTATAATATGCATTGTGTTAGGGCTTTATTACAATAATACCTTTAATTTTTGTACAGCGAATGCATAACTGTAACGTTGATTTAGTTATCAATTTGATTATTTTTAAAGATTTATATCAGTGTCAATAGATACGGTAGTGTGCCAGCTCTTAGGGTTAATATGTGTGAGTTATGCAACGTTGATCCAAACCCCCCTCACAAAACCCCCCACAAAACACAGCATAACACTAAGCCATACCCCCTCCCCCTCATGTGTGTTACGTAATATGTGTATGGCCCCAAATACAATACAGTGCCTTGTTCAACTTAACTACACTTACCCCGAGTTATTGGATCAGGATATGTTTTAAATAAAAAATGCTATCAATGAAAGGTGTTCTAAAGTTATTAAGGTGAGTCATTTTGTCAGTTTAACTGCTCTTTAAATAGCAATTTCATTCAAAGTTAATGTATTGACAGATATTACTACAATAGAGATAGGGAGTTGCATAATGTCACCAACTAAGAATCTGCCAGTTATGTAACTTTGACGCTTAAGATGTCTTTCTTTTCTGTGTCAATCATCACAAGCAAGTGAGTAATTTATTTTATTTCAAGAAATATCTTAACGTTTAAATTTAATATTTTTGAAATGATATTTATGTTAGTTCCCAATTCCCAATCATGTTTAAGACATAAGTACACATTACTGCATGGTGTTTTGGTATTTTATTAGCAATATTTGTTTCTAATTAAAAAGTATACATTATTGATTATTTTAATGACACCAGCTTAACCTCTTAACTCATGAAATCTGTCAACGTATAGGGTTAAGAAATCAGTATATATCTTTGTACAAACAATTACAACTTTAAACAGTCTTTGAATGATGTATCAACATAACTTTCTTAAAGTCTCCCATAAAGGATGAAGGGGTTTGGCAACTCTTCATTGGGCACCATGAAGAGTCCCCCGATAGTTTGATACTAGTCACATGGAGATGCAGGAGTTAAGATGCAGTTTTTCTGTCTAGCTGTAAATAGAACCCGAGGAAAGACTTAATTTCAAGTTTAAAAAACTATGTTAGAAATTACAGACTGTTATTTAAGATTCATTCCCACACAAAGACCAATAGTCCACGTAGGAATTAATTCCATTTTCATAATTGTATTGTATGAATTGTTTTATTTTTAATTTTGCAAAATAAACAAATTTGAATTTGAATTGAAGTGAATTAAAATATTAACAAACGTTACAGTAACGTATTTTTTATATGTGTATTTTATCCCACTTACAGTAAAGGCACAGGCTCTCTGGAAGGTAACTTCTAGATCCTCTTTCTATCCCCACTTTTGGTTATAAAAAAACCTTTAAGTAATACACTGCTTATATTAATGTACCTATAATTGGATTTTTCAGAATCCAACTAACCAGATTGAAATATGTGGCTGGCTGCTATTTTAGTTTTATCTCTCTCCATACAGGTAAGTGTATCTACACTGACACTCATTTAAAACGGCTGTCACTAGATGGCTTCCTGATGGGATAGGAAGGATCTGGGGAGGAACCCCTTAACCAGTTCTGGAAGCCAGACGGGTTGGAGGCACCCTGGGAGATGGATATGTTAGGGAGTGGTTCTCCCTTGTTGGGGTGGGGGTGAGAAGCTGATAACATCCCCATGGATTGTTTCTGTTGACTTTCCAATATTCTATTAAGATCATTTTAGCCAGACAGTGTTAAAGTACGTCAAACCTAAAGCATTCTTCAGATTTGAACAGCGGTTCCAGTTATTTTTATTATTCTTAACCTTTAAACACACTCAGATAAATTTAAAATTTGGTATTATGATTTTTATATGAAAAATTGTGTTTTGCTGTAGTAAATCTGCTTATCTTAAGACATTTTATCCTAAATATTAATGGTTTTTTAGAAGATCGAGATCTAATGATGACCGGACTTATTTTTATGCTGGATAAGCTAATAAAAGAGGTCAAGGTGTAGATCAATGAATTTCTTTAAAATTTACATTTGTCATAAAGAACTTCAAAGCTTGAATTCAATATAATTCCTACAAAATAGCAAGTCAATTTAATTCCACATTTTACGACTTTTGACAAATTAACAAAACACAGATGTGCAAGAACAGATTTTAAAGAATATATATAAAAAATAAATAATGGAATGACCAACTCAGTTTGCACAAGACGTTATGAAGTGATGTATGTTCATAAGCTTGAGAAGACAATTTGATTGAGTTGGAGCAGTAGCTGTTACTACTAGTTGTTTAGCATGAATAAATGCTACTTTAGCAATTCTGTTATAATACTTTTACATAATTTTATCAACAACCAATTTCTAGGCTTCAGTGGCATTACTTGATGGAAAGGGAAGAGTTCACCCGAGGAATACAACACCAACAACAGGTAATGAAACTGATTGCAACTTTACCATTCTTTAGACTTATTTGGCAATGTTATGTTTATGTCAGCTAGAGCAAAACCCGGCCTCATTGGCCACTGTTACTTACTGACCAGTGGTTAGTGATATTTACTGGCTCACTGGCCCCTTTCTAACTCCGCTGAAAAAATACCTCAGTACTGTCTATTATCGAATTTACTTGAACTGTTTTACAATATAGCAAAGTGCAAAGCTATACACCAAACTTTTATAAAAGAGTTACGAAATTAAACACTAACTATTTTTTACATCATGCTAAAGTTGTTTAAATTATTTTAACAACATTCGCCTGTTGTTAAAAGGCCAAAGGTTACAAATGGCCTAAGGTTTACAATTTATGTGTATGTGATCTCAAAGGACGCAGAATGTCCTAAAAGCTTATTTTCTGTCCGCAAGAATATTAGTATTGCCAATCATCTTTATACTAGGTGTACGCTCATTCTTCCCGTAAGAGGATGAACAAAGATTGAATTTTTAAAGATATATTTGAATAAACATTTTACGTATTTAGCTTTATTAACATACACCTTTTTTAGCCAAACACATTTACAATAGCTCTACAAATATCTAGACCATATGCAACATATCTAAATAATTATAATTTGTTTGTATTTTAATCTGACAGAGAAAGATCACAAATGTGTGAATGTATGAGTACAAATACTAATAATTTCAACAGTTTTCTTGAATTTAAAAATGCTTAGAGAAAATCTGTATTGATATATTAAAAAACTAAGGAGCTTTATAATATATTTGCAAGCATACGTTAACGTGGCTACTAAAATAAGCCTTAAGAGATACTTAAGAGACACCTGAAAAAATGTGAAGTAAACCAGATATCATACTAATCATAAATATTATAAAACTGAAAATTTGTGAGTTTGTTTATTAGTTTGTGGCTCAATCACGTTCCAACCACTGAACTATCCCTCGTTTTTTCACAGCTTGTTTGTATTGTAGGAGAAATTTGCGCGTACAGTTAGAAATGTATTGTCGTGTAGATGTGCAGAAACCCCTTACAACTTACATCGGCCTTCAGGACTACGCCGCACAAGCTTTCAAAGTTATAATGTTAATCTTAGGGAAGAACTGTAATTAATCAAATTGTATTTTTAACACCTGTTGATGTAATAAAACAGCTAACAGCAAAAACAGATATTCAGACATAATGTAACAAAAATATTCTGACTACTGGAATGGCAACACTTTTCTGTTATCTACTTTTAGCGAATTTCCTCTATGGGTAAGAAGCTATTACCGTAGTCAGCATGGTAAGGCCTAGGCCTGGGACCATGATAACTTTTCGTTTTGAGGTCACCAGACCCCAAAAACACTATTCATTCGAAACTGTATATAAATATGTGTGTCTGTGAGCATGATAACTCTCATAAAAATGATCCGATTTTGATGATATTTGGTATAAACGTGTAAAGCAACATTTATGACTTTAAATTCGAAAACCAGCCAGATCGCTCCATCCAAAGGGGTATTTTGGGGGGGTTTGGTACCCCAAAAATAGGTTTTTTAATTGTTTACATATAATTTTTTTTAAAGTCAAATTTTAGTTTTTACCATTGAATTCAGCTTTAAAAAAACACAATTTGGTATTTTGACCATTTCTCTACATCAATTGGTTACCGAGATTTTGGAAAGTGCTAAACACAGTATGTTGTCTAATGTTATTCTTATGGAGGATAATAAAAATTGTATATCTCGCTTATTTATGAATGTATACTGACAAAACTTGGTATATGGCTTCCTCTGGTTGTGGTCTATTGATATTTGCAAACCTGCATATTCATACCTATGTTATTCTTATAGATAATAATTAAATGCTTTGTCTGCCTTAATTATGAACATAAAAGAATAAAAACTAGTGACTAGTGACTTCATCTAGCTGAGTTACATTGATATTAGCATAAAAACCTTTTTTTGTGTTCGTTGATGCAGCAAACCTGCATACTCAGCCCCAATGTTATTCTTATGGAGAATAATTAAAATTGTATATATTGCTTATTTGTGAATATGTTTTTATGAAACTTGGTAAGTGGCTTTATGTAGTAATAAGACATTTATATCTCTATTGGAAATTCGCTGAGTATGTAGGTTTGCTGCGACGGGAATATTATTTATATGCACCGCTAATGGAACCCATAGATTATTTTTGGTAAAATTTTGACCTCTGGGCGATACTAGTAACTATAATTGTGTCAAATACTGGGCTCTTAAACTGTGTACCAAGGCTGTTGACCAATCAAAATCAATTCTGCTGTTGGTTAAAGCAAATATTACACATGCATGTGTAATCTTTGGTTAAAGTTAAAGTATAGTAATCTTGATTTAAAATTGTTACCCATCACAAGTTATTAAATTTTATCTTAACCCTTCCTAAGCGGTGTCTAATATTGCAAGTACAAATAATTATTTTTTTTACTTCGCTGGTATCATCATCCAATACTAAATTAGTATTTGATTTGGTAAAACAATTTAAATTTTTGACTTTCACAAACAAAATGTTATCATTTAGTTATAGCTGTCTTACAATTAAAATACCCCTGTAGCAGCAATCCTGCGTACTCAGTGAATTTCCAATGCATATATATGTATCTTAATATCACATAAAGCCACACACCAAGTTTCATAAATAAACAATTTATGACATTTTAATTATTCTCCATAAGAATAACATGGCGGCTGAGTATGCAGTTTTGCTGAAACAAGGATCACAAAAAATGGGTTTTAATACAAATATCAATATGACTCAACTATGTAAAGCCACATACCAAGTTTAATTAATTTATGTTCATAATTAACGGAGATAACATTTTACTTATTCTCCATAAGAATAACATGGGGCTGAGTACATAGGCGTTCGCACGGGGGGTGCCACAGGTGCATTGGCACCAGCAAACATTTCAGGAGGGGCGCTGGCTGCGTCTCTTCTGATTTCGGAGGTTCACGTTATTTATTTTACATTTTACAAAATTACTAGAACTGATGTTAATTTAAAAATATAGGATATTTGTTGTGTGGAAATGTGAATGTTTTACCGTTTTTGCAGTTGTGGAAGATGGAAGTAGCATAAAAATTAGAATGTTTATGCAACGCGCACTTCAGAATTGCGTACAGGCCTAGCCGTGGTGCCGAGATCGATCGCGATTGTAGGGGTAACGCGTGGTGCATCTTCTTTCTTCTATGAAAAAACGAAGTACGACCGCAAAGCTCCTATTTTACCATTGAGTTTGTTTGTGGGTAAGATTTAGTGCGTACTTTTGCGATTTGTATCGTTCATTGGAAGCAAATTTAAATAACTAATAAATATTAAGATCACTTATTTTGATTTGTTTGCATGGCACTAGCAAACAAATTATTACAACTGAACAACAGTGTTTCCACACTATTCATTACTCTATCGCCGGACTAAAAATCCCCATTTCACACCCATCCGGTCGTGATAATCCGCCAATAATTCGCCAAGGCTAATTTATAAAAAATCCCCATTTAACCCTAACCATCCTGAAAATCCGCCATAACCCTCCAAAGTTGGTTTATCCAAAAGTTACCAATTTTAACCTCTATAACATCATTATTAAGAGCTGGTTAGTCAAAATTTATTTATTATAGCAGACAAAATATTTGTGCTTTTCGAACTTATGTGCCATTATTTATAAAAAACTGTTTTAGCAATTCTACCACTGTAAATGTGTCCACTAATCGTGTATGCCTAAACTCTATGATCAACTACTGTATAAATAAACAACTGAAAATAAAATGGTAAGTCATGTGATGAAGTGAAAACTGAAAGATAGCACCATCCAGGTTAATATATATATCTATAGACAAAGACATAGAGCTCTCGTCCGGGGTAAAAAAGTAAAGCCTACATGGTCGACCACTTTGCCCCTCTGCTCCCATGGTAACCAATCAAATCTTCTCTTCACTACTAGTATGTTTGTCAGCTGCTTAATATATGTAACTTGTGAAGAGAGGATTTGATTACTTACCTAGGAAAATTTAGCTCACCATATGTAGGCTTCAATTGTTTCCCCAGACGAGAGCTCGTTGGAAAACCCTCAACAATCAAAGCAATATTTTCGTATTATTGTACTAATTTTGCAACTATTGTTTCCCTGATTATTAGTGAATTTCCTATGGAAAGTGAACTATTAGCATGACCCGCACGGTGAAACTTAAGCCCGGGACCACCATAGAAGTTTCTGACGTGACCCCCTGAACACGTTTAGGGGGTTCGTTCAAAATTTTATAAATATATATATAGACATATATATATATATATATATATATATATATATATATATATATATATATATATATATATATATATATATATATATAGACATATATGTGTGTGTGTGTAGACACTCTAGCGGTCACATTTTTTGTCCGATTAACTTAAAATTTGGTAGGGACGTTCCTTTCTATAATCAGTTGCACAAGTTTGTTGGGCAAAACAATCGGAAAACTCTAAACCCCTTTTTTGAGGATTAATCTTTCAAATTTCGAGTTTTTGGGCCCAAAAAGGGTCAGAAAAGCCCCTGATGTGAAATTAACGAATGTAAAAAGATGGGAATTAGTGTGCCAACACTTTTAAGCCCTCTCTTGTCATTCTAGCATATATATTTACCGAGTTATTAAAGGAAATGTGTATTGACCAAACACAGTACGTGGTCTCATGGGGGTTTTACATTAGAAAAGCCTGTTAATCATATTTTGGTGTACTTTTATCATCCCCAACAACCTCACACCTACTTTAAAGCGTGACTGGACCTTCTCCTAACCTTATAATGCGCAAAATTGTATTCCCAGCATTGCAGGTAAATAGAACCAGAAGTATCAGAAGAGCCAAAAAATCAATATTTTCAGATTTGAATACAAATTGGAATAATTGTATGTTTTTAACTGATTTTGAGTTTTTATAGTTTATTATGTGGAAATTCACTTCCCTCACGTCAGCGTGCTGCGTGCGAACTCGTTTTGCTTTTTATCATATCCTATTTTACAAATGGTGATCACATAATACCATCAAAATGACTAAATCAACAAATTAGCAAACAAACTAACTATTGTACTAACAAGCAACAAGTCGGAAGCCTAAATTAACAGTGAATACGCGACAAACGGAACGGATCCCCATGGAGAAAACAAAAATTACATGGGAAATAGTATATAGTAGTACAAAAATATGTTTTTAGCATTACTGGCATATACATTAGTTTGATTTTTTTAGTACAGAGACCACCACAGAGCACCAAATTAGGCAGATATACTTGAAAAGACAGTATAAATGACAAATTTATGAAATATCCTAAAAAAATTAAAACAACATGTTTTCGGTAAAATCTGCCAAGAATCCGCAAAAAAATCCGCCAAGACTAAAAGATACACCAATTTGGCATGATTACCCCAACAACGGCAACACTGAAAGACATTGCACTGAGTTATAATATGCAGTCTCGATAATTTTGAGATCAGGAAAAAATTACTAAATTTGATGTAACAACTAAAAAACTAAATCTCGCTCTCAATCATTTTAGGTTGATGAATTTGTTTCTAGTGTGTCGTTTCCATAAACTATTAACTATTAACCATATTATTTAACATTGGTTTATTGGCAACACTGCTTGATTTGTTGTCTGTTGTGTTGCATGTGAATCCGGATTGTCTGTACCGCGTTGACTCGAGTCTGCCGCTGAAACTGATGTTTACTTTTCTGCTGTCTGTTTCCTCGCCCAGTTGTTAAAACGATAATAAAAACAAACAAAAACACTTAAAATTTGTCTACTTTTCAAGTCAATTTCAATGTAGCCTATCGAAAACGTAATTTTACTATGTATAATTTCTCACCTCTCCTGCCAGGGGGGGCGTCATTTTCCCACTGGCACCTCCAAAGATGAAACCCTGCACACGCCTATGGCTGGGTATGCAGGTTTGCTGCTACGGGAGCTATCGGCAAAAAAAATTTGTTTGTACAAATATCAATAGACCACAACAATATGAAGCAATATACCAAGTTTCGTCAGGATAAGTTGATAAAGAAGCGAGATATAAAATTTGTCTTATTCTCCATAAGAATAACATTAGACAACGTACATTGTTTAGCACTTTCAATATTTCTGTAAACAATTGACGTAGATAAGTGATCAAACCACCAAATTGTGCCTTTTTTAAAGCTGAATCTAGTGGTAAAAACTAAAATTTGACTTTTTTAAATATTACAGTACATATAAAAACTTCAAAAAAAAACATTTTTGGGGTACAAACCCCCCCCCCCCACCCTCCCACCAATATACCACTTCAGAAAGGCCGATCTGTCTGGTTTTCGAACTTAAAGTCATAAATGCTGCATTACACGTTTGTTCTAAATATCACCAAAATCGGACATTTTTTCGAGAGTTATCGCACCCACAGACACACACACACACACACACACACACACACACACACACACACACACACACACACACACACACACACATATATATATACAGTTTCAAACGAATGGTGTTTTTGGGGTCTGGGGACCTCAAAACGAAAAGTTATCACGGTCCCGGGCCTAGGTCTTACCATGCTGACCATGGTAAAAGCTTCTTCCCTATAGGGGAAATTCGCTAATTGTCTGTTTTTTTTAGTTTAATTACTTTAAAAGCTCTGCAGATATGACAGTAAACTGCTTATAATTTGATATTAACAAAATTGAAATACAGTAAAACTGTATACAATGTTAGAACTCTAATTGTGTCAGCCATTCGAGTGACTCACAACAACAGCTGCACAGATGTGGTACAATGTTGCCAACTCTCCGAACTATACTGTTAGGTATAATGAGAAATATGATATGATAAATATGAGAATATAATATGAAAAATAGAGGGATTCCTTAATGGAATTTAAAAAAAGACAGGAACAATGTTCTAATAACTAAATTACTTTTTCCATATTACCTGATAAATGGACACATCCACTTTAAGCTTCTATTATTCAAATAGAGTTACAGATCTCCATAAAATGCTCTTAGCGGATTAGTTAGTTCATTTTTGTTATTTGTTCTATAAAAATAAAAGTACAAATCATATTTTAAATGTGAATGTTATCCAATTTGTTTTTTTGTTACAAACACATAGTTTTATGCTACAAAATCTCTATTAGTTTTAATATGCAGTCATGAAAGTATGACAGTTGTCACCATTTTTCAAAATCATTTTTCTAAAATTTGGTTTTACAGAAAGTAAGAGGACTTCACAATTCACATACCAGTGTTGTAATTGGCACATAGAGTTCAGAGTATTTTATGACACCCTGCTTATTTCCCCCCCCCCACACCCCCCCTGAATCTGATGAGTTCAGTGATTGACATATCTGAGAGCTGGGGGCCTAGTTAGACCAGAAGCGACCAGCTGGGGCTCTGTGCTTCAGCTGAGACGATCCTGCTTGATATTTCAGTGATAAGGCGGCAGATTTTTGCTAAATTAGTTTTTCTTGAGAAAAGATTGTCCAGAAAATATTAATCAAATTGTACCTTTGATTGTTTGATTTACTTTTATCTAAATCATTTTCTTTGTTAATTGTTTGAGATCATTAAAATAAACATAGAGTTCATCGAATATTATAGTACTATTTATTGAGAATCGCTTTTTTAACTTTGAATAATGTTTTACCATTCTTATTAAAAACTAACTTGTGGAGAGGTGATTGTCTTTTGTAATTATTTTGTCTGTCATTCATAGTTTGTATATAACGTATTTGAAATATCTAATTTATTAAATTATATCCTGATATTGTAATTACAATTCTCTTTTACTTTTTCACCCTCTATCTGGTAAAGTGAGTGAAGCCCTCTTATTTTAAATTAATGATTAGGGTTATAAATATGGATTAAATTAGGATTTAATTAAGATCCCAGTTTACAACCCCAAGCCAATAAAACGTGGCAAATGGTGGAGTCAGGCCGGTATTAAGTTTTTAAATAAGAATTTATGTAGTGTTGATTAAAGTGAGTTACATCTCATGAATTTATCAAAATAGTTAGGCCTCTGCTGCAGGGCATGGGGGGCTACTGGGCAGGGGCGGATCCAGAGGTCATGTTTGGGGGGGCGGTCACCGAAAGTTACCCCTCCCCCACCCCCTGGTTGGTCCCTGGCACCCCCATTATTTGTTTAACTATAGGAAATTATACAACGAATGAAAGTAAGTTAACATAGTATATCAATAACCTTGTTCTCAAGAAAAAAAAACAATCATAACTTTATAAACAAGCTAAACAAAAATTAATGTTAGTTCTACTGCGCCCGAATGTAAATAAAAATAACAAAAAAATATTTAGGCATTACACTTTTTCTACGTCATCTGATGTAGGCATCTAAGAACAAGTAAGATGCCTATAAATAAACAATTTATTTTAGTAATTACCCACACGAAAAATTATGTACAAAACGTATTTGAAATCTGCAATACTGATCTATATGCTACGCGAAGATACAATGAGGAATGAGGCTGACAGCCAAAGTCAACGACTCGAAAAATGAAAATGTCGTACCGCAGTTTTACGAAGTAAAATACTTGGTTTATGAGCTTCCGTTAGCACGCAATTTAATCTTTGTTTCCTCTTATTTCATAACATATAATTTGAGGCAATTTCGCTTCTAGCCTAGCCACTGGATATTTATTGCCTAGATATTTATTAGCTAGAGTTGTCAGGCCCTGGGCCTCTGTATGTTTTATGACCTGGACAACCACAAATTTGTTATACATGTTTTACACTAAGGTTTCTCAACATTAGGAATGTTTTTTTTAGTATTGTATGTGTATTGATGAGTTATATTTTCACTGTTGAATTGAGATGGTTAATATTGTATATATACATTAAATAATTTTTGTTGTTTTGTATATTAGAAGATTTTTCTTTTAAATAAAATATGAACAAACAAAGACAAAACGAACGTATGAAATATGAACATATTTTTATATGTTTTTTACTTAATTTTAAAGAAAATTAAATTTATTATTCAGCTAGTACAATAGTTAATTGTTTTTGTTAGTAAATCGAGCAGTATGTGGCGAACTGATAAGGTGACCTTTGGTCACTTGTATAAACGACCCTAATCCAGACTGAATCCTAATAATGCACTTAATATTACAAGACCAGTTTCATCTGTTTATATTTTACTGGCATAATAATTCTTGGGATTTGATTGCGGTGAACTTATTGACATAACAATAAATAACATTGACTTTTACATTATTTAAATACAGTACAAAATAATTAAGCCAAGTGCTGAATTATCAAGAACCTACTTTGTAAAATTGTTTCACACTCTTTTATTTCTGCACAAAAAGTGTATTTGAAACATAATTTCCCTCACCCTCAGCTATATATCAGAAACTACAATGCTGCAAGTAATTTTAAATATATTATGTAGCTTAATGTGCAGCTGATATAAATGTAAGCAGTCTTTCATTTGATTATATCTTGATATTCTTTATACGATAATAACATGGCAAAATAAAAATTACCCTTGCAGAATTTGCCAAAAAGGAGTTAGATCACCTGCTGTGCTATGTTCTCCCTGACTTATACAAAAAAATATTTGATTTTTGGATTGGAAATGTAAAGCCTGTAACATTAAAACTGTAACCAACATGGACAGTAGTGTAAAAGTTAGTAAACTGTCCAAAGAAACATAATTTAAATGATGAGGAAAATCCAAATTTAGAAAATTTACTCTCTTTAGCAGTAGAAGCTGGTAATCTACTGGAGCAAAATGAATATACAAAACACTCTAGAACTGAATGATTAAAAAAAAAGTTCGCACGCAGCACGCTGACGTGAGGAAGTGAATTTCCACATAAAAACTTGTAAAACTCAAAATCAGTGTAAAAACATACATTTGTCCAATTTTTATTGAAATCTGAAAACATTGATTTTTTTGGCTGTTCTGATGCTTCTATGCTTCTGATGGTTTCATTTACCTGCAATGCTGGGAATACAATTTTGTGCATTATAAGGTATTATGAGGTAAGAAGGTCCAGTCAGGCTTTAAAGTAGGCGTGAGGTTGCTGGAGATGTTAAAAGTACACCAACAAATGAATAACAGGCTTTTCTAATGTAAAACCCCCATAAGACAACGTACTGTGTTTGGTCAATACACATTTTCTTTAATAACTCGGTAAATATGTATGCTAGAATGACGAGAGAGGGCTTAAAACTTTCGCCTCTCTAATTCCAATCTTTTTACATGCATTAATTTTACATCTGGGGCTTTTCTAACCCTTTTTGGGCCCAAAAACTCAAAATTTGAAAGATTAATCCCCAAAAAATGGGTTTAGAGTTTTCCGATTGTTTTGCCCAACGAACTTGTCCAACAGATTATAGAAAGGAACGTCCCTACCAAATTTGAAGTAAATCGGACAAAAAATGTGACCGCTAGAGTGCATACACACATATATATATATATATATATATATATATATATATATATATATATATACAATATATATAAAACATTTTGAACGACCCCCCAAAACGTGTTCAGGGGGTCACGTTAGGAACTTCTATGGTGGTTCCGGGCTTAAGTTTCTCCGTGCGGGTCATGCTAATAGTTCACTTTCTAAAGGAAATTCACTAAAAAGAGAGAAGGGCTAATAAAACTGGAGGACAGAATCAGGTTTTTGGAGCAAGAGCTTGAAAATAGGAAACAGAGCAGCTTAGAAAAAGAAGGGGAAATAATTAATAGTAGAAGTTAATTCACTGCAATTAATACTTTAAAATATAAATATCCTACAAGAGGAATTAATTTTACAATCACAACAAAACAATACAGAACTTCTTTCTCAACTAATCAACTTTAAGGAGGAAAATATTTTAAAAAGGAAAAATTACAACAAATGGAAATTGGAGTTAGAATGGACACTTCTAATACCAAAGAACAGCCGATGTAAGGAATACCTAGATCTGACAAAGCGCAAAAGGTTTTACCCTGAGAATCATAATTTTTAAATGAGAAAACTAAAATTGGATTATTTTTACTGAAACAAAATACTAAAAAAATCCCAAAATTAAATAATTTTTGTATCTCCATACAATAATTTATCTTAGAAAGAAAGTAAAAACCATTGGAATTGAGGAATTATGTTCATGTCGGCTCAATTGAAATTCCAAAATTGCTACTTTCTTTAATGTGGGCTAACAATTACAAATTAGTACGATGAAAATAAATACAAATTAGAATACTTTGATGTTGTCACTAGATGACACTGATTGGGGCATCGATGATTTTTTGATGAAAGAAATTAAAGTTATGTCAACAGGTTTATAATATTTAATTAGGTAAATATAGGAAGATAAAATTGAAAACCCTCATCTATGTTCACCCTCAAAAAACACCTAATAAAAATAAATTAACTTGAGGCGTTCTTTAATAAGAGTTAAGCGCAACACACCGCCCCATATAGCGGAGCGCTCTCGCACCTAGTGCTGGATCACGGCCAAGGGCCGGTATTGTTCATAGATATCTTCTCTTCATAAGAATAACATGTGAATGTTAAAGACAGTGGGGCGGAGCGCTAAGGTCTGAATATACAAAGACCTTATCCATATTTTATTAGCAATGGAAATTGACTAAAGAATAACATGACATTTTTGCCAGGGGGGAGCCCGAAGACTGGGGGGATGTGACCCCAACGTGGAGGCATCTTTTAAGAGCTGCGGCTTTGTGAAACAAATCCAAAGATCAATCATGTATTATAATTGTACAAGGGAAGTTTTGGGAAAAGCTATTGGGGAAGAGTCCTAAAGTTGGGGGAGGGACGAATGCAATGTGGGAGCATCTCCAAACAGCTGGCGGCTTTTAAAACAAATCAATTGAAGTATCATATGTTGAAATTGGATGTTGGGCAATGACAGAATATGCCAGTGGGGCGGGGTCCTGAGGTTGGAAAAAATTGTTCCAAAAGACTTTTTAATCATTTTAATTTTATAAATGGTGTACGAATGACGCTGAGTCTGGCTCATTATTTTTAAGTCATACACCGATTATAAAATTAAAATTATTAATAAAGTCTTACCTCTTGCCTTGCTATTTGAGATGGTAAAATGACCTCCATTTAGCTCTTGGCAAAAGTAAATACAGTTTTCAAATTACTTTCTTGCACTTTAAAAGGTATTTTTTCTTAGGTCTGAACAAGGGAAAGATGGAATTTTCCTCTACGAATCTGATTTTTTGTAAGGAGAGGAGCCTTACCAGTACAAATAACAAAGTTAATACATTTTTGTTAGCCATTACATTAGATTAAATAAAAATAGAGAGTTCTAGTATGCGGCATTAGTGTTATTTTTCCCTCTTAATATAATATGCATTTTGTTTAGGGGTTGCTATTTGAAAAATAAAAACTACCCTCAGCAACTCCTATTTAGGGTGAGAGTTTAAACCCTTAACTTCCTAAAAAAGTACTTTGACTTTTGCTATAAACGTTCCAAAGATTATTTCAAAATTTACAGTTGTTCAAAAATTAAGAGGGGGACCTTTATGGGACACCTGGAACATCTAAACTTAATCTTAATCTTATAAAATATTTCAAATGACCCCCAAATCGTGTTCGGGGGGGGGGTCACAATAAGAGCTTTTACTGAGGTCCCAGGTTTAAGTCCCACAGTGCAGGTCATGCTCGTAGCACAGTAATTCATTTTTTTTGTACTTGCGCCAGTAGCCTTTTTATTGCTGTGATAGATGCCTACAAACATCTCTTTTACTTGGATATTTATGTTTATCCAGGGCCATATTTCTATGAGGGCTCATGGGGTGTGTGTTCAGAGTCAATTAATACAGTAGTCTATTAAGCGAGTGTTATGATTTTACGGTACTTTGGTATTATACGGATGCCACTATTTTTGGAGGTTAAATTTTTACCGGATACAAAGGATAACTACATAATTCGAAAAAACTTACTTTTGTTGACTTACTGTACAAATTTTACATCATTCTGATGAGCGGTCTTTGTGTTGTGCCTCCCAAAAGGCAGCGATGTCCGCTAGGATCGTGTTGAATGCGTCGCCGCCGCTAGCAGCCAGACCCGATCGCCACAGGTACGCCGCCAAATATACAGCGCGCTGTGGCAGTTATGTTAGGATGGGTTATCATAAAAATACGTACGGTTTCCTCTTAATTTCGAGGTAAATCCCACACGAAAAGAACGTCACTCATTATGAAAACAAATGTAACGTAGTGCACGGCAATAAATCACTCATGACACTGACCCAGGACCCAGATTACAGGCGGTGACAGGTGATGCGCGCGCTCCGGTCAACGACCTGACCTTGGCCTATTTGGAGGGGGTTTGGCGGCCGGAAGTATGACTCATCAGGTATCATTCGATTCGTAACAAAACAAGGAAAGTCCTACAATCATTTTTATGATAACCCATCCTAACATAACTGCCACAGCGCGCTGCATAAGGGTGGCATCCGTATAATACCAAAGTACCGATTTTACTTTGCAAAAATAATTGGTTCCCGCTTAACTGACAAAATACAGATCAAACTAAGTATCAAACCCAAAACCATACATTCGTTACAGTTTAATATGGAGCTATTATACCAGCTGATAAAGCAGCCACAGCAGTGGAACTGACTGAAAAATATGAAGATCACATAAGTGGAAATAAACTCTTACTGAGGGTTGAAACCCTTAACCACATAAAAATTACTATGACTTTAGATTATTTTTCCGCCTAAAGATTATTTGAAAATGTATAGTCGTTGAAAAATTAAAAGGGAGGGCCTTTATGGGACACCCGGTATACATACCGGTGTATATTTATTTTTTGAAATGTCAGTTTTGGTATTTTGTTATATGGATATATTAAGCCAACTCCTGAAGTTGTGCATAGGCAAGGAGGTCTCTTTCCAGTGGATACCGGGATGTTGCAGACTATAAGGAAATGAAGAAGTTCACAAAGTTGCGAAGGCAACCTGGTGGCATGTTGGTACATGCACCCTAAACCACCTAGAGAACAATCACTAAGCAGCTGCATAGCCACATCTCGCAAGATACTGAGAGACACATGGATAGAAAGGTGGAATGACGAACCAACCGGTCGCCACCTTTACTGCCTTCTCAAGACACCGAACAATACCGACACCTCCCAACATCTGTCTACCAGATCTGTATCAACATTTGCCTCAAGAGCTAGAACAGGACATATTGTAACCCAGTCTTATCTTTATCGCTTCCAACTTGCTGAGTCACCCTTGTGTCTGGTATGTCAAACGGAGGAAGAAACCCTACAACACATCCTCCTTCAGTGTATAGTCAAATTAGATATTAGAGAAGATCTGAAGAAGAAACTGAAACCAGATTGAGATTGCACACTCGAGCAAATTCTAACTGACTCCACCAATTGGAAACTAGCCAGCCATGTTTATGAGAGACATCGTGCGGTCGGCATTACTTGAAGCTGGGTGCACGTATCAAGAAGTAAGAAGTAAGTTATATGGGTATATGTGTGTTTGCACTCTAGCGGTTGCAATTATTGTTCAATTTACTTAAAATTTAGTAGAGATGTTCCTTTCTTAATTAGTTGGACTAGTTTGTTGAGTGAAACAGTCGTAAACCCTAACCCCTTTTTTGGGGCATTGAAAATTAAAATGTTGAGTTGTTGGGCCCAAAAAGGGTCACAAAACCTCCGGGTATAAAATCAATGCATATAATACGATCCAACATACAGATCCAAAAATTGTAAGCCTTCCTCATCATCCCAGCACAAATATTTACCGAGCTACAAAAGAAAGAGTAAATTTACTAAAAACAGTACCGTACCTTGTCTTATAGGGATTTTACTTTAGAGAAGGCTGTTTCATCTCCAGGCGAAGTCTGATAACATCCCCACTACCCCTACACCTACTTTCACTCTTGATTGTACCTCCTCTTAACCTTATAATGCATGAAATTGTTATCCCAAGACAAGAAGAACTAGAAGAACCAGAAGAACCAGAAGCAACAGAAAAGCAATAAAATAAAATATTTTCCAATTTCCAAAAATATGTGCATAACTGTTTGTTTTAACACCTTATTTGATTTTTTTAATATTTTAATGCAGAAATTCGCTCCCCCTCACCTCAGCCTGATGCGTGCAAACAAGATTAAAATAATATACCAATAATAAATAGTAACTTACTAAAAAAAATATTTAGGCTGAGATTAATAGGTATGTGGTACAAAACAACTCATCAATAGTTAACTAATTTGTTTGCTGATTCTGTGTGTTATGTACAGTTAAATTTAATCTTTCAACATAATTATTTTTCAGAAATTTTAATTATTAACTGTATTCAAAATTAAAATCAAGTGTAAAATTGACAGATTAGTTCTGACGCTTTTCAAGTTTGTTATAAATAGAGTTTATTATAAATAGTAGTAGTGGGCATTTGGGGCTTCTGGGCCAAGTGATTGACAGCTTCCGGTCACGTGACCGGAAGTGCTGAGTCATGAAAGACGTCATCTGAGGCTGAGCCAGTGACGTAGGCGGTTTTGTGACGTAATGAGGGAAAGTTTAAAGTTCAAGGTCACTGGTAGGTAATTTTAAAAAAGTACTACCTCGCACTCGTAAAATCCGATTGTGATTCGATTGTTTTCGAAATGAAGCAATCGAATGATACGAGTGTGAGGTAGTACTATTATATTTAACTTTATTTTTTACTTTTCTTTTTATTTACAATAAGTTATGTTTATAATAATTTATGTTTACAATAGTTCCCCGTTGTTCGTTGTCATCGATGTTGTTGATCCGGACGAGTTGCGGCCATCACTTCGCTTTCTGATGAAAGACGGTAGATACTTCGATTCCTGCGCAGAGTCCATGTTGTTTTTTGATGCGTAAAGTTCCAAAGATAAATCGTAGCCGGACGCAATGAGAAGTCTTAACTCTTCATTAAAAACCTCGAGGTCTTGGAAAGTCGCCAGATGAATAGAGTCATAATGAATACACCTAATTTTGATGGACATTTCAACAGAGAGCTCGATGTTCACCGGTCGAGAGCCGGAGGTGTACTGACTACTCGCTAGCTAGCGTTTTGGTATCAAACAAAATGGTGGGGTAAAAGTGTGGTGGGGCGGAGCAGATGGCGGACGGCAGATGGCAGGCGACAGATGGTAGGCGGCAGGTGGCAAGTGCGCGGCAGATGGTTGCTACTACATCCACCATCATTAGTCAAACCCTATTAGGGATGCCATTATTGCTTCTGCATCAGTAGATATTGTGCTAGAAACTTCATGTACTTGTATTTCATCATTTGTATTGTCAGCTTGCTCAATATTAAAAGAAGAACATGTGGAAGAAACAGTAGTGCCTTGTATTTGCGAATCCATGTGAACTATGCAAGAGCCGCAGGTATACTGAAGTGATACAAGCATGTAGGATAGACACTCGCCTTTACCCCCCACCACACCAGTTTCCCCCACCAAGTTTTCACATCGCACAATAACTACGGGACATGCATTAGTTAGGGTCTAGCTCTGACTCTGTGAGGATCGGAGCTCCGTAACTGAAAACATTAACAATTCTTGCTCGACACTGTTTTTACGCAATCATAACAGTCACTGTGATCTAATTTATTGCATGTACTCATATGATGCATCTTGCGTAGCAGACAACTTGCTAAGAATGTTTCAGCCTGGAGTATTCTACGGCGAAATCGCTCACAATCCACTAACAGCGTAGACCTTCTATCTTCACAGTCGGAGAAGTAGAAGGTGGTGGCAGGCGGACTGTTGAAGGACACCTTCGTCATATTTCTGTAAAACTGTGACATCTTTAGAATAACACAAACTCTATAGGTAGATGTTAATCCTGCAAGAGCTAAAAGTATAATGATATAGCGCTAGCGTGTATGATACCCACCCGACCTACCCGCACAACAACGTTACCTCGGTATACTTTAAACTATAAATAACTTGTCGTAGTTTAATCCATAAACAAAGTATTTATTAATGTCAGGCCTTGAAAGTGTTGTTTTCGCGCTGTTTCTTCCCTAATCTCAGTCGGATCTGATTTATATTCGCACCATCTTGTTCGTCTGATTAACCCGCGTAATTTGAGTACCCACTCGCTATACTTTAACCCAATAATAAAGAAGTTATTAGTATGTAACCTTGAAAACATTGGTTTTTTCGCTATTTCTGCTATACCGTTGGTCGGATCTGAATTCTGTTTGCACCATCTTGTTTGTCTGATTAACCCGCGTAATTTGAGTACCCACTCGCTATACTTTAACCCAATAATAAAGAAGCTATTAGTATGTAACCTTGAAAACATTGGTTTTTTCGCTATTTCTGCTATACCGTTGGTCGGATCTGAATTCTGTTTGCACCATCTTGTTCGTCTGATCAATTCGCGTAATTTGAGTACCCACATGACATACTTTGGACAAACTTTGTAGTTTTTTCGCTTCTGCTACTATACCCTTGGCCGGATAAAAATTCTGTTTGCACCTCCTTGTTCGTCTGATCAATTCGCGTAATTTGAGTACCCACATGACATACTTTGGAAAAACTTTGTACCCCCCCCCCAACATGGGTCATGTTCAAGGTCAAGGTCAAGTTCAAGGACTTTGGGACTTAGAAAATTTCACAAAGTGGGCTGCACAAACAAACTCTCCTGCCTATGTACAGGCCAAGTCCCTAACTTGAAATGCTTAGGGTGGTCCTGAAAAGGACCGTTTGCGTGCTGAAGGTTGGTCGGGATAAGGATCAGTTCAAACTTTATTCTTCAAAACCCACTTTACCCTCCCATCTTTTCTGGTTAAGAATAACTCCTGTGTATCAGGTATCAGAGGAGGTGGCGGTGGGAGAGACTGCGGCAGACGCACCTCGATGTAGTGGATGGTGTGTTGAAACAGGAACACGTGGTCCCCGTTGGTTGCCACATATTTATACTCCGTCATCCGCTTCAGATTTCGAAACTCGACCTTGGAGACTTCAAACGGCGTCACCAAGTCGTTCAGCCCCATCACCCTTGTCCGTTGCATCACCTCATCGACAGTCGGTGTTGGAGACGAAGGTTGAGCCGCCGATGTAGAAGGCCGAGGCTGAGCCGATGTAGAAGGTCGAGGCTGAGTCGAGGGTCGTTGTTCAAAATACAGCGGATGACCATGGAGATTCCGTTTGAGAGACTTCAAAGTTGAAGGTCTCTTAAACCCGCTCCTTCTTTCCGTCGACCTCTTCAAAGATTCCTTTAAGCGCTGGAGTTTTTCAGGAGTCAGAGGAGAAGACATGGTGTAAATAGGATGGAAGAGAAAATGGATAAGATAGAGTTGGATAGAGCACGTGTGTACTGGTTGCAATCCAAAGCCGGAATGAGGCGGCTGGCAGAGTGAAGCAGGTCGTAAAGTGAAACCTTGCCCTATCCATATATGGGTAGAAAGCTGAGGACTGGTTTAGAACCGCCCCCCCCCCCCTGACGGAACCCCCTCCCCCTGACGGAACCCCCCCCCCCTTTTGGGTCATGTTCAAGGTCAAGGTCAAGGTCGAGGGAAAAATGTTCTTGGAAGTGCGGGATAAAATCCCGCAACGAAGCAGGATTATCCCTTATCCCGCTTTCCCCTTAATATCCCGATTTCCCATTCTCCGTCTATATAACCCGAGATTTCGAGCGTCTCTTCGCAGTAGCCTGCCGCCCGTTGCGATGAACGTCCCACTGGGTTGCAGTGCCTGCTGCAGCGTAGGTCTGTTAAGTGTGCGTTGGGCCCGACGCGCAATTAAGAGATCCGCGCCCTTGCATGTTTAGTTAGTTTGTTTAAGCATGTTAGATAACGCTTGTAGTTTGCTGCTAGGTAATGTAGTTAGTTTAACTGTAGTTAGTTTGGTGTTGGTTTTAAAGTGTCTTTGAAGTGTTTTTATTTACTAATGAAATATGTACTTTTCTTTCACGCTCCCATTCAAAAAGGTATGGCACGAAAACCGACCTTATGTCTTTAAATATCTCAGGGGGATTATGTTTCTCAAATAAACACCTTTCCTAACCCCTTACAAAAAGGTACGGCACGAAAACCGACCTTGAGTCATTACGGCATGAAAACCGGATGACTTTTTTTTTACCTATCTTAGCCCTCACTTACGAGAAACAGATTCAGTTAGTTTGCTTATCTTGGTTAAATCTAAGGGGATCTTGGTCAGGTGATTATTATACTTCGGTTCGTAGTACTCTGGCGCCTACACAGTGATAAACGTCCTTGCGGTTTCAGAGTGCACGACTGTTGTTAACTGACCATTTTGCTTATCTTGGGGGGATACATCTTCGGGGAAATAAACTTAAGGGGACCTTGGTCAGGTATTATTGTACTTCGGTTCGTAGTACTCTGACGCCTACACAGTGATGAACGTCCTTGCGGTTTCAGAATGCGCGACTGTTGTAAACTGACCATATCGTTTGTTTGTTGGGTGAATAATTTTTCGGGGGAGAGGTTAGTGTTCCGTTATCAGGTTTATTGCCTATAATTGCGAGCTTTAAACTAGTCCTCTTCTCCTAATACAGAGCGGGGAATAGAGCAGTTTGTGGTCCAAGTGAGAATCACTTACTGCTCTATTCCCCGTTTTGGCAACATGTTCAGATGACCTTGACCCACTTCGGGACTTAGAGAAAATTATTGTTTGGTAAAAACATTTACTCTTACAATAATACCCCTTCCCTATCACTACCCCCCTTCCCCCCCCTTTCTTCAATTTACCTCCCACCACGGATCGTCGGCTATAAAAGCGGGGGCTGACCGCAGAGGTCTCACAGTCTCAGGCTGACAGCCTAGCTAGCTGTTCGCCTTAGCTGTCTGTAATAGCATCTTTAGTATATAGGTGGTACCCCTGTATACTAAAGATTCTACCTTAGCATGTTTGTATGTTATGCATGTTAGTTTGTTTTTTAGATTATAGCTTGTAGTTTGCTGCTAGAAAATGTAGTTAGTGTTGGTGTTTGTAATTATTTGTGGTGTTGGTCTTTGAAGTGTTTTATTTACTAATGAAATATGTACTTTTCTTTCACGCTTCACGCTCCCATTCAAAAAGGTATGGCACGAAAACCGACCTTATGTCTTTAAATATCTCAGGGGGGATTATGTTTCTCAAATAAACACCTTTCCTAACCCCTTACAAAAAGGTACGGCACGAAAACCGACCTTGAGTCATTACGGCATGAAAACCGGATGACTTTTTTACCTATCTTAGCCCTCACTTACGAGAAACAGATTCAGTTAGTTTGCTTATCTTGGTTAAATCTAAGGGGATCTTGGTCAGGTGATTATTGTACTTCGGTTCGTAGTACTTTGGCGCCTACACAGTGATGAACGTCCTTGCGGTTTCAGAGTGCACGACTGTTGTTAACTGACCATTTTGCTTATCTTGGGGGGATACATCTTCGGGGAAATAAACTTAAGGGGACCTTGGTCAGGTATTATTGTACTTCGGTTCGTAGTACTCTGACGCCTACACAGTGATGAACGTCCTTGCGGTTTCAGAGTGCGCGACTGTTGTAAACTGACCATATCGTTTGTTTGTTGGGTGAATAATTTTTCGGGGGAGAGGTTAGTGTTCCGTTATCAGGTTTATTGCCTATAATTGCGAGCTTTAAACTAGTCCTCTTCTCCTAATACAGAGCGGGGAATAGAGCAGTTTGTGGTCCAAGTGAGAATCACTTACTGCTCTATTCCCCGTTTTGGCAACATGTTCAGATGACCTTGACCCACTTCGGGACTTAGAGAAAATTATTGTTTGGTAAAAACATTTACTCTTACAATAATACCCCTTCCCTATCACTACCCCCCCCCCTTCCTTTCTTCAATTTACCTCCCACCACGGATCGTCGGCTATAAAAGCGGGGGCTGACCGCAGAGGTCTCACAGTCTCAGGCTGACAGCCTAGCTAGCTGTTCGCCTTAGCTGTCTGTAATAGCATCTTTAGTATATAGGTGGTACCCCTGTATACTAAAGATTCTACCTTAGCATGTTTGTATGTTATGCATGTTAGTTTGTTTTTTAGATTATAGCTTGTAGTTTGCTGCTAGAAAATGTAGTTAGTGTTGGTGTTTGTAATTATTTGTGGTGTTGGTCTTTGAAGTGTTTTATTTACTAATGAAATATGTACTTTTCTTTCACGCTTTAAAACTGATCTTGGTCAAAACTTTGGTTCGCAGTTGCCTGGCGCCCGTTACTGACCAACGTCCGACTGGGTTTCAGGATGTTGTTGACCTTTGTAAAACCGACCTTGGTTGGTATGTCCTTTTCTTACACGCTATAACTAACCTTGGTCAAAACTTTGGTTCACAGTTGCCTGGCGCCCGTTACTGACCAACGTCCGACTGGGTTTCAGGATGCTGTTGACCTTTGTAAAACCGACCTTGGTTGGTCTTTGTAAAATTAATTTTAACTGATCAGTATGTTTCTCATCCTTTTCCTAACCCCTTACAAAAAGGTATGGCGCGCAAACCGACCTTATGTCAATACGGCGCGCAAACCGGTTGACATTACCCATCTTACCCTCGAGAAACTTTTGCAAATACTCCCTGCAAACCATTTGTAACTTCCATTTGTTTGGATAAATTAACAAAATGTTCTGTTATCAGGTTTATTGCCTATAACTGTGACCTTTCTTCAAAATTCACTTCCCTAATACAGAGCGGGGAATAGAGCAGTTTGTGGTCCAAGTGGGAATCACTTACTGCTCTATTCCCCGTTTTGGCAACATGTTCAGATGACCTTGACCCACTTCGGGACTTAGAAAAAATCTTTGTTTGGTAAGATATTGGAAGATGTCTGAAGAACATCTTCAAGAATTTGGACTAACATCTGCTCCGAAGATTTATCGCGGTGAACAAGCAGTGAAACACTTTGTAGATGATTTGTATTACATTGCCTCTAAGGTGGAAGAACTCTACAAAATTAAAATACCGAAGCAACCTATGGAAGAACACCAACTTCAACATCACAATTTGGCAACAACATGTTATCTGTGTAATAACCTATTTACACCAGATAACGTTAAAGTGCGCGATCACGACCATCTTACAGGAGCCTACAGAGGTGCAGCCTGTAACGCTTGCAACTTAAATTACAAAGTACCATCTTTTATACCCGTTGTTCTACATAACCTTAGCGGATATGACTCTCATTTCATAATCCCGGAGTTAGGAAGAGATGATGGGGCGATAGATGTTTTGGCAACAACAATGGAAAAATTTATAAGCTTCTCTAAAATGGTTGACAAAATAAAACTTAGGTTTATTGATTCGTTTAGATTTATGCCTTCTAGCCTAATGAAATTAACTGAGAATTTAAAAAGAGAAGATCTGATAGAAACAAGCAAAATTGTAGCCAGTAGTAAAATATATTAAATTTTCCTGTTGGAGAAAATTGTCCTTGTTAAATACAAAGCGGGGAATAGATCAGTTTATGGTTTAAAATGAAATCATTTACTGCTCTATTCCCCGTTTTGGCAAATATGTTCAATGACCTTGACCTAAATACAGAACTTTGTAGCCTCCAGCTACAATAGTAAATATAAAATGTAAAAAATAGTAAACTTAACGTAATACGTACCCCCACCACTTTTGCTAGGGTATAAATAGAGGGGCATTTGCAGTGTTTTTCATTATTGCGTTGACCCTTGTGTAGAGATCACACCTACATTATGCATCGCTGCAATATTTGTAAGACTTCATTTAAGGATGAATTTCTTTTAATAATTCATAAGGAACTAAAACATAACAACAACCATGATGAAGAATATGAAGAAGAAGAATTGAAGGAAATAGATCAAATGTTAGCCCAACGCCAACATTCCAGACCAAGTGTTATTCAATATGCACAATCAACACCATCAACAACAGCTGCATCGAATTCTACGTTTGCTCTGTCTACACTTCACCGTCCTTCAACATCAATAGCTGCATCGTCTTCTACGCCTGCTATGTCTACACTTCATCATCCTTCAACATCAACACCATCGACTTCTACGCTTGCTATGTCTACACTTCACCATCCTTCAACATCAACACCATCAACATCGACTTCAACGCCTGCTATGTCTACACTTCACCGTCCTTCAACATCAACAGCTGCTATGTCTACTCTTCACCGACCCTCAACATCAACAGCAGTAGATGTGGAACTACACGCTCAAGCACTACCTGGTAAGGTAGTAACACATTTTAAAATTGACAACGTAAAATTACAACTTGAAAACTTTTTACATAACGCCAAAGAATTAGTAACCAAAACACTAAAGAATGAACAAAAAAGATTAAATTTTATCAAATTTGGACTGTTGCTAGATGCCATATTCACTAACATTCAAAACGAAACATCACCAAGAGGTTTCATGACAAAAAACCGAACCATCATGGCTGCGTCAGATATTGAAAAGATCGTAACAGAATGTCTTGAAGAACTTTTGACGAAACTACAAGAGCATGAAGGAAGAGGATCTGGATGGACTTTATTAAGTATAACAAGTCTGGATGTTAGAGTTCATAAACACGGTTATGGAATGAGAGGAAGTAGCTATATCCCTCTACCTCAAAAAATTATGAATACCAAATCCTGTATTAACGTGCAAAATGAAAATAATGAATGTTTTAAATATGTTATGTTGGCCAAATATGTAAAAAACCATCCGGAAAGACCAAGTCAAGCATATGAAGAAGTTCAACACAAGTATAATTTCCAGGGAATGACTTACCCTGTTGCAATTACTGATATATCAAAATTTGAAAAGCAAAATCCGTCGGCTTCAGTCAACATATTTGGTTTGGATTCGTCAAATAATGTGTATCCCTTGCGCATAACATCGAATGAGCGCAACAATCATACTGACCTGTTATTAATCAATAAAGGAGAGATATCACATTACGTGTATATAATAGATTTTGAAGGGCTCGTATGTAAACAGTTAACAAAACATAAAAGTAAAATCACAACATGTAAGAGATGCTTTTGCCACGTGAGCAAACCATTAAGAAGAGGAGGTACAGAATGGTTAGTAGAACATCAAAGGTTATGTAGTGGAAACTATGAGGTAAGAATTAAATTGCCACATCCCAGCAGAGCGCAGATAAAATTTGATAAAGTAAAACACCAATACACTGTTCCATTTGTTGTGTACGCGGATTTCGAAGCATCCTTACTTCCAATTGAACAACAAGAAGAGGATATCACAAAAAGAAGCAAATATCAAAAACATGCACCAAACAGTTATTGTATACTAACAAAATCCACGTTGTCTGAAGAACATCTTCAAGAATTTGGACTATCATCTGCTCCGAAGATTTATCGTGGTGAACAAGCAGCGAAACACTTTGTAGATGAGTTGTATTACATTGCCTCCAAGGTGGAAGAAATCTACAAAATTAAAATACCGATGCAGCCTATGGATGAACACCAACTTCAACATCACAATTTGGCAACAACATGTTATCTGTGTAATAACCTATTTACACCAGAAAACGTTAAAGTGCGTGACCACGACCATCTTACCGGAGCCTACAGAGGTGCAGCCTGTAATGCTTGCAACTTAAATTACAAAGTTCCATCTTTTATACCTGTTGTTCTACATAACCTTAGTGGATATGACTCTCATTTCATAATCCCGGAGTTAGGAAGAGATGATGGAGCAATAGATGTTTTGGCAACAACAATGGAAAAATTTATAAGCTTCTCTAAAAAGGTTGGCAAAATAAAACTTAGGTTTATTGATTCGTTTAGATTTATGCCTTCTAGCCTAATGAAATTAACTGAGAATTTAAAAAGAGAAGATCTGATAGAAACAAGCAAAATTGTAGCCAGTAGTAAAATGGATCTGGTTCTTAGAAAAGGAGTCTTCCCCTACGATTACATCGATGGACTGCATAGATTTAATGAAACATCACTTCCTCTACCAGAACAATTTAACAACAAACTCAATAAATCGGAAATTTCACTTGAAGACTATCAACATGCATGTCGAGTATGGAACGAGTTGGATATGAAGACTTTGGGAGAATACTCAGACTTTTATGTAAAACTTGACGTGACTCTTCTCTGCGATGTTATGGAAGAATTCCGAAGAACCTGTTTTGCAGCATACGGTTTGGACCCTCTACATTCGTATACATCTCCAGGACTAGCTTGGCAAGCAATGCTAAAAGAAACAAAATGTAAACTCCAGCTGTTAACAGATATAGATATGGTTTTAATGGTTGAGTCGGGTGTTAGAGGTGGATTAACTCAAAGCGTGACTAGACATGTTAAAGCCAACAACAAATATCTACCTGACCATGATCAAGAGAAACCTTCAACGTACTTGGGATATTTCGACGCGAATAATCTGTATGGATGGGCCATGTCGAACCCACTTCCATTTGACAACTTTAAATGGGTTGATCCCGACTGTATTGGCGATATTTCACAAATTCCGAAACATGGAGATACCGGATATATTTTGGATTGCGACTTTGAATATCCAGAACATTTACACGATCTTCATTATGACCTTCCACTCCTTGCAAGAACAGAAATTTCACCAACTGGAAAACACCCCAAATTAATGATGACCCTTAACAATAAACAACGATACGTAGCTCATTATTGGGTTGTTCAACAAGCTATCGAATTAGGTTTACGTCTTACTAAAATTAATAGAGCTGTGGAATTTTCCCAATCGTGCTGGTTGAAACCGTACATAGACTCGAATACTACCAGAAGAGCAGCTGCTACATCAGCCTTTCAAAAAGACTTTTTTAAATTAATGAACAATGCGATATTCGGTAAAACATTAGAAAACAAAAGAAGACATAAAAACGTTAAACTTGTTACAGATCCGAACAAACTACAGAAACTCGTACAACAGCCGAACTTTAATACATCTATAATTATTAATGAAAATCTTGTAGCTGTATCTATGAAGAAAACAAGTGTGAAGATGGATCGTCCTTTGTATATAGGAATGTCAATCCTGGATATCTCCAAGACTCATATGTACGATTTTCATTACAAAAAGATGGTCACCTTTTATGGACGAGAAAACATCGGCATCTCCTACATGGATACAGACGCTTTTATATATTGGATAATTACTAACGATATGTATGAAGACCTTCGGACATTTGATTACAAAAACGACTTTGACTTTTCCGACTATCCAAAAGATCATCCAAACTACGACAATGACAGAAACAAAAAAGTGCTTGGCAAATTTAAAGATGAAGCCAATGGTGTTATACTTCAAGAAATTGTTGCACTAATGTCAAAATTATATTCTTTACAATTAAATGAAAACCAAGTCATTAAGAAAGCTAAAGGAGTAAAAAGTTTGTATTTAAAGAAGAATGTGCATTTTAATCACTATAAGAAATGTTTATTTGAAGATCAAGATATAACAGCAAAATTCAACACAATCAGAAGTTTCAACCATCAGCTGTACAGCGTGACGGAAGTAAAAAAAGCTCTCTCTTCAAATGATGACAAACGCCACATCCTTGCAGACAACATCCACACTCTACCATTCGGCCACTACTCCCTCAACCCTATTGACGAGTAACCCTTTCATCGTCCTACATCCCTTTTCCTTTTCCTTTCCGTATAAAAGGGGGAACACAGCAGTATTTTGCTGTGTTCCCCCTGTTATACATTAGTTTAGAATGACCTTGACCTATATAAGCAGATTTATACAAAAGAATATTTAATACCATATCAGCTGTCTTCGTGAAACCATCATGTCAGACCTGAAGGAGAAGATTATTAATGAACTACACAAACCTGCAAGAATAAAGTTTCCAAGAAGAAATACTGTTATAAAAGGGATAAATGATCTATATCAAGCGGATTTAATTGAAATGCGACCGCATAGCAGAATAAACAAAGGATTTAAATATATACTCACAATTATTAATTGTTTTACAAAAGTTGCAGACGCTTTGCCTCTAAAGGACAAGACTGGTAAAAGCGTAACAGAAGCCATGGAAATAGCTATAAAAAGAGATAAAAACAAAATTAAACATTTACAAACTGATGATGGAACAGAATACTTTAATACAAACTTTGCACAGTTAATGAATAAATATAAAATAAATCATTATTCTACAAATTCAGAGAAAAAAGCAGCTATTGTAGAAAGATTCAATAGAACCTTAAAAGGAGCACTCTATAAACAATTTTCAAAAAGAGGTTCTTACGTATGGTATGATGTTTTACCACAATTAATAAATGATTATAACAACAGGTTTCATAGAACTATTGGTATGAAACCTAACAAAGTAAATAGAAGAAATGCAAAAGATGTATTAAAACGCATAAAGAAAAATACAAAGCCTAAAGTAGAAAAAATGCAGCCAAGAAAATTTAATGTAAGTGATAAAGTACGGATTAGTAAATATAAGGGAGTGTTTACCAAGAAATACCTTCCCAATTGGACGAATGAAGTTTTTACAGTGTATAAAGTGCAACCGACTGTACCTGAAACGTATATCTTAAAAGATAACAAAGGAGATTTGTTGCAAGGTGCATTTTATGGACATGAAATGTTAAAGTCAACAGTAGGTGATGTATATCTTGTTGAAAAAGTGTTACAAAGAAAAAAGGACGCAGTTAAAGTGCGGTGGTTAGGGTTTAACAAAACTGAGGATTCATGGATACCTATAAAGGACTTGGTGTAATGCAAGCAACTCATTTTATCGTTAACCTTTGAGCAGGATGGAGATTATTCACCATAAAGATCGATTCAATATTAATAACATAGATGATTTAACTGTGGATAACGTTAATATCAACAATGGTAAACACGGTAGTTTATTTCCAAACACTGTTCGATGTATAGTAAGTGGCCCCTCAAACTGTGGAAAGACCAATGTTGTCTTTAATTTGATCACTAATCCGCAGGGATTAAGGTTTAATAACCTATATATTTTTTCAAAGTCCCTACAACAACCAAAGTATCAATTGCTGGATAAAATCCTATCTGATGTGTCCGATGTTAATTTTTACAAATTTAACGCTAGTGATAGCATTATGCAACCAAACGAAGCGAAACCGTATTCTGTATTTATATTTGACGATGTATCTTGTGAAAATCAGGATACTATTAGAAACTACTTTGCCATGGGAAGACATAATAACATCGATAGCATATATATAGGACAAACTTATAGCAAAATCCCAAAACAACTTATCAGAGATAATGCAAATGTTTTAATTGTATTTAAACAAGATGATACTAACCTAAAACATATATATAACGATCATGTAAATGCTGATATGGCATTTGAAAAGTTTAAAGAGCTTTGCGGAAAAGCATGGGCGGAAAAGTATGGATTTCTGGTTATTATGAAAGATCAAGCTATAAAAGACGGCCGTTATAGAATAGGTTTTGATAAATTTGTTTTACTACACTGATTAGCGGTATTACTGTACAAGTCGTCAAGGTGTGAAGATGGTTAACCAGGAAAAGCTACTAAAAGAAATAAAATCACTTAGTGATTCTATTAGACAAAAAAACCGAGCTTTAAAATCAGGTATAAATGAAAGAGAGCAATTTTTAGAAACAACATTTAAACCTGTTACTGAACCTTTAAAGCGATTAGCACAAAATATGGAAAAACCTTCAATTCGCTTCGAAGGAGACAAAATGCTACCAATTTCCAAATATGAAGAAGAATTTCAGAATGATGAAAGTTTTGACCAGTTACAAACATCTGAAGAAAGCGACGAGTATGAAGAAAGCGGAGATATAGGAGATTTAAGGAAAAAGAACATTGCAGGAGATACAAGTACAGAAGATACAAGTGCGGAAGATACAAGAGCAGAAGAAGAGGATATCAACCCATCCAACTTAAGCAAATTAGGCACAGATATTATGTTTAAAGGAACACTTGGAAGAAAATATACATTAAAAATGTTACATGGCACACATGCTAATCGAAATTATCATACATATGGAGCTAGAATAGAGGATAAAGGATTAATGATTGGAGATAGAAAGTTAGATATAAACGAAAATGATGATATAGTTATTGGTGATAAGAAATATAAAGGTACAACAGGTTTGTTTGAACTCATCTTTAAAAATAATCCTGGTAAATATACTAAAAAGGATTTACAATTGTTTAAAAATATACTAGAGTATACAAATGCACATAGAAAAAAATATTCCAAAGACCTACCTATTCATAGAAACAGGTCAATAAAATACACAAACATTATATCTAGTCTTTTCCCCTCGAAATCAAATAAAGCTCCAATTAAAAGAAGAGCTTTATCTTCTGCTGAATTAAATGTTTTGCATAAAAAAAGAAAAACAACTGATCCTACTACATCTGGAAGGGGATTATTAAAAAATTTGTATAAAACCAATATAATATATTACAACGATATAAATAAGTTAGTTGATCGAATGAGGTTATTACATGAAGCTATGGAAGCCGGGCACACTGGTTTAGAAAACGAATGGGTAGCTTTGGTTGATGAACTGCGAAAACGAGAAATAATTGTTCAGTAGACGTATATATATATATATATATATAGTAAGAACCTAAACGATAGCGATTCAGTTACATCATGAGTGTGGACAAGTTTGGACGGTATTCCGAGTTTGGAGTAAAATCTGGATATAGTGAAAAAAGAGCTGGGTTTCCGTTAACACCTGATGGTAATTATAATTTTGAAGGAAAAGTAATTCAAAATGTTGGTGATCCGCTTTTGTCTTCTGATGCGGTTACGGTACAATACATGGATAAAAGAACCCCAATTGTACACGAAGACCATTGGGGGTTTTCCGGTAAAAGGTTAAGCAATATAAAACATCCCATTTATGATGGTGAAGCAGTAAATTTAGCGACTTTAAAATTGTTAACGATTTACAAAAAGAATGAAACTGATACAAGCTATGATGTAAAAAAATTAAAATTGTCAAATGTAGGTGATTGTGAGCAGGATGGAGACGCTGTAAATAAGAAAATATTTGATATAGTACACAAGAAATGGACTACAGAATATGAAAAACATATGGAAAGGTTTGGTGCAGCTTTATTTAATTATATCCATCGGGCTTCAGGAAGAGCTGTAGCTTCAGATGTTGACAGCCACAACTATTTAGACTGGAAAAAGATACACAATCCAGAAAAACCTAATCAATTAGATAAACCGTCTGAGCCTTCTAAAGCCAAGACATTAGGAAAGGGGGATCAAGTGAATGTGATTAATGAACCAACAGAAAACGATGAAGATTACATAAGAGAAAAAAGAATTTAAATACCCATGATAAGGGATAAAGCATCAGTCATATTCGAGAGATGATACAGAGAGGATGATGGAATCCAATATTACTGCGTGGAGTTTAATATCTCAAGAGCCGAGATTTCCCCAAGGAGTGCTGACAGATGGTTTTGTTCAACGGTTTGATAGATATATGGATTGGGAACAACTTTCCATACACTACCTCTTCACAATGACTATGTTAAGAATTTATTTTCACAGAGTTAACTGGATTCATATTTTACAAAGACAACAGTTTTCAGAAGACTTCCTTGTAGAGATGACATCAAATTTTAATAACTGTTGGGAAGTAATAAGTAAATATCAAAATCTCTCTGAAAATTACATTGACAATTTTAAAGATAAACTAGACTGGAATGTGTTATTTAACTATCAACGATTAAGTGGCAAGTTTCTAAGGGAACATGACAACTATTTAGATTTTATTCATTTTACCGAAAACAACGATACCATCACCAGCGGAGAAACATTTGAAACATCTTCAATTACACCTTATTTCTATTTTTACTACTTTTATTTATTATGCCTACATTTAATTAATTAATCCATTTCTATATAATAAATGGATTTTAAACAGTATATATAATACAAGAAGCCAAGACTAATATTACATTCATTGTAAAACATTTATAGAGTGCACCTACTGATTGTAAGTTTGGCTATAAATAGTCATGCCGAGGGCTAAACGCATCAGTCATAATCGAGAGAGATTACAGAGAGGAAGGGGAATAGCATCAACAGCATTTTCTCTATTAAGTAAACCGGTTGGAGCTATAGTTAACAAGGCAATTGATTTATTACCTGTGGAATTACATTTACCTGGAGGATATCAATATTGTGGTCCTGGAACCAAATTAGAGAAACGGCTTGCTAGAGGAGATCCTGGAATAAATAAGCTTGATCAGGCTTGTAAACAGCACGATATAGCGTATTCCAAATTTGGTGATACAAAAAATAGATCAATAGCAGATAGAGCACTTTCTGAGAAAGCTTGGCAAAGAGTAAAATCTAGTGACGCGAGTATTGGTGAAAAAGCAGCGTCTTTAGCAGTAACAGCAGCAATGAAAGCAAAAACTACGTTTGGAGGAGAAAAGAGAAGAAGGCGTGGGAAAAGACCCGCTAAGAAACAAGGAGGTAATATCAGAAGAAAACGTCGATCTACTAGTGGTAAAGGTAAAAAGAAACCAACAATATGGTCAATGATAAAAAAGGGAGGAGGACTATACCTAAGACCGTATCGTGTGTATTAAATAAGAAAGAGCAATTAATAATTAAAAACAAAGAATTAACCAATGAAGAACTGATTACATATGCTTCTTGTTTGAAAATCCCATTTTTTAGAGGAGTATTTATGAAAGATGAATTACCGGTTAAAATGTGGAAAAATGAGACTGGTATAGTAAATTTGGATAATAGTGAAGGATTAGGCACTCATTGGGTGTGTTACAAGAAACTTGGTGAAACGATTTATTATTTCGCCAGTTTTGGAAACCTTCCACCACCGAAAGAACTTCAACAATACTTTCGTGCGGCAGAAAATGTTTTTTACAATTATACAAGAAAACAACCTGATGATACATCCATTTGCGGTCATTTATGTTTAGACTTTTTAGCTAAAAGTGTTAGTCAACTTTAAGATGTCTTCGTATACAGTGTCATTAACCGGTAACTCATGTACTTTGCGCAGTATTCTGTTTCCAGCGCTACGTTTGCAAAAAGGAAGACTATGGGAAGCCGCATTATTGGATTTAACAACATATAACTCTATTCCAAACGTTAGTGAAGGAATTAATAACAAAATACATTATTACAAGACAAAAGATAATAAAGGAAAATATTCAGCTTTGGAAGAATTCAGTTTACCAACAGGAGCTTATGAAATTGATAATATAAATGAAGTTATACAAAAACATATGGGAAAAGAAAATATAACGATAAAAGGCAATAACAATACAATGAAAGCCGAAATTACTTCTAAGTATTATATTGATTTTGGCCAAGAACGTTCAATTGGTAGTTTATTGGGGTTTTCTAAGGAAACAAAGGTATTAGAACCTAATACAACTCATTCTGGGAATAGAACTGTGACGATCATCAAAGTAAACAGCATAGACATTACATGTAACATTATACAAGGATCCTACAGAGATGGAGAAAATCGGCATATATTACACACATTCTACCCATCAGTCGCACCGGGTTTCAAGATAGTAGAAAAGCCTCAAAACCTTGTGTACCTACCGTTAAACACCAGTTTCATTTCAGACATCGTGCTGAACATAGTGGATCAAGACGGAAACCTTATTGACTTTCGAGGAGAAGCTATTACTGTAAGAATACATATAAAATCATCCGCTTAGATAATGGGGTTATCATTTAAAAAGAGAGAGCCAACCAGCAAAGAGGTCAGTAGCTCATCAGCTGTAGAAGGATTAACAAGTGACAACATTCGTTTTCTAGAAGAAATTGGATTAAAAGTCATTAACAATGGATATACTGGATATAGCGCAGGGCCCAACATTCGACGAGACCTTATGGGAAAAGGAATATCACACGCACAACCCTTACGCTTCGTCCAAATTAAACAATAACGATGAAATTAGGATTCCTATACAACAACAAGACATTTATACTCTTCCATGCGAAAGTTATTTATATATTGAAGGAAAAGTAACAAAAGCTGACGGTACTGTTGGAACCACTGTTCCGTTCATAAATAATCCTATGGCATTTTTGTTTGACGAGATTAGATATGAAATTTCAGGAGTTACAGTCGATTCAACAAAAAAGGTTGGAATTTCCAGTACATTAAAAGGATTAGCGTCTTTAACACCAAATGAGAAGAATCTGTTAGCTGTTGCAGGATGGGTTGCACCAGACAAAAGTATAATTACTCCTGACGCTTCGGGAAACTTTGATTATTACGTACCTTTAAGATTACTTTTAGGATTTGCTGAAGATTACAGAAGAATAATAATAAATGTAAAACAAGAACTAGTTTTATTAAGGTCATCAAACGATAATGATATTATTAAAGCATCTGCTGGAACAACTGAAGCCAATTTAGACTGGAAACTAACATTAGACAAGATTGTTTGGAGAGTACCACATGTGCGACTAAATGATGAACACAGGATTACATTATTAAGAAAGTTAAAATCCGATCGAGACATTGTAATGCCATTCAGAAGCTGGGAGTTTCATGAATACCCCGTTTTACCTACAACACAACGGCATACATGGACTGTAAAAACTTCTACTCATTTGGAAAAAGCGAGATATGTAATATTTGGATTACAAACAAAGAAGAAAAGTATAATAACTGAAAATGCTGGTGAATTTGACCATTGTAAATTAACAAACTGTAAAGTGTTCCTGAATTCACAATTCTTTCCCTACGACAACTTTAATATTTCTTTTGATAAAAAAAGGTACAGTGTTTTATACGATATGTACGCTAGGTTCCAAAATTCATATTACGGCAAAACAAATACACCTCTACTATCTCCCGTACAGTTTGAATCGAAAGCTCCGATTGTTGTAATTGATTGTTCCAAACAAAATGAATCTGTAAAATCGTCTAGTGTTGATATAAAAATAGAAATGGAATTTCAAGAAAACGTACCTGCAAATACATCTGCGTATTGTTTAATTTTGCACGATAAAATTGTTACATACACACCGTTGACCGGTATTGTAAAGACAGTATTGTAAAACGTTGTACCACCACCGGCACCGCCACTGTCGCTAACCTATAAATAGCGGAGCAACAATGCAGGTCTTCAGTTGATCGTCTATCGTCGCATGGGTAACATCTTCTACAAAATGAGTTCTCCATCTGTTGTACAAGGTGATGCAGAGGTAGCACCGTTATTGGAACGTGATAATACTAGTGAAGAAGAAATCATCAAGGAAATAACTGCATTTTTAAAGTTTGGTAAAAGAGATAGAGAGGAGGAAAGTAATGCAGAACCATCAAAGGTAGTACCAAAGAGGAAGAAGAAAGTTGAAGAAAATATTCCTCCTCACATTTTAACTGAAGTTTTTTTGCGAATCTTTTACCCCATCTCAGCATGCATCAGTAAAAGTGTATCAGTTGGATTGATGAAGTCATTGGATTATTCCCCTACAGTAATACTACACCATGGAACAAAAAAGGTTTTATTTTCGCAAAATGCTTGGGAGTCATTTTTGAAACATGTACATTTAATAGAATGTTATTTAACTAACAGTTTGTGTGGAAGGAAAACACATATTCGACTTTTGGATTGTGACAATGAAATCGATATTGTTAAACATCGTGGACAACTACAAGTGCGAATTAGAGACTTGACTCAACATGAAAATAAGATTCTACTGTCACGTGAAGAATTCTACGTTTTAAACTACGCAACAGAACCTATTACAAGGTACATGAGACAGTTGGTATTTGCAAGCGCTATTATTAAAGAATATTTGGTCGATACTTTGGAAAAACAACCTGATAGCACCATCGTGTACGGACCTGTGGATACATCTATTTTTAATAGAATACCTCATGAAGTTTGCATGTGGAGAAAGTTAAAGGATTTTGAACCACTTGTAGAAATCGCTACAGAAGCTACAGAAGAAACAACACAGGAAGAAGAAACGGAGAAACAAGAAGAAGAAAACGAAACACAAGAAGAAGAAGAAGTTAAAAAAGACTAAAGTTTGACTTAGTAAAGAAGAACACACGTGGGGTAGGCCTATTGGGGACGGTGCCCACGTTAAATATACACCAACGCGCCTGCAACTGTACGGCCTGGTATTTAACCTACCGTGGTGTGGAAAACAGTTTAGTTGATCGCTAGGTGCCATGATGAGCGGAGGGGATGAAGAAGTGAGTGTAAAGCCTTGTGTAATAGAATTTAAAGCATTTCGAAATAATGATGATAGGTTTATTATCAAGGAATTAGTAATTTTAGACTTGCTTACATTTGTAGCCTACCCATTCATGTTTGATGCTCCTTTTTCTTTTAACAAACTTAACACCAAAGCAAAAAGTACAAACAAATGGATAACAAACTACTTTCATCACATACATTGGTATGAAGGATTTATAAGCTACAGTAATCTGCACAGTATTATGTTTAACTTTTGCAAACAATATTCACATATATACACAAGAGGATTAGAAAAAAAGAACTGGATACAAAAGTACACGCACGGTGATGTTTTCGATATAACTATTAGTAAGGACTTTAACATTAATCTCGGTAATATTTGTGTCGCTGCAAAAGATCTTAAACACGGCCAAACAAACTGTGCATTATACAACGCGTATCGTTTGGCTGCTTACTTGAAACAAACGCAGGAATGTGGTGGGGGTAGCGGAGAACAGAAATGTGGTGGGGGTAGCGGGGCCTATAAATACGAGGAGACAGCACCGCTCCAGCACGAGTATTATTCGAGACTCCGAAGAGGCAACATCACAGAAGACACCACAACCACCACTGACGAAGATGGCATCACAACAGTTTCTACAAACACTGGTTGATCAATTCAACACTCATTCAAAATCCGACCTTCTGCTAACTAAAACGTGTTCAGAACTAAAAGAACAAAAACACTACATTATTCATAACATCAAGAAAGTGGAAACCACACATGGAGAAGCAATTCTAGTTTCATTGAGCGAAGGACCTTTCTCTCTAGGAGATGAGCCGAAGTTTCAAGTATTTCTTCCAAAATGATTTGTTCAACTGCTACAAAATGAAGATTTGCGAGATATTCAACCGGGGACGTTGTATTTGGTATCACACGGTGTAAGCGGCAACAACTCGACGGAACTCACTCTGCACATCACGCATCCTTGTACATAATGTCTTTGTTTGTATTTTTCTGTTTGTATTTCTAGTCATCAATGTTAGACTTAAGCTTATTGTATTGTAAGATGTTTGTTTAATAAAGAAAATAAAAAAAAAATATATAAAAAAAATAAAAAAAATAAAAACAGCAACACAGCAGTATATTATTTTATATACTGCTGTGTTGCTTTTTTTAAATTCAAATGGATGACCTTGAACTTTCATTCAGGGTTAACTTATGAAGAGGTATAAAAGAGAGGGAGCAGTGAAGTTAGTCTCAGTCTTGTCTAACACACGCTGCAGCTAACATGTCGGTGCCACCTATGAACAATTTATTTTTCGATAACAATTTGAAGACATATTGTTGCGAGTTACAATGTTTTAAAATACCAGGCGATCAAGTTGACGGGAAAGCTTGTCGTAAGTGCAAGTGTTTCAGCTATTGCATATGTAGATGTAAAACGTATCAAATGAACCGACAAGATAAAATACAAGAATTACGCCGAAGGATTGCATTACTGTGGCGGCGAATGTAGTAGCAACCATCTGCCTCGCACCAGCTGCCACCTGCCGCCTGCCATCTGCCGTCCGCCATCTGCTCCGCCCCACCACACTTTTACCCCCACCATTTTGTTTGATACCAAAACGCTAGCTAGCGAGTAGTCAGTACACCTCCGGCTCTCGACCGGTGAACATCGAGCTCTCTGTTGAAATGTCCATCAAAATTAGGTGTATTCATTATGACTCTATTCATCTGGCGACTTTCCAAGACCTCGAGGTTTTTAATGAAGAGTTAAGACTTCTCATTGCGTCCGGCTACGATTTATCTTTGGAACTTTACGCATCAAAAAACAACATGGACTCTGCGCAGGAATCGAAGTATCTACCGTCTTTCATCAGAAAGCGAAGTGATGGCCGCAACTCGTCCGGATCAACAACATCGATGACAACGAACAACGGGGAACTATTGTAAACATAAATTATTATAAACATAACTTATTGTAAATAAAAAGAAAAGTAAAAAATAAAGTTAAATAAAATAGTACTACCTCACACTCGTATCATTCGATTGCTTCATTCGATTGTTTTCATTCGATATTTTTATCGAATGAAAACTATCGAATCACAATCGGATTTTACGAGTGCGAGGTAGTACTTTTTTAAAATTACCTCCCAGTGACCTTGAACTTTAAACTTTCCCTCATTACGTCACAAAACCGCCTACGTCACTGGCTCAGCCTCAGATGACGTCTTTCATGACTCAGCACTTCCGGTCACGTGACCGGAAGCTGTCAATCACTTGGCCCAGAAGCCCCAAATGCCCACTACTAATAGTAATCTCTTTTTAGCTTTATTAAGTAAAACAATGCTGCAAAATAAATAATACAGAAACTAAGCAAATCTATCAAACTTACTTATCTAGCGAACTTACCTAGTGGCATACCTCATACAGTAACTGCTGTAACAGAGCATAAATATTTTTAAGAACATTTAACTAATTCTTAGAATGTTATCCTGGTTATGGTTTAGTGCCTAACATTAAAAATTGCCTCAATAGATGCTTAAACGTTTATCTAGATTTTATTTTACATTAATGTTCACGCTAACTCCCAATCGTTCGTCGGAGTGACTCACACGAGCGACTAGTGCTCGTGTGACCATCCACAATGCAGCGAGTCGAGACCGCGAGCGGCACTATTGGAGGACCTGCCGCTCGTCTCCTTTAAGAATCAGAGCGATGGCAAGGTGAGCGCAACCATCCCGAGCGGTGGCGAACTAGCCCTCTTCATTCTCTCTCGCATTCCCCATCGCTCGGCTAGACTCGGCGAGAGTGTGGAGACGGTTTAAATGTGTCGTGGGTGACACTGCGGAACCAAATGAAAACTTTAGTTTCGTAAAAACACTTTGTTAAACAGATAACTGTAATGACTGACGTTTTGAATACTATAAAGTACTATTCTTTAATGGGAAAAACCTATTAGTATTAGTATTTTACTTATCTGTTACTTTTTTATATATTTTTCCCACTCAAATCTTAAGGTTAGGCCATCTTTAGGTCATTAATGGTTTAAGGGGCGTGGCGTGGCGTGGCGCAATGACGTGAGGCAACCTCGGTGTATGTTAAAAAACTGTTTCCAACAAACATGATGGAGTAAAAATATTGCGCAACGTTTGCTAATATTTCTATAGCTCCCTCAGAGGGGTCATCCCTACTATTAAAGTTTGTATTTATATCCAGCTTATAATATATTCTTATCGAAAAAACTGTTTTACAAGGCATCAACATCTACTAACCCTTTCAGTGCTATGGACCGATATATCGTCTTTTGAATCTGTTATCAATAACCACTGTCACGGCTTCATAAGCGATTGTACCGTTAGGCGCTCAGTCTGTAGTCTGAGTCTGACATGTGGTGAAACCTGGTATACACAAACTGAACTACCTCGTCCAGCGCCTAGTCTCTATAATACCAACTGATCCACTGCAGCTGCTAGTCTGATCAGTGGCTGTGCGGTCTAAGGTGTTACCTTCCCGGCCGGGGGTAACACTTGGATCGAGGGTTCGAATCCTGTCACAGTCGGTGGTTTTTATGTGCAACTCATGGAGAGTTCACCTGTCTGTGGCAGAGTTGAAGGGGAGGGCGGACCTTAAGCAAATGGTGGACGGCTCGGGTCCAAGCTGACAGGATGGGTGGATTCTTTGTGAGTTGCACAGCTGATCAGGTGTTTTGCTACTTTTTACCTATCCTTTACTGTGTGTGTCCAGCGGAAGCATGTTTTTATTAATTTTAACTGTTCAGGCGTTCAATATATTTAAAAAATCAAGAAAACATCACGGATTCAACTACTCCTTTCAGAAGCTTAGCACTCAAAGGGTTAATTCATCAGGTTTGATACAAATCATTATATATTCTCACATAAATTCCGTATTAAATTAGTTGAGATACGCAATAGAGGTGTATACAATAAATATTATCATTAGTGTAAACATGTCTTATAAATAACAGTTATAAAGGAATAGGTTAAGGAAAAACGTCTAAAAACGCTGTAAAAACTAATGTATTGATTTATAAATTACAGCTGTGATGAAACAGTTGTAATAATATATATGGGATTATGTTATAAATATACAAATGACTGAAATGGCAACACAAACTCTTTTCTCAGTGTCGAGCAACACATCTAATAGTCATCTTTAACTATAATCTTATTATTTATAACCCTTCAGTATTATTTATAAACTAAGTATTTCTCAACTATAACAATTTACAGACTTTCTCTAAAGTATAGTGAATTTATATTATGGGATTGTTTGGCACTTCTACCATTCCTACTATTCTGAATGTTGTGTTAAGGAGATCGTTTTGTTTCAGAGATAAACCTGATTAAAAGAAAAGAACCAAAGCCTACGCAGCCTTTCGACTTTCCAACACAAGAAGAGATTGAGAAATTGATTAGAGAGGAAGGATTCTTTATGGCGGTGCTTACAAAGCTCATAGAATTATTTTATGGAATGTTGACTGCTCCATTCCGTTGGGTCTTTCGAGTGTTTGAGTTAATGGTCACCATTCTCAAATTGGCAGCAGAGAGCTTCCGACAACTTAAACATCCATCAGGCAACAGAAGCTGATGAAGTTGAGCTGAGGGATATAAAAATTAAGGGACAATAATGAAGTCCAACTGCAATCCAGTTTCTCATCATTCATACAAACATAGAACAAACATACCTTCAGATAAGTGTAATTGACAGAACTGAATTAAAACTTTAACTTATTAAAAATACCTAGTGAATAAAATATTTCTGAATTCTATCTCCACTCTGAACTATTATTACGAGGTGACTTTTTTTGGGTAAATGGGTGGAATTTACCTTCCCCGCAATGTTACTTATTTGACTTGCCATTAGATGAAGCAATTTGTTATATTTGTTATTTTTACTTGCCATTAGATGAAGCAATTTGTTATATTTGTTATTTTAAGATTTTATCCCCGTGGATCGTTTTACATGCGCTCAAATGATTGTTCCATGGTAAGTCATGTCAATGAGCAGTGTAAAAACATCACAGAGGTTAACATTCCCAGTAGCTCCTGCTGCCAGTTCACTGGCTGTTGAATCATATCCATGTATAACTGAATTATATAGACAGTGGCTTGCATAAAAAAGTGTTGCCCAAGTAGGAGAGGAAAAGGCAGAACCTCAACATAGGACTCAAAATCATTAGTGGCGTGTGGAGCATAAGTTAACTATTTCACTGTCCCAAGGTGAGAAAACATAATGATGGGCTAATATGTTATTTTTATAAAATAAATAACCATTACTCAAATCAAATCAATCTTTATTCAAAACATACAAACAAAATTTATATGAAAGCGTCTTTATTCTAAAACTACAAATAGCCTTCTACTTCATATATAATTCTTGTTAATTTCCTATTGAGCCATAGCTGTTTTTTTTATGGTGTAGTAAATTCTTCTAAATTATAAAACCCAGCATCAATTAAAAACCCATTAAGTTTATTTTTAATTTGTTCGGGTTTTCCTGGCTTCTAATACTGTAAGGGAGAGAATGCATGAATTTAACTCCAATATAATTAGGACTTACCTTAAATTTGTATTTTTTATGCTTTTTAATTATAAAATTTTGTTTGTTTCTTGTGTTGTATTTATGTATGTCTCGCTGTCTTTTTAGTTGTGACTCCTGATTTTTAACATATAATATTGTCTTATAAATGTAGAGGCTGTAAACGGTCAATAACTCTAACTCCTTGAAATGACTTTAACAAGATTAATTTTTGTCGAGATTAAGAATGCATCGTATGGCCTCTTTTTGTAAATGTAAAATTTTATTTAAGTTGAATTTACTCGTTCCTCCATAAATTTCTATACCATAAGAAATATGCGGGTGTATATTGGCAAAGTAAACTGTTCGCAAAATTTCTCTACTGCATAACGGATATAGGCATCTTATTGCAAAAATTCCAAAGCTAATTTTATTACATATGTTATCGACATGTGTGGTCCAATTGAGTGAACTATTTTAAGGCCTATTTTTACGGTGGTAAGGCCTAAAATTTTGGTTTCAAAAACAAAATTGTCTAATAGCTCCTTCATGGAGTTTTTACACTCAAACTTTATGAAGGTTGTTTTATTTTCATTAAGTAAAAGGTTTTTTTTCATTTAAGGAATCTTTAATTATTGAAAGTGTATCCTTAATTTTCACTTCAAGAAGTTTGATATTTTTGCCATGAGTTGACATACTTATGTCATCTACATGCAAGCAGAGTGCATTGTTCTCTACCTGTTCAGATAAATGTTTTGGCATCCCTCCCAAGTAGCACAAGAATAAGAATGGGCCCAATACTGATCCTTCTGGCACAGAATATTTTACTTCCCTAACATTATATTTAATATTACACATTTTATTTCCATCTATGTGTACAATGTTAACAAACATTTGGCGGCCCTCTAATATGATTTACTGCAACTAAAACACATTACACTAGGTACTCAGCTAGTTGTTATATACCATAGACTTTGTCTGACAAATTAGATAATTCCATATTTCTCTTTCCCAGAAAAAGCCAAGAAACAAAAATTTACTCAGCACATAATTTTGCAGTGCTTCCAGAAAATGGATTTGGGTGGATTGCTAGACAATAATTCATTATAATATTTGTCCTTTATATGCTGCCATACTTTATATTCTTTAGTACATACAGATCGGGCCACAGTGCTCGTCTTGTAGCAGAGGTAGTACAAGAGAAATTAGTCAAGGCACTGGGGGGGGGGTTTGAGCATGCATAAAAGTGTAACAACATTTGACTTTTGATTGTTGATATAGGTACCTATTAGATGAAGAAAATCGATGTTGTCACATTCCTAGGTGGTTAACTTGGGAGTGGGCGAAGTTGGGGGGCCGCCGCGCACAAAATAGCTTATATCTCGAGAACCAAAAGTCATAGGAATACGTTAGCCATGCCAAACTGTGCGGAAAAATGCTTTCCAAAAATCAGGTTAAATAGAATATGGATAAAAACAACAAGAAGTTACTGAAAATTACATTTTTGGATTTATGGTAAGTTTAATTAGGAATATATTATGATTTTAGTACCACTGAGTTGTTTAGAACCACAGTTTCTAAAATAACAACTTTGGAGAGCAGTATGCAATAGGAAAATAATAATTCCATAGAATAAAGCTGTTTCGATACATAAATTGACAGCTATACAATCCTCAGTATATGAGTTTGTGATTAGTCATTGTTCTTAGTAGCTTTGTGTGTCGTATGTTTACTTTGTACGTGGTGTAAGCAACTTACTGGATTTACACTGGAGTTATGCAAATAATTTTGGTTTCGTATATACCATATTACTGAAATATTCATTCCATTAGCCGGCTTATAAATTGTACTGTAATATATGACAGTACAAATTCTCCAGTAAACAAGAAGAAAAAAGCTTAGACATTAATTTATGTTTAAGTTAAGAACCAAATACGGCACATTTGTTAAAAAGAAACTTCTTATTATATCATTAGGGCAGCTATTTTATGAAGAGAAAGATGAAGTTTAAAGTTATTTAATTAGTGTTGACTAGCTGCTATCGTACCCAGTTTCACCTGGGAATACTATAGTTATGTGTGCTTCATTCTGTGGTTAACCCATGGGACTACTACGAAACATGATCAGCTGTTTGAATTCTCATTAGCTCAAACTAAAGTGAATACCCATAAAAATAACAAGGAATTTAAACTTTGACTCCCCGTGGAGCGGAGCCCTATAACAATTTCTTAAAATCCTTCCTTAGTTATGGAAAGAGTACATGTAACGAATTTCGTAGTTGTAGGTGTAGAGGTTTGACTGGGGGATGATCGGTTTTTCGTATTTATAAATTGTCCATAAGAATAACACAGGATTGGAACTTTGACTCCCTGTGGGGCGGAGCCCAACAGGAATTTTGTTAAATCCCTTCTTAGTGGTTACCTACGTTATGGAAAGAGAACATGTGCCAAATTTCGTGGTTGTAGGTGTAGAGGTTTGACCTGGAGGATGATCGGTTTTTGGTATTTATAAATTGTCCATAAAAATAACACAGGACTGTAACTTTGACTCCCCGTGGGGCGGAGCCTTTACGAATTTTTTAAAATCCTTTCTAAGTGGTTACCTACATTGTGGAAAGAGTATGCCGAATTTTGTGGTTGTAGGTGTAGGGTTTTGGCCTGGCAGATGATTGGTTTTTCGTATTTATTAATTGTCCATAAGAATAAGACAGGATTGAAACTTTGACTCCCTGTGGGGCAGAGCCCTATAAGACTTTCTTAAAATCCTTTCTTAGTGGTTACCTATGTTGTTGAAAGAGTATGCTTGCCGAATTTTATGGTTGTAGGTGTAGAGGTTTGGCCTAGGGACCGAGTAATATCGGCCGTAAATTAGGGTGGAAATTACAATGTCGGTCAAAAAGCGATTTTAAGCGAAGTCCAGACCAAGTGATATTAGGAAAATGACAACCAGACTGTGTTTTATCGGCCGAAAACAACAGTTAAACCATGTTTTGTCTGTCAATAAATTTTCCAGATTGATTGTTCTGGCTAAACATGTGTGTTGCTACTCAGTTAGAAACCACATTATTTAGACTCAAATCTAGAATGTGTCATTCAAATCCTATTACACTGTTTGAAACTACCAACCAAAAACAGTGTATTGCTGATGGCAAAAACTCAAAACTCAAGAAAATTGGTACTACTCGACTCGATCCAAAAAATTAGCTAGTCGTTAGCCTAATCGCCAATCGGACGACATGACAGTACTGGAAATCAACAGTTTTACAAAAGCCCTCCGTACACTTTTAGTGTCCGTTAAAGTGTTAGATTCTCTTGGAGGCTACGTTGAGAAATCTTTATAAAAGCAGCGGAAGAAATGAGAGGGAGCTAAGTATGAGAGGAGCCAAGATCAGCAAGCGCAGTACCACCATCAGACACACACAAAACATCAGACACAGTTCTAAAAGGAACGGAAAAACTAAAAATTGAAACTTTTCTGCCCCGTGCTTGATCTCTTGAAAGCACAACTAGAACTACGGGCTAAAAGTATGAGGAAGTTGCAAAGAAATTTGGATTCCTTGAGGATTTTATGAAATATTCTAAAATCAATTGTAATAAAATTGTAATTGTAACAATTTGTTCTTAAAACAAATAAACAAATAATAGAGGGGCCTCACTGGAGTGAGCCACCAGGGGCCACAACGATCCTAAATACGGCCCTGGGCTAAAAGGGATAAAGTATCTGTCAGTTTTCCGATAATATTTATTTCAAGTACTGTACACTATTTAACCGAACCCAAACTTAAACTGACATGCAGGAGCAGATTCAAGGTTCTGTAGTGTGGGAGGACACGTTTGTGGAGCACTTAAATAATAATAGACTGCTAGACTGCAAAATCGGCTATCGATTTAGGGTTTATTATTTTTATTTCCAAACCCTCAGCTGAGTTTTAATTTTTACTTTAAATACAGTAATGGAATTTTCCATTGTTTTCAGTTGTATATAAGCTAAATTGGTGGAATGCAGTACCATGACATTCGACATACCCTGGTAATTATGTGTCCCATTAACAGGTGGTGAACAGTTGCATCACCTTGAACGACTTGTACCCATGCAACCAATTCTGTGTTATACAGATAACGACCAAACTAAATCAAACTGATAATACATATATTATCAACCTGATAATGTATGCAAATTGGTTGAACTCACATTCCCTGTCCCTTTGTTGCAAATTGTATACAAATATAAATAAATGCATCAAAACACCATAAATAACCACAGTTTTGTATTTATTATCCTCATATTTAAGTATAGTCAATTTGTAATGTTGGTAGCATTGTATTTTGAGTTGTTGACAGAACAGGGGGCCTATTTTTGAAAGAGATGAGTGGTGAGTCAGTCAACTCACCTACCAGCTGATTTTAGCATTGTTTAAATTCACCATGTGAGATTTGAATTGTCAGATGATTGATCTGTCAAATGAAAAAGTCAAATGTAAACATTGACCAATTTACAAATTTAAAAACCTTCTATTGCTTTAACTAAATCAATTTGTATTTTATAAACATTTACTTACTTTTAGAGCATTTTAATAATAAATCATAGGTAATTGAAGTGTATTTACAAATTTTGTATTGGCTAGTAAACATAACCTAGTAAGGAAGTTTACTATCGGTTACTTCTGTCACTTCCTTCTAACATGAAGAAGAAGAAGGTTATTTCTGGTCAAGTCACTCATTTTCAGTCACCAGCGTTTTGCCTGGTGAGTAGAAATGGGTGAGATGGTGAATTATTCAGTAAAAATATCTATATATAGTAAATATATCAGTGTTAAATATAAACATTCATTGAAAATCCTAATATAATTTTTTAATGGCTGGATGTAATTAACTGAATGGTTGATTAAATAATATCTGTACTTTTATCTATTGATCTGAAAATAAAAAATAGTGGTTTGAGTGACTCTCACCCACTCACCACTCACCACTCACCACTCACCCGAATAAAAAATTAGCCCCCAGGAGTGGAATTTAGACTATATTTCGCTATCTGAATCAACCCTTCGACTGCCCAATGATAAACTACTTCGCGGACATTATTTCAAAAATTTGCAGTAAATTGCAGAAATTATGAAATCTTTCAATATGTATATTTAATTTGTTTGTAAAAAGATAAAATAAATTGGAAATGGTAAAATACCAATCAAATTCAGATGGCGGTGTGTTTTATAAAAAAAATGTAGAAAAGTGAACAGTAGGACAAATTTTGACCGAAATTTCTAAAGTAAAATTGTACTCTTAAGTAAACCATTATTTTAGTGAAAAACAATCATTGCACAAAGTTTTGACAATCTGAATTCCTACATAGAAATATATAACAATCATTACAACAAATTATATAAGCCTAAATAAATTAATTATATACAATAACTAACTGCTATCATAAGCGGTTTCACCCGGGAATACAACAGTTGTGTGTGCTACATTCTGTGGTTATCCTGAGGAAAGTAGTGGGGCATTGTAGGTTTTGGCTCACTTGATTAATTGCTTCCGGAAGCGCTGAGTGAATAAATACGTCATCTGAGGCTGAGCCAGTGACGTAGGCGGTTTTGTGACGTAATGAGGGAAAGTTCAAGGTCACGGGGAGGGTGTTTTAAAAAAGTACTACCTCGCACGCGTAAAATTCGATTGTGATTCGATAGTTAATCGATAATAAATATCGAATGAAAATAATCGAATGAAACAATCGAATGATACGAGTGCGAGGTAGTACTATTACAAAATAACTTTATTTTATTAACAATGTTTGTTCTTAATTACAATACGAAGCTTCCGCCGATGTTGGTTAAAATCGAAGTTGATGATGCCGACGAGTCGCGATCATCGTGTTTTTTCCTGATGAAAGAAGGTAGATACTTCGATCCCTGCGCAGAGTCCATGTTGTTTTTTGTTGCGTAAAGTTCCAAAGATAAATCGTAACCGGACGCAATGAGAAGTCTTAACTCTTCATTAAAAACCTCGAGGTCTTGGAAAGTCGCCAGATGAATAGAGTCATAATGAATACACCTAATTTTGATGGACATTTCAACAGAGAGCTCGATGTACACTGGTCAAGAGCTGGAGGTGTACTGAATATTCGCTAGCTAGCGTTTTGGTATCAAACCAAATTGTGGGGGCAAAAGTGTGGTGGGGCGGAGCAGATGGCGGACGGCAGATGGTTGCTACTACATTCGCCGCCACAGTAATGCAATCCGTCGGCGTAATTCTTGTATTTTATCTTGTCGGTTCATTTGATACGTTTTACATCTACATATGCAATAGCTGAAACACCTGCACTTACGACAAGCTTTCCCGTCAACTTGATCGCCTGGTATTTTAAAACATTGTAACTCGCAACAATATGTATTCAAATTGTTATCGAATGATAAATTGTTCATCGGTGGCACCGACATGTTAGCTGCAGCGTGTGTTAGACAAGACTGAGACTAACTTCACTGCTCCCCTCTCTTTTATACCTCTTTATAAGTTAACCCTAAATGAAAGTTCAAGGTCATCCGTTTGAATTTTAAAAAAAAAGCAACACAGCAGTATATAAAATAATATACTGCTGTGTTGCTGTTTTTCTTTTTTTTCTTTTCTTTATTAAACAAACATCTTACAATACAATAAGCTTAAGTCTAACATTAATGACTAGAAATACAAACAGAGCCATTATGTACAAATATGCGTGATGTGCAGAGTGAGTTCCGTAGAGTTGTTGCCGCTTACACCGTGTGATACCTTTTGGTATCAAACCAAATTGTGGGGGCAAAAGTGTGGTGGGGCGGAGCAGATGGCGGACGGCAGATGGTTGCTACTACATTCGCCGCCACAGTAATGCAATCCGTCGGCGTAATTCTTGTATTTTATCTTGTCGGTTCATTTGATACGTTTTACATCTACATATGCAATAGCTGAAACACCTGCACTTACGACAAGCTTTCCCGTCAACTTGATCGCCTGGTATTTTAAAACATTGTAACTCGCAACAATATGTATTCAAATTGTTATCGAATGATAAATTGTTCATCGGTGGCACCGACATGTTAGCTGCAGCGTGTGTTAGACAAGACTGAGACTAACTTCACTGCTCCCCTCTCTTTTATACCTCTTTATAAGTTAACCCTAAATGAAAGTTCAAGGTCATCCGTTTGAATTTTAAAAAAAAAGCAACACAGCAGTATATAAAATAATATACTGCTGTGTTGCTGTTTTTCTTTTTTTTCTTTTCTTTATTAAACAAACATCTTACAATACAATAAGCTTAAGTCTAACATTAATGACTAGAAATACAAACAGAGCCATTATGTACAAATATGCGAGATGTGCAGAGTGAGTTCCGTAGAGTTGTTGCCGCTTACACCGTGTGATACCAAATACAACGTCCCCGGTTGAATATCTCGCAAATCTTCATTTTGTAGCAGTTGAACAAATCGTTTTGGAAGAAATACTTGAAACTTCGGCTCATCTCCTGGAGTGAAAGGTCCTTCGCTCAATGAAACTAGAATTGCTTCTCCATGTGTGGTTTCCACTTTCTTGATGTTATGAATAATGTAGTGTTTTTGTTCTTTTAGTTCTGAACACTTTTTAGTTAGCAGAAGGTCGGATTTTGAATGAGTGTTGAATTGATCAACCAGTGTTTGTAGAAACTGTTGTGATGCCATCTTCGTCAGCAGTAGTTGTGGTGTCTTCTGTGATGTTGCCTCTTCGGAGTCTCGAATAATACTCGTGCTGGGGCGGTGTTGTCTCCTCGTATTTATAGGCCCCGCTACCCCCACCACATTTCTGCGTTTGTTTCAAGTAAGCAGCCAAACGATATGCGTTGTACAATGCACAGTTTGTTTGACCGTGTTTAAGATCTTTTGCAGCGACACAAATATTTCCGAGATTAATGTTAAAATCCTTACTGATAGTTATATCGAAAACATAACCGTGCGTGTACTTTTGTATCCAATTCTTTTTTTCTAATCCTTTTGTGTATATATGCGAATATTGTTTGCAAAAGTTAAACATAATACTGTGCAGATTACTGTAGCTTATAAAACCTTCATACCAGTGTATGTGATGAAAGTAGTTTGTTATCCATTTGTTTGTAATTTTTGCTTTGGCGTTAAGTTTGTTAAAAGAAAAAGGAGCTTCAAACGTAAATGGGTAGGCTACAAATGTAAGCAAGTCTAAAATTACTAATTCCTTGATAATAAACCTATCATCATTATTTCGAAATGCTTGAAATTCTATTACACAAGGCTTTACACTCACTTCTTCATCCCCTCCGCTCATCATGGCACCTAACGATCAACTAAACTGTTTTCCACACCAGGGTAGGTTAAATACCAGGCCGTACAGTTGCAGGCGCGTTGGTGTATATTTAACGTGGACACCGTCCCCAATAGGCCTACCCCACGTGTGTTCTTCTTTACTAAGTCAAACTTTAGTCTTTTTTAACTTCTTCTTCTTGTGTTTAGTTTTCTTCTTCTTCTTCTTCTTGTTTCTTTGTTTCTTCTTCCTGTGTTGTTTCTTCTGTAGCTTCTATAGCGATTTCTACAAGTGGTTCAAAATCCTTTAACTTTCTCCACATGCAAACTTCATGAGGTATTCTATTAAAAATAGATGTATCCACAGGTCCGTACACGATGGTGCTATAAGGTTGTTTTTCCAAAGTATCGACCAAATATTCTTTAATAATAGCGCTTGCAAATACCAACTGTCTCATGTACCTTGTAATAGGTTCTGTTGCATAGTTTAAAACGTAGAATTCTTCACGTGATAGTAGAATCTTATTTTCATGTTGAGTCAAGTCTCTAATTCGCACTTGTAGTTGTCCGCGATGTTTAACAATATCGATTTCATTGTCACAATCCAAAAGTCGAATATGTGTTTTCCTTCCACACAAACTGTTAGTTAAATAACATTCTATTAAATGTACATGTTTCAAAAATGACTCCCAAGCATTTTGCGAAAATAAAACCTTTTTTGTTCCATGGTGTAGTATTACTGTAGGCGAATAATCCAATGATTTCATCAATCCAACTGATACACTTTTACTGATGCATGCTGAGATGGGGTAAAAGATTCGCAAAAAAACTTCAGTTAAAATGTGAGGAGGAATATTTTCTTCAACTTTCTTCTTCCTCTTTGGTACTACCTTTGATGGGTCTGCATTACTTTCCTCCTCTCTATCTCTTTTACCAAACTTTAAAAATGCAGTTATTTCCTTGATGATTTCTGCTTCACTAGTATTATCACATTCCAATAACGGTGCTACCTCTGCATCACCTTGTACAACAGATGGAGAACTCATTTTGTAGAAGATGTTACCCATGCGACGATAGACGATCAACTGAAGACCTGCATTGTTGCTCCGCTATTTATAGGTTAGCGACTGTGGCGGTGCCGGTGGTGGTACAACGTTTTACAATACTGTCTTTACAATACCGGTCAACGGTGTGTATGTAACAATTTTATCGTGCAAAATTAAACAATACGCAGATGTATTTGCAGGTACGTTTTCTTGAAATTCCATTTCTATTTTTATATCAACACTAGACGATTTTACAGATTCATTTTGTTTGGAACAATCAATTACAACAATCGGAGCTTTCGATTCAAATGTTAAATATTATATGATTATTGAATAATGTATTAGTACAATATTTATACCGTTAGATAGATCTTATTTAAATCTACTAATTACCTATAGGTATTTTACATTTTAGTACCTCAAAGGATTTTGAGCAATGCGACATAGTTTAAATGATACGGTGAATTAACTAAATTAAATAATTTTTTTACGTGAGATGTACTAATATTTTTAATGGTAGTACTAAAGAGTACGAAGTAGGTACTAAATAATGGCAAATAGTTTGCTTGTTAATTCCAACATGGCTCGGCCAGCGAAATTGACATGATTCAGTGTTCGTTCGTGACGTTTAAAAAATCATAATAGGTGCGGACAGCGAGGTTAAAAAATGGGAAACCCCGCAACTGCCAGTACGGCGAGAAAATCCACTAGAAGTGCTACTGCTAAGGTGCTCTGGTCGTAAGTTGTAAGCTAACTAGCAGGCGTAATGCCGATTTACAAAAAATCCCACTTTATCCCACAATCCCATTTTATCCCACAAGCAGTCAAAATATTCCCATATATGGGATAAAAATCCCCCAAGTGAAGCACAGATAAATCCCAGCTGACATTTTAAAGACAACCATAGTCAATAGCTTACTACGAAAACCAATTCAACTACTGAATATCAAACATTAAAATTAGTTTTAATAATTATTAATAATCCAAAATAAAATACAAATGCTGTGTTAAAACATCCCTTTGGTATCCCAAATGACTCCTTCAAAATTTCATTAAGAAATGTTTTACAGTTATTTAGTATTTCGATAACACACCCACACACACACACACCCACACACGGCCACTGAAACTTCTTCATCGATACAGTGATTCACTTCATTCATCATATCAGCTGTTGGATGTAAACTAAGATACACGTTTTTATTTTTCTCCTGAAAAATAATCAATCTTTTAATTATTTTTGTTTAATTTTGTAATATTTAGTGTTCTTATTCGTTTTAAAGTGATGAACTTAATCATGTAACAAGTCAGAGTGTGTTCTTCGTTTGAATATTTGTTCAACAAACTTTATTATTCTGTTGCTTTTTTTTTTAGGTTAGTTATTTGTTATTACCAACTATGGCAGTGAACTTACATGACCATAACTATATTTCCTCGTCTAAGACCAATTCTAGTGCCGATTTGACGTTATCAAATACTCAGGAACTCTCCGATGGACGTAGTTCTGATAATGAACATTCAATGGAAAATTGGCAAACTGTAGTAACAAGAAACACAAAGAGAAATCTAACTTCGTCACCAGATCACGATCAAAAGCGCCATCGCAATGGTCTCAGTGCGGTAGACGGGCGATTATCTAATGTCCATATCCCACTCAAAAACAACTACGAACCGCTGTCCTCGAATCTTGAAAATTCAATGGACGATGAAAACTTGGCTACCAGTCCAACTAAGGAGTCAAAACCACCTCCTATCTTCCTCCCCGGAGTGACCAATGTAACGCCAATGATTAAAGCTCTAGACTCAATGGTATCCAACACTGGATACTCTTACAAATGTCTCAATCAAGACAGGATTAAACTATTTCCTTCAAACTCAGACACTTACCGGAAAATCGTAAGAGGCCTCACGGACTTGAACGTAAGTTTTCATACATACCAGCTAAAATAGGAACGGGCATACAGGGTCGTCTTGAAGAACATGCACTACTCGACATGCATCAACGACTTGAAAACCGCAATTGAGGAACGCGGCCACAAGGTAAGACATCTAAGTAATGTGCAGAATAGATTCACAAAAAAACCAATGTCACTTTTTTTCATTGACCTAGAACCTGACGTACACAACAAAGATATCTTCCAAATTCAATATTTGCTAAACGCTAAAGTTTTGTTTGAACCACCTAATAAGAAGAAAGAGGTTGTCCAATGTTGCCAATGTTGCCAAAGATATGGGCACACTAAATCCTATTGTCACAATGTGTTTCGTTGTGTCAAGTGCACTCAAGAACATGACACAAAAGTCTGTCCTAAACCGACAACAGCACCCCCTACATGTGTGTTGTGCTCTGGTGAGCACCCGGCGAACTATAAAGGTTGTCCTGTGTATAGGGAAATACAGGTAAAACAATTCCCACCTCTTAGGAAAAAATCTCTAGGAACCAACCAAGGAAGTGTTGATCCTCAAAGTCAAACTCAAGATAAACTTAACAAGTCCAGTAACAGCAGTTTAGTAACTGAAGGGCTAACTTTTGCACAAGCTGCGCGAAACAGAAATGAAGATATTACCTCAAAAGAACATAAACATAACGAGCAAATCAAAGACTCGGAAAACTTATCTGAAATAATCCAAAACTCGTTTTTGCGCTTCGAAAGTATTTTATCCAAACAAGCGGAACAGATTAGCACTCTACTTAATCTGTTAACTACTGTTGTTTCTCGCCTAAAATGAATATTTTTCTGAAAATTGCTTTATGGAATGCCAATGGCTTGGCTCAGCATAGCCAAGAGGTTCAGTTATTTATCACTCAACACAAATTAGACGTCTTACTTATTTCAGAAACTCACTTCACGGACAGAAGCTATTTTAAAATTCCAAATTACTCACTGTACTTTACTAACCATCCAGACAACACGGCCCATGGGGGTACTGCCATCTTAGTCAAAGACACGATTAAGCATTATGAACTACCCAGCTTTAGAGACGATTATCTTCAAGCTTCGAGCATTGTTGTAGAAGATTGGTTAGGTCCTATTACATTTTCCGCTATTTATTGTCCCCCAAGACATGTTATAACTAAAGAACACTTTGAACAATTTTTTAACACCCTCGGTAATAAATTCATTGCAGGTGGTGATTATAACGCTAAGCATCAAGAGTGGGGTTCACGATTGGCCACACCAAGAGGTCGTCAACTTTTAAGGGTTATAAATGATAACCATTTCAATCATTTTTCCTCAGGCGAACCTACATACTGGCCAACTGATATGCGAAAAATACCGGATTTATTAGACTTTTTTGTCTCAAAAGGCATTAACCAAAATTACACAGAAATCCAATCCTGTCTCGACCTATCCTCTGATCATTTGCCGATTATACTAATCGTTAAAACGGAAGTGTTTCAAAAATTGCCGAGAGAAACTTTGTACAGCAAGAATACTGATTGGAACAAATTTCGCCAATTAATAAATGAAAATATAAATTTTAACGTCCAACTGCATAGTGTTGAAAATTTAGAACATGCTGTAGATTACTTTATCGATTGCCTTAAAAATTCTGCAAATTCGTCTACGCCCGCAACCCATTATTCAAAATTTACCAAATCAGGACTTAACTACCCTATTTATATCAAGAAAAAGATCGCTGAAAAAAGGAGACTAAGAAGGATATGGCAAAATAGCAGGAATCCATTGGACAAGGCAAATTTTAATAGAGCAGCTCAACATTTAAAAAGACTATTGTTCATTACGAAAAACCAGTGGTTTGAAGAGTACACCCAATCTCTGACAGCTACCGAGGCTACAGACTATTCGCTATGGAAGGCCACGAAAAGGATGAAGCGACCCAAAATATCCATTTCACCTATTCTGAAATCTGATGGAAGCTGGGCAAAAAGTAATACTGAAAAATCTGAAGCATTTGCACAATACTTTTCAAATGTTTTCAAACCGAACGATGCTTTAATTGACAACGAAGAGGAATTACAAGAGTTTCTAGATTCTCCACTTCAACTTGATTTTCCGTTACGAAAATTTAAACCATCTGAAATTCGGTCAGTCATAACCAACGAGCTTAATCCTAATAAATCTCCTGGCTACGATTTAATTACAGGAAAATTGTTGAAGGAACTTCCAAGAAAAGGTATAATATTCTTAACTGTATTATTTAATGCTATTTTGAGATTAGATTGCATTCCTGTTCAATTTAAAAAAAGCTCAGTTAATTGTCATACCAAAACCAGGGAAACCTCTAAACCAACTGAATTCGTACCGACCTATAAGTCTTTTACCAGTCATATCAAAGGTATTTGAAAAACTTCTTCTCAAAAGGTTACAAACTCTGATTGATGTACATGTAGTGATTCCTGGCCACCAGTTTGGTTTCAGGCAGAAACACAGTACAGTAGAACAAGTCCACAGGGTAGTTGACATAGTACGACAGTGTTTAGAAAATAAAAACTACTGCTCGGCTGCCTTTTTAGATGTCAGCCAAGCGTTTGATAAGGTATGGCATACTGGCTTGTTGTACAAAATTAAGAAGTATCTACCACATTCTCTTTTCCCTATATTAAAGTCATATCTTACGGATAGATCTTTTCAAATTAAATATCAAGATTATATTACTCAACTGCATCCTATAGAATCGGGAATTCCTCAAGGAAGTGTACTTGGACCTTTTTTATACATCCTCTACACTGCAGATCTCCCAGGAAGTGAGCATACTGAAATTGCAACTTTTGCAGATGACACTGCAATTTTATCCGTTAATACTGACCCAGCTCAAGCTTCTGTCCACTTGCAACAAAGCTTGGATATAATTACAAACTGGTTTAAGACATGGAGAATAAAAATAAACGAAAATAAATCAGCTCATATAACTTTTACTTTAAACCAAAATTCTTGTCCTCCAGTAACAATATATAACAATCAACTACCTCAAGTAACTGAAGTTAAATCTTTAGGTATGCATATTGATACTAAACTAACGTGGACAACTCACATTTGGATGAAGAGACAGCAACTAAATTTAAAAGCAAACAAACTAAATTGGCTACTCGGAATTAAATCAAAACTAACTTTGGAAAACAAATTATTGTTATACAAAACTATTTTAAAGCCAGTTTGGACTTATGGTGTGCAACTTTGGGGCTCTGCGAGTAACTCAAACGTGGAGATAATCCAAAGGTACCAATCAAAAATGCTAAGAAAAATTGCCAAAGCACCTTGGTTTGTATCCAATAGAACGCTGCATCATGACTTAAACATCCCAACAGTTAAAGAAGAGGTCACTAGGTTCAGTACAAAGTATATTGGCAAATTAGAAAACCACCCGAATCATCTTGCTATGAACTTGCTCGACAATTCAACCGCTGTGTACAGATTGAAACGATCCACAATCTTGGACCTGCCTTTCAGATTTGTTTAGTGATTTTTGTTAGCGCTAATAGTGGTTAGCAACTAGCTCAAGTTTTAACGTTATTTTCTGTATTATATCTCACAAATTATTTACTCATTGTTCAAACTAGTTAAGAACAGATTGTAAAGTTAAATAAAGTTATAAAAAAAAAAAAAAAAACTTCGTTCATCAATGATGGACATTGGACAGGTTATTAGCAATACCAGATGTTACAGGGAAGGAGATTATTCATCTATTTAAATACAATAAGTGTTGATTCTACATTCCTTTCAGCAGTGAAATTTTGTATTCAGCGGAGATATTTAAATTGTTGTTAACATTTGTTTATCCGTCTGCCTGTTTATAAGCCAGATTGGTTCCGTGTTTCCAAAAAAAAAATACTGTACTGAATTAAATAAAGTATTTTGCCTATTTTTGTGTGAAGGAGGAAACCTTTTGGTTGTTTTAAATCATAGGACATCACTAAGGTTATGCCCCTTTGTCCGGCACTGCTACATATTTGTTCTGATGAGCATTTAGTCAGCCAATTATATTTTATCACAGAATGGAGGAAACACGTCTACTTTACTACTCTACAAAGGTATAATAACCCATATAAAATAACGGAATGGCATGAATCATTGTGTACAAAATACATAAGCCCTTGCAACATGGTATTTAAAGCTCATTGTGATTATAATACTAAATATTTTCTGTGTTTTTAAGTCCACCATTAATGCAGGAGTTAATGAGCAGATATTTGGAAGAAGATGGTCCATCCCAAAAACTAGTTATGCGGGATTATTCCCGTTCCAATGAGGCTTGACCCTAACGACCTTCAACATTGCCATGTAAATTGTATACTTACTAGACTGATCGAGGAAATTTTGGTAGAAATACAACAGGCAACAAACTATAGTTAGAAATAGGGCTATACTTCCCATCCCGTATGTCCTTTGGGACTTATCTGCTCCGTCGGCCTTTAAAATTTTAATTTAATCAACACTGACGTTAGTAGTTAACTGGACATATCGAGCATACATTTGTTAGGAGGATAGTTATTACATCAGAATAAAACCTTTGCGCAAACTCATGCTCCCTAAATGCTTTACGTTGCTTTAAGGCTCTCCAAATATTGGAACTATGGAATTTGTGGATTATTAAATGTGTTCAAATCAGGACTCATCCATAGAAAATTATTTAGTATTGTATAGAACGATATTTGAAAAACTAACATTGTGGTATTGGTTAAAAATTGTAAATAAAAACTAAATAATCGTAACAGCTGTTCAAAAGCAACCAATCAAGTGTAAAAATAACATTTAATTGGTAAAGTATCATGTGATTTTTGTGATGATAGTGATTAGAACCAATGGATACATAACTTTAAATATACATGATTAGGTTATGTATAAATTGCGAGAACCATTACAACTGAAGATTAAATATAAAGCAGACATGTCCAAACGACAAGAAACAAGCAAATAACTCAAGGCATTTTTGACAAACTGACTGGCTTCTCGAGCAAAGCTCGGTCTCCCAGGTGCTTTAACAATAATAATTGTAACTAACTTCTCAAACATAACATTGTACTCTGATCGCGAGCGAAGCCGCGACGGGCTGCTAGTAAATAACTGACATTGCTTTCTTAACACAAACATTAAATCGGCCAACATAAAAGTTTATTTTCTTTATAAAATGTAACCTGGTCTTAGTTCTCTTAAATATTTAGCCTATAAAATACTTGGTTAATACTAGCCTGTAACCCATTAATTGACAGGAATTTTGAAGGCATAACCCCGGATTATTTTTGAATTTATTTACAGTTATTATGGTGAATATATACAAAATGTCCGTAAATATCAGAATATCCATAAGTCCAATTATACTTTTTGCAATTCCACAAGACAATGGGGAAATAATTTGACTAACTCAGTAAATCCTTTTTTTGCAAAGTGGTTAAATTCTGTCTGACCCATATCAGACAAGGAAAAAAAAAACACTAATTTAGACTTTTCTGATAAAATAAGTCAAAATAATATCAGGACTGTTAGCTATATGTACAGGCAAAACTATAATTTGATTTTTATATATAATTACAGAATATAGAACATAATTGCTACACATCACAAACAAACAGCTGTACATCTTAATATATGCTAGTGTACGTACATTACCTCACAGACTATTGAACTAAATCTATATCTATAAATACGAAACACCGATCATCCCCCAGGCCACACCTCTACATCTGTAACCACAAAATTTGGCGCATATACTCTTTCCATAGCATAGGTAACAACTAAGAAATGAATTTAAGAAATTCCCTTAGGGCTCCGCCCCATGGGAAGTCAAAGTACCATCCAGTGTTATTCTTATGGAATACTAAAAACCGATCATCCCTCAGGCCAAACCACTACACCTACAACCACAAAATTTGGCACATATAATTATCTGGTGGTCTTGGGCTTGATTTAAAGTCTTTAACAAGTAAATTAATCACACAAGCTGATTTTGTAGGCTAAATATTCAAATAGTCTTGCACGTATTTTGAAACAGACAAATAAAAATCTTTCTTGTTTCTGCATTTATTTTGCTAAAAATCATCTAAAGCAACGGTTCTGTTCGCGAACCCCAGGTCTTTGTTATAAATCGCTTGGTGGTTCGCATGGAGAAGTGTGTAATGGTGGATATGTGTTAATAACTAAGTTGTAAATAACAATTAAAATATTTTTAATTAGTTTGAAAATTATAAAAATTACTAAGATTAAAAGACGGATTGCACCAACGTACTATTGAAATTTATACCGGCAACCATTTAAAAACTAGCTTTCAACAAAAAGCATTATATTAACTTTTGGTTAGACTTGAATATTAAACAGTGAATATTAACGTTTGCCTTTTTAGAAATTTAGGATCTGTAACCTGTCTGATCCTCTGCACTGTTAGAAAGAGCTTTTTGTCGCACAAATTAAAGAAAAAAAAACTATCACAGGAACAAATTGGATGCTGCCCCAGACAAAGAATTTGATTAAGCTTCCTTTAAATAAAACTTAAAAAAATTAAAACTGTACAACAAAACAAGGGTGGGACTCTCATTAGTGAAAGTTTGTAAGTGGTGGTTACACCTGTTTAGTAATTCTCTTTTTGTATTCTGTGGCGTTCCTTGGACCTGTTTCTACGTCAATGTCCCCCAGAATCAGGCACTGGAGCTGTTGGCTATCCGGAACTGTTCTACCAATACAGACTGCCGGTCGCACTTGCTTTTTATTCCTCTTTGTTATAGTCTGTGGTATTCCTGTGCCTGTTTCCACGTCAGTTTCCCAAGAACTTGGTACTTGAGCTGGTCCCCATCCGGAACTCTTCCAACGATGCATTCTGCTTTGTAATTTTAATGCATTCTGCTCTTTATTTTATTCCTTAGCATTCCTGGGCCTGTTTCTATGTCAGTGCGACCCCAGAATCTGGTACTGGAGCTGTTCCTGATTCGGAACTGTTCCACCAATACAGTGCCAGTACACCTGTTTTGTATTCCTCTTTTTTGTGGTATTCCTGTGCCTGTTTCTACATCAGTGCCCCCAGAACTTGGTACTTGAGCTGGTCCCCATCCGGAACTCTTCCAACGATGCAGACTGCTTGGTGTACCTGCTCTTTATTTTATTCCTTAGCATTCCTGGGCCTGTTTCTATGTCAGTGTCCCCAGAATCTGGTACTGGAGCTGTTCCCAATCTGGAACTGTTCTACCAATACAGACTGCCAGTTGCACCGGTTTTGTAATTCTTTTTAGCGAATTTCCCCTATAGGGAAGAAGCTATTACCATAGGTCTCATGGTAAGACTTAAGCCCGAGACCATGATAACTTTTTGTTTTGAGGTCCCCAGAAGCCAAAAACACTATTCGTTCAAATTTATATATATGTATATATATATATATATATATATATATATATATATATATATATATATATATATATATATATATGTGTGTCCGTGAATACAATAACTTGAGTAAAAAACGTCCGATTTCGATGAAATTTGGCTCAAATGTGTAAGGTGACATTTATGACTTTAAGTTCAAAAACCAGAAAATTCGGACCATGGGAAGGGGGTCTTAAATGGGAGTTTTAAATTTTCCAAAAATCAGTTTTTTGCATTTTTTACCCTAAAATTTTTAAAAAACTTAATTTTGGTTTTGACCATGTTATAGAGCTTAAAAAAACAAATAATATAGTATTTTGAATTATTAACCTAGGTTAAGTGGTTGCGGAAAAAATACAAAAAACCTGCTCATAAAATCTCCCATGTTAATCTTATGGGAAAAAGGTTTTTGGCTTTTCCTCAGTTAATTTTACTTTAATCTTAACATTTGCTTTTACCAATCACTTCAGCTCCACAAAACAATCATTTTCGTGTTTAAATTGTGATTTCACGTCCAACCGTTGCAGAGATATTCAAAGTGCTAAACACTGTACGTTGTCCAATGTTATCCTTATGGAGAATAAATAAAATTTGATATCTCGATTATTTATGAATCTTGGTGAAATTGATGAAACTTGGTATATGGCTTCATGTTGTACTGGTATATTGATATTTTTACAAAAAATCAATTTGTTGTTGATAATCCCCGTAGCAGCTAACCTACATACTCAGCCCTAATGTTATTCTTATGGAGAATATGTAAAGTTTTATATCTCCCTTAATTATGAACATAAATTAATAAAACTTGGTAATGTAGCTTCACCTGGTTCAGTTATATTGATAATTGCATAAAAACTCATTTCTTATTTTCCTAGTTGCAGCAAACCTGCGTACTCAGTCCTAATGTTATTCTTATGGAGAATAAATAAAATGTTATAAATCACTCATTTTTAAATATATTTTCGTGAAACTTGGTAAGTGGCTTTATGTAGGAGTGAGAAACATATAAATACATTAGAAATTCGCTGAGTACGCAGGTTTGCTGCGACGGGGGTATTATTCAGGGTTCCCACAAGTTTTTGAAAACGAAATTCCCAGAAAATTCCAGGACATTTCCATTACAAAATCATGAATTTCCAGGGCACTAAGGACATTCAAAAACACATTATCGTAGGTTTATTATAATTTTATTTGTATACATATTAATATATTAGATATATTAAAAATGTTTCCAAACCATGAGAGGCTATGAGATGTACATAAGAACATAGAATAGTTTTATTGTGCTTTCGAGTGTTTAGTTTCTAAATTGAGGTCAAGGGAATAAATTACAAGGGTCATCCAAAAAGTAAGGAAGGTTTGCTTACTGCACCTAGCACAGCTCCCCTATCACCGTGTGGCAGTCCAGTCCTTCCCCACTAAAGTATGAGCCGAGTCTCAATGCTGTATGGTCACTTGTCTTATTTCAACAGCGATTCAAAATGGCGGTGGCAATTAAAATTCCCACAAAATGTGAGATACACAGTGTTATTCGGTTTCTGAGTTAAAAAATGTCCAGACTATAGACATTTTTAGAAAAACACCAAAGAATGTTTATGGAGAAAGTGAAAAAATGATATTTTAAATTTATGTATAATGTGCTAAGATTTTTAGCAAGTGTTCCTCAAATTTTCCCTCAAGTCATTCTTTTAAATTACCTTTAATGAGCAATGACCTGGCACTCCAATCCTCGTCGTGCACAATGGATTTTCCTTCATTAAACCTGGTGCACCCTTTTTCCCTGAAGACTCGACTTGAAGTCTTGTGTGCACGTTCACCATAAACTTTCTTTGGTGTTTTTCTAAAAATATCTTTGGTCTGGGGGCTGGGAATTTTTTAACTCAGAAACCAAATAACACTGTATATCTCACATTTGGCAGGATTTTCGATTCCCACTGCCATTTTGAATTGCTGTAGACATAAGACACGTGACATAAGAAACGAACTTGCGCAGCAACAAGACTCGGCTCATACTTTGGTGGGGAGGTGAGTGGCCTGCCACACACGCAATCGTGGTGATGGGGGAGCTGTGATAGATGCAGTAAGCAAACGTTCTTTACGTTCTGGATGACCCTCGCAAATTTGTTATTAACTCATTGTTACGATGTCATAATAATTATACAAATATTTGTTTCATATATTCATCTTTGATTTTTAATGCAAGCCAAATTAAAGAAAACTTATATTTTGGGCCAAACAGATTATTTATTTTGGTGCTCCCTTATTTTATTAACACTAATTCTTATATTTCCTATCTTTTTAAATTTTAAAATTACTGGATTTAAAAAATTGTATAAAAACAAAAGAGTGTTTTCTTAAAAAAAATTTAATACAAAATAAGATTTACATTGCCTTTGCAGTGAATGTCTGAAATTATTTTATTATTTGTCAAAAATTATGTAATAAGCCTACATTCTTATAATTTGTTTACAATTTTATTGATTAAATGCTTATACCAGTAAAATTGTGATTTTTAGTAAATGTTGATCTTAAATCAGCAAAAAACTATTTTAATTCATTTTTGGCATTGCTTTTAGATTTGAGTTTGGTAGACTAAATGATAGAAAATATCCATTTAACAAAAAAAGTGGTAATGTCCAGGAAATTTTAATTTTAAATAACTTTTAATAAACAATTAATTTTAAAATAAGTTATTATAAATGTATTAAAATCTCAAAACTGGTCATCAATTTTCATATTAATATTTGTATGTAATATATGACCAAAACGAAAAATGGTCAAAGGTCCTACTGCAGTCTCTTTGAGTACATGGTGGACTCGCTCGCGCTGAGGCGACGTGACTTGAGCTCATTTTTAAGCGCTTCGGCAACCCATCGACATAGGATTTCTCCTAGGGCTTAGGGTCGACTGACTCTTGTGCAACAGCTGTTCACAAGAAACCCTTCTCCACGTCAGTCCTCCAGGTCCTCGCTGGAGTATTTGCTACTACCACCAAGATCTGCGCCGACTTGGTTCCACATCTATTTTTACCTCTTCAGTTTTACGAATACCCAATCCTTTGACCTTAACATCATGATACTCCATAAGCAGTTGGTATACACGCTGGGTAAAGATATCCGCTTTAGTAGTAGAGTTAATATAGTGGAGGTATACCATGGTAGATGCTCTATTGATGCAGTTCACAACCAAAGTGATTATTGACTCTGCAACATCGCGCTTTAATACCCATCATGCAAGTGGGTCAAGCCGTCTGATTATATTACCAAAACGGGGAATAGAGCAGTAAGTGATTCTCACTATAACCACAAACTGATATATTCCCCGCCTGTGATCACCCCTTCTACCACATCTTCTAACTGGGTCAAGGTCGTTTCTGATCAAAATGGGGGGTGGGGTGTGAGATTTGACAGAATCTCACACCCCGGAAACCTAAAGGGAAGTAGATATAATTTACAGTAAAGTCTGGCTAAAGTTCAAGTCACAATGAAGAGTTATTATTTTACAAATATAAAGTCAAACAAATATGTAAATTGTACGAATCTAAAATAAAGGAGTCGGTGAGGAGCCTTAGGACCCCTCTCACCGAGGTCTAGCGAAAACCGGGGAAATGCGAAACCCCATCCGGTATGCAAAGAAGGTGCAGTGATCGGTTTGCGGGCCGTAAACACTGCAAAGCAAGAGCCGGTTTGCTGGCCGTACTCCTAAAAGCTAAGGAGAGCCGGTTTTCTTGCCGTACTCGCAAGGAAAGGAGATGGAGTTAAAGGGTATCTTACATATTTGTATGATGAATAATTAATTTCAATTAACAAGAGTTATAAATGTAAATTGTACTAATCTAAAATAAAGGAGTCAGTGAGGAGCCTTAGGACCCCTCTCACTGAGGTCTAGCGAAAACCGGGGAAATGCGAAACCCCATCCGGTATGCAAAGAAGGTGCAGTGATCGGTTTGCGGGCCGTAAACACTGCAAAGCAAGAGCCGGTTTGCTGGCCGTACTCTTAAAAGCTAAGGAGAGCCGGTTTTCTTGCCGTACTCGCAAGGAAAGGAGATGGAGTTGAAGGGTGTCATTAATATGTGTGTGTGTGTGTGTGTGTGTGTGTGTGTGTGTAAGATGTTAATAAATTAAAAAAAAATGTATAAATAACCTAGCCAAACTTTAAAGTAATTTAAAGAAAGGAGTTAGTACTATCTACAATACAAAATAAGCAAACAAGCAAGCAAAGTTCAACCAAACATACAACATGCAACATGCAAAAGTATAAGGGATTAATAAAAAGTGTGCGCATACTTAGTATTAACCCCTTATTTCTCCAGTTGTTCTTATAAAAAGAACAACTAGACAGTTGCACTGAACAGTGGAGATGGTACCATGTTAACACTCCACTGTACAGCAAGCAACTGATGTCAGTTACTGCATGGTTCGCTTATATAGGAGACGCGTAATTACCTCGGCTGAGTTTGATGAGGTTTTAATTTCGCTTTTATCAGCATACTACAATACAGTTAAGAAAAGCAAAGACATGCGGAAGATTTTAAATACAAAAGTTGAAAGCAAAAGCAACGACCCTAGCATGCAAGAAACTAACTACTATAGCCGGACTAATAAAGCAGCAATATAACATGCAGGAAAAGACAGAGTGAAAGAGAAGGAGAAGAGAGAGAAAGAGAACCCAGGTAGCGAGATCTTACGAGGGGGGCGCCCTCCCCCCGCATTACCCCGCTACTGCAATTGTCCTCGCACTTTAATACGCAGGTCACTTGCATGGGAGCAGTCTCGACTTAGATCGACGACTGGTAAGGAACTGTCCGGAGCACTCGCTTATATGGCCGCGGGAGGGCGCGGGTAATTTTCCCGATACAGGGTAATTTGGTTGGGTATTTTGTTGTGTAATGCAGCTCTAGACATAAAAACAAAATTCGGCTGATTTAGTGAGGTTTTTAATTTCGCGTGTAACAGCTGGCGCGGGGCGTTCCCTTGACAGCTTGATTTAATGGGTTGCGCACCGGTTGCATTCTACTAGGTAATTAACTCTCCCACTCGTTTTGTTGAACGCTAGTACAGGTTGGGATTCTCTATCTCTATTCATATTTAATTTAGGTACCTTTTGTTGTAACTAAAATAATTATGTTGTGTAGCTAGTTGAGGTATTTTGCATTTACGTATTCGTATTATTACTTTAGTGTGAGCTGCCCCCATTATATATCATTGTGAAATACGGCCAAGACGTCGAACGTCGCATAGTGGGGCAATTTTAATAATCTAGTTTAACAAATATTTACAATGGTTTATTCACTAGCTTAAAACACTGAACACCTATCTATATTTACAACACATTAAACTTAAACAATGTTGAATGTTATTAAAAAACAGTCATCAACAGATAGGAGAAAAATATTTCAGAGAATAAATCAAGTTAATAAAACAAAACAAAAATGCATATTGCTCTCTGAAGACTAATAAAAAAATAAATATAGCGAGATGGTTTTGGAATAAGTCTTCTAAGAGTCTCAACTCCTTAAGAATCAAATGATAGTTTTATTATATCTGTACTAAACAAAAACAGTTTGGTTGGATGAAAACTATAATTTATTTATTCCATCAATAAAGTATTTTATATTATCAATGAACAATTCTAAAGAAATATCACAGATAATCTGTTACGAAAAAACACTTACTTTTGTCATTTTACATCTACAGACCTCCTAACAGAGAAAATACAAGTAAGAATGTTCATTTCTAGCTTTTTATAGACTATTTAGCAGTCAAATTATATGTTTACCGTTTTTTCAGAAGACTGACAGATATACATAAATCACAACAAAATGACTAAAATCGCCCTAATACACTGTAAATAATTAATTTAAAACAGCATACTACTGAAATTCATCAATTTCTATTTTAAACGCCTTTTGCTGATATATTTTTATTTAATTTTTTATCAAACTTGGTGAATGGCTTTATGTGATAGTGCGAACCATGCGCACTTAACGTAGTATTGAAACTGTTTTGTTTTAACTATAAATTTTGTCTTTTCATTTTTTGCCCATATTGAAATTTAATTTTTTATAACCGACGCTTAAATGTAATAACATCTTGGTTCGTATTTTATTTAGTTTTTCCAACAGTTATTTATAGGATATTACTCTCAAGGAAACGATACACAATAATTATCTACATTATAATTGACAGGTTATTAACATGAAATATTGTGCTATATGTAAGTATTTTGAATTGTAAGTATAATAACATAATAGAATAACTTATAAAAATACGTATTAAAATATTACTAAACCAAACTCCAAATATCCAATTTTGTTAAAATAATTTTGTAGTGTTCTTAACATAACTAAAGCATTATTTGTAATAAAACATCAACATTTTTAAAACCCTTCAATTATTGTCTAACCTCTTTTTATGAATTTCTTGTGATTTACCAAAGTTTTAACATTATTATTTGGAAGTTTATTGTAAATTCTTGGGGCAATAAAATAATATGTGTGAGTGAAAAATGTTGAGCTTGGTTTCGATACATAACAAAAACTTGCATTTCTCATAGTAATTATAATTTGATATGTAGCAAATTTAATAAACTAAATATATTCAAAGGTTTGTGGGGCGTAGGTCTGAGAGGCTATGTAAATTATAATGGGTTTCTGATCATTTGACAAAGCAATACCTTCCTAACGGTATGCGTGAATTTCTCCTACGATGCATAACAGTTAAGAAAAAAGAGGGGCAGTTGTGTGCTTACCTATTAATAAAAGGTTAAAATAAAATAAATGTTTATAAATTACATATGTAATCACTAATTTATGTAACCCGATTTAAACTTGGGAAAATAGAACGTTCCCGGGGTGCAGCCCGAGGGAATTTTAAAGAAGTGAATAGGCCTATGTGTTGCATGGGTTCAAGATCTACCTTTGTGTAAAGTTTCAGCCCAGTTGGTTAAGTAGTTTTTGCGTTCACCCGGAACATCAGACCGGCAGACAGACAGACAGACAGACAGACAGACAGACAGACAGACAGACAGACAAACAGACAGACAGACAGAAACCACCTCTTCTTTATAATATTATAGATTACTCTCAAGGAAACGATACACAATAATTATCTACATTATAATTGACACGTTACAAAGTTCTCGATTTTATTTTTTATTTTTTGCTTGCATTTTCCCGCCGTAACACTTACACGCGGGGACACTTTAAAAAAAACCAGCATCGCCTCAAACTAAACTGCCCATAAAAATGAAACGTACAATTATGATCGGATGCAGGAAGCGTCAGTTACCCGTCATTACGCGGCGGCGGTGGCTGGTCGGTGATAGCGTTTAATTTCTGCAACGATTACATCATGATTGCTGTTGGTTTTTCGCATGTTTAATGAACCAATCGAAGGTGAAACGCAATTGGTGTGTGACATAGCAAATGTGATAACGTGTAATTATTGAGTTTTTTTTAAATTTATTTTGGGTAGTCTCAATTAATATATTTTAGTTCTAGGTCATACAAATACATGGTAGGAAACAACTGTTTCATTACTCAAACTGTATAAAATAACGTATTATAAAAAAAAAAACCCAAAATGACTACCTACCGTCAGGAATCGACCTTTACAAACGGCACAAAGCTGCCAGATTATAACATAGCTCTTTAATTGAAAGTCATTAAATGCTCACGAAAATCAAATTCAAACAAATTTATTGTCTCAGGGGACTTCAAATTGGGGAGGACCCTATGCAAATTCCGACATGGATTTACCCCGCCGGAGTGGACAGTTGGACACACCCGGTTAAACAAGTTTCTCAAAGGATTAGCTATTAAGTAAAATTATTACAATACCCCTTGTAAGTATAAATTAGGATGTTATATACTCTTTGAGCTAACGGCCTTTAGTAGTCATTAAATATATCACAAAAAAAAAATCAAATTTCTATATAATTTAAACGTACAAGATTTCAAGGAGACGTATGGAAACGTAAAGATTCAGTCATGCTATTTTGTATTGTTTTCACTATGCAAGCCAGACTCTAGACCAATGGTTGGTCCAGAGTAGAGATGGCCTAACAATATGTAGCCGCTGACACACATTTACCGCGGCGTCTTATTTTAATCCAAACAAAGCGTATGAAACGGGTCATAACAATGTTAAACCACAAAGCAAATTAGTAATTACCAATTAAAAGTGGTAATCGTGATATAATAATCATAAATAAACTTGATATTAAGGTTACTTCCCCAATAAAAATTGTGTTGAACGACTTAATTCAAGGGCTCAGCTGATTATTACAACTGTCGATTGCTTATTACAATAATTATTTAAAATGTCTTTACGTTTATTACGTGTCTTAATGTGTTAATACCCTCTTATTAGGAAAAATTGTTAATCCATCTTTATCACACATGCTTGTTATTTAAATAAATGGATTCGTTATTGCTACGAATTACAGTATAAATGTGTCCAAAATAAGTTATAACCCTCCGTCGACGGGGTTTTATTGGTAGTATGTCAAGGATCTTAAATATTTTCCAACATTAGCGCAATTTTCATTCTTCGGACTGGTTCCATTGGGCAGTTTAGCTGCTAATAAAGCAAACGACAATACGTGTTGCACTGATAAGCTGGATAGATCACTCCTTGTGACTCTGTAAACAGTTATGCATAGAAGAATGTTATTTAACTTAGTGTTAAAAATGTATACCATCATGTAAAAGAACTAGGTATATGAATCTAACTGATAATGTAGATTGCGAGACCTGTGTGTACAACTAGTTACATTAAATTGTCGGCGCTCGGGTAAAACATGTAAAACTGCAATAAATCTTGTAACACTGTGTTAAAGAAAAATAAATTACGAACATTTTTAAAAAAGGTGTAGGGCGATAGCTTTTTTCCTTTTATATTAAAAACTAATTTGATTCGATTCTTTGATTGTAAGGCTAGCAAATGGAGTTCTTGGATGTTATTTTGATTTTGTTTGATGTACTAAACGTCTGAACTCTAAAATATCTACAAATCTAGTAAAGTTCAAATAATCAGCGATATAAAAGTACTATTTCTCGTTATAATCCAAATTTAAACCATTGAGGCAATTACTTTCCCTATAAATCTCTGAACAATGAATAAAAGTAGGGCGACGGGGTATTGTACTTATATCTGACACTCGGTTTCCAAGAAATCTACCGTAGAATACTCCAGGCTGAAACATTCTTAGCAAGTTGCCTGGGGAATGATAGGTTTTTTGTATTTATAAATTGTCCATAAGAATAAAACAGGATTGAAAATTTTACTCCCATGGGGCGGAGCCATATGGGAATTTCTTAAAATCCATTCTTAGTGGTTACCTACGTTATGGAAAGAGTATACTTGCGGAATTTTGTTGTTGTAGGTGAAGAGGTTTGGCCTGGGGGATGATCGGTTTTTCGTATTTATAAATTGTCCATAAGAATAAAATGGGTTGGAACTTTGAAGCTCTGTGGGGTGGAGCCCTATGGGAATTTCTCAAAATACTTTCTTAGTGGTTACCTACGTTGTGGAAAGAGTGTACGGGCCGAATTTTGTGGTTGTAGGTGTAGAGGTTTGGCCTGGGGGATGATCTGTTTTTCTTATCTATAGATATAAATAAGGAATAAGTGCATGTAATCAGTGGCGTATTTGGGGGGGCTATAGGGGCTGTAGCCCAGGGCGACAAGTTTTTAGGGGCGGCAAATTTACAGAAAATAATAAGTTGTTTACAAAAGAAATGTTGAAACGGGGAACATTTTGACGAACGCGGATGACAATGACGGTATACCGCCCTTTTAAAGGTAAAAGTAGTAATCAGAGACTAATGTATTACGCTTGCAGTCCCTCACACTGCAGTTCCTCAAAACAGTCATAATGCATTTGTCATTCATCCGTACTAGCGACAAGACGATTACGCCACAGAGAAAGGGCGGCAAACCACAAACTACATATCAGGTCTGCGCCACTATGACTACGTCCAACTCACGGACTTCCAAGTTTACCCGTACATTCGTATAGCATTAAAATGATTTTTTACACAATATCAAAAATGACTAAGGCACATGGTTGAGAAATGTTGCATCAATCGAATTTGAGTTGACAATAACAAAATTTAGACTACAATGCAGGGTCTTCATGCCGTAATATATTTAAAACTTTTGAAATTTTGCCCTTACCTTGTGTCTTTATCCTAAATATTATCATATTTGTGAGATTGACTGCTTCACACTTTAATTCCAAAATTGAAAGTCATGGTTATCACACTTACTACAAATACCAGCACACAAGTCATCATCTTTTGAAAAATCAGTTCTATACACAGGTAGCAAGTTTTATCATAAACTCCCTCAGAGTATCAAAAACATTTCCAATATAACAAAATTCAAAGCAGAAGTGCCTTTGAAAGGCATTTTCGAGACGCAACTATAGCATGGAAGATGTCATTGAGTTTACTTCTGTCTTCTTTTTTTGAAAATATTTGCCTTTGTTTGCACTAGATTGTTTTTGAGAATTACAAACCACTGCCCAAATGTTAAAAATGTTGCAAATTGATTCTTTAGCAGGACATCTGGGTGCCTAAATCGACCACAAAAAGTAACAGTTATTCTTCTTATGCGAGGAGACTTGATGAGAAGACGAATCTAACTCGGTATCAGAATCAAAGTTGTCGATTTTGACTTGATCAGTTGTGTGTTGAGTGAGAGAATTGCAAGGAATCGAGTTGTAAGAAAGAGCTTGATTTTCAGCCGCCTCCAATGTAATTGCCTGATTAAATGCTTCATCAAGGTGGGATTTAAGTTTTCTAACAATCTTTGCTGGATGGCTTGTGAGGTTAATCCCCTAATAAAAGTATCTCTAATATATCCGTTCTTGTTTGCGTTGGCCATGACAGCTTTAAAATTGCATTGTTTGCTGAATTCTTTAAGTTTCCGCAGATACTGTTAATCTATATTCCAGACTATTCAAGAAAAACATTCTGTGAGAAGAAGTAAAATAAAACTAACTAAATAAAAAAGATTACATAAACGATATAATAATATTTTGTTTATGTAATCTTCTTATTTTCAATGTTAAAGTGTACAAAAATGTAATTTATAAATGTAAAAAATGCAACCGAGTGAGGTAGCGATTATTGCACCTCACATTCGGGAACCTCCAGACCTGGAGTCCAGAATAGGCCAATCCGGATATATGAGAATCTACTGCACCACCAAATCCTTCACAGAAGGAGACTGTAACACAGTCCAGCTCGTCACTAAGGCTCTGCTACACTCCGCTACCCTTCCTCCCTATTTTATCAGCCCTTCATAAACTGAGAAGTAAGCTAACACAATCCCTTAAGGGCACATTGGGAGGTCTTGGGTTTCATCCCAGGCTGGCCATTCTGAGAAGAGCTTGTACGGTTTCTCATCTCATTTAGGCAAATTCCGGAATGGTTCCCAAAAAAGGGTCGTACCCCGCCAGGAAGGGAAAGATAAGACTCAGGCCTATCTTACCTGGTTTAAAGATTTCCCCATAAATTTAATATTTTGTTTTGTAATTTCTAACATATTGTTAAACATTGTCATGGAATAAATATTATTATTATTGTACTGATAAATAGTTTCCCCGGATTCTTGTCTACTTGGCAGTTGTCGTTGCCAACTGATGACGTGAATATATCTCACTGGTTGGTTTTATAAAAAGCTTGTTGAGAAAACATATAGCTTCAACCTGATTTGACTTCTGAAATTATTTCATGTATGCTGTAGTTAACAAAGTTTATCAGAAGATTTAATTTGTCCTCTTCAGCAGCAAATATTTCTTCAGTAAAGTTCTCAAATGTTGCTTTCCAAAGTTTCCATTGCCGGTCGGCATGATGTTCATTTGGGTCTAGGCACAAGAATCATTTGGGTTTGAAGAATTTATCAATTCCCTAGTGAAAAAATAGTTTTCTGGCCCAGATCTGGGCCAGATATCTGCGCTCTTCCAGAATTGGCCAGATCTGGGCCAGAATTGGGCCAGAACTATATAATTTGTTTATTCAAATGGTTATTTTAATCTGAGAAATATGATTTTTCCAATTGAATAGCTTGATTAACCAATGATATAAATTTTTAAAAAGGATTTTAGTTTCAAAAATATAATGACACAGACAGGTCTTGAACCCATGATCTTTGACTTACTGTCCACACATTTTAACCCCGCGGTCATCCTGACTTGTGAGTGTATCTGGATGGAGTGGGATATACAAATTACCAATAGTCTACACCTACGCGACGCAGACAATACTTCAGTTTTATTTTTCTAAGTGAAATGAAAGTTGGAACAAATTCAGTTTCTTCATTCGATTTATGTATCCATTCTTGCCTTGTAATATGATAAAATGCGAGCAAATTAATATATATTTAATATAATTATAATAAAAAATATTAAGTTAATTTATATACACTTAAGAAATTAATACCATTTTGTAGCAATATTTCGAGGTATTCTCTTTATTGAGCAACAATAAATGTATATATCAATGTATAGTTAACATAATTAATTTTAAAATAATTATAACTGTGTACCCTTTAAATATTTGTATTAAGATAATAATATTAATGTAAGTATACAATTAACCAACCTTGGTCCAACAATATTAATTATATAAAAAGACGATTGCACCAAGATTACCGTTTTGAGGACATAATCCCTTCCCGAAATAATCCCGAGGAAAAATAAATCTTGCCCGGAAAACAGAATAATTTTTCCTGAAAAAATCCCGAAATTTCGGAACCCGTCAATCTATAATCATGAGCTAAGGAACAACTAAACTAAATTTTTGTCAAACTGAGAATGAAGCAGGTGTGGCGACAGGAAAGGTCGCACGGAAATAAAATTCCCTCTTACCAATTGATCACCGCACTTCTTAGATTATTAAAAAAAAATGAGTCCCTTGACTGACTGGCGCACTAGGCTGCAGCCATCAGCCTAATGGTTAATCAGGATTCAAGTCCTGGTTTTCCCTTCTATTTCATTGTCATAGACTTATAAGTTTGATAGCAACACCCTTTTTATAAACAATTGTTTATTACCGGTAATAATTACTATCTTCCTCCTACTAACTAATTAAATATTTGTATAGCTGTTTCATTACTTATTCCCAATTCCATGATTTCAAACAAGTTTAAATTATATTTTTTGTATATTTTATTTTTGTTCAACATTTCATGCAGTGTTCTCACTTCATATCGTCCTTCCTAAGACATCACCAAATTTGGCTCAGACATCCCCAGTTATGGCTTAGACATCCCCAGATCTGGCCCAGATATCCCCAGATCTGGCCCAGACATTCCCAGTTCTGGCCCAGACATCTTCAGATCTGGCCCAGATATCTTCAGATCTGGTCCAGATCTGTCCCAGACATCCCCAGGTCTATCCCAGACATCCCCAGATCTGTCCCAGACATCCCCAGGTCTGTCCCAGACATCCCCAGATCTGTCCCAGACATCCCCAGATCTGGCCCAGACAGCCCAAGATCTGGCCCAGAGAGCCCCAGATCTGGCCAAGACATCTTCAGATCTGGCCCAGACATCTTCAGATCTAGTCCAGATCTGTCCAAGACATCCCCAGGTCTGTCCCAGAGAGCCCCAGATCTGGCCAAGACATCTGGGGCTCTCTTCGGATCTGGTCCAGATCTGTCCCAGACATCCCCAGGTCTGTCCCAGACATCCCCAGATCTGTCCCAGACATCCCCAGGTCTGTCCCAGACATCCCCAGATCTGTCCCAGACATCCCCAGATCTGGCCCAGACAGCCCAAGATCTGGCCCAGAGAGCCCCAGATCTGGCCAAGACATCTTCAGATCTGGCCCAGACATCTTCAGATCTGTCCCAGACATCCCCAGGTCTGTCCCAGAGAGTCCCAGATCTGGCCAAGACATCTCCAGATCTGGCCAGAAAATATTTTTTCAGTAGGGTTGATTAAGATGTGTTTAGAAGAGATCATTGCTAATACGATAAATAAATACCCTCGTTGCAGCAAATCTGCACACTCAGTGAATTTCCAATGCAAGTACATGTTTCTCACTATCACATGAAGCCACTCGCCAAGTTTCATAAAAATACATGAATAAATAAGTGATATGTAGCATTTTATTTATTCTACATAAGAATAACATTAGGTTCGAGTACTCAGGTTTGCTGCAACAAGAAGCAGAATATAAGACATTTTTCAAGCAATTATCAATATAACTCAACCAAGTAAAGCTACATACAAGTTTTAATAATTTATGTTAATAATTAAGGGAGATATAAAACTTTACTTATTCTCCATAAAAATAACATTATGGCTGAGTATGCATGTTTGCTACTACAGGGATAATCAAGAGTTTTTTGTGCAAATATCAATATACCAGTACTAGGTGAAGCCACATACCAAGTTTCATCAATATACGTTCATAAATAATCAAGAGATCAAATTTTAATTATTCTCCATAATGATAACATTGGACAACGTACTGTGTTTAGCACTTTGAATATCTCGGCAACGGTTGGACGTAGAATCACAATTTAAATGCCAAAATGATTGTTTTGTAGAGCTAAACCCATTGGTAAAAGCAAATATGAAGTTTACAGTAAAATTAACTGAGGAAAAGCTAAAAAACCATTTTCCCATAAGATTAACACGGGAGATTTTATGAGTAGGTTTTTTGGATTTCCTCCTCAACCAGGTAATAATTCAAAGTACTATATTATTATTAGTACTATATTACTAAAGTACTATATTATTAGTTTTTTTAAACCCTATAACATGATCAAAACCAAAATTAAGTATTTTTTTCAAATTTCCATGTAAAAAATGCAAAAAACTGATTTTTGGACAATTTAAAACTCCCCTTCCCATGGTCCGGTTTTTCTGGTTTTCGAACTTATGTTTCATTTTATGTTTCATTCGAAGTCATGAATGTCACTTCACACATTTGAGCTAAATTTAATCGAAATCGGACGTTTTTTATTCAAGTTATCACATTTGCGGACATATATATATATAATTTTGAACGATTACTGTTTTTGACATCTGGGGACCTCAAAACAAAAATCTGTCATGGTCTCGGGCTTAACTCTTACCATGCCACCTACGGTAATAGCTTCTTCTCTTTAGGGGAAATTCGCTAAAATAAAGTTGAATAAGTTAAAGTTTGGTGGAGAACGCCCGCCCTTAAATATGTGTAACCTTCCTTAGTGCCAAAGTAGCGCCACCACCACTGTTCAGTATTCTGACTAATGATGTAAAACCTGTTGCGATTAAGCCCCGTCGCTACTCTGAGGAAGACAGCAAGTTTATCAAGAATGCAGTTAGAAGACTGCTCTCAGAAGGAATAATTGAACCTAGCTAGCTAGTAGATAAGCTACTAAGTACTACTAAGTAGTAGTAGTAGTAGATAAGCTAGTAGATATAGCTAGTAGTAGTAATGTTTTGTCAATAACAGATACAAAAAACGTTTGAGTGTTGACTACTCTCAAACCGTTAACAGATTCACACAACTTGATGCATATCCCTGTAGAATTATGTGTCTCTAACATTGCTCGGTACAAAGTATCTAGTATAATTGATCTAAAGGAAGCATATCATTAAATCCCTATCCTTCCTGAAGAGAGAGACCCTTCACTGCATTTGAAGCTAATGGAAAGCTTTACCAGAACACTCGAATTCCTTTTGGTGTCAAAAACAGTGTTGCATGTTTTCAGAGAACTCTTGATCAGATTATAGAATCTGAAAATCTGTTGGAAACGTTTGCCTATCTCGACGATGCGACTATTTGTGGCCATAACCATTCTGAACATGATCGTAATCTTGCTAGATTCATCGAAACAATCAAGAAATACAGTCTTACTGTAAATAAAGGCAAATGTAAATTCCCACAAACTAGCATTCCAGTTTTGGGTTATATTGTGGAGAACATGTCTTTGCGCCCTGATCCAAATCGATTGAAGTCTCTTTTAGAATTCCCTGACCCAACTGACAATGCAAGCCTTAAATGAGCTCTCGGTATGCTTCCCTACTATGCTAAGTTGATACCAAGATTCTCTGAGAAGATTAGTTTTCTCACCAACGTCAAATCCTTCCCTTTAAACAGAGAGGCAAAGCTCACCTTCAAGTCTTTAAAAGAGGAAATAGCATGTTCCAGCATGACTGCAGTTGATAAGCTATCCCTTTTACTGTAGAGACAGATGCATCGGATTATGCTATAGCAGCCAAACTCTCACAAGCTGGAAGACCTACATGTTTCTTTTCCAGAACCCTTACTAAGTGTGAACAGCACCTGCCAGCAATTGAAAAAGATGAGGCCCTTGCAATATTTGACTCTCTTCAAAAGTGGATACATTTCCTGATTGGGCGGCGGTTTAAACTAATTACAAAAAAAGTTGATTTTGTACATGTTCAACCAAAACCATAACAGTAAAGTAAAGAATAACAAGATTCTGAAGTGGCGACTGGAGTTAGCACCATACTCGTATGATATTGTCTACCGATCTGGCAGAGAAATCATTGTAGCTGATGCGTTTTCACGTGCTTCCTCTTCCATTTCAACTCGGGATTCTGAAAAGCTTTATCAAATCCACAGAGATGTTGGACATCCTGGTATTGTGAGGATGTTCCACTTCTTGGAAAGTAAGAATCTCCTTTACTCTATTGAAGATGTTCGCAGGATGACTGCTTCATGCTCCGTTTGCGCAGAAATCAAGCCACGATTCTATCGCAAGCCTACTGCTACCTTAATCAGTGCTCTGACACCTTTCGAGAGACTTAATATTGACTTTAAGGGACCAATTCCCTCAGTTACAAGGAGCAAATATATTTTAACCGTTGTTGATTTTTTAAGATATCCATTCGCTATTCCGTGTTCAGATACATCAGCATCTTCTGTAATCAAAACCTTGACATCAATCTTTACTATCTTTAGCATACCTACATGCATTCATTCTGATCAAAGTTCTTCTTTCATGTCAAAAGAACTAAAAGATTTCTTACATTCAAAAGAAATTGCTACAAGTCGCTCTTCGCCCTACAATCCCCAGGGTGATTCACAAGTAAAACGTTATAACGGAATCATTTGGAGAACAGTTTCACACATTCTAAAAAGTAAAGGAATGAATACAGAGTAGTGGGAATACGTTATTCCGGAAACTCTACACTGTATACGTTCCCTATTATGCACTGCCACAAATGAAACTCCACATGAACACCTTTTTGAACACCTAAGACGCTCTTGTTGTGGGACCTCCCAACCGCAGGGATTATGAATAAATTAATACCACCATTAGATTCAGCTTTAAAAAACACACTATTTGATATTTTGATCATCGCTCTACGTCAATTGGTTACCGAGATATTGAAAGTGCTAAGCACAGTACGTTGTCCAATGTTTTAGTCTTATGGAGAGTAAGTCACATTTCATTCTCGCTTATTAATGAACATATATTAATGAAACTTGGTATGTGGCTTCATGGTTGGGGGTTACTGATGTTTTCTTACAACCCCCATTTTTTTGGTCCCCAAGGCAGCAAACCTGCATATATTCAGCAGCTATAATTTAATTCTTATGGGGAATAAGAAACATGTGCTTGTTTATGATCATAAATTGGTAAAACTTGGTATGTTGCTTCAACTGGTGGTGATCCATTGGTATTTTCTTTATGTTAATAGGCAAGCACAAAACTTGTCCTCCTTTTTTCTCAGTTTGTGTGCATCGAAAGAGAAATTTGTGCATACCGTTAGAAAGGTAGTGTCCTGTAGATGAGCATCAGACCCATTATAATTTACATCGGCCCTCAGGGCTACCCCTCACAGGCTTTCAAAGTTTCAATGTTAATCTTATGGAAGAATAGTAGGCTAATTGATAAAATAATTCTATATTTGACAGCTGTTGATATAACAAATGCTAGCAAATCAGGGAGAACAGATGTTTCAGGCATAATTTAAATACAAATACTACTAGCTACTGGAATGGTAACACCCTTCTATTATCCTTTTTACCTCCACGTTAAAAAATTAAACCTGTTTGTGAGGGGGGAGGATGAGGGCTGGGGAGAGGATGAGGTGGAGAGGTTTCAGGCATAAATAAAAAGGCTACTGTTTACTGGAATGGTAACACCCTTCTGCTATCCTTTTTAACTCCACATTAAAAAATTACCTGTGGGTGGTGGTTGAAGAGGGGGAGGGAGAGAGTGAGTGAAGAGAGAAGGAGAGAGAGATGAGCGCAACAAAACCCACTAAATATTAAACTTTTTTCAAATATCCATCAAATAATATTTGGTCAAATTTCGACCATTGGGCAGTTTCTAGTTTGCATAAAACCTCGATTTTTGTGGTCCTTAATGCAGCAAACCTGCATACTCAGTACTATTGTTTTTCTTATGGAGGATAAATCAAATGTTGTATTTCGCTTATTCTAGCGAAAATCCCATCAGGGAAGAAGCTATTACCTTAGGTCTCTTGGTAAGTCTTAAGCCCGAGACTATGATTACTTTTTGTTTTGAGGTCCCCAGATGCCAAAAACACTATTTGTTCAAAGTTATATATATTTATATATATATCTATATATGTGTCCGTTAACACGATAACTTGAGTAAAAAACGTCCGATTTTGATGAAATTTGGCTCAAATGTGTAAAATGACATTCATGAATTTAAATTCGAAAACCAGAAAAATCGGACCATAGAAGGGGCGTTTATGGGGGTTTTAAATTTTCCAAAAATTGTTTTTTGCTATGATCACCCTAAAATTTTTAAAAACTTAATTTTGGTTTTGACCATGTTATAGAGCTTAAAAAAAATAATAATATAGTATTTTGAATTATTAACCTAGGTTAAGTGGTTGCGGAGAAAATCCAAAAAACCTACTCATAAAATCTCCCATGTTAATCTTATAGGAAAAAGGTTTTTGGCTTTTCCTCAGTTTATTTTAATGTAAACTTCACATTTGCTTTTACCAATCTGTTCAGTTCCACAAAACAATCATTTTGGTATTTAAATTGTGATTCTACGCCCAACCGTTGCAGAGATATTCAAAGTGCTAAACACAGGACGTTGTCCAATGTTATCCTTATGAAGAATAAACAGAATTTGATATCTCGATTATTTATGAATGTATGTTGATGAAACTTGGTATGTGGCTTCACGAGGTACTGGTATATTGATATTTGCACAAAAAATAGATTTTTTGTTGATTATTCCCGTAGCAGCAAACCTGCGTACTCAGCCGCCATGTTATTCTTATGGAAAATAAGTCAAATGTAATAATACTCCCTTAATTATGAACATAAATTAATAATACCCCCGTAGCAGCAAACCTGCGTACTCAGCGAATTTCCAATGCATATATATGTATCTTAATACCACATAAAGCCACATACCAAGTTTCATCAATATACATTCATAAGTAAACGATTTATGACATTTTAATTATTCTCCATAAGAATAACATGGCGGCTGAGTATGCAGGTTTGCTGAAGGAAGGAACACAAAAAATGGGGGTTTGTACAAATATAAATATAACTCATTTAGGTAAAGCCATATACCAAATTTCATTAATTTATTTTCATAATTAAGGGAGATAACACGTTACTTATTCTCCATAAGAATAACATGGGGCTGAGTACGCAGGTTTGCTGCTACGGAAGCCTTTGGCAAAAATTTTTTTTTGAGCAAATATTAATGGTTCACAACCAGATGAAGCCGTATACCAAGTTTCGTCAGTATACGTTCATAAATAAGGGAGATATAATTTTTTTCTTTTTCTCCATAAGAATAACATTAGACAACGTACTGTGTTTAGCACTTTCAATATCTCGGTAACCAATTGACGTAGAGAAATGGTCAAAATACCAAATTGTGTGTTTTTTTAAGCCAAATCCAATGGTAAAAACCAAAATTTGACCATTTCCAAAATTATACGTACAAAATTCAAAAAACCCATTTTTTGGGGACAAAACCCCCAAAATACCCCTTCAGATGGAGCAATCTGGCTGGTTTTCAAACTTAAAGTCATAAATATTGCTTTACACGTTTATACCAAATTTCAACAAAATCGGATAATTTTTACGAGAGTTATCGTGCTCACGGACACACACATATATATATATATATACAGTTTCGAACGAATGGTGTTTTTGGGGTCTGGGGACCTCAAAACGAAAAGTTATCATGGTCCCGGGCCTAGGTCTTACCATGCCGACTACGGTAATAGCTTCTTCCCTATAGGGGAAATTCGCTAAAACTTGGTATGTAGCTTCACATGGTTAAGTTATATTGATAATTATATAAAAACCAATTTTTTTTGTTCCTTGTTGCAGCAAACCTGCTTTCTCAGCCCCCATGTTATTCTTATGGAGAGTAACTAGAATGTTATATAGCGCTTATTTGTGATTGAATATTGATGAAACTTGGTATATGGCTTCGCCTAGTTAAATTTTATTTATATTTGCATACAAACCAATTTTTTGTGTTCCTTGTTTCAGCAAACCTACGTACTCATTACCAAAATGTTATTCTTATGGAGAATAATTAAAATCGCTTATATGTGAACATATTTTTATGAAACTTGGTATGCGGCTTTATGTGGTATTAAGACATATATTATGCATTGGAAATTTGCTGAGTTCGCAGGTTTGCTGTGACGGGGGTATTTTGTGAATATGCTTTGATGAAAGTTGGTAAGTGGCTTCATGACGTAATGAAGTACCATTTGAAATCCGCTGAGGATGCAGGTTTGTTGCATCAGGGGTATATTTTTTACCGTCTCAGTGTTTGTGTATTCACTGATAGAATTGACACACGCCACAGTAAAATACCCCCAATGCAGCAAACCTGCATACTCAGTGAATTTACAACTCACAGTTGGAGTTTTTTATGTGCCTCACTACCACAAGAAGCCACTCACCAAGTTTCATCCAACATATTTATAAACGAGTTTGCACGCAGCATGCTGACTTGGGGGAAGTGAATTTCTATATACAAAACTTTTAAAACTCAAAACCAGTGTAAAAACATACATTTACTACAATTTTATTTAAATCACAGGCTGACATTGATTTTTTGGCTGTTCTGATGCTCCTGGTTTTAATGAATATCTCCTATTGGGAAGAATCTGTTACAGTAGTCAGCATGGTAAGACATAGGCCCGGGACCATGATAACTTTTCGTTTAGAGGTCCCCACACCCCAAAAACCCCATTCGTTTGAAACTGTATATACATATATGCTCACGGACATGTATATATATATATATATATATATATATATATATATATACATGTCCGTGAGCACGATAACTCTCGTAAAAATGATCTGATTTTGATGAAATTTGGTATAAACGTGTAAAGCAACATTTATGACTTTAAGATCGAAAACCAGCCAGATCGCTCCATCCAAAGGGGTATTTTGGGGGGTTTTGTTCCCCAAAATGTGTTTTTTGAATTTTTTACGTATAATTTTTGAAATAGTCAAATTTTAGTTTTTACCATTGGATTCAGCTTAAAAAAACACACAATTCGGTATTTTGATCATTTCTCTACATTAATTGGTTACCGAGATATTGAAAGCGCTAAACACAGTACGTTGTCTAATGTTATTCGTATAGAGGAAATTAAAAATTGTATATCTCGTTTATTTATGAACGTATACTGACAAAACTTTGTATATGGCTTCATCTGGTTGTGGTCTATTGATATTTGCTCAAAAAAATAATTTTTTGCCAAAGGCTCCCGTAGCAGCAAACCTGCGTACTCAGCCCCATGTTATTCTTATGTATAATAATTAAATGCTTTGTCTCCCTTAATTATGTACATAAATGAATAAAAACTAGTATATGACTTTACCTAGTTGAGTTATATTGACACTAGCATAAAAACCTATTTTTTTGTATTCGTTGATGCAGCAAACCTGCGTACTCAGCCCTATAATGTTATGCTTATGGAGAATAATTAAAATTGTATACAGGGTGACAATTAAGTCTTAGGATGACTTTATAACATTTAAACTAAAAGAGATATCACAACCAAATTTGGCGGACCGTTACTGGTAATAGAAAGCTACTTTTCTGTGTACATGGTGATCGGGTCACCTTTGGGGGACGGCCCAAAGTAAGGGAGTAAGAAGAAAATCTTTAATGTAAGCATACGTTGATATGTACATCAAATTAAAGGTCTAGTTGAACTAAAAACAATGCCGCAAACCGGACCTCAAAAGGTTGATTCAGTCGGAAATAATTTCTGTTCAAAGTACTGTTAAGTGAAAGTAGTGGGCCTGTTGGGGTTTCCCATCCACTGGACTTCCCCACAATGGCTATTATCTCTCTTTATCAGTTACACTCAAGCTACCATAGTAGTTGTTGCAGTCATATCCTGTCACTGTAAGTTAAAAGTTTTAACAGATAATTTTCTAGGTTCTTTATTCAGATATGTCGCTTAGTGAGCGTGAAAGAATTATACTGTTAATGATGCGCGGGTGGGGTGATAATGTAAGACTGTATGCAGAAGTTATTACATTTATTCAACGAGACTTTCCCTGATAGGAATCCTGTTTCAAAATCCACAGCACAATACACAGTTACCCGCTTTTTGGAAACTGGTAGTGTTAAGGATCGAGTCAGATCTGGACGACCAACTGTTGTGACAGACGAAGACGGCTCATTAGACATTCTGCAGTCTTTCATTGAAAATCCAAATAGATCAGTTAGATCTGTATCACAAACTCATGGAATATCTCATGAATCAGTTCGCAAAGTTCTAAAGAAGTCTGGTTTCAAAGCATACCATGTTATCCTGTTGCAGGAACTGAGCGAAGACGATTTTGAACTTCGGGTAGAATTCTGTGACATTGTTATGAGTAGAATTGACAAACGCCACATACTTTTGGACAATATTGTGTTCTCAGATGAGTCGACTTTTATGTTGAATGGCCATGTTAACAGGCATAACTGCCGGTATTGGAATGATGTTAACCCGCACTGGATGTTACAGTGTCACACACAACGTCCTCAAAAAATTAACGTGTGGGCAGGTGTAGTACGTAATACAATTATATGACCATTTTTCATTGTTGGAAATTTAAATGCCATCAAGTATCAAGCTACGCTCCAAAATGAGATAGTTCCTGCTCTACAAGCTAGTTTTGGCGCTGACTTCCAAACATTTTTTTCCAACAAGAAGGAGCACCACCACACTATGGAGTTGATTTTAGGCAATACTTAGATACAGTATTCCCTCACCGGTGGATTGGAAGACGTGGAGCGATTGAGTGGCCAGCTCGTTCCCTGACAACTCCGCTGGACTACTTTCACTTTCATGGGGCTACCTCAGAGACAAAGATTATGAAACTCAGCCTACAGATCTGAATGATCTTAGACACAGGAGCAAAGGAAGCTCAAGCTATTCCACGAGAATACATACAAAATGCAGTAGGCAGCTTTTATAACCGCTTAGGATATTGCCAGGAGACCAACGGGGAACATTTTGAACACCTACTTTGAATGGAGTTCAGTAAGTATTGCCTTCGATTTGTAACTTTCTGTTATTCATAAGTACAATGTATTAAACATTTTTTAAACTTTGAACAGCAATTACTTCCGACTGAATCAACCTTTTGAGGTCTGGTTTGCGGCATTGTTTTTAGTTCAACTAGACCTTAATTAGATGTACATATCAACGTATGCTTACATTAAAGATTTTCTTCTTACTCCCAATGGGCCGTCCCCCAAAGGTGACATCCGATTACCATGTACACAGAAAAGTAGCTTACTATTACCAGGAACGAACTGCCAAATTTGGTTGTGATATCTCTTTTCGTTTAAATGTTATAAAGTCGTCCTAAGAGTAAATTGTCACCCTGTATCTCGCTTATTTGTGAATATATTTTTATGAAACTTGGTAAGTGGCTTTTTGTAGTATTAAGACATTTATATCTCCAATGGAAATTCGCTGAGTATGCAGGTTTTCTGCGATGGGGTTATTATTTACCTGCAATGCTAGGAATACAATTTTGCGCATTATAAGGTTAGGAGAAGGTCCAGTCAGGCTTGAAATTAAGCGTGAGGTTGCTGGGGATGTTACAAATACACCAATAAATGAATAACATGCTTTTCTAATGTAAAAACCTCATAAGACAAGTCCTGTGTTTAGATGTTATACATTTTCTTTAATAACTTGGTATATATTTATGCTAGAATGACGAGAGAAGGCTTAAAACTTTTGCTTCACTAATTCCCATATTAATACATTCATTAATTTTACGTCTCAGGCTTTTCTGAGCCTTTTTGGGCCCAAAAACTCGAAATGTGAAAGAATAATCCCTAAAAGAGGGGTTTAGAGTTTTCTGATTGTTTTGCCCAACGAACTTGTCCAACAGATTATAGAAAGGAAAGTCCCTACTAAATTTGAAGTAAATCGGACAAAATATGTGACCGTTAGAGTGCATACACAAATTTATTTATATATATATAATTTTGAACGACCCCCTAAAACGTGTTCAGGGGGGTCACGTTAGGAACTTCTATGGTGGTCCCGGGCTTAATTTTCACCATGTGGGTCATGCTAATAGTTCACTTTCCATAGGAAATTCACTAATAAGCAAGATGTGACTTTTGTTTATTCTTCATAAGAATTGCATTAGGACTGGGTTTGCAGGTTAGCTGAATCAGGGACCACAAGAATGTGGTTCTTATTAAAATATCAATGGGGCACAACTAGATGAAGCAACATACTAAGTTGTATCAAAATATGATTATACAGTTTGTTTAATTCTCTGTAAGAGTAACATTAGATCAATTTCATTGGAGGTGTAGTGGACAGCTTTTGTCAAATTCCCCCTGCCATGTAGTGGTTCTTGTCACCAGTTTCTGCTGTTTTACTGAAATTCCCTTGCCATGTAGTGATCCTTATCACCAGTTTCTGCTGTTTAAGTTTAGCGATTTATTTGGAGGTGTAGCGGACAACTTTTGTCAAATTCCCCCTGCCATGTAGTGATCCTTATCACCAGTTTCTGCTGTTTAAGTTTAGCGATTTCTTTGGAGGTGTAGCGGACAACTTTTGTCAAATATTCCCCCTGCCATGTAGTGATCCTTATCACCAGTTTCTGCTGTTTAAGTTTAGCGATTTCTTTGGAGGTCTATTGGACAGCTTTACTGAAATTCCCTTGCCATGTAGTGATCCTTATCACCAGTTCCTGCTGTTTAAGTTTAGCGATTTCTTTGGAGGTGTAGCGGACAGCTTTTGTCAAATTCCCCCTGCCATGTAGTGGTTCTCATCACTAGATCCTGATGTTTAAGTTTAGCGATTTCTTTGGAGGTGTGGCAGATAGCAGTTTAAAAATTCTCCCTGAGATGTAGTGGTTCTCATCGCTTTATACTGATGTTTAAGTTCAGCCAATGAATCTAAAACCTTTTAAGAAGCGCAACGCCCATGTTAAAAGATTCACATTTTTATTTGAATTTTGCAAGCTTAGCGCAGCAGCCGATATGGAAGCAAGAGCGCTACTTTCGACAGTGCTGTATTTGTGACTGAGACAGAGAATGACATGATGGACGGTGCAGCCAACCAGAGAGAGAGAACAAAATACTAAAAGTGGTTCCAAGGGTTGATGAGTCACTAGAGGGTGGAATTTTTCAGCAACGCTGCCTAGTGGGTGCTGAGCTAAGCTCACTTCGGCAGCAACCAACCAGGCAGACTATCCTCTAGAAGTGTTGCGCTCGTTGGTTCAGCAGTTTCTTTGGAGGGGTGGCAGACAGCATTTGGCAAATTCTCCCTCAAACGTAGTTGTTCTCATCGCCAGATCCTGATATTTCAGTTTAATGATTTCTTTGGAGATATGGCAGACGGCAGTTGTTATTTCATGGACCTAACACTAGAGGTCCTTTATCCCAGGTTGGGACTCAAGCGAAGCATTTGTTTGTATATTTCTACAATCTTTAAGGTTCTCTTATTTTCATTTCCTTTATCTTATTATATTATTGCTCCTCCCTGGACGCTTCTAACTCATCTCTGAGTCCATGGACGACACAACTAATCGACTCTAGAGACGGAATGTCCACATAATTTACCACGGCGACTATCCGCTCTCACCACCACACCGCCCCCAATGCCACATATAGTTTCTGAAGCTATCAAACAATTTAAAAGGATGAAACATGGAACATTCATAAAAAATTGGTTAGGGAATAACCAAAAGGATTCCTTATTTTTCCTCCTTAGAGTAGCCTACATTAGTTAGGTAGGATAGCTATTTTATTTGTCAGAATATTAGGTTTCTGGTTACCATCACAAAACTTTGCACAATCAAAGGTCATGCATTTTGGAACTAAATTCAGCCCAGACCCCCAATGATTGGACCTCTGGTTCCCAAAATGGCGGCCAAAATTGGCTGCATGTAAAAGGAAAAGTGGACATATTCTATTACCACCCACAAATCTTGAAATTTCTCCAAATAACATAATTTTTCCACCAGGCTTGTTTAATACTTAGAAATATTACTCAGGAAGTAGTTAGAATGTAAGAAAACAAAATACAAAAATTAAATTTTTTGAAAATGTGGCAAATTTAGCGAAAAAATTGAAAAAACCTAATTTTTTTAACATTTTTTTGAGGGTACTCATATTGTGCGGAACTTTATTCTGAATAAGAATATATAGGTATTTACATGATCCGATCCATATTAGGCAAAAATTTAAAAAAAGAGAAATTTGAACAAAAATCTACTTTTAATGTGGCGGCAACTTCTTAAGTTTGATTGCTAATGCAGAGAGCGTGTCGTTACTATAAGATAATGCTGACCCGATAAAACTAAAAGATAGCTTTAAAATACTTGAATATATAATTTAGTAGTTTTATTACTGTAAACAACATTATACCAAAACATTAAGGATTTGTGGGCAGCAAAATGGAACAAGAATGAAGTTAATTTTACTGTTTTTTACGAACGGGTTTTTCTAAAGGCTTTGAAATATGAATAATAAAATATCACACAAAAACAAAATTTGAAGCTACTTTATTAGGCCTAGAATATAAACATTTATATTGCGTGGGAACCATTGCACATACATAGTGGCGTACATAGTAGATTATGCTTATGGCATTTGGAAGATGATGAAAATTTTGTTTTTAATTTGTAAAGAAGCACGTTTTATATGCTGATTAGTGCCGCACTTGTTGGAGGAATATTTTCAATTGAACGATTATGTCTTGTAAAAAGGATCTTTCTGCATTCATTAATATCTTTGACTGGACTAGATTTGTTGTATATCAGTATGGTAATTCGTTGAAGTATGTTAAATTCATCTTAAATAAATTGTTTGACAATCTGATAATAACTGGTGTTACCTCATCATACATATTCCACGTTTTCCTAGCGGTCAGCTTTCCTATGCCAGCAAATGCTGATATTGTATCGCACCCTGTGTACGCACAGAAACACTTATTTTTGCCAGATCCATATTCTAACCAGAGTTCCTCCAGTCCCATTGCAAGCTGTTTACGGAATGCAAATAGGGCAATCACATACACATCTGAGTCAACTGTTAAAATCATTACTTTTTGATGACCAGTAGCAGTCTCACTGCATGATTATCGTGTAATAGTAATCTAGCCAGCTTTTTCATATGAAGACGGTGAAATGGCGTATGTGTTTAACTGGAGCTGAGAAGGCACATGTTTTACTCCATCTTCAAATAACTAATTTATCAGGTTTCGTTTTCATGTCTTGCACAGTCTCCGCAAGGTAATGAAACAATTAAGACTTCTTGGCATCTACCATCAAAAAGTTTGAAAATATCCTCGGAATCGTTGTGCTTGCTTTAAGAAGACCTGTCTGCCCACTACCACGAGATACTTACATGTGTCTGAGTTTAAACTACCATCAATTTCTGTCAAACACAACATCAACATGTGTAGGTACTATCTTCAAGACGATGTTGCAAGTGTGAGATAAAAATTTGCTGTGCATATTTTTATAATGTTTTTGTGGTATGCGTTGGTAGCATGTGTACCAGTGCTGCACCTTCGATGTCAGTTGCAGTAACGCTAGGTTTCTGGTTATGTGCATTTAAACTCGCTGTTTATACCAGTGACGCCTGTTATTTTTATAATAGCAAATTTTTAAGAAGGCTTCCTGAGACATCCGAATTCCTATATTAATGTTGGATATTTGTGGTTCTCATGTGAGAAAAAATTGGTCTCTTCCTCTTGCCGTGTTTGACATGCAACATACAATTCACATAAGATTCATACTTGACCTGGCCTATTTTCTTAGCCACTAATACATACACTTCTGATTCCTCTTCGACCATAACGTTAGTAACAGCAGTAAGATGTTTCTATTAAATTGGATTTCCATGTTTACGAAAAGTTTCTAGCAAAGCAAGAGTATGTTTGTTATATTGACCCTCAAATGGTCTATTGTCTTCAGTATGACTCAATGGATCACCATGAGTGTGATTATTTTGCATGCGAGCTCCTTCACAATCATTTATCATTCTTTATATTTCTGGTCCAGCCACCATCAATTTATCCACAGCAGTTGTATTATCTAGAATGCAAATAGCCCTTCCATTGCTTTTGATAACTTTATTATTTTGTTCATGTGCCTGATCATCAGATATTGCAGAAAATGGTCTCTCAGTTTTTTTGTGACAAAATGGCCTTTGAGGAACTCATGACAGGTAGACGATGACGTTATTTTAGCTCATCCATGCTTCAAATAAATCAAACAGCTGTCAACAAGCAATAGCTGTCAACGGTCAACAGCTGTTTAACATTACCAACTGAATTGATGTAACAAGTTGATTCCCAAATTTGTAATTTGCCTGAAGATCTAGCTTTGCTAGCGAAAGGCCTAGCATGAATTTCAGATTCTCAGCACTAAGGTAACTCTACTTTCGGCCACTAAATGCTGATTTTCTCGGTTGTTCTTGACCCCATTATAAAACAGTTAGTAATATAGCTGAATTTGTGATTAAATTGTCTATATTTTGTGTGCTAAAATTGTATTAAAAATTACTAGTAGCCTGTCGCGGCTTCACTCGCGATCACAGTAAAATGTTATCTTTGAGAAGTTAGTTCCGTTTGTTAAAGCACCTGGGGGACCGAGGTTTGCTCGAAAAGCCAGTCAGTTTTTTAAAAATTCATAGAGTACTAATATTCACGACTCCTCTCCAAGGTGAGCGTATTTGCTTTGCTTATTGCGTATTGCTCGTTTCTTTTCATTTTGGGCATGTCCGTTTTATATTAAATCTTCAGTTTGAATTGTTCTCACAATTTATCTATAATCTAATCATGTATATTTAAAGTTTTGTACACATTGGTCAATATTCTCACAAAAAACATATAATACTTTACCAAGTGAGTGTTATTTTTACAATTAAATGGTTGCTTTTGAACAGCCGTTATGATTCTTTTGTTTTTATTTACAAATCTTAACCATAACCCCAATGTTAGTTTTTTTATCAATGTTTTATTTTTACAATCAGTTCTTAAGAGTAAAGAACAATGAGTAAAACTTAATAAAATATTAGAATTAAACATATTACACAACTTGAATAAGTTACAGTTCATTAGCTGCACTTACATACTTCAAATTCATGTTGTACATTCTTTTTTCAAAGCCGGAAAGGCAAATCGAGTGTTGAGTGTCTCTTCAAACGGATGTTGTTTGAATCTAAATAACTATATACAGCACGATGTGTAACTGACTCACTCACTCACTCAGCACTATCTATCTAAATAACTATACAGCCCGATGTGTAACTCACTAACTCACTCATACATCTAAATAACTATACAGCCCGATGTGTAACTCACTCACTCACTTACTCATCTATCTAAATAACTATACAGCCCGATGTGTAACTCACTGACTCACTCCCATATACGAATTCTCGGCCATTTCTATATGAGGTAGAATTGTGAAATTGTGCATGCAGGTAGCTTGTACCTAGAAACTCCGAGGAAAATTTACAAAAGTTATAGTTTTGAATTTCAAAACCTTTAATTTGTATATTGAAAATTGGAAATTTTAACATTGGGCTTATGGAGTTTCAAATCAAAACAAAGAATCATAACAGCTGTATCAAAATATCCAGTAAACTGTCAACCTAACTTTCACATGGTAGAGTATAAACACGTATGATAGGACCAATGGATAAAAATGCCATTTAGAGTGGATATATGTGAGGCGGAAAGCAAAAAGGGACCTCTTGTCGCCAATTTCCGATTTTGAGTTATTGATACGTTTAAAGTAAGCTTTTAATTACGAACAGTTTGTTGAAAACATTATGTATCTAAAATTTTTTTGTTCAAGTTACAGACGTTTAAGATTTATAAAATAAAAATGGGCTTTGTGAGAAAACACAATTTAAAACTTTAAAACACTAGAAAATCTTTATTTTTTACATTTAAGAAATGAATTTGATATCAAAACAAAGCCTAAAATCTATTCCTTAAAATGATATAAAAAACTTTTCTTAAGCCTTCTTTTATTTTTTCAAACTGATCGCTTACGACGCTTTGTCGAAGGGCCAGGAACAGCTGGTAGGTCGTCAGGCGGAGCCTCATCAGCATCATCTATAGGTAGATAGCAGGTCCTGGTTGTGGGAAAAGAATATCCTTAAACTCTTCTCTGCAATACTCTTGGATGTTTTTGAAGAGATATTCTTTTAGTTTCTTATTGTGTAATAGAATGACTGAGGACAGAGTGACTGTGATTCTCTGATTGTGACAACGCAAAGTTTTAGATGTGGGGTTATGTAAATAATTACGGGAACCTAGGTGAGAACCGTAAAACCGGCGTGATTATTGGACAGTATTAGCGGATGGTAAAGTGGGAGTAGATTCTCAGGGAAGAATAAAGAAACAAATGCTGTGATTGGCTGACTGATAATGCATGGCTGCAAACCTTTCTACTTACAAAATTAGATTTACAAACTTGCCACAAATGCTGTAATAGTAATTATTAGTGATTAATAGATTTTAACAGTTAGTTATTAAGAAAAATGAATAACATTACTGTAATAGTAATATCAATAACATTACTCGGCTTGTAAACCAACGAAGAAAAAGGTACCTGATGTCGGAGCGGGCATTATTATAACCAGACAATGTTCTCCTGTTATGAGAAACCCGCCGTAGTTCCCTCAGTTACCACTAGAGTTCAGGGAAGACTGGTTTTTAAAGTAATACGAAGTGGACTTGTGTGTTTGAGAAATGGGACCTCATGTCGGCCATGTTATTGCTCCATGAGCGACAAGAGGTAACTTTTCCTAGGCAGAACACGGTCTCCTTTATCGATTATTATGAGTATTTTATACTATGCAAGAAAACGAAAATCGATATTATATACCCAGATGACTTATTACGACTGTACTGAAAAATCTACTTTGCCAACAAGAGATCCCTTTTTGCTTTCTGCCTCACATATCCCAAATGATCAAATAGCATACTATATTGACTGGACTGATTTGACTTTTAAAATATGTAAACAGTCCTAAAACTGCTAGTGCATAAAAGTATATTTTACTTGTAAACCAAGTGTTTTAAACAGCTAAATGTGTTAAAAATGTGAAATTTTGTTTCATATGGACATTTGTAAGTAATAAGTTAATTACCAGGACAACTAGTTATTGAGAAATAATTAATTGAAATTCACTCACCTAAGTGGTAGGTCTAGGACACTGGTTCACATGGTCCAAAATAAACTGCTTTAATTATTTTGAAAGTACCACTAACTGTAAATATTGTGCTGAAATAGTTATTTTATTTATAAATCTTGTTTTAGAAGATTTTTCACTCAGAAACTTTAACAGAGTGTGAACTATTATCTAGAGAATACGCAAATTAAAGTGACCACCGGACTCAAACCTCTGGGCTGTTACGTAACTAAGACAAGATAACCTGAACAGGTTTGTCACAAGACACAGCAAGCCAACATCAACATATTTGGGCGACTCCTTATCAGCTGAATTGTTTCACCAAAGGACACAACTTCACAACATTTCATAAAACAATTTAGCTCTTCAATCTTCTTTTATTATATATATATATACTTCCACAACTAGACTCTTTTAGTTATTAAGATAATTTTTAAGCAGGACTTTTTATTTTTGTTGTCATGAAAAATTAATTTTCTTTGCTTTTGTTTATTGCTATGTATAATTAAGAATTATTTTTCTAGCAAATTACTCTGAAAAATCGAATATAGTAAAATATTATTACTAGTAACTCAAAATATGTAAGTCATAATATATTTTTGGGTGTAGGAGTGATTTAAAGTTTGAAATTATAATATCATTGTTTTTTTGAAGATTTAAGTAAACAAACTGAGAAAATAATATGGCATAAAAATAAGAGTGTAGTTACAACAACACAATACTACTGTAATAAAACTACGTTTTAATTTTAAGCTTTTAATAAAGCAGCAGGCTATTTGCCTTTTCTTGATATTATGTAGGAATAGATGTAAATAATAGTTTAACTTAACAGCCTTCTGACAAACTATTTTGCTTGACAAACTATTTTGCTTGTGTATTGAGTTTTCATATTTTGCTGTATTTATAGTTACATTTTTGTGAATCACCCAAGCTTTTTTTCAATTTTCAATTTTAATTTTTATATTTATTTTTATTTTTATTTGGAATGGATAAAAAAACTGTTTGGTACCTAAAGGATGGTCAAGAAAAGAAGTAATAAGGAAAACAGGAGCAAGTGCAGGGAGGACTGATGTGTATTTTTACTCTCCAAAAGGAAAGTTACTGCGGTCAAAAGCAGAACTAACAAGGTACATTAAACAAAACGACCTATCAGTTAAAATCGAAGAGTTTAACTTTAGTACCCTTAATTCCAGTATGCTCAGCTCTACTTCAGATTTGATATCAACAAATAGCAGTGTGAACCTTAGTACTGACAGTACCAGCATTGATATTACAGACAGTGAAGAAAATACATCACAGGAAAATGCATCACAGGAAAATACATCAGATGAAGGTAAAGATTTAAATCAGGCAGACCAACAGCTAACCTCCACTCAAACGCAAACAATCAGTGACTATAATAGTACCATATTATCTGAGGAACTTCTCAGCAGAAACTATCTTACAGATCAATCTATACGCCAGTATTTTGATTTATTAAGCAACAGGTTTTTATCTGCAAAGTCATGTCTTATTCTAAACCCTTTAATAAGCCACGCCATAAAAAGTGTAGATGATTTCTCCCACTTTTTGGAGCCACTAGATCTTCACAGCCAAAACATAATAATCATTCCTATAAATGATGCAGTCGTAAACTCCTTTGAAGGGGGTCATTGGAGCATACTAGCTTGGTGTAGAGCAACAAATGAATTCTTCTATTACGACTCCTTATCAAATGCAAATCTGCCACATGCCCAAATTATCGCTGAGAAAATCTGCTTATATCTAGAGATACCATCTTGCAAATTCACAGGCATTAACTGTCCTAGACAAATAAATCTCTACGACTGTGGGACTTACATTTGCACTTTTGTTGACAACTTATTATTCAACCTCATGAAAGATGAAGTTTTGGATTTTGACATCATTGGTAATGTGATTATGAATGAAGCAGATCTTATAAAAAAAAAGATCATTATTGGCCTACATACTGAGAAATCATATATTTATGACACAAGAGTTATTGTACAGTTTAATAACCGAACATCAGGGGGTGACTAATCCACAATTAAAACATGGTAAAGCAATTCATCATCAAGAGGTAAAAAACGTTGAAGAAGAAACAGTTACTGATGACATAACACAGTCAGAAAAGACTTCAAATGGAAATGAAGAATGGAAAACAATACAAAATAAGAAATCAAAAAAGCACATGAAAGGAAATAAAATTAAAATTGTTAATAGTAGTGAACCAGAGGTGCAAGAAAAATTTAATGAAAGTGTAAAACATCCTGAAAATGTGTACATCTACGCAGACAGCCATGGGAGGAATCTGCACAAGATACTGAGCAATAACCTCCACAATAACTGCAAACTATTTGTGAATACCAATCCAGGAGCACCTATAGAATACATTTTTGAAAATTCAACTGAAAGTATTAGGAAGCTAAAGAAACACGATGTTGCAGTTATGATTGCAGGAGCTAATAACATTGAAAACATGTTAAATATCAATCAAAACCCAGCAAAGAAAATTCCTGATGAGTTTGAGAGTTTTATGGAAAAACATAACCATACAAACATCATTTTCGTCCCTCTGTTTCACAGGTTTGATCTTTCTCCTCGGGATCCCATAAACAGAGAAATACACAGAGTAAACTACAATCTAAGCCTCAAGAAGGTGAAAATGGTTGATTGCTCAAGACTAAGAAGGCTAAATTTCACAAGACATGGCCAACATCTGAACAGAACGGGCAAACAACTGTTATGTGAACAGATAGCTAAAGCATTGGAAATGAACGGCCTTCAAGATAGCATCCAAGAATCTTATGAAAATGTAGGGATTAGGGTTGTTGAATCAGATATGACAGAAATGTTTCATAAATATGGCAGATCAGAGAATGTGGCTTTTTCCCACTGCATCTCTGCTGACTTCACATCAGATAGACATATGAGTGCAGGCGTTGCCGTTAAGTTTAAGAGTTATTTTGGTAAACCTGGTTCCAGAGACTATTGTGACAAGCACCTGACGTTACAAGAAACATCCAGAGGGTCAGTTTACAGCCTGGTAACAAAATCTCAGTATTTTTCCAAGCCTGATAGAGATGATTACAATAAGGCATTCGAAGAGCTTACTGGGGACTTCAGGAAAAGAAACTTCAAAAAGCTAGTGTGTTCGCCGATGGGCTGCATTAGAGATAACATTTCGTTAGACCTGTTTGCTTCAAATATTGTCAACTTCCAGCGCAAAACAAATGCAAAAATCACCATAGCAACTTACAATCAAACATCCCACAGAGTGCTAAGAAATGGACTGCCACACGAGGTTTTTGTAAGACAACTAAGAGCTGCAATATCTGCTGAATATAAAAGGCAAACTTGGAACACCTTTAGTTCCGTTCATGATTTTTCAATGGAGAGCTATACATGTCCTCAGACCAACACCATCAAGACATCAACACCACCAGCTAAAACCAACACCACAACCCCCTATCAAGAGAATGTAAATGTACTTCAGTCTGAAATGTCTGACTCTTTCCCACAGTTGTATTCTCCTAATAGCATAAGTAGTATGGGATCCAACAAAAATAGTAATGTAATTAATTTAAACTTGTTAGAAAACAACAATGCCACATTAACCTAGAAACTGGAGAATCAAATACTTGTACAAGTCATACTAATGTGAGACAAACCTTAATTAATAAACCACAAAAGAATTTACCCAAAATAAGTCCAAATATGAAGTTAAAACGCAACATTACTTTATTCCATCAAAATATAGAAAACATATCTTCTAGAATGGAACCTTTGATTGTCACAATTGATGAGTTAAATCCAGACATAATTGTTTTAACTGAACATAGTTTAAAAAATAATGAGATTGAAAGATTAAATTTGGAGAATTTTCAAATAAATGCTTATTTTTGTAGAGAAACCTTCAAAAAAGGGGGAGTACTAATTTTATCTAGGCCTTTTTTTAAATTTAAAAAAATCACACTGCCAAATTTAAATGATTTACTTGAAGAAAAACAATTTGAATTTTGTGCATGTAAATTTTCTCTTGGTAGTTACAATTTCATCCTGGTTGGTGTGTACAGATCACCTTCCTCAAATACCCTAGAATTTCTGAATAGACTTAGTATTCTTATTGGCTTTTTGCTTCAAAAATGCAAAGATTTAATAATAATGGGTGACATCAATATAAATGTTTTAACTGATGACAAAGGGAAAAGTGATTTGGTAAATGTTTTAAGGAGCAATGGTTTGTCTTACTTAGTTGATTTCCCAACAAGAGTAGTAGGTAATTCAAGATCTGCAATAGATAATGTTTTGACCAATATTCAGAGTAATTACATAAAAGTAGAAGGAGTTATTACTCTTTTATCAGATCATGATGGCCAAATTGTACAACTAATATATATTAGGGATAAAATAATAAAGACAGTTAATAAGATTCACAAAAAAAGGGTCTTTTCTAGCGAAAGTATGGAAATTTTCACATCATTATTGCGAAGGGAAAATTGGCATCAGGTATATTTAGCAGAAGTAAAAGATAAATACAATGTATTTTTTAGCATTTTAAAATATTACTTTGATTTGGTATTTACATACAAAAATGTCAAGACAACAATTAATAAATGTAAATGGATGACAGAAACAATAAAACAAGAAAAATTGGCCTTAATCAAGTTAAGTAAAATGGCTCGATTAGGTAAAAATAAGAAATTAGCTGATGAAGTTAAAAATAGGAAGAGGCTGTTATGGTCTAATATGAGTAAAGCTAAACGAGAATTTTATGACAGTAAAATTAAAAATTCCAGTAACGTGACCAAAACTATTTGGGGTGTCATAAATTCAGAAGTAGGAAACAATTCAAAACAAAAAAAGGAAGATATTATTTTAAAAGAAAAAAAACACAACCTATTCTGACCCAGTAGAAGTAAGCAATGTATTAAACAAATATTTTATAAATAATGTAGAAGACATGATGAAAAAAAAGGCGGTGTCATGTTCTCATTCTCTGAATTGCCACAATGATAGACCGGAGAGCAATAACACTAATGGGGTTTTCCATCTCTTGCCAACTAGTACGGAAGAAATAGTAGATACAATTACATCATTGCATAATAAACACTCATGTGGGTTTGATGAGATACCTACAACAATTATAAAGGCAGCAAAAATAGAGCTTTCACAAATCTTGTGTCATTTAATCAATTCTTCTTTCATTTCTGGAGTTTTTCCTGGCAAGCTCAAAATTTCTAAGGTCATACCCATACATAAAGCAGGAAACACTCAAGAACCTTCAAATTACCGCCCAATATCAATTTTGCCTTCGATATCAAAAATTTTTGAAAAAATAGTTCACAAAAGGCTATATAATTATTTAGAAGAACAGTCACTACTAAATAACATTCAGCATGGTTTTAGGAAAGGAAAATCAGTGCTAACAGCAACAACAACTTTTTTAGATTCTATCATTGATTCAATTGATAAAGGGGAAAAACTTGTTGGAATCTTTATGGACTTATCTAAGGCTTTTGATAGTGTTGACCACAGTATACTGTTGCAAAAACTTTTCAATATTGGGGTAAAAGGGGTATCTCAAATTTGGTTTAAATCGTACCTAACAGATCGTTATCAGTTTGTAGAAATCACAAAAAATTCAAATCAAGGCGAAGTAATGAAAATCAAATCAAATTACTTGGCAATTAAATACGGAGTACCGCAAGGTTCTATATTGGGTCCTTTATTGTTTCTTTGTTATGTGAATGATATTTCTGATTCGCTAAATGATTGCCACAACAACCTATTGACACTATATGCAGATGATGCAAACCTAAAAGTGTCAGGAAAGACTGTAAACGAATTGGAGAGTGGGGCTTTTACCGAATTAGCAAACCTAAACTCATATTTTAATTCTAATAATATGTTTCTAAACACGAATAAAACAAAATTTATTACTTTTTCAACTAGACAGAACAGAAATCCAATTGAACCGATTATAAAAATCAATTTTAATAGAGTACAAGAGGTTTGTGAGACCAATTTTTTGGGTATGAAAATTAACAATTTTTTAAGTTGGGATGCACATGTAAATTTTATTTTGAGAAAATTAAGTTCAGGGCTTTATGCCTTAAAGCAAATGTCATATTTGTGTAGTATTTCAGTTTTAAAAACAATTTATCATTCCTACATTCAATCTCATATTTCATTTGGAATAACAATTTATGGATCAACAAGCAAGAAAAACATGGACAAAATATTAAAAATGCAGAAAAAAGCAATAAGAATAATGTTAAAATTGAAAAGTGAAATCAGTGTTAAAGATGAATTTAGTAATTTGGGAATATTAACAGTATATGGGTTATATATTTATGAGCTAATTTTGTATGTAAAGACCAATGTTAGTGAAGACAAAACAACTGAGCCTCATGTCTATAATACTAGAAGAAAATTTGAAATGATTAGAAATCACCACAGATTAGAATTATATAAACAAAAATCATCTTATATGGGAAATAAGTTTCTGGGTAAACTCCCAAGCTTATTAAAGAATGAACCAAACCAGACCACTTTTAAAATAAAATTAAAACAATACATTATGGGATTGAGGCTGTACTCCATTGAGGAATATTTAAGCATGTAAATACTCTGGAATAATGGAGTGGAATTGGAATTGGTGTATTTGCTATGTAGTGTGTTATTTTATTTAAACAATACTTGTTATAGGACCTACATAATATACTGTACTGACGCTATTCAATGTATTTATGTACATAAAAGATGAATAAAGATATTTTGAATTGAATTGAATTGAATTGAATATATAAAAATTACTTTATGGGACATTGAGTTATAATAACAACTGGAGCAACCCTAAGCGGGGTCTGAAGGCGGAGCCCTCAGCGAGTGAAGCGAGTATCTTTCTATACAACACAATAATTTTCTATGGATGAGGTCTGATTAGAACACATTTATTAACCTATAAATTTCTTAGTTCCAACATTTGATAAAGCATTTTTGGAGCAGGAGTAGGCAAAGGGTTCGTTCTGATGTATTAACTACCTAACCTCCTAACAAATGTATGATCAATAGGTTCAGTTAACTACTAACATCAGTGATGAATAAATTAAAATTGTAAAGGCCGACGGAGCAGATAAGTCCCAAAGGGCATACAGAATATAGGATACAGGCCTGTTTTTGACTATAGTGCTAGCCTGCTGTCATTCTACCAAATGCATGCTCAATCGGTCTAGTAAGTATATAATTGACATAGTAATGTTGAAGGACGTTAGGGTCTAGCCTCGGAAATAAGCCCATAACTGTTTTTTTGTTTTTTTTCGGGATGAACCCATCTTCTTCCAAATATCTGCTCAATAACTCCTGTACAATGTTGGACTTACTGAAGATGGACTTAAAAACATATAAAATATTCGACATTATAATCACAATGGCTACTTTGACAAACTGAGTGTTTCACACACAAAATCATGAAACTTGGTATGCATTTTTATGTAGACAAGATTAAAATATCTAACAAATTTTATTTTCGTACAATGATTTTTTTCAAAATGGGGCAGTTGAAAATTTTAAATGTTAAATATCTAAAAAAACGACAAATCTATCTATATTATTAAAAGTATTTCTTGATTTTTGTTTGGCGATTTTAGACCCCTAATAATATTAATTTATATACATATTAGGTATCAATCGAAAGCTCTTACTCTCTAGATGTGCCTTTTGGGGTTTCCATGCCCTCTCAACCACGGGGCTTTGCCCTACGAGTAAGAGCTTTCGATTGATACCTAATATGTATATAAATTAATATTATTAGGGGTCTAAAATCGCCAAACAAAAATCAAGAAATACTTTTAATAATATAGATAGATTTGTCGTTTTTTTAGATATTTAACATTTAAAATTTTCAACTGCCCCATTTTGAAAAAAATCATTGTACGAAAATAAAATTTGTTAGATATTTTAATCTTGTCTACATAAAAATGCATACCAAGTTTCATGATTTTGTGTGTGAAACACTCAGTTTGTCAAAGTAGCCATTGTGATTATAATGTCGAATATTTTATATGTTTTTAAGTCCATCTTCAGTAAGTCCAACATTGTACAGGAGTTATTGAGCAGATATTTGGAAGAAGATGGGTTCATCCCGAAAAAAAAAACAAAAAAACAGTTATGGGCTTATTTCCGAGGCTAGACCCTAACGTCCTTCAACATTACTATGTCAATTATATACTTACTAGACCGATTGAGCATGCATTTGGTAGAATGACAGCAGGCTAGCACTATAGTCAAAAACAGGCCTGTATCCTATATTCTGTATGCCCTTTGGGACTTATCTGCTCCGTCGGCCTTTACAATTTTAATTTATTCATCACTGATGTTAGTAGTTAACTGAACCTATTGATCATACATTTGTTAGGAGGTTAGGTAGTTAATACATCAGAACGAACCCTTTGCCTACTCCTGCTCCAAAAATGCTTTATCAAATGTTGGAACTAAGAAATTTATAGGTTAATAAATGTGTTCTAATCAGACCTCATCCATAGAAAATTATTGTGTTGTATAGAAAGATACTCGCTTCACTCGCTGAGGGCTCCGCCTTCAGACCCCGCTTAGGGTTGCTCCAGTTGTTATTATAACTCAATGTCCCATAAAGTAATTTTTATATAGTATGCTATTTTGATCATTTGGGATATGTGAGGCAGAAAGCAAAAAGGGATCTCTTGTTGGCAAAGTAGATTTTTCAGTACAGTCGTAATAAGTCATCTGGGTATATAATATCGATTTTCGTTTTCTCGCATAGTATAAAATACTCATAATAATCGATAATTAAAGGAGACCGTGTTCTGCCTAGGAAAAGTTACCTCTTGTCGCTCATGGAGCAATAACATGGCCGACATGAGGTCCCATTTCTCAAACACACAAGTCCACTTCGTATTACTTTAAAAACCAGTCTTCCCTGAACTCTAGTGGTAACTGAGGGAACTACGGCGGGTTTCTCATAACAGGAGAACATTGTCTGGTTATAATAATGCCCGCTCCGACATCAGGTACCTTTTTCTTCGTTGGTTTACAAGCCGAGTAATGTTATTGATATTACTATTACAGTAATGTTATTCATTTTTCTTAATACAGTAGAACCTTGATAACAAGACTCTTAAGGGGATCTCTAAAACAGTCTTCTTATCGAGGTGCACTTGTAATTGAGGGTCGTGCTATCAAGGTGGTTTTCACAACAAGACGTGCTATTGAGGTCACAGACTTTTTGCTATACCAAACACATTTTTTATGAAACATTTCTACATTACTGTATACTAGTGGCTTACAGGGGCTATAGCCCCTAACATATGGTGTTTGTGTAAGTGGATAATCACAGCTGATCATTAGTTCATTTTGCTTATTAATAAATCACTGTAGTGATATTTCCATAAGAAAATCATTGGATCCTTGAAGTCCAGTGGAGCGTAGCCCACGTAATGTTTGACACTTCTGATATTTTTTCCACCGTCCTTGGCCCTCAAGCTTTAAAATGAATCGTCATAACCTAACTTAACTTCTTCCTAGCTCGAGATATTTCGTGGGGACCAATTCGCGTACGGAATTAATATAAAGAAGAAATCAGTCATAAATAAAAGAACACATGTACAAGTAAAACAAACTTCGTTATTATTGCCATATAACATGATGATACGACTGATCTGACCCGTGATAGGTAAGGAAAGGCCGGAAGAGGAAGGGGGTAGGGAAAGGGTTTTCTTGTTGAGACCTGAGCCCAAAATGTTGTTTACTTCAAAACATCTATTCTACCCGTGGGAACTGTGCGTGAGAAAGGTTGAGTCGTGCTATAAAGGTTCCGTAACGGAAAACAGCGCGCTATTGAGGTTAGAGTCGTGAAATAAAGGTTTACTTACCCAAAGAAGCGTGTTATTGAGGTGCGAGTCGTGCTATAAAGGTTCAGTTATTTGAAAAGACGCGCTATAGAGGTTTATTTATTAATAATATGAAATGACAAAAAGACGTGCTATCGAGGTATTTATTTGAAAAGGAGTCGTGTTATAGAGGTATTTATAACATTGAGTGTTATGGGAGATTCGCGGGGATTAGAAAATCAGACTCATTATCGAGGTTTTCGTCTTATCGAGGGTCGCCGTAGCGAGGTTCTACTGTAACTAACTGTTAAAATCTATTAATCACTAATAATTACTATTACAGCATTTGTGGCAAGTTTGTAAATCTAATTTTGTAAGTAGAAAGGTTTGCAGCCATGCATTATCAGTCAGCCAATCACAGCATTTGTTTCTTTATTCTTCCCTGAGAATCTACTCCCACTTTACCATCCGCTAATACTGTCCAATAATCACGCCGGTTTTACGGTTCTCACCTAGGTTCCCGTAATTATTTACATAACCCCACATCTAAAACTTTGCGTTGTCACAATCAGAGAATCACAGTCACTCTGTCCTCAGTCGTTCTATTACACAATAAGAAACTAAAAGAATATCTCTTCAAAAACATCCAAGAGTATTGCAGAGAAGAGTTTAAGGATATTCTTTTCCCACAACCAGGACCTGCTATCTACCTATAGATGATGCTGATGAGGCTCCGCCTGACGACCTACCAGCTGTTCCTGGCCCTTCGACAAAGCGTCGTAAGCGATCAGTTTGAAAAAATAAAAGAAGGCTTAAGAAAAGTTTCTTATATCATTTTAAGGAATAGATTTTAGGCTTTGTTTTGATATCAAATTCATTTCTTAAATGTAAAAAATAAAGATTTTCTAGTGTTTTAAAGTTTTAAATTGTGTTTTTCTCACAAAGCCCATTTTTATTTTATAAATCTTAAACGTCTGTAACTTGAACAAAAAAATTATGATACATAATGTTTTCAACAAACTGTTCGTAATTAAAAGCTTACTTTAAAAGTATCAATAACTCAAAATCGGAAATTGGCGACAAGAGGTCCCTTTTTGCTTTCCGCCTCACATATATCCACTCTAAATGGCATTTTTATCCATTGGTCCTATCATACGTGTTTATACTCTACCATGTGAAAGTTAGGTTGACAGTTTACTGGATATTTTGATACAGCTGTTATGATTCTTTGTTTTGATTTGAAACTCCATAAGCCCAATGTTAAAATTTCCAATTTTCAATATACAAATTAAAGGTTTTGAAATTCAAAACTATAACTTTTGTAAATTTTCCTCGGAGTTTCTAGGTACAAGCTACCTGCATGCACAATTTCACAATTCTACCTCATATAGAAATGGCCGAGAATTCGTATATGGGAGTGAGTGAGTGAGTGAGTCAGTGAGTTACACATCGGGCTGTATAGTTATTTAGATAGATGAGTAAGTGAGTGAGTGAGTTACACATCGGGCTGTATAGTTATTTAGATGTATGAGTGAGTTAGTGAGTTACACATCGGGCTGTATAGTTATTTAGATAGATAGTGAGTGAGTGAGTGAGTCAGTTACACATCGTGCTGTATATAGTTATTTAGATTCAAACAACATCCGTTTGAAGAGACACTCAACACTCGATTTGCCTTTCCGGCTTTGAAAAAAGAATGTACAACATGAATTTGAAGTATGTAAGTGCAGCTAATGAACTGTAACTTATTCAAGTTGTGTAATATGTTTAATTCTAATATTTTATTAAGTTTTACTCATTGTTCTTTACTCTTAAGAACAGTTTGTAAAAATAAAACATTGATAAAAAAAACTAACATTGGGGTTATGGTTAAGATTTGTAAATAAAAACAAAAGAATCATAAGGGCTGTTCAAAAGCAACCATTTAATTGTAAAAATAACACTCACTTGGTAAAGTATTATATGTTTTTTGTGAGAATATTGACCAATGTGTACAAAACTTTAAATATACATGATTAGATTATAGATAAATTGTGAGAACAATTCAAACTGAAGATTTAATATAAAACGGACATGCCCAAAATGAAAAGAAACGAGCAATACGCAATAAGCAAAGCAAATACGCTCACCTTGGAGAGGAGTCGTGAATATTAGTACTCTATGAATTTTTAAAAAACTGACTGGCTTTTCGAGCAAACCTCGGTCCCCCAGGTGCTTTAACAAACGGAACTAACTTCTCAAAGATAACATTTTACTGTGATCGCGAGTGAAGCCGCGACAGGCTACTAGTAATTTTTAATACAATTTTAGCACACAAAATATAGACAATTTAATCACAAATTCAGCTATATTACTAACTGTTTTATAATGGGGTCAAGAACAACCGAGAAAATCAGCATTTAGTGGCCGAAAGTAGAGTTACCTTAGTGCTGAGAATCTGAAATTCATGCTAGGCCTTTCGCTAGCAAAGCTAGATCTTCAGGCAAATTACAAATTTGGGAATCAACTTGTTACATCAATTCAGTTGGTAATGTTAAACAGCTGTTGACCGTTGACAGCTATTGCTTGTTGACAGCTGTTTGATTTATTTGAAGCATGGATGAGCTAAAATAACGTCATCGTCTACCTGTCATGAGTTCCTCAAAGGCCATTTTGTCACAAAAAAACTGAGAGACCATTTTCTGCAATCTCTGATGATCAGGCACATGAACAAAATAATAAAGTTATCAAAAGCAATGGAAGGGCTATTTGCATTCTAGATAATACAACTGCTGTGGATAAATTGATGGTGGCTGGACCAGAAATATAAAGAATGATAAATGATTGTGAAGGAGCTCGCATACAAAATAATCACACTCATGGTGATCCATTGAGTCACACTGAAGACAATAGACCATTTGAGGGTCAATATAACAAACATACTCTTGCTTTGCTAGAAACTTTTCGTAAACATGGATATCCAATTTAATAGAAACATCTTACTGCTGTTACTAACGTTATGGTCGAAGAGGAATCAGAAGTGTATGTATTAGTGGCTAAGAAAATAGGCCAGGTCAAGTATGAATCTTATGTGAATTGTATGTTGCATGTCAAACACGGCAAGAGGAAGTGACCAATTTTGTCTCACATGAGAACCACAAATATCCACCATCAATATCGGAATTCGGATGTCTCAGGAAGCCTTCTTAAAAATCTGCTATTATAAAAATAACAGGCGTCACTGGTATAAACAACAGAGAGTTTAAATGCACATAACCAGAAACCTAGCGTTACTGCAATTGGCATCGACGGTGCAGCACTGGTACACATGCTACCAACGCATACCACAAAAACATTATAAAAATATGCACAGCAAATTTTTATCTCCCACTTGCAACATCCTCTTGAAGATAGTACATGTATTTCAGTCTTTGAAAAAGGACATTGAAGATGCCGTGGTATCATCAATTGATCCTAAATTGCCATTTGCAGTAGAAACTGATGCATCCAAGCATGCTATTGCAGCTACATTACGACAAAATGGCCGTCCTGTCACATTTTTCTCCAAAACGTTGACATCATCTGAGCAACGTCATCCTGCTGTGGAAAAAGAAGCGTACGCTATCATCGAGGCCGTCCGGAAGTGGAGGCATTATTTAATGGGACAGTACTTCAAGCTTATTACTGACCAAAAGTCAGTCTCGTTCATGTTCAATGCTTCTAATTTTGGTAGAGTTAAAAATGAAAAGATCCTACGCTGGAGACTCGACTATCTTGTTTCAACTATGAGATCATTTATAGACCGGGTAATCAAAATGAAGCAGCTGACGCCTGTTCTCGCTATTGTTCTGCCACCTCTGAGATTTCTTTGAAGAAACTCACAGATATACATGAAAGTCTGTGCCATCCAGGCGAGACCCGTCTGTATCATTATGCTCGTAGCAAGAACTTGGCTTATTCGCTCGAGGAAATACGCAGAGTGGTTTCCTCATGTCGAGTTTGTGCAGAGGTTAAACCTAGATTTTTCAAACACGAAGGCCGTTTTATCAAAGCCACACAACCTTTTGAACGTTTGAATATAGACTTCAAAGGACCTTTGCCTTCAAATACAAGAAACAAATACCTTTTGATAATAATTGACGAGTTTTCACGCTTTCCCTTTGCATATCCTTGTCAAGACCTTTCGTCGCAATCTGTTATTGTTTCTTTGAAAAATCTATTTTCCGTTTTTGGTACACCTGGTTACACTCATTCTGACCGTGGCTCGTCGTTTATGTCAAGAGAATTGAAAGAATTTCTTGATTCGTGTGGTGTAGCCTCAAGCCGCAATCCTCAAGAAAACGGGCAGGCGGAACGGTATGTTGGCACTATTTGGAAGACGATCGAGTTAGCATTGAAGTCCTTAAAAATTGATTCACGAAGTTGGGAACATGTTTTGCCTGAAGCTCTAAATTCAATTCGATCATTGCTATGAACCTCGACTAATACAACTCCTCATGAACGCATGTTTAGTCATGTGCGCCGATCAACCTATGGCACATCAACACCAACATGGCTACTGACACCTGGTCCTGTACTTTTAAAACGGCAAGTACGACACTCAAACTATGAACCACTCGAGGATGAAGTTACTTTAATGGAAGCTAATTCTGAGTATGCCCATGTAAAGCTGCCAGACAGAAGAGAGACTACAGTGTCTACAAGACACCTGGCACCAGTTGGATAAGAGACGACTGTTTCTTTGTCTGGCGAAAACGAAAACGTTAGGCCTGAAGAAGAAACCATCAGTCGCTACACAGAAACTCCGGTCCAAATCCATTCAAATTCTGAGCCCTCAAAAGATCCACCAACACCTCACATCAAAGAAAGACCAGAAAACCGTTATCAAATGGAAAATGAAGAACCACAAACTCGGTCATTACGTCGCAGCCAACGTACCCATCGCTTTCCTGCTTATCTTCGTGATTACGTTCCCAAACCCTAGAGAGGAAAAATGTCATAGAATTTTACTAACAGCTGTTTAAGTTATCATGTTTTATTTAGTTTTATAATCATATTGTATTTGTTTATTATGCTTCAGTAATGTCTTGTTCTGCTTAATAAAACCTTGGTTTAAGGTATCATTCTTTTCTTTTATTCATACCTAGTAATGGCGTCTATAAATTAAACAATAAAAATGTACATGTAACTCAACTCCTAAATCAGTTTATAGATAGGCCTAAATCATAATATTATACAAAAACATACATTATACTTTCTCTCAGTCAAAAAACTCTGGGAGGGAATAAAGCGCCTGAACTAGGAACTGTTTTAAATGTATCTTAAATGAATTTAAATTGTCTACCAATTTGATTTTATTCGGAAGATGATTAAAATACCGGATACCTGCATAAGTGCATAAGATAAGGCTTTTTATTTAGGAACATTAAAATATGTGATGGAGAGGCAAGTTTTTTTACTGTTCCTTGTTAAATAGTTGTGATTTGAGCCTAAAACTGGAAATGAATTAAAATTTGTCTATGAGAATCAATAATTAAAAAATATACTGTCCAAAAACTGCAGGAATTCCTAAAATTTTGAACTGAATCTTGCCATTTTAAACTAAGACAATTCAATTTGCTCGTTTTTGAAGAAGTAATATTTTATTTAAATTTTGAAAAGATGTTCCTGAAAGTATGAAAGTGAATAAATTAAAATAAATTGTTTTTAGTGTGTCTTGGTGGCAAATTTTATACATTCTTTAAAAGCAAACAGACCAGATGAAATACAGTTATAGATTTTAGTGATATGCGGATCCCAATTCAAATTTTTATCTATTGCCTAAAAATTAAGTATTCTGCACTTGCTGGAGAAGATGGTTGCCCATAATTATATTTGTTTGGCAAGGATTTCTGTTTTGTAGCGTAGAAAAAGAAATATATTTTGTTTTATCCTTATTTACTAAGGGATTCAAGTTATTCAAATATTGACTGATACAAGAAAGTTAAATAAAAGCTTTTCTTTCAATTTCGTCTGTACATTTACTAAAAATATTTAAGTTAACATCATCTGCATATAAACAAATTTTACCATCCTTTTACTAGGCTTTGCATACCTTTTAAATACCAAATAAAAAGCAGTGGTCCTAATATGGATCCTTGTGGAATACTGTAGGCCATGAATTGTAATGAGGGAGACATATTAACTTTATTATTATTTTTATTTAAATGATGAATTTCAGAATTCTGCTGCCTGTTTTTTTAAGTAAGATTGACACCAATAATGTAATGATATACCACTTACCCCAATTAAACATCTAACAACTTTTCATGAGAAACACCATCAAAGGCTTTGCTGAGGTCTTTAAAGACCCCAACTACGTTTTCACCCTTGTCTACTGACTCAATAATCGATTCTATAAATCCAACAGTAGCACTAACCGTAGATTTACCTGACCGAAACACATGTTACTTATCATCAGTTAAACCATTTCTTTCCAAAAAATCAATTAGTTGGATACTAACAGCCCTTTCAAAGATTTTGGAAAATGTCGGCAAAAGGGGAATTGGTCTATAATTTGATGGATTAAAACTCAACCTTCTTAAGCACTTGTTTGATTTTTGAAATTTTAAGTTATCCAGGAAAAATACCAGAGACAAAAGAATAATTCACCATGATGTAAATATCAGACATATAGGTGTGCTCCAACGCCGACTAAATTCGGTAACGTTCTGTGCATCCCCCGAAGTTTTGAATTTGTTTTGATTTTGAACATGTGTTTTATTTCTACCATAAGCTTTTCGTTCTAATATAAACATTCAAAAGTAAACAAACACGACGACAACCAGATGAAAATGACACATGGTGGCTTGTTGGACGACTACCAGCTGATTTTCCCCAATGGTCATCAAATCATTGTCTAAGACGCAGACACAACTAAGGCGTATTTTAAGGTGAATATGAATAAATGATGAGTGTAGAATGAGATAACGTTGCTAAACCTGCACAAGAGCACACCTAAGTATGGTATTTACATCATGGGAATTCACTAAATAAATGATGAGTCAATGGTTTTTTTAAATATTCTATTAAAAACTGAATGATGAGCAAGGGTGTATCATCATAACCGCATGAGAATTTATTTTTGAACGAGTTTAATATGTTTACAATGTCCTCCTCTTCAAGTGGCTTTAGGATAAAATTATGATTTGTATGAAGGTTTGTCATGGACAGAATTTTTACTAATTGCATCTAGCTTTGGGATAAAATAATTTGTTATTATATTTAGAAAATAATCATTTAAATATGTACTAACTAATTTAGGATCATCCATTATCACGCTCCCAATTAATAGTGAAATATTTTTTTCAAAGACAGCTTTACTACCAACCACACCATTGATTATTTTCCTGGTTGATTTGCAAACACATTCTGACTTACTTTTTTTTGTAATACCTCTTTTTTAGATAAATTTTAAATTATAAATAAATAAATTTGAGATAAATAGATTTTTCAAAGAAACAATAACAGATTGCGACGAAAGGTCTTGACAAGGATATGCAAAGGGAAAGCGTGAAAATCCCTCGTCAATTATTATCAAAAGGTATTTGTTTCTTGTATTTGAAGGCAAAGGTCCTTTGAAGTCTATATTCAAACGTTCAAAAGGTTGTGTGGCTTTGATAAAACGGCCTTCGTGTTTGAAAAATCTAGGTTTAACCTCTGCACAAACTCGACATGAGGAAACCACTCTGCGTATTTCCTCGAGCGAATAAGCCAAGTTCTTGCTACGAGCATAATGATACAGACGGGTCTCGCCTGGATGGCACAGACTTTCGTGTATATCTGTGAGTTTCTTCAAAGAAATCTCAGAGGTGGCAGAACAATAGCGAGAACAGGCGTCAGCTGCTTCATTTTGATTACCCGGTCTATAAATGATCTCATAGTTGAAACAAGATAGTCGAGTCTCCAGCGTAGGATCTTTTCATTTTTAACTCTACCAAAATTAGAAGCATTGAACATGAACGAGACTGACTTTTGGTCAGTAATAAGCTTGAAGTACTGTCCCATTAAATAATGCCTCCACTTCCGGACGGCCTCGATGATAGCGTACGCTTCTTTTTCCACAGCAGGATGGCGTTGCTCAGATGATGTCAACGTTTTAGAGAAAAATGTGACAGGACGGCCATTTTGTCGTAATGTAGCTGCAATAGCATGCTTGGATGCATCAGTTTCTACTGCAAATGGCGATTTAGGATCAATTGATGATACCACGGCATCTTCAATGTCCTTTTTCAAAGACTGAAATACTGATATGGCATCAGGGCTAAGAGGAAGATTACCGTGTGTCAAGACATGGATTTTCTCCGAGAAATGTGGTATAAAATTTGCATTATGAGAAAACATTCCAAGAGCTCGACGGAGGGATGATGTGTCCTTCGGAATAGGTAGATCTCGCAATGGTTTCAAACGTTCAGGGTTGGGTTGAATCGATTTGTTACTAATGACATATCCTAGTAAGTGAATTGTTTGTAAAGAGAATCTGGATTTTTCCATGTTGATAGTTAAGTTGTATTTAGGCGCTGCTGTCATAAATCTCTTCAAATTTATGTCTTGTTCTTCTTGATTGTTTCCTCCGATTGTTATGTCATCTAGATAAACCTCAGTACCTTCTAGTTTTTGGTCATCGATTATTTTTCTCATCTGACATTGGAACGCAGGGACGCCATTAGTAACCCCAAAAGGAATTGGTTTAAAATGAAAGAGCTTCCCACAAGCTTCGAACGCTGTAAACGGCCGATCTTCCTCGCGGATGGGTACCTGATGATATGCACTTTTTAAATCAATTGTACTAAACACTTGATAATTAGCTACTCTGTTGATGATATCATCAATCCTCGGTAATGGGAAGGCATCCAAAGTGGTGTATCGATTGATCGTTTTCGAATAATCAACAACCATTCGCCTTTTGTGATTCTCATCAGCGACTACCAAGACCTGTGCTCTCCAAGGCGAGAGGCTTTCTTCAATAACCCCTTCTCTTAATAACTTATCGATTTCGATGACAATGAACTTAGAATCTGAGAACGAATGACAACGAGACTTAACAGCTATAGGATTTATATCTAGAGGGAGGTTAGGGAAGAGAATGGCAGGTTTCAAGTTTGCTACTGCCAGAGAGCAAACTTCAAGTGGTTCCTGGTTTCCACCAAACTATGTTAAGAGAGGAGTGGCGAACTAGTATATCATGACCAATAATGATATCTGAACAGAGATCAGAAAGTACACTGAGTCGGACAGAATCATATGAATGTCTTTTTATCTTCATATTGACAATACACTCACCCTGAGTTGACGAGCGCAAGGATGTGTTGGCCATTGAGACTTGAATGCCTCTAGCTTTATTGACATTAAGCATAATCTTTGTGATAAAGCCTTACTAATAAAGCTAGATGAACTGCCAGTGTCAATGAGTGGTTGCACGTTTACTCCATTAAGTTCTACAGTTACTAGAGCTTTTGATAGACAAGATGCTACACTAGCTATACAGTCATGATTAATGGAAGATGATATACCTTTTACTTTCAATGACGATTGTTGGCAGACATTTTTAAAGTGACCCTTCTTACCACACTGATGACAAACCGCATCTCTTGCTGGACAGTTGATCCTCAAATGCCCGCAGAAGTAACATGGAGTTTTTACGGCAGCTGCAATGTCATCTGACCCACTTGACCGATTTGCTGTCACTTCTGCTGCATTTTCTTTCATGAAGTTAGTCATTGGCGGATCTTGGAAGAATCTACTCTGGTGCTGAGCCAATTCCAACGATCTTGCTTGGGTAAATGCATCATTTAAGTTGAGGTTTGGACTTTCTAGTAGTCGCTGTCGGACAGTTGAATCAAGTAAACCGGCAATGAAAGCATCGCGGATGCAATCATTTTGATTAACTTCTGCTGAAACTGACTTGAAGTTGCATTGCTTGCTCAAAAGTTTCAATGATTCTAAGTATTTGCTAACTGACTCTCCTTGGATCTGTTTTCTTGTTGCTAGTTGATGTCTCGCAAAAACTTCGTTGACAGGTTTGACAAAAACATTCTTCAGTATTGTTATTGCATCATTGTAGTCCTCCGCCTCGCTTATGTATTCGTATAGGGATGGTGACACGTGATTAATAAGCAACCGTAGCTTTTCTTGCTCATTGGCCTGACTTGTGATAATAAAGTTCTGAAAGGTACAAAACCAGTGTTGATAATCTTGAAGTACTGAAGTGGATTCTGGATCTATGTTTGATCTTTCAGGCCTTAATAATCTCTCCATGAATTTGTTTGCTCAATAAATTGATATGAATAAAAGAAAAGAATGATACCTTTAACCAAGGTTTTATTGAGCAGAACAAGACATTACTGAAGCATAATAAACAAATACAATATGATTATAAAAGTAAATAAAACATGATAACTTAAACAGCTGTTAGTAAAATTGTATGACACTACTGTACTGCTTATTGAATAAAGTATTTTGACTATGACTATGACTATTGATATACAAAATTTATGTCTTGCGAGGTCGTTCAGCTGATGCATAAATCAACAACATACTATAAGTGTTGCCAACCTTACAGAGGATAATAGTAGTAAAGTTATTTTTAAATTGCCACTGGACATGCAGAAAGAAAATTTAAACCCTTAATCCAACAATCTAAAAATACAAATTAATCAAAACAATATGTTAGTTCCATAAAATAACAGTTGATCAAAGTATGTAAGCAGTTAAACAAAGTTTATTTTAATTGCAATGATAAGGGAAACATGGTAATCATATGATAAATATCGTGTTTCTAGCAACACTGCAGATTGGATTGGTGATCACGTGACCTTGCAGCTGTTTTTATGAGGTCTCTTCCGGTTGGCTAGAAAACCTTAAATATATGGACTGCACGGACGTTTACGAAGTATCATTGGATGGTTTGATCTGTGAACATCTTTTTGATCCGTAAGCTGCTAACAACATTGACTTAATAAGCTATTGTGGCTCTGTCTGTGTTTGGGGGGCCGCGTTCTCACTAGAAATTGTTTTTCCATAAGCATGTCCCTACTTATTGACGAAGAGTAATGATCATAACACCAAATTGTATGGTTTTTTAAGCTGAATCTAATGGTGAAAACTCAAGTTTTTACACAAAATGGAAATTGAATCAACTCAATAGTATTTCTATTTCTAATTAGTTAATGTGATTTTGTTGTATGTTGTTAAATAACTTTATTATAATGACAAAAAATAAACTGCCTTGGCAAACCTTTCCATTACTCGAAGAATATCATGATAGATGTCCTTCTCTGAGTTTACACTGATGGTCATATTTTGTATTAATATTACCTTTTTAATGTATGAAATAAAAACCTCAATGTGTTGTCAGGTTATGTATAAAAATCCAAACAACGAAGCAATTTCCTTCTATATTAGAGAAATATGATCTTTATGGTGAACTCAGACAACAACATATATATTATGAGTCATGAAAAGGTTTGCCAAATACTAGTTGTCCTGTTGCTTGAATCCGAGCAAGTTTTTGGACCCAACAAAAGGTTACTTCAGTTGTAACCATAACCAAACATAACAAAACATCTGATATTAAAATGGATGATAACATCTGAGATTAATGCGGATAACTTACTTCCAATCAACGGTTTAGATTTCCACCGTCGGATAGCGCCACTGATCCTAAAATTCAGCCCTTAACTGTATTTTATTGATGCCCTTTCTTAAAATTCTGAGATATAATGGCAAATCTTCGTAAAAGTACCTTTAATTTTATATCTCAAACGTTAAAATCTCTCCAGCTGTTATCGAGTTATGACTGTAAAGATAAAACCCCTAGCGTATTAATATATAGGTTGTAATTATGTATAATACATTTATATAACAAAGTAGGACAGAATTTGAACATTCAAGAAAATCACTAATTAGAAATAAGGAACATTAGTGAGTTGATTCACTTTTCATTTGTGCCAAAAAATATTCCTTCTAAAAAATTACTACTTTGAACAGATGGAGAAATTATTATTCCCCTGCCTGAACACTCACTGCATAATATGTTCAACTATTTTAAAAGTTTACATTTGGGATTTTCAACTAATGAACTCACAGATATATCTGGAAACGATATATGCTTAAAGTTTAAATGAGTTTCCTAAAGACCCAAAAAGTGGATTTTCTGACCCAATGCATGAGCCGGGAATATATTTCACTTAAAATACATTGTTTTGGAGTGTGACAAATTTCATAATCAACTAAGAAAATAATAACCACCCATAATTGAACGAATAAAACAGTAAAATTAATTTTTGATTTGTCTTGTTTTATTAGTTAGTAGACATCCTGATAATTTTTAATTTGGTAGATGATTCTTTAAAACAAACACAAATCAATATATGCTAACATGGAACCAAACTAAAAACGTCTACTTGAAATAACTGGTTTGAAATACATTTAGAATAATGTATTGGAAGTTCATTGATTTAAAATTTACATTTTAAATTCGGTCACTCAAGGATAGATTCTACTAAAACTGGGCTACTTCAGAATCAGTACGTGAAGCAATATAGGAACTATGAGTGAAGTTTGAGAGGCACTACATCATATCATCTTCTATATCTGTAATACACTAAGCCGATTTTTGTAAACAGAACTCCTCCGTTATTCCAGGACCGATTTTGACAGTTAAGGTGTAAAAAAATGGCACAGATTCGTAACTGTGCAAAGTGGTTTTCAATTTCCGATACTGTTTTTGTAAAGGGCACAGGACACCCTAAAAGTTCAATTTTTTCCCCATAAATATAACATAGAAAGTAGTTTGAATTCAGTTGCATTCTAAAACAGGTGATAATACAGTAAAATACAGGTAAACAGTAAGAACAGCTGACAATTTATATAAACAATAAAAGTTTGTTGCTCAATTTAGAGCAACAGGTCCACTAGTTTTTTATAATTTTGAATTAAGTGTAATCAGGTGGTATCCAAAATCCAAACTTTTAGGTGCTATTTTTCCAATCCATTTCATGTATTGTGCAACCCTATCTGGTTCGTTTATTGTGGTATTAATAAAAACTAAGAAAATAGTAAAAAACTCACAGGGCTCAAGTCCAATGACCTGTAGGGATCAGAAATGGCTTTGGTCTAAATAAAATCATTGTTAATATTCAATTTTGTTGGTTCCTCTCAATATAGAATACAATAACTATTTACAAGGTTCTATTTACATCTACTTCCCATGAATCGCTCCCATTTAAGTCAATTTTATTACCATTTTCTAAGAGATAACAAATATCATAAGAAGGATATCTTATTCGAAGTTCGGCTTGGAAATAATCGGACTGTATCCCTCCAGTTCGCTCAACGCGACAGCCATGGTAGCGTAGTAGATATTCTCATGCAGGTTCCAGACCAGGGAGTTACAGTGGTTGAAAACTTCCTCACACACATCCCCCTCCCAGCGGGGCAGCATGTGCAAAAACACCCAGCCACTCTTCGCCCCTTCCATCATTTTCAAATCGACTCTTACAGTTTGTTGACGATGTTTTGAGGTTCCAACGACATCGGCCCCTCTAATTGTTTCTTCAGGAGTGCGGAATTCTTCAATTTTAGTGTGGTGGGATTTGCAGTAAGAGATTCCTGTCGGCTTGACGATGGGTGACACGGGGTGCTCGGGCTGGGGCGAGCAGTTGTACCGCAGGTGGATACCAGCCTTGGGTAGCAGGTAGAGGAGGGTGTTGAGGTGGTTGCCCATGGGGCCGACCCAGGCCATCGTGAGGCTGGCCAGGTGGCCGAAGTGTTCCTGGAGCGTCATCAGGACTCCGAGGCCGTGGAGCGGGGCGAACATGTGACTGCTGATGTTGATCACCGGCACAGGCGTCGCACCCTTGGACAGTTCACACACACAGAGGTGATTGCGACTCTGGGCTAGAATCATGTCCGAAAATAGCCCGTGGAATCTCCCGATGTCACCTTTTAACTTGGAGAGCTCCCATCTAGGAGACACCATGATCCTCAGGTCAGCCCCGAGGCTCCTCAAAGCCGATTGGACGATGAAGTTGATGCAGCCGCACTGACGTTGGCACAGCAATGTGATTCTCCGGTGCTTCAGAGGACTTCCTAACGTTCTGTAGTTCTTCATTCTTGTTTTCAGATCGAGACTCGCCCACAAAATTCGATGTATATCGCTGGTACAAAGATCTGCAGTATCGATGAATTTCAAACCGCAGTTGGTGGAAGCAAACCGTTTAAGAATGTCAGTATATCTCTTCATTATGTTTTAGGTTCACAAGTAATTTTACAAAGAACATTATAGATCCTTCATCATTTATAAAATTTAGTGCACAAAATGTTATAAATTTAACGAATAATCATCTTTGAACTAATAAATAAAATGAAGAATTATTTAAGTTCCATGCTTTATTGTTTATTTTTGTTATCATTAATAGGGCCGTTATAAACATTAGTTCATAGTTTCCTTGACAGCTCAATATACCAAACAGCTGGTTATTTAAATACAAAATGAACATGTGGTTTACAAAGTTTATATTGATTGTATGGAGTTTTCACTTTAAAATCAATGAATGTCCTCTTAACTCTTTAACCCTTTGGGTGCCAAAAGCCAAAATATCACCCATGTACCCAAAGAACACTGATAATTAGTTGCTGTATTTTTCTTATCAGGGCAGACAATGCTACAGGGCAATATTTATCATGTCAGTTATCTTAAAAATAATGTTTATTTATTTTTTTTGAACATCACATTACATCCAAACAGAGTATTTCCCAAAGGGCTGTGTGTATACCGGAGCCGAGATGCAAGCATACTCGCATACAGGCATACAAGGTAGTTTAAAACAGCCAATCAAAACAGAGGCTATGGTATGAGTTGCGAGGTATGGTAGTGAGTGGACGCGTGAGTACAGTTTTCCCATTTTACTGTCAGCTTGGAGGCAGTGATGCAGAGTAGGTGTGTAATTGTCAGTTTTCCATTTGTTCTTGTATATATATATATATATATATATATATATATATATATATATATATATATATATATATATATATATATATATATATATATATATATATATATATATATATATATAGTGTTAATGTATTATATTTGTTTTTGTATCAGTATTTGTTAGTTTTGAGTAAATTGAAATGTAAAGGAAAAAATAAAAACACAAACAAATTTAGGTTAGTTAGGTATAAGAACTTTATATTATTTAGATGTATGTAGGGTTTACTTGTTAGCGGGAGGAGTTTCCTTACCTCCTGAAACCTAGTGTAATTTTTAAACACTAGAAGTGTTAGGTAAAGTGCAAATAAATCAATAATAATCTAATAGTACATATTACATTACTTAAAACTAACATACTTTACCAAAATCAACAACTTTTAAATTTGTCTACTTAACAATGCATTCCGCAGTACTTTTTTAAAAGTCTTATGACTGACCAGCTCATGGCCAATACTGCACGATAGAGAGTTTAGGAGCTTTGGAGCAAAATAGGAAAACTCCTTACGCGCGTTCTCACAGAGGCATTTCATGTATGTTGTCCTGCCTAGTACACCGGGACGAGTATCGGAATGGGTTCTGAGTCTTGCATAAATATTGCAGACTCTCTTCAGCCAGGACATTTTGAACGAGACAAGAAGTGCGGAGACAGCACAAGTCAGCCATCGGCAATAAGCAAAGGTTTTTCCGCTCAAGTGAACATATATTATGCATTGGAAATTCGCTGAGTACGCAGGTTTGCTGCGACGGGGGTATTTATATCTTGGTTTGGCTGATTCCAGTAGTTAATCATAAAAAGATTTATAAATGGTTAACTGTTTTTAAGAAACAGTAAGAAAAGGTGTCGTTCTTAGTAGAGTAATATTTGTTTTAAATAATACTTGATTTTATGGAGTTTTCTTAAGTTTTCAAGAAGCAACTTTCAGTACATCCCAGTGTCTAACTGGTGTAAGCTTATGATTATTAGTGAATTTCCTTTGGAAAGTGAACTATTAGCATGACCCGCACGGTGAAACTTAAGCCCGGGACCACCATAGAAGTTCCTAACGTGACCCCCTGAACACGTTTTGGGGGGTCGTTCAAAATGTTATATATATATATGTGTGTATGCACTCTAGCGGTCGCATTTTTTGTCCGATTTACTTCAAATTTGGTAGCGACGTTCCTTTCTATAACCTGTTAGACAAGTTCGTTGGGCAAAACAATCGGAAAACTGTAAACCCATTTTTTGGGGATTAATCTTTCAAATTTTGAGTTTTTGGGACCAAAAAGGGTCAGAAAAGCCCCAGATGTAAAGTTAATGCATGTTAAAAGATGGGAATTAGAAAGACGAAAGTTTTAAGCCCTCTCTCGTCATTCTAGCATAAATATTTACCGAGTTATTAAAGAAAATGTGTATCGGGTAAACACAGTACGTTGTCTTATGGGGGGTTTTACACTAGAAAACCCTGTTATTCCTTTGTTAGAGTACTTTTATTATCCCCAGCAACCTCACGCCTACTTTCAAGCCTGTCTGGACCTTCTCCTAACCTTATAAGGCGTAAAAATGTATTCCCAGCTTTGCAAGTAAATGAAACCAGGGGTATCAGAACAGCCAAAAAAACAATGTTTTCAGATTTCAACAAAAATTGGACAAATGGATGTTTTTACACTGATTTTGAGTTTTACAAGTTTTTATGTGGAAATTCACTTCCCTCACGTCAGCGTGCTGCGTGCGAACTCGTTTTGTTTTGATTTCAAATCTCCATAATCAAACATGGAGAATGTTAACATTTCTAACTTTCAAATGAGTTTTTATCTACAAAATATGAGTTTCCTGGGGTTGAGATTTTCACCAATCAATTTTTTAGGCTCAAAAGCCCCTTATTTTCCAAAGTTTAAGCAATAACCTTCTGCCGTATTCCAAGATAAATTTTGTAAATAAACAAACCAACAAACATTGCTCGTATTAGAGTGGACAGGATAGATAAGTTAACTTTTTTTAACTGGTAAAGTACTCCTGAATTTGAAAATTTTAACACCTGTTAAAAAAGTGCAGTTAAAAATGTATGTAAGAGGTCTACTTATTATTATCTTGGCATATAATTTCAGCAGGAAAGGTGAAATATCATCTCAACCAAGGACCTACAAGAGATGATCTTGTAGGTCTGAGACTTTTGATCGCTGACTTAACCTCAGAATCAGTTGTGAATCCAGTTGTCTGGGAGTTAACTTGAAGTTTATCAGAAGTTCCTGGGAAGTGTAGAGGTTGGAGGTTGGTTACAAAGTATCACATATACGGGACACAGCTTTTTTCACTGCGCAGACCGACCTCCCGTCGGGTATTTAAAAAATTATTACTCTACTAAGAACAACACCTTTTCTTACTGTTTCTTAAAAACAGTTAACCATTAATAAATCCTTTTATGATTAACTACTGGAATCAGCCAAACCAAGATATAAAAAACTGTAATTTTTACCTTAAATTAACCTCTGGAACCAGCCAAAACAAAATATAAAAACAACAGTACTTTTTACTTACCACAACTAAAATACTCTATTTTGGGGAGGGCATTGGAGACTTCTTCACCAAACTTCTTAAATTATACTAAAACATTAACAATCAACGTTGTAAATCAAACAAGAAACAACTCTTCATATTCAAATTAATTTAATTGCCATTACAACTTTTTAAAGTCGGTAGCAACTAAATTATAAAACACAATTTAAAAACCATTTATTTCACTATAATTTTTACATTGGTCTATAAATTCATCAACACTGTAAAAAGCATTTTATGTTAAAAATTGCATTAATTTATTTTTGAAAAGTCGTAGATTTTGTTCAATTTTTAAAATTGGTGGTATCAGTTGTGGAATTTCGGCACAGATTCGGGCGGTAAATCTTGAAATATATTTGGTCTATGCTGTGTTTGTCTGAAACCTATCTTGTGTTATAATTGGATGATCAGAACGAAGTGAAGGAATCCCCATTGGATGATCGGAACGAAGTGAAGGAATCCTCATACTTGACTCTGTCTCTATAGATTGGTCTGGGGAAATGACTTTCGTTATTTGAACAGGAGACGATAACTTTCAAACGCATTCACAGATCGACTCCAAACTTTGACAGTAGATTTGTAGCGTAATTTGTAGGTCGAAGTTTGATTTTGGAAGAATTGTGTTCAGTGATTAACGAAATATCTTAAAATGAAATTTAGTTTTTGCCCCATAAGAAATACATTGGAAGCAGTTGTAGTGCAAGTATCACATATACGGGACGCAGCTTTTTTTCACTGCGCAGACCGACGTCCCGCATACGGGGCACTCGGGCTGAATCCAACAGACCAATGACATGTATGCATGTCACTGTTACTCTGTTGGTAAATGGCTTGTCACGCCCATTCGGCGCACTGGATTGGTTAGAGCTTACATATCAGTCTATGGGAATTGCAGCTTTATATTTTGACAGTTAGCAGTAATTTTGTTTCTTACATAACTTAAACTGGGCTGAGTAACAGTATATAGCAGTGTTTCTTCTTCAATTTCCCAGTCACTTGGGTTGTTATAAGTATGTATCCCGTATTTATTTTGTGACAGTTACCGGAATGTAAAATACTTGCTTTACACCTGTAACATACATGACACGATAAACAATCAAAACTGTGATTAAAATCAAGTCACTTCGCAACTTTTAAGAGTACAAAAATGTATGTTTCATACTTACTTATACTTATACTTCTTCTGTTGTCCCGACGACCACTTATGCAGCATGAGACCAGTCATTTAATCTAATCTTCTTATCCTATTTGCAGTTCATTAGAACCAGGTCATACTTGGATGGATCAGTGTTAGGTAGGCCAAAGTTAGGAAAGGTTGGCTAGATTGGCACGCTTTTTATCAACTGTTGCTTGAAACATCAACATTATAATACAAATTAAAAATAAGTCTAACCAGACTGTTTAGTTAAAGTAGTTAAATGACTATTCATTGACTATCATTGGTATCCAATGTGCTAAGGATATTGTTAATATGTTACAAATCCGCAATGAAATTATCTGTGATCAACTCTGGTGTTGTTGATTACAATGTTTGTAATACGACGGTTAGATTAAAAAGTATCTGTTTTAGATTTGACTATTTTCCAGGCCATCTTTATCTTCTTTTTGTCTGATTGAACCATCTAGGCAGCTTTTAAACACTGTTTCAAATGCTTTGTGTCTCTCTACATGTTCTTTAACCCTGATGTGACTGCCAAGGGGTACTTACTAACTTTTGAACCTACCACCTAAAAACACTGTTAATTACAGTACAATCAATTGCATCATTGCAAGCTCTGTCTGCAGTCTGAGTCTGTCCATGTGGTGTATAACCTGGTAGACACAAATGGAACTAGCTCATACGACGTGTACGGCGTAATACCTCACTTCTGATACAACTGCTGTAAGGTTGGCTGATGGTCTAAAGAGCTGACATCACAGCCAGGGATAGTCCTTGGATCAAGGGCTTGAAGACCATCTCAGTCAGTACAAGTCATGTACTCTCAGTACAGTTATGTACAGCTCATGGAGAGTTTACCTGTCTGTAGCAGAGAGAGTTGAAGGGGAGGGCGGCGGACCTTAACCAAAGAGTGGTTGACACTTTTCCCCAGGCCCCCGAATTCAAGGGGCCCCCAATCGCCTCGAGACAGCCCTGATCTATACAGTTATAAACTAATTCTATGTATTTGTTGGTCTTTCTTAAGATAGTTTGTATGTTAGCAGACAGAATACAAACTAATAATATTGGTAAATATGTAGAATGTATTGATCCTTTGGTTACAATGAAAGTAGTTAGGCTAATTTGTATTGATTATTTTAGCCCAATGAACAAACTTTTAAACATTTAATAAAATTTAACTTCAGTTTTTAAGAAACAGAATTTGGCTTGAAGTGAAACAAATCTGGATCTGATTCGATATCCAAAACTAAGCTAACAAGAAAGTTTAAACTAAAAACTATTGAATCCCCCTTGTTGGGCTATTTTACATGCAGGCGTAATAAGTATTTTGTAAAAATACATTTTCTGAATTTTAAAACATTCTATTAATAGCTAATTATGCAGCTAGGGTAGTAAGAGCCTCATTACTGCTTGAGGGATTACATGCTTTTAAAAATTGGCGTTTATTTAGAATTTAATAAATAACTAGTGGCTTTAAAGAGGCTATAGCCCCTCTAACATATGGTTTTTGTGTAAGTGGATCATCACAGCTAATCCTTAGTTCATTTTGCTTATTAATAAAAACACTGTATAGTGATAGTTCCGTAAGAAAATCATTGGATGTTTGAAGTCCAGTGGGGTATAGCCCATGTAATCTTTTACATTTCTGATATTTTTCCCACCGTCCTTGGTCCTGAAGCTTTAAATGAATTCTTATAACTTCTTATAAATAAACTTAACTCTTAATAAACTTAACTTCTTCCTAGCTCGAGATATTTCGTGGGGACCGATTCGCTCACGGAATTAAATATATAGATTTTGAAGCTACTAAATTTCATTCAAATTTTAAGACAAGTCATTTTTGACGGGATAATAACAGCTAGTTTACTTATTTTGATTTTCGTACTGTATACAGTTTGGGGCACGGTGCTTGGCTTCTGGGAAAGGCAAGAACCTGCACAAATTTCTTGTAAATAAAAATACACCCGTAGCAGCAAACCTGCGTACTCAGAAAATTTCCAATGCAGATATATGTATCTTAATACCATCTAAAGCCACATACCAAGTTTCATCAATATACATTCATAAATAAACTATTTATGACATTTTAATTATTCTCCATAAGAATAACATGGCGGCTGAGTATGCAGGTTTGCTGAAGCAAGGAGCACAAAAAATGGGGTTTTACACAAATATCAATATAACTCATGTAGGTAAAGCCACATACCAAATTTCATTAATTTATTTTCATAATGAAGGGAGATAACATGTTACTTATTCTGCATAAGAATAACATGGGGCTGAGTACGCAGGTTTGCTGCTTCGGGAGCCATTGGTAAAAAATTGTTTTTTTGAGCAAATATCAATGGTCCACAACCAGATGAAGTCGTATACCAATTTTTGTCAGTATACGTTCATAAATAAGCGAGATATAAATTTTTTATTTTCCTCCATAAGAATAACATTAGACAACGTACTGTGTTTAGCACTTTCAATATCTCGGTAACCCATTGACGTAGAGAAATGATCAAAATACCAAATTGTGTGTTTTTTTTAAGCTGAACCCAATGGAAGAAACTAAAATTTGAGTATTTTCAAAATTATCTGTAAAAAATTCGAAAAACCCATTTTTGGGGTACAAAACCCCCCCAAAATACCCCCTCGGATAGAGCCATCTGGCTGGTTTTCGAACTTAAAGTCATAAATGTTGCTTTACACGTTTATGCCAAATTTCATCAGAATCGGATAATTTCTACGAGAGTTATCGTGCTCACGGACACACATATATATATATATATATATATATATATATATATATATATATAGATATATAGATATATATATCTATATATATATATATATATATATATATATATATATACAGTATCGAACGAATGGTGTTTTTGGGGTCTGGGGACCTCAAAACGAAAAGTTATCATGGTCCCGGGCCTAGGTCTTACCATGCCGACTACAGTAATAGCTTCTTCTCTATAGGGGAAATTCGCTAACAGACAATAACGAAAATAACAAAACAAATGTTTTAAAATTAAATAGATGAATTTTGCTTTCTGGTGACAAAAGTATACTGTAAAACTAACGGTACGAAGCCAGATAGAGGCGAAAAGTAATTCCAGATGATACGCTAACCAGGTGTCAAGAGTACACTGTGACCTGAACTATAACTCTGTGCAGCCAATGTATTGAACAGATTAATTTTTAAAAGAAAGCCATTTGCGTTGCCGAATAACAACAATTTCTATTCAGAGAGTCTTGTAAACACACGTTTAAAAATTTAGAAATATCGACCCTTACAGGTTTTACATTTCAGAGTCTGTAATGTACTCTCAATGAAGATGCCAGAAAAAGGAAGAGATGTACACAATTACTACACCTAATTTAACCAAAAACCTAGACCCTACTATCAGAGACTAAATGTATCAGCTCACCTTCGAGCACAGTGAGTGATAGTCTACTAACCCAATCACATGAAATTTCAAACCAACCCAAAATTGCTTGAAAGAAAATTGAAAAAAGAATGGTTGAAACATTTTTTATCATTGTGTACATCTTTATTAACCAAATACTTTTTAATACAAATTTATAATTTTAAGTATAAAAATAATATATTGTCCAAATTTCAACACTTTTTATTTATTTTGTTACCAACATTTCAACTTCTCTTCATATTCGTTCAATACCTCAATTTTCAATTTTCACTACAAACATAATTAATTGAAAAAAACAAAGGGGTAAGAGGTAAAAAAGAATAAATAACAAGAGTTTGACTATTTATATGAATATTGTTTAATTTTCTCTCGTCTTCTGATGTGACGTCACATTTCACCTCAGACTGTTGGGGTACACGAGGGTGTGGATGTCCCGAAGGCTCGTGCCAAGAGCCCCAGCCCCCTCCTCAACCACCCGAGCGAAGGTGCGGCTCACCACCTGACTCGGGTACTTATCGCGGTTCTCCTGCAAATCCTTCAGGAGAGCGTATGACAACTTGCGGACCTTTTCTACTTTCTCTGCAAAACAAAACATATGCATTGTCTCATATGGCTTAAAGTTAGACAAAAACTGAGTTTAATAATCCAGCTATGTCAGGTGACAAGGTATTAAATATTTTGCTAATTTTATAGTGGAAAAAGAGTAAAACCATATGACTTTAGTGGCCAGAAATTAGTGAGCGGTTTATCTCACTGCAGAGCAGTGTCCATGTTTTTTTCGAAGGCACATTGGACCATCTGGAAGCAAGACTTCCAAACCTTGGCGGATATATAGAACTGAAAACGTTTCCAGTCAAACCCTGCATGTCAACCAACTCAGCCACCATTTTAGTTTACAGCAACAATGCCTGGTTAGTTGCACAGGTAAATAAATATATAATAAGTATCTAGTCAGTCACCTTTAGATTACCACACACAGAGAATTCACTTAGTTCATTTAGTTATATTATCTGAGCATGGAGACGGGGCCAGGGGCGGATCCAGAGGTCAGGTTTGGGGGGGCAGTCACCGAAAGTTACACCTTCCCTTCCCTACGGGTGGTCACTGGCACCCCTCATTATTTCAGAATCAGAATCAGAAATCATTTATTTCGTGAATAACAAATTGTTATGTGAAACAAGTCAAATTTAAAACTAATACTTAATGCTAAATTGACAATTTTAAAATTTGTTCTCTAGCAAAAAGTGCACATTTCCTTCACATATTTGTGCAGTCTTACAGGAATTCATCCACCGAGTACGGACCCCTTTCAATCAGAATATTTTTTACCTTTTTAAGAAAAATTCTTACACTGGCTATGTTTTTCAGGTGCCGGGGCAGAGCATTGTATAGTCGTAGAGCAGAGTAGTGGATGCCCTTTTCAAGTAGTGCCAATCTATGGATAGGGTAGACCATGTTACACTTATGACGTGTATTATAGGGATGTCTAGCAATATTCTCTTCAAAGAGATGGAAGTTGCATTTAAAAAAGGATAAAACCTCCAGAATATAAATACTTGGGAGAGTGAGAAGATGCAGTTGTTGAAAAAAAGGCTTACAATGCGCTCGGTAGCCAGCTCCACACATAATACGAACAATCCTTTTTTGGAGTCTAAATACTCTCAAGAACTCACTAGACGATCCCCAGAAACCAATTGTATATTTCATTCTACTATATGCATAAGCATAGTAGATCTGAAGGGTAGTTTCTTTACCAACTACAGGCATTAATATTCGAAAAGCAAAAGTAAGTGAAGACAGTTTTTTACATAGGGAGTCAATATGTTTGGACCAGTTCAGCCTATCATCAATGGTAACGCCAAGAAGAGAGGCGGACTCTGATGGACTTATTCCGTTTACACTGAAATTTGCTAGATCACGTTTAACTGCTGATAATACCATAATTTTAGTCTTCTCGTCATTCAAGTAAAGACCATTTGATTCAAACCAGCTATTTAGGCTAGTGTATGTCTGATTCATTACGATCTCTAGGTTATGCATGTTGTTACAAGAAGTCAGAGCAGTTGTGTCATTAGCATAACAAACAATGTCAGAATTTATATTAGCAGGAAGGTCATTTAGATATACGGAAAATAGAAAAGGACCCAGAATAGAACCTTGAGGTACTCCTGAAGTGACCATCATCCAGTTCTCCTGAAATTGACCTCTATTTGTCAATGAAACAGCCTGCTTCCTTTCAGAGAAGTATGAGGACAGAAGTGACAGCGCTGCACCACTCACGCCGTATCCCTCCAGTTTACCCAAAAGGACAGAGTGATTCACGCAATCGAACGCCTTGGACAAATCACAGTAAATTGCACCAACACACTGTGACTCGTCCAAGGCACCCAAAACTGCTTCCACGACATTATTGATAGCGCTAGAAGTTGAACATCCTTTTTTAAAACCAAACTGAGATGTCGTCAGAAGAGTGTTAGAATAGAAATAACGCTGGAGTCTTTCTAGAATGATGATTTCAAACACCTTTGCAAAAGAGGAGAGCAGGGAGATTGGCCTGTAGTTGGAAATTTCAGTTTTCTGGCCTTTTTTATGAATTGGGCGGACAACAGATAGTTTTAGATTTTCTGGAAAAATGCCATCCATAAAGCATCGATTTAGTAAAGGAAGTACTATAAAATCTGCACAACTTTTCAAAACTTCAGATGTTACTCCATCCAAACCACTAGACTTAGAGTTTCTCAACTTTGATATAGTCTAGAACCTCAGCCTTTGTGGGTGGTTCAAATACATGGAGTGAAGGTTTATTTTGTTGATGCAGAGCTGGAATAGTATCAACATACTCGAGTGCTTTCCCCAAGGAAGCATGTCGTGACAATTGATTTCCCACTGAAACAAAGTATTCATTGAACCTTCTTTCTACTTCTCTTGGCGTTTCAATAGTTACGTCACCATTGGAAAGAATTATTGGTTGGTTTGAAGATAAAGAATTTCCAAGTTCATTATTTACAACTTTCCAAGTTGCCCTACCCAGATTTCTGCTTTGATTTATAAATTTGATGTTGTAATTCTTTTTTGCCTGAAAAATTACTTTGCGAAGAATAGCCTTGTACCTTTTAAAATATGAGATAAAATCTGGAGAAGAATTTGTCTTAGTTAAAATATACAGTTCCCGTTTTCTTGCACACAAAGTTCTAATTCCTGTCGTTATCCAAAACTTTTTTCTCTGGATTTTTTGCTTTCTTGAATGTTCAGGACAAGCATCATTGAAAAACCGAAGGAAAGAATTTAAAAAGAGCCTAAATGCCGAATCACAATCAGGAGATTCAAAGACATCGATCCAATTCTCACGTTGAAGGAAAAAATTAAGGGCACGAACATTTTCATCGTTTATCACTCTGAACTTTGTTTCCACCATTGATGATTGTTGTGGTGAAAGAGGAAACACCACAGTCAGCTGAGCAAAGTGATCAGAGAGACCGGTTTCAATCACGTAGGATTTCATCTGATGTTCTTTCATGGTGGTAATGATATTATCAATACAAGTTTTAGAACCATGACTAGTTATTCTATTAGGAGAAGTGATATTGATTTGTCCATTACCTGAATTAATTACATCAAGAAACAAAGTCTTTCCCCGTGATTCCTCCAAAATATTAATATTAAAATCACCACATACTATGAGATGATTACGACCTCGACTGTGACCATCCAAGAGCGATTCAAATACATCAATAAAACAGTCGATATTGAATTTAGGGGACCGATACACTGCAGCCACTGTGATATTTTCTGAAAAGGCATTGTTTAGTGTAATAGCACAACATTCAAAAGTAAAAGGTACACCCAGGTCACTAAGTTGAGATTCCAACCTGTATTGCACGCCTCGCATCACCAAAATGCAAGAACCTCCTCTGTACGAATGCTCACAGCCATAAAACGCTGCAACCTCATAGCCTGAAAAAGTATTCAGGTATTTTTTAAAGGGTTTACTCAACCAGTGTTCAGTAAGACAGACAACAGTTGGATAAAATTTCAAACGTTGAAAAGTGTCACTAAGTTCATCAATTTTATGCAAACATCCTTGGATGTTTAAGTGAAAAACAGAAAATTTATCATTGGAATTTAAAAAATCCATATTGTTCAAATATTCCAAAGTCGGTACCGAATCTACGTCAAAATCAGATAAATAGATGCCAGAACTCCCATTAGACGCACTCACCTCACTAGATTTGGCCAAGATTGAAAGTTTAAAAAATTGTTCTCCAAACAGAATGACTCTGATGAGCAGGCTCCTCCCCAAGGCTCAGACGTAGAGGTGGTATTAGACAATAACTGAGTAAGCTGCAAATCATCAGGCGTACTCATCGGTGTGAAGATGTCACTCGGCGATGGAGATAAGAGGGGCAAACCTGGATAATTCAGAGATTTAGAAGGGCAAGAAATGAAGGAATTGTGGAGCAAATCTGAAGCTGAAGTTGGGGAAGACTGAATATCTGGAGTAGCTTTTGATGTGTCTGGGAAAAGTTTAATGGATGAGAAGTCCCTTGTAGATGGAGAAACATTGAAGGACACAACTGGAGGACTTCGGCAATCCACATTCTTGAGACGGTTCTTGACTTCTTCAGGATTTGCATTTACCTGGTTTTCTACTGTCAGAGTTGACGATTTCCCGTTATAGAGAGAGCCTCTCCTATGCAAAATAAACTCAGACACAAAACTCCCCAAAACCGCTTTGCCAGACCTGTTGTAGTGAAGTCCATGTTTTGTAAAGTGTGACCTACAAAGGACAGAGTTAACATCTCCATAAAATAGATTGAGACCGCTCTTGTTGTCAGAAACCATTTTGGAAATAATCTGATTTGCAAAGAAAATATTGTCATTCAAAGACGAATCGTCATGACGGAAGGGGATGCTGTGAACCAATATGTTAGTCTTATTGTTTAGGGAAAACAGACATTTCAGTCCCTGGGTAATGGTCAATTGAGCAGGTTCGTTTTTGCTAGTGTCATTTGAGCCTGCAAGTATAATGACGTAGTCCTGATCCGTGAGGTCATTTACGAAACATAGTCAGTAGAGGCAATATGGGGAGTCTGGGACAGCTGAAAAATAATTGTTTTTTAATCAGAAGTGACGTTTGAGTGACGTGGTGATGACGTATGTGTGACGAGAGGGTGTGATGACGTCACGGCGATGACGTATTGGTGTAACGATACACATACGTCATTGGATGTGAGGTAATGTGAAAATGGGTGGATCTATATTCGTTCCGAAACTGTTAGAAATCGTGGGAGGGTTAGAAAATGAATTTTGCGTTTTATGAGTGTCAAAGATTGAAAAATCTGGTGATTAAATTTGGCCAGTCTATTCAGTTGTCGCTACAAATGTTTGAGGTACCTGTTTTGCAGGAGCTTATTCGAGATATTTAGGACTTTGTCATTTAACCACCTTCATTTTAGTGGCCTTTACAAAGTCCGTTTTTATAAGTCTCAATTTGTAAACTTTCACGGTACGAAGCTAAATGCTTATTCAGTTGTTGTTAAACATGTTGTAGGTGACTAACTAATTATAATTAATATTCTCCTAACATGTTCAAACGTGTTCAAGGCCATTTTAATACCTAAAAAAAGGATCTTGACTGTGGAGGATTGCCCATGCCGACCAGTCAATAAAGGTCAGTTCATTCATGGCGGTTTGCCCAGCCGACCGATTGAACTGTTTAAGGTATGGATGGACCGCAGAACTCTACACTGCGCGAACCACCCGGTTTTTTGGGGTTGTGATGGGAATCAGGTAAGAGACAGAGTTTAACTTGTACAATTCAACAAATTGTGTTAGTGTTAGTAGGAAACCAGCGAAGCCATGCAAGACAGAAAAGGAGAGTACAGACAAGAATAAGAGATCAGTGCTGATTTTAACGATTGACACAGGCCAGATCCATTTCCGACCGTACTGTTCACCCAACGGCCGGAGGCAGTGCTGACCACACAGGGGGACTTGTCTCAGGCCTTGTCTGACGCAGAAGGTGTTGACTTCCTCGGGGCCCGGCGGAGATCAGCGTAGAAAAGCCGGCCGATAGCAAGTGACACCTACGTTTGTGGTGCTCGCTATATCACAGAAGTTCCAATCCCGGGGTACCACTTCAGGGATTGCGGTAATAGAAGACATCCGTGAACGTTCAGCTTATCTCCGATGATCTCCGCTGTGCCCCGCTGAATCTTCTCTGGAGCTGGTCCCGTGTCTGCACGCCAAATGATTCGAGTGGATCGAACATCCCGGCTTTATATCTTTTTCCGCCGAGTCAGCAGAAAAAGCTCGCCTCATTAGTTGATCTGTTTCGACCAATGAGAAGCCGGCTTGTGCTAATGAGTATACCGCTGTTGTTAGGCGAATCACTTCTGCTCAACCATTCTCAACGGACGCTTCATTTGTTGCTAAGAATGTTTTAGGTGACTTTAACTAATTATAATTAATATTCCCCTAACATGTTCAAACGTGATCAAGGTCATTTTAATACTTAAAAAAGGATCTTGACTGTGGCGGATTGCCCATGCCGACCAGTCAAGAAAGGTCAGTTCATTCGTGGCGGTTTGCCCAGCCGACCGATTGAACTGTTTAAGGTATGGATGGACCGCAGAACTCTTCACTGCGTGAACCACCCGGGTTTTTTTTTGGGGGGGTTGTGATGGGAATCAGGTGAGGGACAGAGTTTAACTTGTACAATTCAACAAATTGTGTTAGTGTTGGTGGAAAACCAGCGAAGCCATGCAATGAAGAAAAGGATAGTACAGACAAGAATAAGAGATCAGCGCTGAGTATAACGATTGACACGGGCCAGATCCATTGCCCACCGTACTGTTCACCCAAGGCCGGAGGCAGTGCTGACCACGCAGGGGGCCCGCCTCAGACCTTGTGTGACGCAGAAGGTGTTGACTTCCACGGTACCCGACGAAGATCAACGTAGAAAAGACGGCCGATAGCAAGTGAGACCTACATTTGTGGTGCTCGCTATATCACAGACGTTCCAAGCCCGGGGTACCACTACAGGGATTGCGGTACTTGGAGACTTCCGTGAACGTTCAGCTTCTCTAGTTTAGAAATCCATTTAATGCAGCGGACCAGTTAAAACAGTCACATATTATTACATTTGAGAGCCAACTTATTATATGATGATTTACAAATAAGTAAGATGAAATAGCTCTTGAAAGAAAGTTTATAAATAATTTCACTTAGTTATTGAACTTATTTTCATGAATAAAATAATTTAAAATTGCAACATTTAATTATATTACGCAACTTATTCTAAGTTAGGAATTCTTATGTCGCTAGGGAAGATGAAACGACAGTGGTGCTATTAGTTCCCGTGGCGGCCACACTAAGCTAGTAAGAAATCCATTTAATGCAGCGGACCAGTTAAAACGGTCACTTATCATAACATTTGAGATCCAACTTATTACATGGTGATTTACAAATAAGTAAAATGAAATAGCTCTTGAAAGAAAGTTTACAAACAATTGGACTTTGTTATTGAACCTCTTTTTCATGACTAAAATAAAGTAAATCTGCAATATATAATTGTATTACGCTTTAATAGAATTAAAGTCAAAGGCATTTAAGTTAGGAATTCTTATTATGTTGCTATTGACGAGGAAAGGAGTAGTGCTGCCATTAGTTCCCGTGGCGGCCACACTAAGTTTTTAGCGCTAGTTTAGAAATTCATTTGAATACGTTTTTTTTATAAGCAATTTAGTTTCAATTAAGACTTGACCTTTTGGCCTCTTATCCCTTGGTAACCAGATTCTTTAAAAACCGAAAATACAGTTATCAAAATTCTTAAATATTAATAATATTCATTAAACATATATGCGCATATTTTAATTAGATTAGTCCAAATATTTGTTATTATCCTACATAACAGTCTAACTTCTCTTTTAAAAGGTGTTATTTAGATTACTAAACAAATAAATAAATTAATGTATTAAAACGTAAATAAAAAAATACAATGTTCGAAACCCTGAACCTTTACTGTTTGTTATGCTAAGCTCTAACAATTAAAACTATCTGGTAAAATACCATGTAATAGCACTTCAGGCACATCCACAAGGATGGTGGTGGGGGGAGAGCTTTGTAGCGTTACGTTTTGTGATGTGGGAGGGAAGAAGAGTATTAACCAGCGTTAAAGCATGCATACAATTTTCTTATTATGCACTAAGGGGCCATACACTTATTAAAAACTTAAACCAATCTGAATGGGTATATAGTAGTTGTTACGGTGCTCACCTCACACTCCGAGGATCATCAGATCAATCAAGATCAAAGTCTGTAATTTTTGTGTAAGTGTTATACTGAAGTCAACTGTCATCTGTCTTTTGGTTATTTATTAATTATGCTTTCTAGGGACAGGTTGACCTTAGATAGTAACAATACCACGGTGTGGACCATTCTCTATCAAAAGCTTTGAGAAATATTGTGGAACTTGGATAAATTGAACTTCTATAATTCAAAATATTCTTTGGTCCTAATTTTTGCTTAGTCCCTAGTACTGGTTCGTTACATTTTTTATACCAGCCCAATATTCTAATTATACAAGTTCCACTGTACTTGATGAGTGGAACTGTACTTCCTAGAGACTACCAAACATTGCCGATGTGAACGGTATTTTACATAACCATGGCGAGTGTATATGCAACCTAGAGTTTATAACTATTACTGTAATTATAAGTCAAACTTCATTGGTTACAATATATCAGTGCCCAAATATTTCATAATGTTCCAGTCAGGGAATTTATATTCTGTTGAGGCCTTTTATGCAAAGTTTTCTGTAGACCTATGAGTTTTAAACTATAAAATAACTGCATAGTTTACCGATTTTCAGATACGTAATATAACCTTACGTATCGTATTAAGTAAGCAACGTACTTTGAAACCTGGTGGCGCGGCGGATTGGAAGCAATTCTAATGGTCACATTTTATCACATTTGAGAGCTAGCCGCTATATATTTACTCGACATATATTTGATGCTGACATAGCAGCCATGCATTATAGATAAATATGCTAAATTTGTACACAACGTGGTTCAAGTAGTTTTCGTCAACTTTGCTAACCGTGAAGACAGCCCTGGCGCACGGCAGGCGGGGCGCAGCGCGGCACGTCGATCAAAGTGATTTCCCCTACAAAGCGTGAGCGAAGGGTTGTACAATTTTGTCTGTGGGAAGGTCGTATCTTATTCGATAAATACGTTTCCCTCGCCCAGACTAAATATCTTAGTATCACTTTATTTTAATTTTTTAGCAATGAGATTAAAAATTACTTTTTATTTTTATATTCAAGTTAGTTCTTCAAATTTTAAAACATAGACAACATTAAAAAAATAAAACTTAGTTCAATAACACGTAAAATGCTAATAGTCTGGTCATTTTAGGGGTTAAATAGGTCAAACCTCAAACTAACGGTAATAGAAATGAAAGTTATGGCATTATGTTAGAAAAAGTGTCCTAAATATCATACTAAAACTCGGCAAAAAATCGAAGCGGCGAAAAGCTTTGGAAAAAATCGTCCGCTATGTTGGATTTGGGTAGGCTTTTAATAAAACGGTAATACAGTGTCACCTATAGATATAGAGCGCTAATGTTTGCTAGTCATGAAAAGCTCAGACTGTATATTTATCCAAAACATGTTATTAAATTAATATGAAACAAACTACAACCACTCCGAGCGTATTACAGTTTAGCGTGCAACCGTGTGATCACAGATCAGCGAAAACGTTTCCCTTAGTAATCCAGAGAGGAAGCAATGCATTACTACTCCCCCATTAGTGCTCAAGGCCACCGCATGGGGGTAGCCCCGTACGGACGCGAGTTAGTTGTCGCGATGTTTACTAGATATATATTTATAAAAAGCAGCCACGGAATCGTCCATTACGTTGCCAGTCTGTAATGTTTGATCATCTAGTGATAGTAAAATGCATGGCTGCTATGTCAGCATCAAATATATGTCGAGTAAATATATAGCGGCTAGCTCTCAAATGTGACAAAATGTGACCATTAGAATTGCTTCCAATCCGCCGCGCCACCAGGTTTCAAAGTACGTTGCTTACTTAATACGATACGTAAGGTTATATTACGTATCTGAAAATCGGTAAACTATGCAGTTATTTTATAGTTTAAAACTCATAGGTCTACAGAAAACTTTGCATAAAAGGCCTCAACAGAATATAAATTCCCTGACTGGAACATTATGAAATATTTGGGCACTGATATATTGTAACCAATGAAGTTTGACTTATAATTACAGTAATAGTTATAAACTCTAGGTTGCATATACACTCGCCATGGTTATGTAAAATACCGTTCACATCGGCAATGTTTGGTAGTCTCTAGGAAGTACAGTTCCACTCATCAAGTACAGTGGAACTTGTATAATTAGAATATTGGGCTGGTATAAAAAATGTAACGAACCAGTACTAGGGACTAAGCAAAAATTAGGACCAAAGAATATTTTGAATTATAGAAGTTCAATTTATCCAAGTTCCACAATATTTCTCAAAGCTTTTGATAGAGAATGGTCCACACCGTGGTATTGTTACTATCTAAGGTCAACCTGTCCCTAGAAAGCATAATTAATAAATAACCAAAAGACAGATGACAGTTGACTTCAGTATAACACTTACACAAAAATTACAGACTTTGATCTTGATTGATCTGATGATCCTCGGAGTGTGAGGTGAGCAACGTAACAACTACTATATACCCATTCAGATTGGTTTAAGTTTTTAATAAGTGTATGGCCCCTTAGTGCATAATAAGAAAATTGTATGCATGTTTTAACGCTGGTTAATACTCTTCTTCCCTCCCACATCACAAAACGTAACGCTACAAAGCTCTCCCCCCCACCACCATCCTTGTGGATGTGCCTGAAGTGCTATTACATGGTATTTTACCAGATAGTTTTAATTGTTAGAGCTTAGCATAACAAACAGTAAAGGTTCAGGGTTTCGAACATTGTATTTTTTTATTTACGTTTTAATACATTAATTTATTTATTTGTTTAGTAATCTAAATAACACCTTTTAAAAGAGAAGTTAGACTGTTATGTAGGATAATAACAAATATTTGGACTAATCTAATTAAAATATGCGCATATATGTTTAATGAATATTATTAATATTTAAGAATTTTGATAACTGTATTTTCGGTTTTTAAAGAATCTGGTTACCAAGGGATAAGAGGCCAAAAGGTCAAGTCTTAATTGAAACTAAATTGCTTATAAAAAAAACGTATTCAAATGAATTTCTAAACTAGCGCTAAAAACTTAGTGTGGCCGCCACGGGAACTAATGGCAGCACTACTCCTTTCCTCGTCAATAGCAACATAATAAGAATTCCTAACTTAAATGCCTTTGACTTTAATTCTATTAAAGCGTAATACAATTATATATTGCAGATTTACTTTATTTTAGTCATGGAAAAGAGGTTCAATAACAAAGACCAATTGTTTGTAAACTTTCTTTCAAGAGCTATTTCATTTTACTTATTTGTAAATCACCAAGTAATAAGTTGGATCTCAAATGTTATGATAAGTGACCGTTTTAACTGATCCACTACATACTATGGATTTCAAAACTAGCGCTACAAGCTTAGTGTGACCGCTACGGGAACTAATAGCAGCACTGGTGTTAACTTCTGCTTTCACCGCCACCAGCGCTAGCTTTGACATAAGAATTCCTAACTGAGAATATATCTGTCTTTATTTCTATTAATGCGTAATATAATTAAATATTAGAAATTTACATGATTTTAATCATTAAAAGAGGTTTAATAACTAAGTGCAATTATTCATAAACTTTTTTACAAGAGCTATTTTGTCTTATTTATTTGTAAATCATCATATAATAAGTTGCCTCTCAAATGTAATAATATGTGACTGTTTGAACTGGTCCACTCGAATCATTTGTCTAGTAGCCACGGGACCAACTGCTTACTTCATTCGGCGGGCCTCAGCGGAGATCACCTTAGAGAAGCCGAACGTTCACGGAAGTCTCCAAGTACCGCAATCCCTGTAGTGGTACCCCGGGCTTGGAACGTCTGTGATATAGCGAGCACCACAAACGTAGGTCTCACTTGCTATCGGCCGGCTTTTCTACGCTGATCTTCGTCGGGTCCCGAGGAAGTCAACACCTTCTGCGTCACACAAGGTCTGAGGCGGTCCCCCTGCGTGGTCAGCACTGCCTCCGGCCTTGGGTGAACAGTACGGTGGGCAATGGATCTGGCCCGTGTCAATCGTTATACTCAGCGCTGATCTCTTATTCTTGTCTGTACTATCCTTTTCTTCATTGCATGGCTTCGCTGGTTTTCCACTAACACTAACACAATTTGTTGAATTGTACAAGTTAAACTCTGTCCCTCACCTGATTCCCATCACAACCCCCAAAAAACCCGGGTGGTTCACGCAGTGAAGAGTTCTGCGGTCCATCCATACCTTAAACAGTTCAATCGGCCGGCTGGGCAAACCGCCACGAATGAACTGACCTTTCTTGACTGGTCGGCATGGGCAATCCGCCACAGTCAAGATCCTTTTTTAAAGTATTAAAATGACCTTGATCACGTTTGAACATGTTAGGGGGTAGAAAAGTACATTTTTAAAATGTATCTGCAACGATCTAATTAAAAGCAATTTAAAATTTTTTGAATATATCACTCTAATTATTAATTACATGATTCTAAAGTTCTGTTTATTTATTTAACAAAAACAAATAGTAATTTATGTGAAAGGTTATTTGATAAAATCAAATTACAGCCACATTACGTGGGTTACCAACACTAGCGCTCACAGCTTGATGTGGCGGCCACGGAAATTATGAGCAGCACTGCTGTTAATTGTAGTTTGTGAAACCTTCACCTAGCTTTGACGTAGGTATTCCTAACTAGACTCATGTTTGTCTGACGATTACGCTTGTAAAATATACTATCACAGTATATATATATATATATATATATATATATATATATATATATATATATATATATATATAAGATCAAACTCGACTCAACTCAATTCTGAAACCAACAGTATTACAGTCTATTGCTATTACAGCAAAACTATCACTGGTCGCAGTGAAAAATCTCTAAAGGGGACTTCATTGAGGCTTTGACATTTTAAATTATAAAAAATTCAATCACGACATAATGCTTAGGAAAGAAATCCGAAGGTGGGGACAGATAAAGAACACTACCCCAGCGGAAGCGGGGGTGTGCGATAAGCATTCCCACGTTGTAATCAATAAAACAGAATTAAAGTTAGCAGGTAAGCTTCTAGGCGATGTCAGGTACTAACTATAACGAGAAGCACGGCGAATCACGAATAACTGTAAATCACTGTTCCTTTAGAAGTCGTGATCACAGGTCCACCCGTGATTTTAAAATCACCGTTATAAAATCACAGTTCGTGATTTTGGGGCACATCACTAAAGTTCGGATAACCTTCTGGTCAAGGTCTGTTCTCAGAGTTGAAGCGATTCTAAAATATCTTTTGAAAAAATTTATATCATATAGTGAAATGTTTCTAACAATTTAAAATATACACGTTTTAGAATTTTAATACTTATTTTAGCCCATCGTAAATTATTATTTTTTACTGTGATAGTATATTTTACAAGCGTAATCGTCAGACAAACATGAGTCTAGTTAGGAATACCTACGTCAAAGCTAGGTGAAGGTTTCACAAACTACAATTAACAGCAGTGCTGCTCATAATTTCCGTGGCCGCCACATCAAGCTGTGAGCGCTAGTGTTGGTAACCCACGTAATGTGGCTGTAATTATGAAATTATTATATATATAATATATATATATATATATATATATATATATATATATATATATACTAGCTGATGTACCCGTCCTTCGTACGGGTTGTATATACAAAATCACGTTTTTGAGCGGCCGCCATTATTTTCAAAAAGGCGTATGCCAGTTTATAATGACCTAAAACCTTCTCACGCATATATAGAACAAAGAAACAAAGTTTCATTAATGTCAGTGCACCCGTTTTCCAGTGAAAAGCGAACAAAACCCCGTCTTTGAGCGTTACCGGCAGACAGGCAGACACAAATTGAGATAAGATTTGTTTTGTTTTCCCTAGGGTGTAAAACATGAAAATTGAGATAAGATTTGTTTTGTTTTCCCTAGGGTGTAAAACATGAAAATATGCCAACATTTCATAATTCCAAGCAATGTACAGACAAAACTCTAATTTTATTTATATAGATTAATTATACGGTATATTGAAATAAATATATATATAAACTTGATGTACACGTTCTTCGCACAGGGGTTTTCCTTACCCGTTCTATAGTCAATGCAAATTTCATTTTAGTTAGCTTGAAACAGCTGTTGTTCTTGCTTCTGCTCTTTAATCTGTCAAATGTAAGTGCCCTCAGCTGTTCGCATTACAGTTTCTGAATGTTTACTTTCTTATGAAATGTAAACATTGAAATTTAGAACGTTCACGGGGCGTAGCCCGAAGGGATTTTAAAGAAGTGGATAGACCTATGTGTTGCATGGGTTCAAGATCTACCTTTGTGTAAAGTTTCAGCCCAGTCGGTTAAGTAGTTTTTGCGTTCACCCGGAACATCAGACAAACAGACAGAAACCACCTCTTCTTTATAATATTATAGATAGATTAGGCCAATTGGATAAAATATAACTAGTGGTAGGAAATGAAACTACATTTTGATGGAACAATTAATATTTTTTATAAAAGTTGGAAGAAACAAACATGTTTTTAAGTATTTTCTGGTGTAAGTTTATTATTTATACAATATATTACAATAGTATATTTCGCACCAAGGGCCGAAAGTGGGGTTTTGCTGACCCGAGATCGTGTTTTATGACCGAGACGAAGTCGAGGTCATAAATCGTTCGAGGACTATGCAAAACCCTTTCGGCAGAGGTGCGAACGCTATTTTTCACCATACTACAGTTATTAACGGGGGCTAAATGTGATCGGTCATAAAACACGATCGGCCTCATGCAATCTTGGACTAAAAACAGTTAACCAATAAACAAATCATCGATAGTACAATGTTTTGAATTTTATTGTTATTTGTTCCAGTGTTTAAACCAAAGAACACGAAATAATATGCAGGTATTAACCAGGTAACGTTGTGTACAATTGAAAACAAGTTGGCAACACTGAGTAAGTAGACCAGCTGACTTTCGGCCCTAGGGCCGAAAATTTTCGGCCCTTGGGCGGAAAAACACTACTTTCGGTATTAAAATGACGTTCCGAAAACAGGTGATTACAGCGTAGTGTGGTGAAAACATTCTTTTAATTTTAGGGCAGTAACATTTTGTAATATCACAAAGTTCGAATAGGTTTTATTCAATTTTGGTTTAGGTTTAGTTTTGGTTTGTAATTAAAAGTAATCCACAAAGAGTAAGAACTGATGGTCGAAAAATTATACACTTGTGTTAAAACTGAAACAAATTAGACTAAAACCAAGACACGAATTTATAACAAATATACCTATTTTTAGATACTTTTATTCTTAAAGATCTTAATTACACCTAGTAAATCCGACCCTGTACAATTCACGGTAAAAGAGGAAAAAGTTAAATCACGGTAAGAACGACAAGAGTGAAATCACAGTAAGAACGACAAGAGTGAAATCACGGTGAATCACTGTTTAGGTAGTGGGGAATCACGGACAATACAGTTTCAGCGCTCCTAGTTTTACGTAAAATAACGAATCACTGTAAATCGTAGTTAAAAATCACAGGGAACCCTAGTAACCAATCACTGTTTTCATCGTAACTATAAAGTAACAGGAATTACAATCACTACTGAACTTTACTTTTGTTTAGTGGTTAAAGCTTTAATTATATTATTTCTTGAGGGGTAAATTTGAAAATGTCTTTGCAAAGATTAAATTAAAAGTAATTTAATTATTTATTAGGAAAATGATTTAAACAAATTTAAAAAAAATTGTAATTTAAGTGCAAGGTTGCTTGATAACATCACGATACAGCCACATTAAATGGAATGCAAAACTAGCGCTACAAGATTAGTGTGGCCGCCAAGGGAACTAATAGCAGCACTGCTCCTTTCATCTTCCCTAGCGACATAAGAATTCCTAACTTAGAATACATGCAACTTTAATTCTATTAATGCGTAAAATAATTAAATATTGCAAATTTCCTTTTAGTCATGAAAATAAGTTCAATAACTAAGTGAAATTATTTATAAACTTTCTTTCAAGAGCTATTTCATCTTACTTATTTGTACATCATCATATAATAAGTTGGCTCTCAAATGTAATAATATGTGACTGTTTTGACTGGTCCACTGCATTAAATGGATTTCAAAACTAGCGCTACAAGCTTAGTGTGGCCGCCCCCCCGCCACGGGAACTAATAGCACCACTGTCGTTTCATCTTCCCTAGCGACATAAGAATTCCTAACTTAGAATAAGTTGCGTAATATAATTAAATGTTGCAATTTTAAATTATTTTATTCATGAAAATAAGTTCAATAACTAAGTGAAATTATTTATAAACTTTCTTTCAAGAGCTATTTCATCTTACTTATTTGTAAATCATCATATAATAAGTTGGCTCTCAAATGTAATATTATGTGACTGTTTTAACTGGTCCACTGCATTAAATTAATTTCTAAACTAGCGCTACAAAACTTAGTGTGGCCGCCACGGGAACTAATGGCAGCACTGGTGTTAACTTCTGCTTTCACCACCACCAGCGCTAGCTTTGACATAAGAATTCCTAACTGAGAATATATATGTCTTTAATTCTAATAATGCGTAATATAATTAAATATTAGAAATTTACATGATTTTAATCATGAAAAGAGGTTTAATAACTAAGTGCAATTATTCATAAACTTTTTTACAAGAGCTATTTTGTCTTATTTATTTGTAAATCATCATATAATAAGTTGCCTCTCAAATGTAATAATATGTGACTGTTTGAACTGGTCCACTCGAATCATTTGTCTAATAGCCACGGGACCAACTGCTTACTTCATTCGGCGGGCCTCAGCGGAGATCACCTTAGAGAAGCTGAACGTTCACGGAAGTCTCCAAGTACCGCAATCCCTGTAGTGGTACCCCGGGCTTGGAACGTCTGTGATATAGCGAGCACCACAAATGTAGGTCTCACTTGCTATCGGCCGGCTTTTCTACGCTGATCTTCGTCGGGTCCCGTGGAAGTCAACACCTTCTGCGTCACACAAGGTCTGAGGCGGGCCCCCTGCGTGGTCAGCACTGCCTCCGGCCTTGGGTGAACAGTACGGTGGGCAATGGATCTGGCCCGTGTCAATCGTTATACTCAGCGCTGATCTCTTATTCTTGTCTGTACTATCCTTTTCTTCATTGCATGGCTTCGCTGGTTTTCCACTAACACTAACACAATTTGTTGAATTGTACAAGTTAAACTCTGTCCCTCACCTGATTCCCATCACAACCCCCCCAAAAAAAAACCGGGTGGTTCACGCAGTGAAGAGTTCTGCGGTCCATCCATACCTTAAACAGTTCAATCGGTCGGCTGGGCAAACCGCCACGAATGAACTGACCTTTCTTGACTGGTCGGCATGGGCAATCCGCCACAGTCAAGATCCTTTTTTAAGTATTAAAATGACCTTGATCACGTTTGAACATGTTAGGGGAATATTAATTATAATTAGTTAAAGTCACCTAAAACATTCTTAGCAACAAATGAAGCGTCCGTTGAGAATGGTTGAGCAGAAGTGATTCGCCTAACAACAGCGGTATACTCATTAGCACAAGCCGGCTTCTCATTGGTCGAAACAGATCAACTAATGAGGCGAGCTTTTTCTGCTGACTCGGCGGAAAAAGATATAAAGCCGGGATGTTCGATCCACTCGAATCATTTGGCGTGCAGACACGGGACCAGCTCCAGAGAAGATTCTGCGGGGCACAGCGGAGATCATCGGAGATAAGCTGAACGTTCACGGATGTCTTCTATTACCGCAATCCCTGAAGTGGTACCCCGGGATTGGAACTTCTGTGATATAGCGAGCACCACAAACGTAGGTGTCACTTGCTATCGGCCGGCTTTTCTACGCTGATCTCCGCCGGGCCCCGAGGAAGTCAACACCTTCTGCGTCAGACAAGGCCTGAGACAAGTCCCCCTGTGTGGTCAGCACTGCCTCCGGCCGTTGGGTGAACAGTACGGTCGGAAATGGATCTGGCCTGTGTCAATCGTTAAAATCAGCACTGATCTCTTATTCTTGTCTGTACTCTCCTTTTCTGTCTTGCATGGCTTCGCTGGTTTCCTACTAACACTAACACAATTTGTTGAATTGTACAAGTTAAACTCTGTCTCTTACCTGATTCCCATCACAACCCCAAAAAACCGGGTGGTTCGCGCAGTGTAGAGTTCTGCGGTCCATCCATACCTTAAACAGTTCAATCGGTCGGCTGGGCAAACCGCCATGAATGAACTGACCTTTATTGACTGGTCGGCATGGGCAATCCTCCACAGTCAAGATCCTTTTTTTAGGTATTAAAATGGCCTTGAACACGTTTGAACATGTTAGGAGAATATTAATTATAATTAGTTAGTCACCTACAACATTTTTAACAACAACTGAATAAGCATTTAGCTTCGTACCGTGAAAGTTTACAAATTGAGACTTATAAAAACGGACTTTGTAAAGGCCACTAAAATGAAGGTGGTTAAATGACAAAGTCCTAAATATCTCGAATAAGCTCCTGCAAAACAGGTACCTCAAACATTTGTAGCGACAACTGAATAGACTGGCCAAATTTAATCACCAGATTTTTCAATCTTTGACACTCATAAAACGCAAAATTCATTTTCTAACCCTCCCACGATTTCTAACAGTTTCGGAACGAATATAGATCCACCCGTTTTCACATTACCTCACATCCAATGACGTATGTGTATCGTTACACCAATACGTCATCGCCGTGACGTCATCACACCCTCTCGTCACACATACGTCATCACCACGTCACTCAAACGTCACTTCTGATTAAAAAACAATTATTTTTCAGCTGTCCCAGACTCCCCATATTGCCTCTACTATAGTCCATTCTTGATTACGTATTTTAACTTGGCACCAGGCGAGCAGTAAACAAAAAATCCAAAATCATTATTTAATTCGTTTAAATAACATTTAAATTCTTTCCCCTGACTGTCAGCTAAAATGATGACTTTTCTTTTAGCGAATTTCCCCTATAGGGAAGAAGCTATTACCGTAGGTCTCATGGTAAGACTTAAGCCCAAGACCATGATAACTTTTCATTTTGAGGTCCCCAGATGCCAAAAACACCATTCGTTCAAATTTTTATATATGTATATATATATATATATATATATATATATATATATATATTTATTTATATTTATATATATATGTGTCCGTAAGCATGATAACTCTCGTAAAAAAAGTCCGATCTTAATGAAATTTGGTACAAATGTGTAAAGTACCATTTATTTGAACAAGTTCGAAAACCAGATGAATCGCACCATCCGAAGGGGGGTTTTTGGGGGGTTTTGTACCCCAAAAATGTGTTTTTTGGGGTTTTCACATGTAATTTTAATTTAAATCAAATTTTAATTTACACCATTGAATTCAGCTTAAAAAAACAAACAATTTGGTATTTTGATCATTGCTCTACGTCAATTGGTTACCGAGATATTGAAAGTGCTAAACACAGTACGTTGTCTAATGTTATTCTTATGGAGAAAAAGAAAAATTGTATATCTCGCTTATTTATGAACATAAACTGGCAAAATTTGGTATATGGCTTGATCTGGTTATGGTTTATTGTTGTTTGCACAAAAAAACAATTTTTCGCCTATGGTTCCTGTAGCAGCAAACCTAGGTACTTGGTCTCCATGTTATTCTTATGGAAAATACTTAAAATGTTATATATCGCTTATTTATGAATGTATATGGATGAAACTTGGTGTGTGACTTCACTAAGATGAGTTCTATTGATATTTGCATAAAACCCATTATTTTGTGTGCCTTGTTGCAGCAAACCTGCGTACTCATCCCCAATGTTATTCTTATGGAGAATAATTAATATTTTAAATATCGCTTGTTTTTGAATACATTTCTTATGAATCCTGTTAAGTGTTATGTTATATATTCATTGGAAATTCGCTGAGTATGCAGGTTTGCTGCGACGGGTGTATTTCTTTTTATTTCATTATCTTGGGTATTTCTCCCAGGTTGAATCACATGTTGTTTTGTAGCTGAAGTAAGTGTCGCTGATCTATGAATTTCAGCTTGCACAACAATGGGATGACCAAAGGAAGGAGGTGAGTCATTTGACAAACAACCGAAACTGTTCACAGTGTTTGTAGGAAGTGCTGTGGTTACACATCTTGGCTTAAAGCAGTGTTTGGGGGTTACAAAATCATTGTTTCTATATTTCTGTGGAGCCGCATTCTTAAGGGACAGTTCTTTAGAAAGATTTTCACAATCAGATCTCAAAATATTTATGATTTCTGTTTCAGTTTTTATTTCTTGCTTGAGTTCCGCCAATCTACTTTCTAACCTTTTAATATGGCCTGTCAGATTTTTAATTTCTTGTTCGGCTTTTTCTTCACATAGCAGTGCATCCTCTAGGTCCTGTTGTCTATTATGTTTTTCTTTTTCCAGCTGACTAGTCAGTAAATTATTTTCTTTTGCCATTTCTGTGATATTCTGTTTTAAGACAGCGTTTACAGTTAGCGTGGCGTCAAGCCTATTCAAAAGTGAGGAAATTTCCGGTATCAAATCGACTATAGCATCACTCGTGTATTTTACTGATGTGGCTGAAAGTATACTATAGAAATGTATAGCCAGGTCAGCTACTTCCGAATTAATAATTTCATCCTTTAAGTTGGCAAAATCTCCCTCAGCCTCACGAAGCAACTGCCCTCTCTCACCTCTTGTCCTAGCTTTCCTCATTCTTAATAACTTTCACGAGGCTTCTTTCTTTATTTCAAAACCATATGAAATTATTCAACAGCCTGGACAGGGCTGTTTTAATGACCTCTGGGGCCTCCGGCAGTTTTGAAAATGAGGCTTCCAATATAATATGTATATGCAGATATATGTATATACAACATCTATAATTTTTTTATTACCTAAATATCCCGCGCTGTAATAAAAACACCAAACATACGAGTAAATGACTCACTTATTCACTTACCGCAACAAACTCCCTTTTCTAATAGTGGTTTAAATACCTCAAGAATCAATAATCAAGAGTTTTATTGTCATTGACCGTATTATAACAAGGAATAGACAGAGTCAATATGCTTAACCTATTTAAATACTTACAGGAAATGTAAACTCCCTTTTCTAATAATGGTTTAAAAACCTGCTTTATCGGTAATTCAAATCGTTACAATGGCAACTAGTTTTGACTTCTTAGGAAGTCATCATCAGGTCGTCAAAGACGTTATTATCTTCATTAGACGTCCTGATCATGACTTTGGATGAAGTCGAAACTAGTTGCCATTGCAACGATTTGGATTACCAATAAAGCTGGTATTTAAACCGCTATTAATTTTTCTTAGTAACCCAGAGGCTAACAATCAAAAATTAAACTCCCTTTCCATGGCATACGGCAGATAGTCAGCAGTGAGTCCTTTACAAAACAACATTGTATCGTCTGCATGATGAAAAAGTCCATACTTGTAACTTCTAACTGAGCATTAATATCAGAGGCCCAGGCATTATATAAGAAATGAAAAAAAATACTAATCTGAATTATTATAAACATTATGCACGAGAGAAAGAAGCGATACAACGACAATAGTGAACGGGTAGCGGCACGGAACCTATGAACTTATCTTTATTAATGGTTCCATTGGGTAGCTGTTTATTTGGTGCGAATTCACCGGTGGTCTCAGGCCTCTGCTGTCGGCAAGGGGTTGTAGCTGGAGGTGCTCACCTCCACCGGCAGTAATGAACAGTTCAGTGGCAGCCATTGTTTGTTTACATTTACGGTTAGGTTAGATTATCTCTATGTCCTAAAGTACTGTATCGTGGTGTTTGGTGTTTTTGTTTACCTGCTTAATCAATGTCTATTGTCAAGCATTCTTATTATATATTGGTCTTGGCCCCCCAAAAAAATATTATCTATATTTTCTACTGATTGATATAGATAAAAAAAAAACAGACAAGGACCCAATATTGACCCCTGAGGCACTCTACACTGAACCCCTTTCTGAAGTGAATTTTGATTGTGTTAGTTGATTTTTGTTCCCTGAAATATATAATTTAAATAGGAATCAACCAAAAGTTGCCTAGCTTATCTCCAATTTTGCCTAGCTTATTAATTTAAGCTAGTTTTGTCCTGTTGCTCGAATCCGAACAAGTTTGCACCCAACAATAGGTTACTTCAGTTGTAAACAAACATAACAAAACATTTGATACTAAAACGAATGATAATATCTGAGAATAATGCGGATAACGTACTTTCTGAATACATGGACTATTCTTTATTATGAAATAATTAATAATATATATGACCTGATTGAAATTAATATTCAAAAGGCATTCTAAAAGGCTCTGACATTTCTGAGACTACATTCTTGTTCTTTTATTTTTTCAAATATTTATATTATTTATTTATTAGTATAACTATGTCGTTTAAAAAAAAATAAATTTCTGTTTTTTTTAACATTGATACACAACATTTGTAGTTGTTGTTTCAATAAAGTATTGTTATTATTATTATTACTTTCAATCAACACGAAAATTCAGCCCTTTACTGTATTTAAGTAATACTCTTTCTTAAAATTCTGAGGCATATTGGCAGATCTATATACAAATACCTTTAATTTGACACCTCAAACGTTAAATACATCCAGCCGTTATCGAGTTATGCGTCTGTGAAGAAAACACCCTTAGCGTATTTATATATAGCATATGTTGTGGTAAAATGAATCAATGAAAATGAAGCCTTGGGGAGTTCACACAACACTCCCACAGTCTCCTGTGAGACATCCAGGGCCTCTGTGATGCAATTAAGCAATTTTGCTATTTATATTTGAGTATCGAGCCATTTTCTAAATCCAAGTTGGTATTTCTTGAGAATATTATTATTTTCTATAAAATCTTTTAATTGCATATTAACTGCTTTTTCAAATATTTTAGAAAAGATGGAAACAGAGCCACTGGGCAGTAATACTTTATCAATAATATAATTTTCTTGTAGAGGCTTAATTTCAAAAATTAAAATTTATGGAATTTATTAAATTTATGGTCCTGCTCTAGGAATTGATTTATAATATTACATCTGAATAAAATTGTTGAAATATTTTGTGACAAACATGGGTATTTGAAACTCCATAATCCCGGTGTTATTTTGTTATTAGTGAATTTTCTTTGGAAAGTGAACTATTAGCATGACCCGCACAGTGAAACTTAAGCCCAGGACCACCACAGAAGTTCCTAACGTGACCCCCTGAACACGTTTTGAGGGGTCGTTCAAAATTATATATATAATATATATATATATATATATATATATATATATATGTATGTGTGTGTGTGTGTGTGTGTGTGTGTGTGTGTTTGCACTCTAGCAGTCACATCTTTTGTCCGATTTACTTCAAATTTGGTCGGGACATTTCTTTCTGTAATCAGTTGGACAAATTCGTTAGGCAAAACAATCGGAAAACTCTAAACCCCTTATTTGGGGATTAATCTTTCAAATTTCGAGTTTTTGGGCCCAAAAAAGGTCAGACAAGCCCTGGATGTAAAATTAATGCATGTAAAAAGATGGGAATTAGTGAGGCAAGAGTTTTAAGCCCTCTTTCGTCATTCTAGCATACATATTAACCGAGTTATTAAAGAAAATGTGTATCGACTAAACACAGCTAGTACGTTGTCTTATGGGAGTTTTACACTAGAAAAGCATGTTATTCCTTTGTTAGAGTACTTTTATCATACCCAGCAACCTCAAGCCTATTTTCAAGCCTGTCTCAAATCAAATCAAAAAAATCTTTATTCATAAAATACATGTTATGTACATAGAATAGTGTCATCAAAACTTAAGAGTAGAACTTAAGACTAAAAATAAATAATGAAAAACAAAATCAATGGTAAATCCATGAGGGGATGGACAAGTACTCCTCCAGAGAATACAAAGCTTTGTCAATCAAATAACTTTTTACTTTGTTTTTAAATTTCTTAAGGATTTCTTCATTTTTAATATTGCTGAGTAGATGATTCAAGAACCTTAATCCCACATAGGATGGTTTTTTTCGTAATACTTTAATTTATGTTGAGATGTGATAATAAATTTATTATTCCTAGTATTATATGGATGACAGATAAATTCTGTGCTATTTATATTATTTTTTGCAATGATAATAGTCTCAAAAATATATTGCCCATATACTGTTAAAATCTTTAATTCTTTAAATTTATCTTTTGTTGTTTCATTGTAATCTAGCTTCATTATGATTCTAATTGCTCTCTTTTGCTGTTTAAGAATACCATCCATATTTGCCTTTGTTGTTGAACCATAAAGGCTTATACCATAAGATAAATGAGAGTGGATATTTGCGAAATATATATTTTTCAATGTTTTTTGGTTACAAAAAAATGACATTCTATAAAGTGAATAAAGTCTTGAACTTAATGTTGATAATAATTTATCTACATGTTTATTCCAGTTTAAATTTTGGTCTATTGTTAGGCCTAGAAACTGTGTGCTACTTTTATTTTCTATTTCTTGTGAGTTGTACATAATAATTGGTTCAGTTATCTGCTTGTTTTGATGGGTTTTAAATATTATGAAATTAGTTTTTTGAGCATTCAGCTTTAATTTATGCTGCTGCAAGAAACTTCCAATGTTTTCTAGTTCAATAAAACTCAAGATTTCAACTTGTTGAACAGTATTAGCTGATACTTTAAGATTTGTATCGTCGGCATAAAAACAAAGATTATTTTGTGGTAAACATGCGAGTGAGTTTCCTGCATCATTGATGTAGCACAGAAACAAAAGAGGACCTAAAATCGATCCCTGTGGGACACCACATTTCACATTTTCAGTTTCTGAGAAAAACTTTAAAACTCTGTTGTCATGCGTTTTGTGCGCAATTTCTACAAATTGACATCGATTGTGGAGGTATGACTGAAACCATTTTATTGATCTCTTGGATATGCCTAACATTAGCAATTTATTGATCAGTTGAGAGTGGTTGACACTATCAAATGCCTTTGATATAGGTCCATGAAAATTCCAGTTGTGTATTCTCCTTTGTCTACTGATTCAGTTATAGATTCTATGAATGATACTGCTGCAGTAATTGCAGATTTCCCAGGTGTAAAACCGTGCTGATAATCGTTTAATAATTTTGACTCTTCTAAGTACCTTAATAACTGATTGCTAACAATTTCCTCATAAATTGTTGATATTACTGGAAGGAGGGAAATGGGGCAGTAGTTTGACACAGTTTCTAGATCATTTTTCTTATGGACTGGTATAATTTTAGATTTTTTCAACTGATTAGGGAAATTCCCGAAACAAAAGATGAATTTATTAAGTGGCTTAAAATTTGTCTGGACCTTCTCCTAACATTATAATGCGCAAAATTGTATTCCCAGCTTTGCAGATAAATGAAACCAGGAGCATCAGAACAGCCAAAAATTCACTGTTTTCAGATTTCAATAAAAATTGGAATAAATGTATATTTTACACTGATTTTGAGTTTTAAAATATTTTATGTGGAAATTCACTTCCCTCAAGTCAGCGTGCTGTGTGCGAACTCGTTTTCAGTTGAGTTTCCCTGTAATACTTGATTTTTACTGAGGTTAAAGAGTTTACTAACCGATCAATGAGGCCCAAAAAGACCTATATACAAAGTCTAATCAAAATCCCTCTGCGTGATGCTGAGACCCATTTTACATTCACACTGCTCATATTATAGGATATTATTATCATAAAGGCTTTAAGGCATCGGAAACAAACACAAACATAGTTGGGTGGAGATCACCTAAAAACTTGCAACTCTCAGGAAGTGTCAATAGCTCTTGGATTTTGTTTGCTCTGTGACCTGAAAACACAAGATGCAGCATTTGGCGTGCTGTTGTTGGTTGCAATGTTTTCCATGTGGCCAATAACCGATTCTTAGCATCCAGTGCTTAAAGTTGTTACTAACCTGCTTCTGAACACAGGTTATTGCATCAGATTAGCTAGGAAGGCTTTAATATGTAACGTCAATAAGAAATATGAAAATGTGATCAACTTGTAATATACATTATGAACCACACACATATAACACTGGACCCTAGTTAAGTTGTAATATATTTACCAATATCCTGGTCTAGGACCTTGTCTGCAAACTTGATCGGCATCAAGACATAGTTCTGCAGATGAGGAGGAACTCTCTCGTGTGCAGGCAAACTGGACACCTGAAGAAATAAGTATAACACTTTACTAGAATAAAGGCACTGTGGTAACATATTTGTATAACCTATGCCATATAATGATTTAGGCTTATCATGATCACTGTGACCAACATGTTTAAACATTATCAAATGTATTATTATTTTAATGGTTTATTGCAGATTATTTACAATCATATTGATTTCAGACAATAACAATGTCTTATTCATACAATGAAGCATTATTATTAGTATTATTATTATTTGACAGGCTCACAAACATACAATATTACTATAGAACGCATCTCACTCATTCTACACTAATAATTTATTTACATTTGCCTTCAAATAACGCATATAAATGTATGCCACCGTGTCGCCGTTTACAATAGCGATGTAGAACGTTACAGTTACATATACTAGCCAAACTAAATTATTGCTAGTGACGACACGATGGTGACTCGAGTTTAAATCTTAAAGGGTCATTATCAAACCCTTGATGTCAACCTATTTCACTCCATAATGAAGGTCATCACAGCTTAAAATAACATTAAATAACACACAACACATTTAAAACAGTACGAGACACACACAATATACAAACATTGCACACCAGGTTGATTGTTCCATCCGGACCCATATTACCAAACTGGTTTATCTACTGGGCGACGTTATCATCTTGGCTTCCCCCTTCTCCATTTCAGGTTGTCCGCTGTCTAATGGTTACTTTTTTTATTAACAGCGAGAGCCAGGGGTGCCCATCCCCCCAAGCCTCATGGCGCCATTCCCCCCCAAATGTGGCTTCCCCTCCCCCTGTTATAAGCAAAATAAACCTTGATAATGACAACAAAAATAAACAATTAACAAAAATACCTGAGTTATAATTAGGTAGTTTACCTACTGTCACAGAGAAACTAATCTATGTATATATATATATATATATATATATATATATATATATATATATATATATATATAGATTCCTTTGTCTGTGCTACTGGTACTTCCTATATTACAGTTTATGTAGAAAAACCTTTCGTCTGGAACAGCTGACAAAAAACATTCAGCCGACAGTCGAGGGGAGTGCGGGGGGGGGGTGTATTAAATTAGCATTACAGAAAACGTAACCCTAAAACGGTAACATGTGCTTCTTATTATTATTGTCTGTTGTTGAGAAAAAATCTAATGCTATACTAAGATTGTTTTGATTAATCAAGACTGATTTCTCAATTAATTTATAATACATTATTTTTACAGTTTGTATTTAGAGATATACATTTTTAGAAGATATATTTATATATATATATATATATATATATATTTTGGATTAATTGTTTGAACATTCCGTCATAAACATGAAATTAATTCCTGGACGAAACTGAAAGTTTGACTACTGCTTGTGGGCTTGGGCTGAAGATAATTTATTCATATAAATAAATAATGAAATAATAAATAATGAATAATGAATAATGAATAATTTATTCATATAAATATAAACAAAATTAAAAATTCTCATTTCATTTATTAACGGACAAGCCATTTACAAAGTAATATAAAATTATATAGGTAATAGTAACATTTTTAAAAACATATTGCATATTAGAACTTTAACTGTTAACTTATTAAATTACTTTCAAATTAAAAAAATAGTCTTTGGTTTCATTTTTAAATTGTTCAAGGTGACAATCAAATAGATCTAAAGTTGTAGAAATTTAATTTCCAATCCTATGAAGACACGGTAAGGTACTACCAACCAAAACGCACTGCTTATTCCAAATTTGTTCCATAAAAGTGTTTTGTAAAAGTATATGAATTTCTGAAATTTCTTGAATTTTTAAAACTAATTTCTTGTGAAATTTCTGGAGAGTGTATAACCATTAACAATTTTAAAAAGAAATAATATGTCCAAATATTTTCTTCTGATTTCTGGATTTTCTAAATGTAATATATCTTCTATATGTTGAAGTGGTACATCCATATAACTAAACCCAATTTTTGTACCAATCATTGTTAAAAATCGATTTTGTATGCTCTCAATCTTTGTACACTGTTTTTTTTTATAATATGATGACCATATTACACTGCAGTACTCTAGTAGCTGTCTATATCAATTTTAAAGACATTATGGAGAAGCCATCTTTTGAAATTCTATAAATTAATCCCAGTAATCTGTTACATCGATTGCACAATTCATCTACATGATCTTCAGGACTGAGAGAAGAGTTCATAATTAAACCCAGGTCCTTGATCTTTGTATAAGTTTCTAAAACAATTCCTTCAATCTGGTAGTCAATATTATTCGGTGTTCGTTTATGGTGGTACGATACAATATTACACTTGTTTTTATTAAAATTCATTTTGTTTCTTATATTCCAAATTTGTAATTGTTTCAAATCGTCTTATAGAATTCTTTGATCTATTTCTGATTAAATTTCTCTATATAGTTTTATATCATCAGCAAATAATAAGAGGTTAGATTTAATTGATTTAATTGAGTGAATAATATCATTTATAAACAAATTAAATAGAAATGGGCCAAGATGTGACCCTTGAGGTACTCCTGATTTTGCTTTAATTGTTGAAGATGATATACTGCCATTAATTTTTACAATGAGTTCTCTGCCTGTTAGGTAACTTTCAAACCAATTTATCATCTTTCCATTATGCCATAACCTTTCATTTTGGCTAATAAGATTGAGTGATCAACTTTGTCAAATGCTTTGGCATAATCAAAAGATATATACAATCTCCTTGATTTCTTCGTCCAAGGGCATTTATAATATAATCATTAAATAAAAACAAATTTTTGGCAGTTGATTTTCCTTGCATAAAACCATGCTGTTCATTAATAAACACATTTCTCAAGTTTAAGTTTAATTTTTCAAGGATAAGTTTTAGCGAATTTCCCCTATAGGGAAGAAGCTATTACCGTAGTCGGCATGGTAAGACCTAGGCCCGGGACCATGATAACTTTTCGTTTTGAGGTCCCCAGACCCCAAAAACACCATTCGTTCAAAACTGTATATATATATATATATCTGTAGTGAAATGAAAGACGCAAATCTCATAACAAATGTACTCCTTTATTCCTAACCCAGGAAACTTCTCAAAACAAAAACAAACAAAATAATTATTTTTAGGTTACCTAGCAACCACTATGAAACAACTGTTTTTAAATTATTTTCAAACTCTGGACGCCGCATCAGCCCCCCGCAGAGACCGGAGGTCTGGGAGACGGAAACGCACTCGCCGAAAGGCACGGGAGGTCCTGGCAGGGCTCGAGACGGCGGTGCAGTTTGAGGAGGCTCGAAAGGTGTCCATGAAGGCTGGTTTCACCCGATCTAGGCTGACCCGTTTCTCCAATCCATTGACTAAGATCGTGATGGTCTTCTCGTCTCGGCGAACGACGGTATGCGGGCCCGTATATGGCGACTCGAGGGAACGTCTTATCCTGTCTTCCCGTAGGAAAACATGTCCGCATGACGTGAGCTCTTGGAAGACAAACGGGTTCTGTGTGTTATGCCGTGACGCCGGAACGGGGCGGAGCTGTGACATTTGCTGTCGCAGGCGGGCGACGAAGTTGCTAACATCGCCGCTCGACCGTAGTACGGGCAACGGTGCGATAAACTCCACTGGCAAGCGTAAGGGTTCCCCGTAGACAAGCTCGGCTGGGGAGGTTCGGAGGTCCTCTTTGACAACACTGCGCAAACCAAGCAAAACTAGTGGTAAGGCGTCCACCCACGTTAGGTGGGGGTGGCAACGAAGAGCCGCCTCCAGCTGACGGTGAAAACATTCGACCATCCCGTTTGAGCACGGGTGATAACCACAGGTGCGACACCTGGTGATGCCGAAAGTCTTGCCTAGGGCCCGGAAAAGCTGGGATTCAAACTGTTGGCCCTGGTCAGTGGTGATGCAGACGGGGGCCCCGAATCGTGAAATCCAGCAGCGTAGAAATGCGTCGGCGACTTCATCGGCGGTTTTCGTAAATAATGGCCAAACTTCGGGCCACCTGGTAAATCTGTCGACAGCAGTGAGGCAGTATCGGTACCCCTTAGCATGGCTAAACGGGCCAATGACATCGAGATGTATGTGTTGAAAACGGGAAGATGGCGTTACGAAGGTGCCGGTAGGGGTGTGGACGTTACGGGAAACCTTGTTTCGTTGACAGTTCAGGCAGCTTCGTGTCCAGGCCCGGCAATCTTGCTGAACACGAGGCCAGACAAAACGTTGTGACACAAGTTTGGCAGTAGTGCGGGTGCCTGGGTGGCTAAGGTTGTGGCAAGCGCCGAAAACTTGACGACGCATGGAGGCAGGCACATAAGGGTGTGGTTGGGCTGTACTGGTGTCACAATATAGGAACACATCGGAACCAGGAATACGAATAGTCTCCAGGTGCAGGGCCGACTCACGGTTTAGTAGGTCGCGAAGTTCAGCATCATTTTTATGAGCGGCTGCGAGGGCGAATAAATCGACAGAGTAACTATCCGGGTCGGCTGCAGTGACGGAGTCTACGCGGCTCATCGTGTCGGCCACTATGTTGCCGGAGCCACTGATATGACGAATGTCTGTGGTGAATTGCGCGATGAAGGAAAGCTGATTTAATTGTACTGGGGGTAGCTTCTCACGAGTTTGTTGGAAGGCAGTAGAGGCAATATGGGGAGTCTGGGACAGCTGAAAAATAATTGTTTTTTAATAAGAAGTGACGTTTGAGTGACGTGGTGATGACGTATGTGTGACGAGAGGGTGTGATAACGTCACGGCGATGACGTATTGGTGTGACGATACACATACGTCATTGGATGTGAGGTAATGTGAAAGCGGGTGGATTTATATTCGTTAAGAAACTGTTTAAAGTCGAGAGAGAGGTTTGAAAATGAATTTGGTGGTTGCTGAGTGTCAAACGATTGAACAAACTGGTGGCCTGTAAAAAGGCCGTTTGTTACATGTATGTAAAATCTTTTGGTGTGACGAACGACATACGTTATTGGATGTGGGGTAAAGTGAAAACGGATGGATTAATATTTGTTCCGAAACTGATAGAAGTCGTGGGAGTGATTTGAAAATGAATTTGGCGGTTGCTGAGTGTCAAACGAATGAAACATCTGGTGGCCTTGAAAAAGGCCGTTTGTCACATGTCCTTAAAATCTGTAATTTACACAAATATTGCATAAATCTCAGTTGATAGACCTCTTCTGTTGATCTCAGCCTTCAGCGCAGCGAGATGTTCCATCCGCCGAGATGTAGCCGGCCACTGCTCTGGAAGCATCGTCGGTTGGGCAATGTATGACATGATCGCCTTTATCTCATTGAAGTGATTTTCTTGTAGTTCGTCCTCAGACATAGTTGAAATTGCTCTCATTCTCTCCCCATGCTCCGCAATCAGGGTGATCTCCACCAACTCTTCGTCGCCGATGTCTTTGGACCACAGAGTAGATGCAGACATGTTGGCGGATCGGTGTCAGACGAGAGGATGGTAGTGAGGATCAGACAGACATGATTTTATTACTTGTTTATGCTTAGTCATCACGAAACACTGACAAGTAATTGGCTAAAAATTATCCAATTAAATGTAACCATTTTATAGAAAAAACCTAGAGTCATTGTTACTCTCAAGTGGGTGGGTGGTTACGGACATGTAGAAACAAGTTCAAGGTCATCGAAAGTGGTTTTTAAAAAAAGATTTGATAATTTATTTGTCAAAAATTACAAAGATTTAATCAAGGTTTACATAACTTATCTTTACAGCAAACTAGGTATATTGTATTAAACATTATTTCCTTCTTTGTACTTTGGAGGTTCTTGTGGTTGGCTTTCTTCTTCGTACTTTGGAGGTTCTTGTAGTTTGGTTTCTTCTGTATTTTCGGATGTGGCATTCGGAGACCATTCAGTGGGTGATTCAGTCGTCTCCGAATCGCAGAAGGTTGTGCTGTCGAATTCAAAAGTAATCTTCATTACCATCGGAGGATGTTCCGTCATCAAATGCAGGAGTGTTTCGTGAAGTATTCCCAAATCCACTTCGTCTTGCATCACCAGATGAAACTTCATTATGTTGATGGGTTAAGTTCGTTCTTGACGGTACGAGAGCTGATGGAGAAATGATAGCTGACCACTAGTACGGGTTCTATTTATGTCAGAATAAAATGGTGGGGGTAAGTCCGACACTTTCAAAACTATGTCAAGGTCACAGTGATGAGTTTTTTAAAATATAATTACATAATACCTAAGTAAAAATAATACATAATTAAAAAGGTAAAATAATCAGAGATTACAATGGAATTTTACGCTATGTACAAAAACTATTTTACAAAGTATTGTTAACATGGATTGTTATTTCTGTAGAGTTGTTTCCAGAAGGTCCATGGGAAACTAAATACAATACGCCGGGCTTGACAGAATCCAAATCTTCGTTCATAAGAACATTAACAAATCTTTTCGGGAGGTAAACTTGGAATTTAGGTTTATCTTCTTCTTTGTAGGGTGAATCTCCAAGAACAGCTATAACTGCTTCACCAACTGATGTATCCAACTTTTTCATCGAATGCACAGCATAATGTTTTTTCTCTTGAAGTTCGCTACATCTTTTTGTTGCTAGGAGATCGGATTTTGAATGTTGGTTGAATTTTTCTGCAAGAGATTGTAGTGGAGAAGTTGATGCCATTGTGGAGAAGCTTATATGATTCTTTTGCTAGGTGTTGTATACTGTAAGAGATCTTGTGTCCAACTGATATTACGGAGGTACGTGCATGGGTATATGTGGATTTCCCCCTCCACCGGATATAAATCGGCCTACTCTGTATGCTCGTGACAATGCACAATTTGCAGTTTTATGCTGAGGGCTTTTTACTCCGATGCAAAGACCATTTAATTCCGTTGCAAATTCCTTATCCAACACAATATCCGTCACATTTGAAGTACTGTACATTCTGATCCACTTTGATTTTTCATCCCCAGTAGTGTAGATTTCGTCATACTGTTGACAATAATGGTACATTATGCTATCCAGCTCTTTGTATTGTGTAAATCCTTCGTCCCAGGTGATGTGATGAAGATACTTCATTAACCATTTATTGGTTCTAGAGCTTTTGCTATTTAACTTCTTAAAAGGAAAAGGCGGCTTAAAAAGAAAATAGTTAATGACATTAGTAGATATGTCAAAAAAAGCTAGTTCTTTTATGATATATTTGTCTTGGTTGTTCCTGAAAGCTTGAAATTCTACTACGCACTTTTTGGACATTCTAATATTATAATTAAAACAAATTGGTTTGTCCATTCCGTATCAATGTAATTTTGGTTCTATGAAACATTTCTCACTGCAGCAGTATGTATTTATTTTTGCAACTGTTAACTGATGGGAAGCTTGCAATCAACTGCACTCATATAGCCCCAATATTGTCATATATATACGGTGAAAATAAGAATAACATGTGGAAACCTGAATTGTTTCAAGGTCACGTAAATTAGTTTTTAAAAATGTTTAAGTGCTCCCAGCATGAGCACTTTGTTAAAGCAATCTACCGTATAAACAGTCAGAGTTTGCTAACATTCATTCGCATTTAGTGTATCTCTCTTCTACACATGTACCGTTACATTTCATACATTGATATTTCAATTGTAGCGTTGACGTGTTGACTTGAAAAGATTCATGTAGAACTTTTTGTTCGTAGTCCGCAAATTCATTTTTGTTATCCTCGTAACACTTTCGACAAATCCTAAGACTATCTTTTTCATAGAAACATATTAAAGCCGTCGCACAATTTTTATAATGTTCATTCATAATTTCTTCAGCTATACTTTTTGGTAGTTGGCTTACAATTTTTTTTAAATCATTCGTATCCTGATATTCTTTGAGTAACGCTTGTTTCCACAGGTTATACTCCTCCATTTTGTGTTGAATCTACGAGAGCGCATGAAGTTGGTTTTCACTGGGCAAGAGCTGGAGTTGTTCTGAGATGGGGTGGGTGGTGTGACAGCTATTTATACTAATGCAAACCTTCATTTCCTAAAAATTAACACTCTATTGCAGTAACCATAGCATTCACATATTCTACATGCTATTCCGTCTTGTTATTACTTTTGACTCTACTTCTATATCCACATCCCAACTCTTCCTGTTTGCACAATATTGTAGTAGACATTCACAAAGACCTTTGCGACATTTGTTACAATATTTTATTATATCGCTATACAGTCCAAATTTCACACACATTTTAGGACAACATGTATAACAGTGTTGGGATTTGTACAATGTGAACGTTTCTCGTGTTGGAGTTGGAAGTTTATATGTTTTGCATCGACATTTACAAATACCATAACTTTCACATATTTCACAGGCTAATCCGTCTACCTCTAGTTTCGGTCGCACAAAACACTTGTTTTCACAACAGTATCTTTCCATTTTATGAAGTTTACTTAAGCATGTAATAAACAAGACTGAGTAGGATAGGTACTGTTTGGAAGCTTGGAATCAACTGCACTCACACAGCGTGAGTATTTTCATATGTATATAGTCAGCGAAAAGTAGAATAACATATGCAAACCTGAACTGTTTCAAGGTCACGTAAATCTTTTTTTAAAAAGTTTTAGTGCTCCCAACATGAGCACTTGCTTGACGCAATCATTCAAATAATTTTACACTTTTTTTTTTATTTGAAATATTCTCCGGCAATTCCTTTGTTGGAGAAACTTTAATTTTGGTTCCTTCACTTCGAAGTTTATTAAAAAAGAATCCGGTCCTTCTGTAAAACGACACCTCTTGAGGCAATCTGTTGTATATAGAATGATCTATCGGGCCATAGATCAGTGGTAAAACTGGATGTGTGTTCACCGAACTGTTGAGGTAATCAAAAATAAGTGGAGCATATGTGACGAGTTGCTGAATGTATCTGATTATTACTGGTGTTAGATTCGACAGAACTTGAAATTCTTCCAAAGTTAAAAGGATTTTCTTATTGTGTTTAGAAAGATCTCTAAATCTCACAAATTGAGTACCTCGAAGTCTGATGTTGTCGATTTCTAAATCGGATTCGTTAAATCCAATTGCAGTTTTTCGTCCTGTCAAGTTGTTGTATAAGTAGGCTTCAATGATAGATACGTGTTTAGTAAATTTATCCCACATGTCTATCGTAAGCAGCAATGAGGCTTTCCCGCAATGGTTAATTAGCACAGCAGGATTAAAGTTCAAAGATTTGAAAACCCCAACAGTAACAGTTTTATCCATGTTTAAATTCAATGGATACATTGCGCGTAAAAATACATCAAATATCACATCCATATTTTGTTCATCATATTCATTTTCACATCTTTTCCTTTTCCTCTGATCATTTCCTTCAAAAGTTAGAAATCCTGAGAGTCCAGCCTTAATCTCCTCAGTAGTTGTTGTGTCCTTTTCTGCGGACTCTTCTACATTTTCAGCTGGTGTTGTATTATAGTTTTAACATCATCATTATTATTATTATAAGGTGTAATTGTGTCTTTGACAATTGGAAAAGAAGTGGTTTCCGTAGTTTTTACAGAGTCCTCACTAGGATTACCAGGTGGAATTGTGTCTTTGTCAATTGAAAAAGAAGTAGTTTCCGTTGTTTTTGCAGAGTCCTCACTAGGTTTTGTGTTTTCAGGTAAGTCTTGATTCGACGTTTTAGATGCAGCTGTCACCTCTGTTGATGCAGACTCGAGCGTTACATCTTCAAGAAAATTAGATGGCATACTGTCCATTTTAACTATCAATGCTGTCTTGCTGTCTGCAGGTGGTATACTGATGTCCTAACGCAGAAGAATCTCCCTTTTATAAACTTGTGGCGGGGGTAAATATATGTAGGTGCTGAATAATGTGGTAAAAACATCTATATTATTCTTCTAACCACGCCTGTTAGAGGGGTGTACGTTACGATTGTATCATGTAGTATCAAACAATACGCTGTTGTTTGGTCTGGAATATTCTCTTCCAACTCAAACTCGATGCGAATATCTACTGTTGATGATTTAATTGATTCGTTTTGTTTTGAACAGTCTATGACTGCAATTGGTGCGAGACTCTTGAATGTTTCAGGGTTGAGGAGAGGCGAGTTCGTCCTTCCATAGTATGACGATTGAAACCTAGCATACATATCGTATAAAATACCATATCTGTCCTTAGAAAACATTATATTAAGACTGTCATAGGGAAAGAATTGTGAGTTTAAAAACAACTTAATATTTGAAAGTTTACAATGATCAAAGCTACTGGCATTAGCTGTAATATTAGATCTTTTATTTGTTTGCAGAGCAAAAATAACATATCTAGGCTTTTCTAAATTACTCGAAGTCTTCACAGCCCACGTTTGACGTTGAGTTTTAGGCAAGACAGGCCATTCATGCATTTCCCAGCTTCTAAAAGGAACCACAATATCCCTATCAGAGTCCAGAATCCGTAATAGACTTACTCGTCGTTCATCGGCCAACCGTACATGAGGTACTCTCCAAACTATTTTATCTAACTTCAATTTCCATTCAAGTGTTGTGGGAGTTGTTCCGCTATCAGCTTGTATAATATCCACATCAGAGGATGATCGCAGTAAAACCAATTCTTGTTTGACATTAATTATTATTCTTCTGTAGTCTTCAGCGAATCATAGTAAGAGCCGCAACGGAACGCAAAAGTCGAAATAACCACTTGAATTAGGTACTATTTTGGTCGTAGTTGGTAATATCCATCCGGCTGTTTTTAAAGCGTTCGTTTCATTAGGTGATAAAGAAACCAACCCTTTAAGCGTACTGCTTATACCGACTTTTTTAGTCGAATCTACTACAATGCCAGATATTTCGTACCGGATTTCTTCAAACAAAAAGGCCATTTGATTATTTATGAATGGTACTTTTGATGTTGTATTTTCATCTTTTTCCAAAACCCTTCCTTCAATATAAATATAGCTTTCAGACGGTAAAGTATATGCATCTTGATGTTGTATTGGAATTCGGATCTCATCATTATTTCCTAATTTCGATGAAGCGTAAGGGTTGTGAGTGTGAAGCTCCTTCTCCCACAACGTTTCGTCGAAAACCGGTCCATGTTTTATATCCAGTATGTCCATTATCATTGACTCTGAAACCAAGTCCTTCTAAAAATTTAATGTTCTCTCTAGTTAACCTCTCTACGTTAGAAGATATACTAGAATTGTCTGATGTTTGTTTAGTGTTATTTGTAAATTCAAGTCCCATCGTTCTTTTACGGTGCCTGTCTAATGTGTAAACGTACAGTAATAATTTCTCCTCTGAAATCCACGATGTCACCGTCTTGATCTAGTACGTTCAATACGATGTCTGAAATATGAGTGGAGTTTAATGGAAGATATATCAGATTATGAGGTTTTTCAATTATCTTAAATCCAGGTGGAACGGTTGGATAAAACGAATGTAAAATATGTTGGTTCGATCCATCTTTATAAGCCCCTTGAACTATGTTACACGTGATATTTATAGTATTAACTTTAATTATGTTCACAGTTTTTGGACTTGTATGGTAGATATTTGGTTCAAGAACCGACTTGTATAATGGGAAACCAAGTAAAGGACCAATCGATGCTGGTAGAGTGAAATCCATATAAAACTTGCATTTTATTTCACTTCTTAAATTGTTATTATTCGCTCTTAGTTCAATTACATTCTTTCCTAACTTATTTTGAAGTTCTCTGTTTATGTCAGCTATTTCATAAGCACCAGTTTTAATCCCAACAAATTCACGTACATCAGCCAGACCTTCAGTATTTTTCTTTCTCACGTAGTGAAATTTATTATTAACACCTTCTATTATGTTTGGGATTGAGTTGTAAGTAGTAAAATCCAAAAGTGCAATTTCCCACTGTCTATCATCTCTCAGGTGTAATGGTGGAAATAATGTACTTCGTAAAGTTGATGATGAACCACTAACTGTTACAGTACAAGACGACATCTTACAGTTGACTGACACTTGTGGCTAGAAATTCCAAACATAAATGTCCGCATACTGACGTGTCTTCTCTTTGTTTTCTATCATAATTGAAAACTACGTTAGGTACTGCACCGTAATACACTTGTAACTCTTTAGGAGGTGGAAGATTCCCAAAACTGTAGAAATAAAAAACAGAATCAAATATTTTCTTATAACAAACCCAATGTGTCCCAGCACCATTAGCATAATCAAGGTTTACAATTGCGGCTTCATTTTTCCAGATTTTTCTTGGCAATCCGTTTCGCATGAACACCCCTCTGAAAAAAGGGATTTTTAAACATGATGCATACCATTCAAGTTCCTCGTTGTTCAAAGGTTTATTCGGCAAAATTAATTTGTTTTTATTTAATATGCACGGTATGGTCTTAGGTATAATCCTCTTCCGTTTACCTTTTTTTTTGAACATTTTGAACACTTTTTTCGCTTACGATTAACTCTCTTATTAGTATTCCTTCTTTTACTAGTGCCCCCACCGGAAATATTTCTTCTGCGACGTGTGTTTGTTTTTCTTCTCCTCGATCCTCCTCCAACTGCTGTTTTGGCTTTCATGGCTGCAGTTACTGCTAATGCAGCTGCTCGTTCACCAACACTTGCGTCACTTGATTTTACTCTCTGCCAAGCTTTTTCAGCAAGAGCTCTATCTGCAATTGATCTTCTTTCCGAATCTGAGTAATTTGAATATGCAATATCGTGTGCTCTGCAAGCTTCGTCCAATTTGTTTATTCCAGGATCTCCTCGTACCAAACGCTTTCGCAATTTCGTACCTGGACCACAATATTGATAACCTCCAGGCAAATGTAGCTCAATTGGAAGTGCGTCAACAGCTGTGTTTATTAATGCACCTGTAGGTAAAGTGGAAAATGCTTTTTTAAAAAGAGACACTGCGCTACTAGTGAGTCCTCGTCCTCTTTTCATGAGTGATAGTTCACTACTGAACGTCTTCCTTCCATGTATGATAATTTATTTTTGTTTTAACACCTTACTTCATTAGATTACTCTAACGTCTGGCAGTGATAATGACTCTTCTGCATCACTGTTTGTATCATATATTGCGTTTACACTGTTTGAAGGTGTTCCCCGACTTTCCTTCTTCGAAGAGGTGAAAAGAATCACCATAGACTGTAATTTGTCGATTTTTTGGTAAATATCTTGTTTTAATTGCTTTATTTCTTCCAAAACAAATCGCCTATTCACAGCATCTGTATCTTTTTCTGCAATTGCCACATGTATAATTCTTTTATATTTAGCATCAAACATGGTGTCATTTGTCTCGCAATTTAATGTAAATGTACGAATTGTTCCAAGGTTTACTGCTTCATCTTTGTTAATAGGATCTGCAATATTGCACAAACGTTTCCTTCTTAGATCATAGTTTCCGTCTCGAGTCAACTGAAAACCTTCTCCAGGTGGACCTCTCAAAACCTCTCGAACCAAAGAGCTCTCATGACGACCGAACTTATCAACACTCATCTTTAGACTGAATACTTAAGCTATGTATCCCCGACCTTTTAACTCTTCCGTTAAAGCAATCATTTCGTTATCCAATCCGTTATGCCCAGCCTGTATAGATTCATATATTAATCGCATTCTGTCAACCAGCTTATTCACATTATTATAGTATATAATATTTGTATCATACACCGATTTCATCGACATTCCTTTACCCTTAGCCTTCGGACGTTTTCCTCTAATACTAGAAAACAGCTTTGAAATAACTTCTCTATACTTCTCCGATCTATTTCTATGAATAGGTGTATTATGTGAATAACCTTTTCTATGGGAGTTGGTTAAAATACATATGTTTTTAAAATCATTCAAATCCTTCTTAGTATATTTTTTTGGAGAGGGTTTAAAGATCAATTCAAACAGTCCAGCGGTACCCTTAAAAGTTTGGTCTTTAACTGTTATATTATCTTTGTCATCTATCTCTAGCATACTATCCCCCATACGAAGACCGTCTTTTTCCAAGCGTGCTCCATACACGGGGTATTTACTCGATTTATGAGCACCATGTAGCATTTTTAGTATATAATTTCGTGAAAGAGGTCCTTTTTTGCCAATTTCTTTACTTAAAATACTAATATTTGTGGGGGATTCTGTTGGTTCTAAAGGATTTGTTTCACCTTCAATGTCGGATTTACTTTCTTCTTCATCTTCTTTATCTTCTTCTTCTTCTTCTTCTTCTTCTTCTTCTTCTTCTCCTGAACGACTCGTTCTGCTAAATGATTCTGACCCAGATTCTGATCCGTATGTTCCTGAAGTTTCATCTTGTTTAACGATCTTTTTATCTCGTTCTTTTACTTCTTGATCTAGTAGAGTCGATTTGGTCATTTTATCATTTATTTTATTCAGGGGTTCGACAATGGGCTTGAAGGTTTCCTCCAAATATTTATTTCTAGCCATCAATCCTTCTTTTAGTAGCAGGTTTTTCTTCCGTATTGAGTCACTTAGGACTTTTATTTCACTAAGAAACTCCTCCTGGTTCGACATTATTAGTTCCGACTGTTCTCAACGCCTTCACCACAAATACTGAATTTGTTATAGGCAGAAGTCAATGTAATAAAACAAATCCATCGAACCCTATTCTGTAACGACCATTTGTCATAGATCTTTCTTTATCTATAACTAAAAACCCATATTTTTCTTTCCAAGCTTTCCCACACACATCTCGAAATTTTTGAAATGACATATCTGCACCAACATGATCGTTGTATATATTTTTGAGATTTTTTTCATCCTGCTTGAAAACAATTAAAAAGTTTACGTTGTCTCTAATTAATTGTTTCGGGATTTTACTATATGTTTGACCTATGTAAATAGAGTCAATATGATTATGTCTACCCATAGAGAAGTATGTTCTTATCCTATCATGATTTTCAGAGGAAACATCGTCAAAAATAAAAACTGAATACGGTTCAGCATTGTTAGGCTCTATAATCTCACTACTTGCGTCAAATTTATGCAATGAAACATCGGGTACATCATGCAAAATCTTTTCCAATAATAAATATTTTGGTTGATTCAGAGATTTGGAAAAAATATAAACATTATTGAAACTTAAGCCGTTTGGTTTTGTTATTAAATTAAAAACAACGTTGGTTTTTCCACAGTTTGAAGGCCCACTAATAACACACCTCATTGTGTTAGGCAATAAACAGCCATGTTTACTTACCTCATTATCAAAAATATCCGGTGTCAAACAATCAATATTGTTAATATCAAGTCTTTCATTCTGGCAGATAATTTCCATAATTTATTTACTGCATAAACAGTCTTCTCAAATGCTGTCCCGTTACTGATTTTTTATTTCAAAGTAGGTCCTTTTTGTCTATCCAAGTATCTTCGCTCTTGTCAAATCCCAACCATCTCACTAAAAGTTTATTACCTCTTTTTCTTAATATCTTTTCAACCAAATAAACATTGCCAGTCTTGGATTTTAACAACTCATGTCCGTAAAACCCTCCCTGCAGTATCTCTCCTTTAACATCCTTTAAAATATAAGTTTCATGAATAGTAGGCTGTACTCGATGCACTGTGAAAACCTCGTTTGTCCAATTCGGAAGGTAACCTTTGGTAAAGATCTGTTTATATTTACATATCCTCACATTGTCTCCTATTGCAAATTTTTTGGGTGGTTTCTTATCTAATATTGGTTTGGTACTTTTCTTTATGCGTTTCAAAACTTTAGATTCATTTGCTTTATTCACCTGATTTGGTTTCATACCTATTGTACGATGTTTTTTATCATTGTAATCTTTTATTAAAGTAGGAAGAATATCATACCATACATAGGTGCCTCTTTCTGAAAATTTCTTGTACATTGATGTTTTCAAAGTGCGATTGAAACGTTCTACAATAGCGGCTTTCTTTTCACTATAAGTTGAATAATGATTTATTTTATTTTTCCTCATTAGATCAGAAAAATCTTTGTTAAAAAATTCTGTACCATCGTCTGTCTGCAGATTTTTTATACGTTTCCCTATCGCCTGAAGTACTTCTTTCATTGCTTCTGTAATAGACGATCCACTTTTGTTTTTCAGTGGAATTGCACTGGCTACTTTTGTAAAACAATCAATAACCGTTAAAATGTACCTAAAACCTTTATTAATCCTACTGTACGGTTTCATTTCTACAAGGTCCGCTTGATATAGGTCATGAATGCCTTTCACGACCGTTGATCTTCTAGGAAAATTTCTTCGAACTGGTTTGTGAAGTTCTTCAACGATGGATTTTCTCTCGTCCATCGGTTCGCTTTATCCTCCATTCGTTTAGTAACTGAACTATAAAACTGTTTCATTTATTAAAAAAGGCTAAATGTTAAATAAGTAATGTAGTTTTTGCTAATTTAAAAAATTGCTTATTCTGAACACACGAAAACTGGGTCAAGGCCACTGAAGTGGCTTTTTAAAAACTTTATTTAACATATACTTAATTAATTAGCATTTTATAGATCTTCCACCAGTTTACTTCTCAGGATGATGATGCACTTAATCAATTTATGCTAATGAATAATGTCCATAAGGAAGTGTGTGGATGTTGTTTTGAAGGATCACACGTTTGTCGTCTTTGTCTGCCAATGACTTCTTTTTCACAGTTATACTATATAAATTATGATTGAAGCTCCGGATTGTGTTAAAAGATGCACTGTACCCAACTCTTCTGAATAAACAGTTGTAGCAATGTTCAAATTTCATTTTTTTCATTATGTACATCTTTTTTATTCCTTTTGCCTTCTTGATAATCCCTGCTTCATCCTCATCCGCTGCAACTGTTGATGTGACATTCGCTGTTCTATCTGTCATTAATTTTAACGCGTACATCTTCGACATGAGGGCGACAATTTCTTCAAGTGGTACTCCGCAAGTTTCATCCTTGAACTTTCCTAAAACCTTCTTGTTAACAGAGTTGTCGTATGTCGGATGGTTAACTGGGTAGTCGGAGAAGTCAAAATCATTCCTTTGAGGAAACACTCTAAGGTCATCATACATGTCAAGTGTCTTGATCCAATATACGACCCCGTCAGTGTCCATGTAGCTAATTCCAATTCGATCTCGTCCATAAAAGGCAACCATCTTGTTGTAGTGGAAGTCGTACATATGGGTCTTTGAAATATCAAGTATACACATTCCTACATAAAGAGGTCGATCCATGACAACATTTGTTTTGTTCATGCATACAGCTACAAGATTTTCGTTTATTATGATAGATGTTTTGAAGTTAGGCTTTTGAACTAATTTTAACATTTTCTTTTCATCAGAAACAAGTTTCAAATTCATGTGATTCCTTTTGTTTTCAAGACATTTCCCATAGACGGCGTTATTCATCAGTTTGTAAAATTCTTTGTGAAAACTTGATGTGGAAGCTGCTCTTCTTGAAGTATTCGATTCTATATACGGTTTTAGCCAGGTCTTTTGTGTAAATTGAAGCACTCGGTTGATTTTAACAATTTTGATTCCTAGTTCAATTGCTTGTTGTACAATCCAATAATGTGCAATGTAATTAGATTTATTTTCAAGTGTTGTCATCAACTTTGAATATTTGCCTCCTGGAGGAACCTCGGACCTTGGTAATAGAGGAAGGTCATAATGATGGTCGTGAAGGTGCTGAGGATACTCGAAGTCAAAGTCCAATGTGTATCCGATATCGCTGAACTTCGGGATGCTCATAATGTCTCCTAAAACATTAGAATCAACCCAGCAAAATCCGCCAAAAGGTAATGGCATTGACATGGCGTATCCATAAAGGTTATTGGCGTCGATGTAGCCTAGGTAGACTGATTCTTTAGTGGAGTTATAATTTTGAAGATGTTTGTTATTGGCTTTGACATATCGTGTGACCGATTGTGTGAGCCCTCCTCTAACACCAGCTTCAACCATAAGAACCATGTCAATATCAGTTAAAAGTTGGAGTTCGCATTTAGTTTCCTTCATCATAGCTTGCCAAGCCAGCCCCGGAGATGTGAAGTAATAGAAACAATCCAGTCCGTAAGCTAACAAACAGGAATTTCTAAATTCCTCCATTACATCACAAAGGAGAGTTACATCAAGTTTCACATAAAAATCATTATAATCTCCGAGCGTCGACATATTAAGTTCCTTCCATACCTTGACAGCATGCTCATAATCTTCTGGATCTACTGGAGATTCATTGAGTTTACTGTAAAACATTTCTGGTGGAGGTAACGCAGTCTCGTCAAATCGAGCAAGGGAATCTATGTAGTCGTACGGGAACACTCCTTTTCTTAATACGAGCTCCATCTTATCTTCTAGAACCAGCTTCCTCGTTTCAATTAAGTCATCTCTTTCCAGATTCTTAGAGAGTGTCATCAAACTGAATGGCATAAACCTTAAGGAATCTATAAACCTTAATTTTATATTTTTTACTTTCTTTGAAAAACTAATAAATTTTTCTGTCGTTTGAGCCAATACGTCAATTTGTCCTTTGTCTCGTCCAAGTTCTGGAATAATAAAGTGTGCGTCGTATCCACTTAAATTGTGTAATACAACCGGTATAAAGTTAGGTAGCTTAAAGTTGATATTGCAGGCGTTACAAGCTGCTCCTCTATAGGCTCCTGTCAAATGATCATGGTCACGCACTTTGATGTTGTCCTCAGAAAACTCCTGTTTACACAAGTAACAAATGTCCTCCATTTGATGACATAGTTCTTGAAGGTCAGTGAGATTTTCCATAGGAACAATGTAACTGTAGAGGGTAGATACTTTTTCAGCAATATCATATAGATCATCAACAAATCGTGTTGCAGCTTGCTCCCCACGGTAAAGCTTTGGCTCCGTTGGAATATCGTAGTGCCGAAGATGCTCGTATGAAAGTGTTGATTTTACCAAAAGACGATAGCTGTTTGGCTCGTGTTTTTGGTATTTCCTACTGTCTGCTGCGTCAGGATCCACATTTTCCACTGGTATCAATGACGATTCAAAATCTGCGTAAATTACAATTGGGATGCGATACTGGTGATGGATATTCCTAAACTTTAGAATAGAACTATTCAGAGTTGGAAGGATAACTTTTGCTGCTGCATGATCTCCACAAAGTTTAGAGTGTTCCGTCAGCCAACTACGACCTCCTCTATTTATAGAGATATTTTTAAAACAGAAACATCTTTTACACACTGTTATTGGTGACTTTCTTTTGGTGAGCTGATAGTGAATGAGCTTAGTAAAATCTTTTATGTACACATAATGTGAAACAGTTTCATCTTTTAGTAACAGTAAATCAGTATGGTCAGTCAATTCGCGTGGTACCACTTTTAACGGGTACACATTGTTTCTTCTGTCCAGCCCAAACACGTTAACAGATACACCTGCATTACGTTTTTCAAAACTTCCTATATCAGACAATGACACTGGGTAGTTTAATCCATTAAATTTATATCTACCATTTAGTTCTTGATATCTTCTATTCGGTCGTTCAGGATGTTGGACACCTTCATGAACAAGAAATTTCGCCAACATGGAATATCTGAAACATTCATTGTCATTGTTTTGAACATTAATACATGATTTATTATCTTTAATCTTTGCTGGCAATGGAATAAAACTGCTGCCACGTTCACCGTATCCACGTTTATGAACTCGTAAATCCAGGTTGTTTACATTGAGCAAGGACCATCCGGATCCACGAGCTTCATGTTCAGTTATTTTAAGCACCAATTCTTGTAAACATTCATCAACTATTTCATCTAAATTTGACGTCTCCATGATAGTTCGGTTTCTAGAAAGAAACCCTCTGTTGGATATTTCTCCTTCTACATTATTAAATGTTGTGTCCAATAGTAATCCAAATTTAATGAAATTCAAACGGTTAAGTTCATAATTTAATTTTGCAATTATAACATCTTTAACGAGGGTCAGAAATATTTGTAGTTCAAGTGTATTGATGTTATTTATTCTGTAATGTCGAACGACAGATCTGTCAAACGCCTCCACTAAAATGTTGACTCCCAACGTTGCATCTTCGTTCGCAGTCCCTCTAGAAGTAGAGGGTGAGGATTCATCTTCAGGATCCACTGAGTTTTGTTTGCTAGGAGGTGCATATGCAATTACGCTTGGTCTGCTCTGCCGTGTAGAGTGTTCAGTGTCAGCAAGGAAGTGTAAGAAATCGGGATGGTCTTCACAATCGGATAATGCATTATTAGTAGCATTATGGTAAATTTCACAGTGATATATATATAAATCCTCATTTATGAAATCTTCATTACAACGTTGACAATAGTACATTGTGATTGAATAAATTTCTCAGTGTGTTATAGACTGCTCCAAAAGTAGTATTGAGAGCCATTTTTCACATGTTCTAGTTTTATAGCAAATGCTGACCTCAGCATTGAATTACTATTGGTTTATATTTTTGCTAAGATCATCACTTTCATTGCCATTGGTTCATTCATTTAAAAAGTAAACATAAATGAAATTATAAATTAGTATTGCTATAAGCTTACTAACCACAACATAATTATGGAGCAGCCTATACAGGTCCCAGATATATCCTCCACAACACCACCTTTTCAATTATCATTTACACCCACGGAAAGACAAGAAAGTGATGATCAACCAGTACAGGTTAACGTTGTATCAAGCAGAACAACTATCCAATCCAGAGAAGTAATGGCTGCATTAGAAAGATTAGTAGGGGCAGATTATCTATCAGATGATGGCATCATTGTTGAACAATAAACCCTTTATACAGTTGAAAAACACATCCAAACAGCCGTTTAAACGGCTACCATTTTTTCATTCGTTTATTATACTCTGCTTGTGGCTTTTTTAGTTTAAGGAAAAAAAAACATTGCGAATTCGGCTGAGTTTTAAAACGATTGAAACAATTGGTGGCCTTGAAAAAGGCCGTTTGAAACAGACTTCTCTAATTAGTCGCTCAGGTATGCAACGCCATCATCGTCTTCCTCACCACTGGAACTATCGAATAGTCTCCGCCTTGCATCGGGAACATCACGTAGGACAGGAGTCCTGTTGTCATCCTCATCTTCGGACAGGAGATAAAATTCAATACTGTCGGCGACTGACTACGGATAATCCTCGTGAAGAACAAATGCTATTGCATCTTCTATGTCAGAGACATCTAGTGATGATGTGTTGTCATCGGAGTTGGTCAGGTCTTCGGAGTCGCTAGTATCTTCAATCTCCTCCACATCTTCCTGTAAGACATTTTCAATTATTTCTCCAATTTGCTTCCAGTGGTGAGGGATGTCTAGTGGTGCCATGATGGTAGATAGGATATGAATGACCGGTGACTACTATTTACCTTTATTTATAGGGGAATTTTGTGATGAGCAAGCAAAAATAAACAACGAATAAGAGCATTAGGTTTTAGTCAGTAAAAAAAGTGCTAAGTTATGGTAGAAAAACCGTAAACATAAGTTTTGATCTCAAAAAATTGATATATATATATATAGAGAGAGAGAGAGAGAGAGAGAAAGAGATACACTTGTGCATACTTAATATCATAAATTTCAATTGTTAGTTGAGGTAAAATTAAGAAACCACCATGTGTTTTGTACAACTAAAAATTTTAAAAACCATGTGTTGGTAATTATTAATTTCATTATTAGTAGAAACATTAATAATCGAAAAGATAAATAATTGGTATGGTTCAAATTAGACGCTTAGCTTAGTTAAAACGAGTGAAATTCATGGTGGCCTTGAAAAAGGCCGTTTGTAGTTGCCCTCAGAAGGTGGAGTTTGAGATGGCGTTGTGGGTCTGCAGGATACGTCCTCAAGAAACGATGACGGTGAGAGTCACCCTTTGGCCAAGCCGCAGCAAACGCTTCAGGTCTTTGATGACGTTGGTCTTGAAGGGTAAGTCATCTTCCAGAGGAGTAGGCACCATCCAGAACCCTACGTCGGACGTTGTCAATTTAATAGTAGTCGCTCGGCAGTCGGCCCTGATACTGTCTAGAGCCTCAGAAACTCTCCACAAGTCGCATTCTTGAGTTATCTCCGTCGTCCAATAAATCGGAACACGGAGGTAGAATGTTTTCAGCCACAGAGGAGAGCGTTTAACCCTTCTCGCTGTTTGGTGGTGAACAATCTCGTAGACCATGTTGTCAGGTAAACGTCGCAGATGGATGTGATCAACTCTACAGAACGCCTCTATTTATAGTAATAACTACTGCATATTCAGCAGTATCTTATCTTAACTGCTGACAATGCTTTTCAGCAGTCTCTTATCTTAACTGCTGACAATGCTTTTCAGCAGTCTCTTATCTTAACTGCTGACAATGCTTTTATTATTTTCAAGGTCAACCTAACAAACAAACAAACAAAATCTTGTTTTGAATGCAAAGAATCGATGAAACTAGAGTTGTAAATATTAATTCAGTCTGCAGCCTGCATTATCAGTTTATTTCATCTCATAATATACTTTTTTTGTGAAAAACAACAGAGTTAGCACACTGTGAGTACTATAACGAGTGAATCAATTGCTGGCCTTTAACAAGGCCGTATTTGAATTCTCCGCCAAGGTTTACGACTGGTCTCGACCGTTGTTGACTGTAAGAAAAGCTACGCAATATAGGTTAATTATGCTGTAGGATTGTGCATAATATACTTTGTTTGTGAAATACAACAGAGTTAGCACACTGTGAGTACTATAACGAGTTAATCATTTGCTGGCCTTTAAAAAGGCCGTTTTTGAATTCTCCACCAAGGTTTACGACTGGTCTCGACCGTTGTTGACTGTAAGGAAAGCTACGCAATGTAGGTTAATTATGTTGTAGGATTGTGCATAGTATACTATGTTTGTGAAATACAACAGAGTTAGCACACTGTGAGTACTATAACGAGTTAATCAATTTTTGGCCTTTAAAAAGACCGTTTTGAATTCTCCACCAAGGTTTACGACTGGTCTCGACCATTGTTGACTGGAAGGAAAGCTACGCAATGTAGGTTAATTATGTTGTAGGATTTTACATAATATACTTTGTTTGTGAAAGACAACAGAGTTAGCACACTGTGAGTACTATAACGAGTGAAACAATTGGTGGCCTTGAAAAAGGCCGTTTCTGAGCTGCTGATCCAATCTAGACGCACTCCCACATCGCCTTTGCCAGTTCGCCTTTGCCCGCCCTTTGAAATACTAAGTATGACCCAGTCTTGGGTATTGGTTGCAAATATCCAGGCAGTCTTACCTTTAGGATTCTTCCGCTGTTTTCCAAAATTACTTTGCGCTCTTTAATTTGTAGGAGTTTATATTTTTTGGAAACTTTCAATCTTCGGAATTTTCCCTCCTGAGCTATAGTTTCAAAGTCAAAACTAGATGCTGGCGGCTTTTTCTCTGCAGGTTTGTGTTTAGCGCAGAACTTTTCTCCTATTTTGCAGAAGACTGCACACACTTCACCCTTCTTCGGCCCTCTCTTAAATTGGTGGGTACACTTGGGCGCATTTCTTACCCGTGGTGTCTTCTTCAATGATATTCTTGGTGTGCTGGAGGATGAAGTTGCCTTCGGTACGAAGGGGTCATGTTTTGAAATGAATTTCCTATTATCTTCATCCGATGACTCTGCTGTCGGTGCTCCAAAGTGCAGGGGACTTGGTGGCGAAACCACGCTTGTGGATGTAGAAGGTGCGTCCGGCGGATCGAAGATAGACTTCACCTTGTTCTCAGCCAGGATGGATTCTACAGCTGCAGAAGTCTCAGAAGAGTCCATGACTTGGAGATCAGATCAGCAATCAGCTCAGTGGAGGAATGAGGAAACATCGCACTACTCTCTCATTATATAGGCGTTGCTGACACAGCACTCTTCTCCTATTGGTCAGTTGAATTTAAGTACTAAAAATGGTGGCCTTGATAAAGGCCGTTTTTATGTTCCAATCTTGGACCGACTGTGCCTCTACGTTAGAAACTTGCAAATGTTTGTGTTTGAAAGCAATTTTATGTTTTACTCAAGCACCATAACATTTGTTTTTAGGTACATTAAACAAACTGTGTTGACTGAATAACGAACAAAATTCTCGGTCAAAATATATTATTTAGAGTCGGCAACTACGTATCTCCAATCTTAGCCCGACTGTAACTCTATGTTAGAAACGTGGAATTGTTTGTGTTTGCAAACACAACTCATTTTATTCTTTACTCCAAGCTATGGTTGTTAAGCCCCATAACATTTATTTTAAGCGCATTAAATAAACTGTGTTGACCGAATAATGAACAAAGTTCTCGGTCAAAATATATTATTTAGAGTCGGAAACTACGTACCGTACAGATTACCAATACCCAGTATGTCATGGGACTTATAATAAAACTTTGCAAATGCATGAGTTCAAAAACGATTGAAAAATGTGGTGGCCTTTAAAAAGGCCGTTTTTTGAGATGATCTAGCAACGGACCCATTCGGCCTTCCCTCTGGGATACGAAAGGTCCTCCCCCGGCCCATGAATCTTCAGATGCGTCGACTTCCACGGCCACTCCATTCTCCTTGGCAGGCGAACTCTCGTCAGCTCCAAGGAACCAACCTCCCGCAGAGTAGCCTCACCATCCTGCCGTACGAAAAATAGCAATTCGTACAGGCCGGGTTTCATCCGCCACAACCGTCGATTCTGCTCGCCATGGCGTAGTTGCCCAAGTGGAGTGTAGAAGCGCCGCTCCAGCCTCTGAAGCTTTCGCCGTGGAGTAGCCGCAACACAATCCATTACAGTGACAGGATTGCTCCTTGGCACTGGTCTCGGAGCTGGACAGTCCAACGCGAAGCGAACACGCCTCTTCGAGGCTCCTGGACGTTGACGAGGCGGCCGGAGTGAGGATATCGGTGCTAGTGGAGCCCGTCGCTCAATCATCTCAGCGAAGATTTCTTCCACCGTAGTTTCCATCTTCTCTCCTCAGCGCAAGCAGGATGTCCTGAGCTCCACTAATCATTGGTCTCTAAGGTGCGACGCTACGTACCGTATAGGATCCGCTGCAGGTCTCCTGTTGGTGCGCACTAATAACACTGACTCAGCGTTTTATTTAGTGGCCTTGAGAAAGGCCATTTTAATTATTTAATATCCCAGTCCAAGCGCTTACCCCTTTGAACAAACTATGTTGACAGAGGAACGATTAAAATTCTCGGTCAAACCATATTTGTTGAAGTCGGTAACTAAGTACCGTACCGTACAAAATACCAACAAACTTTATTGAAACCTCATGGGACTTATAATAAAACTTCGCTGCAGCAGGAATAAGACTGGGGGTAAAACAAAATATATGTTTTACGCTACTGAGTGTCAAACGATTGAAATTTTTGGTGGCCTTTAAAAAGGCCGTTTTTATCAGTGTCATTGTTTACATGGACACCCATTGGACGGTGACACGCCGACGTCGTTGCCCATCTTCCGGCTTCCCGACCTCCAAGTAGGTCTTTAATGTCTCGTACGGTGGCTCAATCACTCCATTCGGCAGGTAACTTCTAAAGACAAAGTTGCGGTGGCGCAACAAAAGCTCCCGCGAAGGCTTGTCCCATCCGAGCAGACAATAAAGTCCCGGCTGCAGTTTCCACAGGCGGTGGAGCTTGAACCCAGGGAATGCCGGTTCGAAGCTCGGCCGACGAATCTCCCTCGGCTCATCGATAACAGGGATCTGGGCCGTATAGTTCTTCTCAGGTTCCAGATCCCTCGTCTTGTCCGAGAGAATTTCTCTAAGTAAAGAGAACGGTTCCCGGGCACAAGTCTATATGTTTACCCGTCGAGGCATTACATCGACGGGTCTACTCTTTGACGCTGGTGTCGGAGCCGGGCGTTGACGAGGCTGCCCTGTCAAGGACTCGCTCTTTGGAGCTGGACGTTGACGAGGCTGCCGGAGTGATGACCGAGGTGTGACACTGTGGGGCCTGGAGCTGGAAAGCTGCAACGATGGTTCCCGACGAGGCATGTCAACCATCTTAGGCCGGGTCTGCTTCCTGAACATGATGCAGTTGCGTCCGTAACGAAAGGGTGAGCAAAAGTGATTCGCTTAAGAACAGCGGTATACTCACTAGCACAAGCCGGCTTCTCATTGGTCAAACAGTTCAACCAATGAGGTGAGGTTATTTTCTGCTGACTCAGCGGAAAAGTTCATAAAACCGGGACGCTCGTTCCACTCGAATCATTCGGCATGCAGACACGGGACCAGTCCAGAGCAGCTCCAGAGAAGCGGGACACAGCGGAGATCATCGGAGAGAAGCTGAACATCCACGGAGGTCTCCTAGTACCGCAATCCCTGCAGTGGTACCCCGGGCTTGGAACTTCTGTGATATAGCGAGCACCACATATGTAGGTCTCACTTGCTATCGGCCGGCATCTCTACGCTGATCTCCGCCGGGTCCCGAGGCGGAGTCAACACCTTCTGCGTCGCACAAGGCCTGAGACAAGTCCCCCTGTGTGGTCAGCACTGCTCCAGGCGTTGGGTGAACAGTGCGGTGGGCAATGGATCTGGATCGTTAAACTCAGCGCCGATCTCTTATTCTTCTCTGTACAATCCTTTTCTGTCTTGCATGGCTTCGCTGGTTTCCCACTAACACTAACACAATTTGTTGATTTGTACAAGTTAAACTCTGTCCCTTACCCTATTCCCATCACAACCCCAAAAACAAACCCGGGTGGTTCGCGCAGTGTGGAGTTCTGCGGTCCACCCATACCCTAAGCAGTTCAATCGGTCGGCATGGGCAAACCGCCACGAATGAACTGACCCTTCTTGACTGGTCGGCAGGGCAATCCGCCACAGTCAAGATCCTTTTTTTTAAGTATTAAAATGACCTTGAACACGTTTGAACATGTTTGGAGAATATAAATTATAATTATTTGAAGTCCCTAAAACATTCATAGCTACAACTGAATAACTATTCTTTGTTACCGCGAAAGTTGTAAAATTGAGACTTATTAAAACGGCCTTTATAAAGGCCACTAAACTGAAGTTGTATAAATGACAAAGTCCAGAAAATGTTGAATACTCCTCCTGTAAAAGAAGTAACAAGATGTGAGGCTGAGACTTGTAAAGGAATCGTCTAAGACTGTGAAAGTAAAAATAATTGAGACTTGTAAAAATGGCCTTTGTAAAGGCCACCAAAATGATTGATGTTAAATGACTAAGTCCTGAGAATCTGGATTGAAATGTACTTAATGTAGGTTTAGTATGTTGTATGATTGCTAGGCTGATTCACAACGAATGATATAAGTGGTGGCCTTGATAAAGGCCGTTTGTAGAAGGAGTGGAGTCCTGGATTTAGTGTGGGGGGATGGAAGCGACGACCCGAAGAAATTGTCTTAGTTGTAGTTGTCGGCGTAGGCTAGCGTTGACTGTGTCCAAGTGTTGATGTTGGATGATGAGGTGGAAGTCATTACCGCTACTAACTTCGATGATGATCTGATCGGCAAGGTGTCGGTAGCGGTCCAAGATGCCCATGAGTAGGTTGATCTGTCGGTAAGTGAAGATGTCTCGCGTTATTTGAATCGTCGCTCTCCCCACAGGAGTAGTTGCAGCCGTCGGTCTAGTTTGGCAGAACTTGAACTGTTTCCTGCGACGTCTGTGATCCTCTTGGTCCGAATAGTCGTCGTCAGAAGAGTCAGCAGGGCGTTTGATCGGTTGTAAGTTGCGAGCCATGGTTGCGTTGCGGCTAAGATCAGGAGTGTGAATGGATCGTAACGCGCGATTCTGTGCTAAGCTGTAAATGTGGCGGGGGTTAATAGTGGAGGGGGACTCTATGGCGTGGGATGGGGAGCGAAGCAAGGGGGGGGTCTGGGGGCGCAGCCCCCAGCGGGGGTCTGGGGTGGAGCCCCCAGAAAAAATGTTTATCTTATCTAAGATCTAGATCTAAGATAAGATAAGATAAGATAAGATAAGATAAGATAACACAAACCGACGTAAATGGATGGTTGGCCATTTCAAGTCGCAAACCGACCAAACCGACTTAAATGGACGGTTGGCCATTTCAAGTCGCAAACCGACGTAACTAAACCGTTTCTTAATATAAATCCACCCGCTTTCACATTACCTCACATCCAATGACGTATGTGTATCGTCACACCAATACGTCATCGCCGTGACGTCATCACACCCTCTCGTCACACATACGTCATCACCACGTCACTCAAACGTCACTTCTTATTAAAAAACAATTATTTTTCAGCTGTCCCAGACTCCCCATATTGCCTCTACTGAAGGCAAATGTGAGGGGTTTGTGATCAGTGAAAATGATGCAGTGCTGCGCCTCGAGTATGTGCCGATAATGTTGAACGGCGAGATAAACAGCGTGCAATTTCCTGAAGTAGGCTGGCCAGCGCAGTTCTCTGGGCGTAAGTTTCCGGGAAAACAAAGCCAGGGGTTGCCAAGCGTTGTCGACGAACTGTTGAAGGCACGCACCTACTGAGTGGGCACTCGCATCAGTGAAGAGGCCGAGAGTCGCAGACGGCTCCGGGTGTTTGTCGGGAATAGTCCTCGCATTGAGCGCCCTGTAGTCGCCGCAGGGACGCCAGCTGTCAGGCTTCTTGGGTACTATATGGAGAGGCAATGACCAAGGCCCATCAGAGCGGCGTGCAATGCCCTCTCGCATCATGGTTTCGAACGCTGCTGTGGCGATGCGGAGACGGTCTGGGGCTAAACGACGAGGGCGACTCGAGACAGGAGGTCCTGGGGTAGTACGGATATAATGGACAGTGCGATGTTTGACCTGATGCTCCATCCCTCTAGGTCGAGTGAGGGGGGAAATTCAGCTAAGATGCCGGCGAAGACGGAAGACACAGCCGGTCGGATGAGTTTCACGCTGGGCTGGTTAGTAGTGCAGCGCGTGCAGTGGGTGGAGATACCGGTCGTGGAGTCAAGTAGGCGGTTGTGAGCGCAGTCCACCAACAGTTCATAGTGGGCCAAGAAGTCTGAACCTATGATTGGGACGGATACATCAGCGATGGTGAAAGACCAGGTGTGTTTGCGGGCGAGACCGAGGTCTATGGTTAACAGCACCGTGACATAGGTTTTTATTTTGGAGTTGTTGGCTGCCTGCAGATCGTAATGGGCGTCAAGATGATGTCCTGGAAGGAGTCTGCAAGGATAGCAGCTCAAGTCAGAGCCGGTGTCTGCAAGGAGGTGTATCCTACTGACCCTGTCGAGTAGGAAGACGCGGCTATGAATCGTAGTTTGGCACCCGACCGCCGCTAATGTCGGTTGCCGTTGGAGTTTGACGAAAAGGTGCAGGGAGCCGAGCACTTCCTGGCCTGACGACCGAACTTTCGGTGATACCAGCACACACCGGAGTAGTCGGACGTCGTAGAGTCAGCAGATGAGCGTCTCCGAGTAGGTGGCGTCTGACTGCGGTGTTGGGAGCGACGGGACAAAGTTTGAAGCGTGGACTGAATGGAGTCAAACTGTCGAGCGAGGTCATCTATACGTGCTGATGTCGAGTCAGTAGAGGAGTCGGTGGCAACGGTCGCTGATGTAGAAGCAGTAGCGGGAACAATTACCCGATTAACGGCAGGATTGTGTGATGCGACGGAAGCGAATTGAGCCGGCACGGCTGGCGTCACTTCTAAAATGTTGTCAGCGATGGAGGCAAGTCGGTCCATGGTGATGGTGGGATCAATCATATGTGGTTGGATGATTGCCTGGACATGTGAGGGTAAACGCTGTGTCCAAAGCGTACGCAAAATGAAGTCAGGCACAGCGCCGGATAAAGAGCGGAGATGGCGGAGGAACTGTGACGGTGTGCGATCTCCAAGTTCCTCACCGGTTAATAGTTGACGGACACGCTGCTGCTCGGATACGCTGACGCGTCTGATGAGTTCATCCTTAAGAGTCGTGTACGGTGCGTCTGCGGGTGGTGTCCGAATGATGTCGCGATCTCCTGTGCCCCTTGCGCGTCAAGCTGACCGATGATGTAGGTGAATTTGGAGACTTCGTCGACTACATTGTGAAACCGGAACAGTGCCTCTACCTGAGCAAACCACAGCCGTGGGTCGTTGCTAAAAAACGGGGGCAACTTTATGGTAGCACGATTTTGTGGATGTAGCTGAACCATATTTTGCTGCAGATGGGTGATGGCGGCTTGTTGTTGTTGTGTGATAGCGAACAAGCCTTGCAAAGCTTCGTGAAGGTGAGCGATGTTGCCGGCGTCGCCCTGTGGCTGTTGAATCGGTGGCTGTTGATGGTAATTATTTGGCTGCGGCTGCTGTTGTGGTTGTTGTTCCTCGGCCGCTTGTCGATGTCCCTCGCGAGTAAGAACCATCGTTTAATCACGTCGGGGTCACCAAATGTAGTGAAATGAAAGACGCAAATCTCATAACAAATGTACTCCTTTATTCCTAACCCAGGAAACTTCTCAAAACAAAAACAAACAAAATAATTATTTTTAGGTTACCTAGCAACCACTATGAAACAACTGTTTTTAAATTATTTTCAAACTCTGGACGCCGCATATCTATATATATATGTGTCCGTGAGCACGATAACTCTCGTAAAAATGATCCGATTTTGATGAAATTTGGTATAAACGTGTAAAGCAACATTTATGACTTTAAGTTCGAAAACCAGCCGGATCGCTCTATCTGAAGGGGTATTTTGGGGGGGTTTTGTACCCCAAAAATGGGTTTTTTGAATTTTTTACATGTAATTTTTGAAAAAATCAAATTTTAGTATTTATCATTGGATTCAACTTAAAAAAACACACAATTTGGTATTTTCATCATTTCTCTACGTCAATTGGTTGCCGAGATATTGAAAGTGCTAAACACAGTACGTTGTCTAATGTTATTCTTATGAGGGAAAAGAAAAATTTTATATCTCGCTTATTTATCAACGTATACTGACGAAACTTGGTATATGGCTTCATCTGGTTGTGGTCTATTGATATTTGCTCAAAAAAGTTATTTTTTGCCAAAGGCACCCTTAGCAGCAAACCTGCGGACTCAGCCCCATGTTATTCTTATGGATAATAATTAAATGCTATGTCTCCCTTAATTATGAGCATAAATTAATAAATTCTGGTATATGACTTCACCTAGTTGAGTTATATTGATATTAGCATAAAAACCCATTTTTTGTTTTCCTTGTTGCAGCAAACCTGCGTACTCAACCCCAATATAATTCTTATGGAGAATAATTAAAATTGTATATATCGCTTATTTGTGAATATATTTGTATGAAACTTGGTAAGTGGCTTTATGTAGTATTAAGACATTTATATATCTATTGGAAATTCGCTGAGTACGCAGGTTTGCTGCTACGGGGGTATTTTAAATATTTTAGCTTTAGCAGATTGTATTAGTATTGGGCGATAGTTAGTTACATCGGATGGATCACCTGATTTCAGAATAGGAACCAAATAACTTCTCTTTAAGACTGCAGGCTACACTCCTGATTGTAAAGAACTGTTAAATAAAAATGTTAAAGGTTCAATTAAAATGTTTGCAAAATTTCAATACAGATAGAGTGATGTCATCTGGCCCTCCACCTTTTGAAGCGTTCAGGTAATTTATAACTTTCTTTACTTCTTCTCTAGTGACTATTATGTTGGATAAAATGAGGGTCCAAAATCATAGAAAGGTAAGCTAATCAATGGTTCTGTATATACTGATGAAAAATTTTCAGCAAAATATCCACTGATAGTATCAAAATTATCAGATGATTTGCTTTCATATTTGTAGTAAGCAGACGTATTTGTATGTTTCCTCATAGTAGTTACATGATTCCAAAATACTTTTATATCATCTACCATATTTTCTTCTATTCCTTGAACATATTTTGCATGACATTCTTCAGTCATTTGCTTGTATTCCATTCTTAATTTTCGAAAATGTTGGAGATCAATATCATTAATAAGAGTCCTTATATTTTTTGTGTACCTTCTTCTTTTCTATTATTAATAATTTCAGTTCCTTTGAAAACAAATTAGGAAATTTGAAATTCTACGTTTTATAGCAGGTGAATTTTCTTTTATCGCTTTGGAGAAGGTGTCACAGAGTTGAATGAATTTTTCATTTAAATCAGCAGAGTCCTCAAATATTTTTTTTTGTTATTTTATATTATTATACACATTTTCTAGGTTGCATTTCTTAAAGTTAAAAGATTCTCTAAATATTTTTTTGATTGGAAAGATAGTTAGTTTTGAACTGAAATGTTAACGCAGGGTGTGGTAAATCCTCTGATGTAATTATTTCCTCAGTGTGCGGAACTTGAACAGTGGAATTAGAAGAGAATACTAAATCTAATATTACACCTCTGTTATTTAAAATTCTGTTTGTCTGCTTCACATTTAAAAATGATGCTAATTATATGAGTGATTTTGATGACTCGGTGTGAGGACTATTAGGAATATCTAACCAATTGACATGGAGTGGATTAAAGTCTCCTATGATCATAACTTTTAATATTCGTACTTAATGTGTTTTCTATACTGCTGTAAAAATTTGAATAAACATCATATGGTTGACTGGGTGGTATATATACACCGTTTATGATCAATGAACACTTTGGACTAGATTTTATTTTGACCCAGATACTTTCAATCGATTCTTCAGAGGAAGGTATCAAAAATGATGTTAAACCCTTTTTCACTGTTATTAAAACACCACCACCATCAGATTTTTCACTAGTTTGTTTAGAACGGTCTTTTCTATAGACATTACAATCATATAAACCTAATTCGTTGCTTTAAATGTCCTCTTTTAACCGGGTTTCTGTTGAAACTATTATATAATAATTATGTGTCGCAATATTTTGTGTAACTTTAGCAGTCTTTGATCTTAAGCCATTAATATTTTGATAGTAAACTTCTACAGACTGCCGAACGCGGTTCCGTTTTTTGATGGGACTATTTCAGGAACACCACACATGTTTTATTATAATATCTTTCTCTCCTTGACATTTTCTTTCACTAAATTATTTTTTTAACATGTTCAGATGATGTCGCTCTTGTTCTGTTCTGTCCCATGAAATTTTAAGTCCCGGATAATTTAAGTTGTCTTTGTTTTAGAAAAACATTGAATGAATGTAATTGCATAAGCCTCTGAGGGAAATACAATTTTCAATAGACGTAATTTATTTGAACTGTAAATTTCAAGTCTGTATACTTTGACCATACAGAGTGGAAGATAAAATTTTATTGAAGACATGACTTCTTCAACTAATTTTAATTCATATTCTTTTGCTGATACTGTAGGCTTCCTTTCTTTAGTTATTTCGGGTAAACCATAAAGAATTAAATTTCCAGCTCTTATTTTTCGATCGTTTAATTCTTTCAATATTGTTTCTGTCATATAAATATCTGTTTTATTTTTACTTTTATTGTTTGATTGATAATCACAACTTTCAAATGTTAGGGGGTCTATATTTTTTTCTTTGGATTGTGAGATGAAGGCATTTGGATCAATTTCAGGTGATAAAGACCCAAAAGACTGATCTATAATGGCAGTGTTATTAAACATAACAGTATCTAATTTGTTAAATGACTGTTCTAACTGCACAGGGTGTATTTTACCGATAATTTCTTTTTTATTTAGTAAACCTGAATCATGATCTACATGCCTGATAATATATTTTAATTTGTCTTTAAGAAGATTGCATATTTTTCTTTTCCCACTTTTATTAAAATGTAACCCATGCTTTGTGAAACTCGGTCTCGTTAAGATGTTGCTTATATCATTGAAATAAATATTGTTTTTAAAGGGACAACTTTGAATGAGATTTTTTATCAAGGCATTTGCTATATTAATTTTTGTATTTAAATGTTCTTTGCCAAATCTATAATATTTGTATGTTTTGCCTGAGGTAACAGTTATTTATTGCTTCAGGAATTGTTTTTTCATAATCATTTGTTTCATCAATGTCATTCGTTCCGCCTGATAGAACTATTATTTCTTTCTTATTAAAAGTGGAAATGTTATTTAGAGAAGGCTTAAAAATTGCCAGTCGTAGGTTAGCATTGGGTGACACATCAATACGGGTATTGTAGCATTTCGGTGAATCAAATGTTTTGCTAAAGTTCCCTCCTTGACTATCACAGAGAATTAAAATTTTAAAATCAGTATTCTTTTCATTTTGATTGATTTGTAATTTAAAATCTTTAGGCATTTCAGAAGACGACTTGGGGGACCCTTTTCTCATTGGAACACTTATGTGTATAGGCTTACGCCTTTGTGTACTGGTATTAGGAATTATAATATTTAAATTATCAGGCTTATTTGTTTTTTACTAAAACTACCCCCATTGACATTGGGATTTACAGTTGATAAAACACTGTATGGATTTTTATCTAAAAATTCCATACCCTTGTTGGAATGCAGTGTTTGATCTGTTTTATATTTACGATTTCTTTTTTCTTTGACAACATTCCAAACATTTTTTCAACCGTCGTTGATGGAAGTGTAACATTATTAATAGATTTGTCAAGTATTTGTGTAGTTAAGTCTTCAATACTAGACAGGGGATCCTGACAGATGTTATAGTTCATTTGGCCACCTTTCAAAAATCGTTCATACCATTCGCTCATTGTAACTTTATTGTCGATGTTACTCCGACAGTATCCATGAATTATTATTTTTGCATTAATTAGGACAATTTAGACCACATTCAAATGGATTTTTGCAGTGGGCACTCTACTACTATCAGTTGATTTCTCCTCATTCCAAAATTATTTGTTAGCATCATTGCTGATTTGATGTTGATATCTGAAGATGAATCAAAATTAAAGACATGCTTTCGTTTGTTATCAAGAATGATTAAACTCCAATGATTACCATTGTCATCTACCATGGGATTATCACAGTCATTTACACAGCGAAATAAATAATCATATAATGTATTCAATGAAAGGTCCTCCATAGTTTGTTTCACTGATTCAGATCCTAGTTTTAAAACTTGGGTTTAGCACTTTGAATGTCTCTGCAACGAACGGACGTAGATTCACAATTTAAACACCAAAATTATTGTTTTGAAGAGCTGAACCAATTGGTATAAGCAAATGTGAAGTTTACAGTAAAACTAACTGTGGAAAAGCTAAAAACCTTTTTCCCATAAGCAGGGGCAGCCCGTCAGTTTTTCAGCCCCTGTGCAAAGACCAAGCTTGCCCCCCCCCCCCGTGTCCTTAGGGTGGTGCACCAGATACAGCCGCACAGGGCATCGCGCCTACGAAGGCCTCGTGCTTGAGAGATTTTGATTTTGACGGGGAAGATAGAGACGTCATGGCCAAGGCAGGGAGGAAACTTGTAGGCTATTGGTGATTAAAAATTAAACAACTAATGACAATTTCAATTAGTATTGAATTAGTAGTAGTATTAGTAGTAGTAGTATTGAACTAGTACTAGTAGTATTTTTGTCTAGTAGTCTATACATACTTAGTCTAGTAAGGCTCGGTTCACACGAGCGAGAGGATCGCCACGATCTCACGAGCGATCTATTCTCGGCGAGCTTAGACATTTCAATAATTTCCCAATTGTTTTTACTCTAAAGCTTATACAGTTGCATTGCATTAGTATTCGTAACTGGTAAAGCAAGGGCAAAGTTTGACTGGAAAAAATTAATTAGTTATCAAGTTTTTAATGTATTTATTATAATGTAATATTTTACGTTTTCCCCCGTAATGATCAAATATTTCAGACTTTCATAGTTATTTCACAATCTACGTGATTAATATGGTTTCCAGTGAGGGGTTCAGTAAACAAATTCATCTGATAGAGTTCTAGATTTATTTATGTAAAACGAATACCCCTAACACTAATACCTCTTTCGAAACAGATATAACCACAAAATTCGAGGTTTTGAAAAAGTGAAACATTTTCATGTGTGTGTCTATTACCTACAACCCCTATTGCCAACCACCCTTAAAACCCATATATTATACCAAAATAACCTTATACCCCGTTAACGTATTTTTTATTCAATTTTGTTTACCAAAAAAACATGGCATCTTAAAGTCTTTGAAGTTTATTAAATCAAAGATATTACAGTGGTTGTAGCAATTTCTGGTAGGAAAATACATATCAATCCATATACTGGTAGGAAAAAGTGTAAAGGCGTATGAACTCCGAATTTCTCTACAATAGTACTGCTTCATCTCGCTGCGAGATCGTGGTGACGTAGCAGCCCTGGCGAGCTCCGGCGACTCGCGGTGATCTCGCAACGATCTCGTCAGTGAAAATCACCCATGTGAGCCGAGCCTAAGGGTTGAGTATTTTGTTCCTAACTTAATATATAATACAGTAGTGCAGAGGCAACACTTTATGACCGGTAGGTGATGTACGATAGTATTTCGGGAGGTGGGAGGGGGGAAGGGGGGTGGCAAGGGCTAAGGAGGTGCTGGCGGCGCCCCGACCACTCCCCATCATCCAAAATCTTCCCCACATAGCTCTGAGATAAGAATGACACGTGCCCTCCTCGCTCCCTCACTTGTTGCGTTTGCGTTGTTTCTGGTTCCATGAAATACTGACAAGCTGAGGAACATATTCAGCTCAGAGACTTGTGTAATTCAAAATTTTGTTTTCATATTTTATAGTCCTATAAATGTTCCCGTTTCCGATATTCCAAGCCATAGGCGTAATTCGGGGGTGCAAGTTGCCCCCAAAAAATTTTGAGAACACATGATTGTAATAATAAGGAGTGCAAGTTGCCCCCCAAAAAGTTTTGAGAAGATAAATGATTGTAATAATAATCAATTATAATAATAATTGGAGAATAATGATTGACGAAAAGTCATAATAATTTCGATCACAATCATGTTTGCCCCTCCAATCAAAATACAGAAATTACGCTTATGATCCACGCCAGTAACATTTTTTTGACATTAACAAAAAACACGCCACTCAAAACCTCAAATAATTTTGTTAAAATCTAAGTATTTAAAAACAACTAATGCACACACTTGTAGTCGACGTATCACAAGAAACTGTGCATAACAATGATGTGTTTCTTTAAGAAAAACAATAATGAAAACAAACCTCAAAACTGAGAAGGAAGGGGAATTATTGGTGGATTAGGAAACCCCAGCTTTGCTGCTAGTCACCTCTTCCACAAGCGGGAATATTGCGAAGGTTACCGGAAATATAGGATATAGCAGGAAAGGAAAGGGTGGGAAGGGACGGCAGCCAAATCGACCCCTCAGAGGGCCAATTCCCATGCCCCTGTGACAGCTGGGATGAGGCTCTCAACAGGGGACCTGCATTCTGCCCTCCAACAGGTCAACTCAACTGACAGGGTATCCATGTACAACAGCCAGGGACCATCCATTCTCAGGTTGGCAGGAGGGACCAAACCCAGAGACTCTGTCCCTAGCCGCTGTAAATGGAGGGACCAAAGGTGAAAAGGAAGTTAGTCATAATGGACAGCCAAAAGACTTACCAGACAACCTCATTTGCTGTACCCAATGTCAGCCTCAAAACTGGTATAGATCAGTCTTAAGGTAGTCCTGGGACAAGGAAGGGGGAAGTACATACTGATAAAAGTACACCGCTGTTCTGAGGGTAGGAAATATTTCGTCCGGGGGAACCAAAACAATCATTAAAACTGACCAAGTTTCATACGGTTTCGGGAATCTATGAGGCTGAAGTTTGCGATGAAAACAGCAAAGTTTGTTAGAATAATTTTTGTTTTTGAAAAAACTAATGTTTTCTTAATGTAACTATCATTTTTACACGTTTTCCAGTTATACAGACTCTATCTTTGAGTGTTTAATCTTTAAGGTTTTGTGTAGCTATAGAGCTTAATTTTTTAATTTGTTTTGATTCTCTGATAATTTGAATCTTGCCATCTATATGTGTTTGGATCACTTTAGTTTAATACGAGTGACTCTAAAAACTCAAGTTGGGTGTAAACATGTTTTTTTCGTTAATACAAAATTCTGATATCCTATACTGCCGTAACTTATTTTTGATGAACTATATTTTTTTAAATAAACTAAAGGAGTGAACCTTAACAGTAACGATCGAAGGGGGCGCCAAAATCTGAGGAAGGAACATCATGTTTCCCCCCTTGTTATATATAATAGCAATATTAAACTCAAATCATTGTAACTTCAATTAAAGATGAAATCCCGTTTCAATACTCTCCAATCCTTAAGCCATATCTTTAGTCATCTAGGAAGTAGTTTAAAATAATCAACGAGGGTGGATTAAAACAATTATTTAAAACTTGTAAATTGATATTTTAACATTGCAATTTTCTTATATCGTATTGCACATTTTATTCACACTCTCTATACCAATCAAAATGCCCTGAAGTTGTCACAAAACGATAGAGGTCAAAACAACTTCTCGATTTGGAATAGAGGGGAGCGGAAGTTGTGTTATCTGTTTTGTAAATGTATTGTTAAAGGACTCGTATAATGAGGGTCATGGTTAATACACAACTTTTTCCCAATAACGCCTTTCTACAACTTATAATATTAGTATTAGTACTGTATACAACAAATTTACAAATACTTTATTTTGCGCTACGGACTCCGCCCCTAACTCGCACCCCGTGACACGTCATAAGCGCCGAGCGCCAACCCCCCAAAAGCACCGCGCCCCGTGCTGGAGCACGGCTCGCACTGCCCTAGAGCCGGTGCTGCCCATAAGATTAACATGGGAGATTTTATGAACACGTTTTTTGGATTTTATTCGCAACCACATAACCTAGGTTAATAATTCAAAATACCATATTATATTTTTTTTAACTTTATAAAATGGCCAACACCAAAATTGAGAGTTTTACAACTTTTGGGGTAAAAAAATTTAAAAACTGATTTTTGGAAAATTGTAAATCCCCATAAAACCCCTTTCCCATGGTCCGATCTTTCTTTTTTTAAACTTAAAGTTATGAAAGTTGCTTTACACGTTTGTGTGCCAAATATCATCGAAATCGGATGTTTTTTTCAAAAGTTATCGAGTTAACGGACACATATGTAGATATATATTTATATATATATGAATTTGAACAAATAGTGCTTTTGGCATCTGGGGACCTCAAAATAAAAATTTACCATGGTCTTGGGCTTAAGTCTTACCATGAGACCTACGGTAATAGCTTCTTCCCTATAGAGGAAATTCGCTAAAAACTACTTGAATGGCAACTCAAACTCTTTTTTCGATAGGCAAGTGAGCGTAGCAAACGAACTCATCTTGAAAATGAAAGAGTATTTGACATAAAACAAATTCAATGGCAATAGGACAGGACAACACCTGTTGGGCCAGCTAGTAATATATCAAATTTAACTTCAAAATTTTGGGATTCCCTAGATTTATTCTACAGGTAAAGATGGCATTATAACTATAACATCTGTATAAATCAAACAAATATAATATAAATTAACTATACAACGTTACTCACGACTAAGGCAAAACTCAAAATGAGAAAAATGACACTCGTAGACACCATTTTGAGCTGAGGATAACAAGTTTGTCAGCTATTCCGATTGCATCAATGCTAATTAGCCAACTGGCACACAGTCTGTACATATTCACAGCAATTATTCTACTCAGTGAATTTTCAACTGCCGTCATTTTAATGTAGGACAATCATCAATATTTTGAAGGATATCAGATATAATTCAGGTTCCTTTACAGAGAAAATAATCAAGTGTAGTATTTTATGTCAACCAGTACGTAATCGGAAGTTGTTAGTGGGCGTAGAAATTTGCTCAAACTTCAGCAATTAATTTTCTGTTACTTCTGATTTGAAAACACCACTCATGATGTTATGCATGTACCTATATGTGGTTATAACAATAAGCAAATCAAGTAGCTCAAATTCGAGCAAATATTTTTATTCTGGAATAACCCAGATCATATATGATCTTATTAGTTTATATTGTGAAGCCATTCCAGAAGTTAGCGTGAAGCAGCTGTCCTTGCTCTTCTGTCCTGTGTTTTGTTAGTATCATTAGCAAAGTTAAGTGTTCAGTCGAATTTATTGGCGAATTTCCCCTATCGGGAAGAATTAGCGAATTTCCCCTATAGGGAAGAAGCTATTACCGTAGGTGGCATGGTAAGACTTAAGCCCGAGACCATGATAACTTTTTGTTTTGAGGTCCCCAGATGCCAAAAACACTATTCGTTCAAATTTATAAATCAAGGGGGTTTCGTTTTTCGTTTATCAATCAATCAATCAATCAATCAAAATAACTTATTACTATAAACAACTACCCAACTAACCAAAACATAATTTTTACCTCAAAACTAACTTACAAATTCATTCCATTTGATCAATTTTCTAAAGATAAGTAAAATATTCTTCTGTCTAGTGGTCTATTGATAAGAAATGTTTTCAGATGTTTTTTAAATAAATTAAAGCCAGCAATATTTTTAATACCAGGGTAATTTGTTAAAAAATTGAACTCCATTATAAGAGGGTATTTTCTTGTACATTGACAAATTATGCCTATTGTAAGCCAGCTGGTTGATTACCTTTCCTGGTTGAATAGTTATGAAAAGAATTCAATGTTGGCATTGTTCCTAATTTTGATTTAACATGAAGAATTAGTTGAAAAATATATAAACTGTGCACAGTCATAATTCCTGTTTCTTTAAAGTGTTCTTTTACAGATTCTTTTGGTTTTAATTTTAATTTTATGTTATGTGTCCGTTACTGCGATAAATTTTGAAAGAAGCGCCCAATTTTGATGAAATTTGACACAAATGTGGAGAGTAACATTTATGACTTTAAGTTCGAAAACCAGATCGATCGGTCTATGGGAAGGGGGTTTTATGGGGGTTTAAAATTTTCCAAAAATCGGTTTTTTGAACTTTTTACCCTAAAATTTTAAAAACACTAGATTTTAATTATAGCCATTTTATAGAGCATAAAAAACAAACAATTTAGTATTTTGAATCATTAAGCTAGGTTTAGTGGTTGTGGAGAAAAGTCAAAAAATGTGTCCATAAAATTTCCCATGTTAATCTTATGGGAATACGGTTTTTAGAGTTTCCTCAGATAATTTCACTAAAAACTCCACATTTCTTTCTACCAATCAGTTTAGCTCTACAAAACAATCATTTTGGCGTTTTAATTGTTGTTTTATGTGCAACCGTTGCAGTGATATTCAAAGTGCTAAACACAGTACGTTGTCCAATGTTATCCTTATGGAGAATAAATTAAATTTGATATATCCATTATTTATGAATGTACCGGTATATTGATGAAACTTGGTATGAGGCTTCACATAGTATTGGTATATTGAATTTGCACAAAAAAGTGGTTTTTGTTGAATTTTACTCGTAGCAGCAAACCTGCATACTCGGCCTCCATGTTATTCATATGGATAATAAGTAAAGTTTTATATCTCCCTTAGTTATGAACCTAAATGAATAAAACTTGGTATGAAGCTTCATCTGGTTGAGTTATATTGATAATTGCCAAAAATCACATTTCTTATCTTCCTTGTTGCAGCAGACCTGCGTACTCAATTATAATGTTATTCTTATGGAGAAGAAATAAAATGCTATATATCACTTATTAATGAATGTATTTTTGTGAAAATTGATAAGTGGTTCTAGGTAGTAGTATACCCATATACATGCATTGGAAATTCGCTGAGTACGCAGGTTTGCTGCAACGGGGAATTTACTTTGTTCATAAAGATTAACATTGCCACTTGGACAACTCAGGGGAAAGCCCTGAAGATGAATATTTTCCAATACCTCAAATTGTACATCTAAACGTTAAGGGCTTTCAAATAAACAGTAATTTTAGACATAAATTTTCACCGGTAGCCTCCAAAAAAAATCAGCTTATTATTTTCACAAATAGATAATATGTACGATAATTGTTCTTGTTGTTGTGCTGTTTTTTTTAATGTGCCAACAGCTGTTAAATTCAATTTATCACTATTCTTTCTCAAGATTTACATTGAAGACTTGAAAGCCTAAATTTAGACTTGAAAGAAGTCAAGATTTTTTACTGCAGGATTCACAAATAATTTTAGTTTTTATCAGAAACTTCCCGTTCTGGTACACTTTCATAAGCGATAATATAAAAAACCGAATGAAATTGTTTGATGCACTATAGCTATTATTTAGATTGTTCGGCTATGGTTTCGTTCTTTAAATACGACTTAAAAATACTTCAAGGTCACCGCATTTTTTCATTGGATAAGCCTTAAAATAAATAGATAACTAAAATAAAACCTTACTCATATTTGGCCTCCAAGTCTCTATTCAATAATTTGTGTGGTAAAATCCTTAACCCAAATAAAATTTCCTTACAAAATATTTTTCAAAAACACATTTCATGTGTTTTTTTACCCCTTCCCAGATCATGAACTATTTATATTTACCTTAGTAAGCATTTGTCCTTACGATACGTTTCTCTATAGTATAAAATTTCTCTATAATTGTAACACACGATACAATTTAGGAAGTTTAGGAGTTTATTCTTCCTACATCACTAAAATAACATTTAAACTATTAAAAAATCAAAATTTATCCTTCGCGGCCAAGTAAGCTGCAATTTCCCGCCACAGCGCGGACACCTCCATGCCTCTTGCATAAACGCAAATGATGTTTATACACAAGTACAAAGTATTCGCATACTAAATTACAGTACTCAAAGACACGCCTGTACTTGTACTCACTGCATCTAGAAAGTGTTTGATATAAATGAAGTCCTTAAATGAAACTTAGTGAGTGACTTGGAGTTAGAAACTGCCATGAGCACTAAAGTAATAATTTCTTTCCTGTTAAGAGAATTCGTTATATCGTCGGAAAGATATTGCGTGACAAGTTTCTCATCATTTCTACACAATATTAAACTTTGGGATTATTAAAGGTCCGATCATCCTCATACGTGAAGAATGAGCGTATTCCTAGTTATATTTATTATTCTTTTAATTATTTAAAATTTAGTAATTGTAATATTTGTAAAAAATTATCTTACAAATTGTATTTTATATTTAATTTAGTTGCTACCGATTGTAACAAGTTGTAATAGCAATAAAATGAATTTGAATTTTTAAAAGTTTGTTATGTGGAAATTCACTTCCCTCACATCAGTGTGCTGCATGCGAACTCGCTTTCTCCTTTCTTATACCACACACGTTTTTATTATTTATTGTGCACATTTGTAAAATGTTTATACAATAAAAATCTGTATTTTGTATTCAACCTTCTTTTATAGCCAACATAAATTGCCCAAATATAAATGATTGAAAGTTAAATATGAAAGTAATGTCTAGAGAATAATAACTTTGCTTATACTATACTAAATAAAACCAATTTTTAATTTTAGTATATTTAATGCAAAAAGTTATTAGTATTTTTGTTGTTGTGTTAGTATATATAAGAGAGCAGCAACTTCAAATCATAGGGGCCATTCACAAATTACGTAACGCACTTAAGGGGGTGAGGTGATATGGCGTAGTGTTATGTTGCATTATGTGGTGGGGGGGGGGGGGTTGGATCAACGTTACTAAACTCAAACATATTAACCCTAAGAGCTGGTGCACTCCCGTATCTATTGATAATGTTATAAATCTTTCAAAATTAAAAAATAATCAAATTGATATCTAAATCAAGGTTACAGTTAGTTAAATCAAAAAATACTTCCATCACACTATTTCAATAACAGTTAAACTAATACAAATAAATCCATAGTTTGTTTTAAAACGCAATTGAGTAAGTTCTGTATTGCTTTACATCTATGTTTGTGTTGTTTGAATCATGACTTTATTCAGTATTGCGCAATGCCACCTGCATTTTTAATTTTTAAATCGTGTTGTATTTATTAGTGAATTTCCTTTGGAAAGTGAACTATTAGCATGACCCGCACGGTGAAACTTAAGCCCGGGACCACCATAGAAGTTCCTAACGTGACCCCCTGAACACGTTTTGGGGGGTCTTTCAAAATGTTATATATATATATACACAGGATGGTCATTAAAGAATGTCACAAACTTCGTAGGCCAATAGTACTCATCAATTTGAACAAAAAATGTCCTCCTAACATATGTCGAAAAATCCTTCGTTTAGCCGCTAGCCGCCATTTTGTATTTTTTACAAAAAATTATATCTAAAAAACTACTTTAGCTAAAATAACCAAACCTTGCACGGACGTTTATTAAACATCAAAGAAAATTTAGAAAAATTTTTGTTTGATTTGCATTTTTATTTTCACAATGGCGGCCATTTAAAGTTTTTAAAGTCAAATAATAAAAAAACTGTACATTTTTCAAAACTTTACCTTATAACAAAAAAACAAAAAAAATTAATACTAAATCCAACGGTATTTTGTTTATCAAAATCGGACCACAAATAAGCGATAAAATTCACTTTTTCGGTTAGCCCGCAGAAGCTCTTTCCTCTCGCGGACAGTAGTGCGTTTCTCTTAATACGATTTTCATTGTTGCGCCGGCCCGCGCGCCGGCGCCCACGCTACTTGGGGCTGCTGGTGGGACCGGAGCTTCTGCGGGCTAACCGAAAAAGTGAATTTTCTTGCTTATTTGTGGTCCGATTTTGATAAACAAAATACCGTTGGATTTAGTATTAAAATGTTTCTTTTTTGTTACAAGGTAAAGTTTTTAAAAAAGTACAGTTTTTTATTATTTGACTTTAAAAACTTTAAATGGCCGCCATTGTGAAAATAAAAATGCAAATCAAACAAAAAAATGTCTAAATTTTCTTTGATGTTTAATAAATGTCCGTGCAAGGTTTGGTTATTTTAGCTAAAGTAGTTTTTTAGATATAATTTTGTTTGTAAAAAATACAAAATGGCGGCTAGCGGCTAAACGAAGGATTTTTCGACATATGTTAAGAGGACATTTTTTGTTCAAATTGATGAGTACTATTGGCCCACGAAGTTTGTGACATTCTTTAATGACCACCCTGTATATATATATATATATATATATATATATATATATATATATATATATGTGTGTGTGTATTTGCACTCTAGCGGTCGCATTTTTTGTCCGATTTACTTCAAATTTGGTAGGGACGTTCCTTTCTGTAATCAGTTGGACAAGTTCGTTGGGCAAAACAATCGGAAAACTCTAAACTCCTTTTTTTGGGGATTAATCTTTCAAATTTTGAGTTTTTGGGCCCAAAAAGGGTCAGAAAAGCCCCGTATATAAAATGAATGCATGTAAAAAGATGAGAATTAGAGAGGCGAAAGTTTTAAGCCCTCTCTTGTTATTCTAGCATAAAAATTTACCGAGTTATTAAAGAAAATGTGTATCGACCAAACACAGTATGTTGTCTTATGGGGATTTTACATTAGAAAAGCCTGTTTTTCATTTGTTCGTGTACTTTTATCACCCCCAACAACCTCACGCCTACTTTAAATCCTGACTGGACCTTCTCCTAACCTTATAATGCGCAAAATTGTATTCCCAGCATTGCAGTTAAATAGAACTAGGAGCATCAGAACAGCCAAAAAAATCAATGTTTTCAGATTTGAATAAAAGTTGGAATAAATGTATGTTTTTAACTGATTTTGAGTTTTTATAGTTTTTATGTGCAAATTAACTTCCCTCACGTCAGCGTTCTGCGTGCGAACTCGTATTAAATTTGTTACGTTTTATCTGAGATAGTTTATTTTGTTGTTTATATTATTAGTAACAGTCTTGTTTGTTTGTATACATTTTGCTTTGAAAAAATAGTTAAAAAAGTTGTTAAAAGAGTAATTTAAATTTTAATGATTCATTTAAATAAAAATTCCAAATTGCTAATAAAGCAATGTTAAAAAGGTTTAACCTTTTTTAAAGCCTACTACGATTGAGTTACGTAACACATGGGGGGAGGGATATGGCTAAGCGTTATAGTGTGTTACATGGGACCGGGGGGGGGGGCCTGAAATGATGAAAAAATGTGTTATGAATATGAGTATGCCCCATACATAGTTGCAAGGACACAAGGATCAATGTGAACAGGCTTCTGCTCATTGGCAGTTCATAATCAATGGCAGTCCTCACCAAGGTTCTCACTTACCCCGTCTATAAGAGCTAATTATTAATATATATACATATATATATATATATATTATATACTAATATGAGGGTAATGTTCTTTATTATAGAATATAATTATTAAAGCCAAGAAATAGGGACTCATGATAAGGAAGCCCAAAGTTCAACACAAGGTATGCTGTCGTGTTTTCTGCTCTGCTTTCTGCCTCAGTCGGCGATACCTATTGGCCGGAATGCATCAGTGTACTTTGTTTAAATGTTTTTCTTTTATATTGAAGAGTGTTTTGTACACATTAACATTTTTAGCTGACGACAGACAAATGTGAACTTTTGTAATTTAATTCAACCTAATGATGGAAGTGTTTTGACTTCCAAAACCGTGGTTGTCGTTTTGGATTGTTTTAAAGCTGAAAATTTAGGTAAAGTAACCTTTTTTTATTGTTTGTGAGTTTTGGAGGATATTCAACCATGAATAAGCTAATTATTGCTAGTATGTTAGTTAGGGGATTGGTACACGTTATGGCACCACAATTCTGGTCGTAAGGGGCAATCAAAAAATTATTTCTGATAAATTTACGAAGCCATTACCACCAAATAAATCCTAATGCATACAAAAACATATAAAGTATATGAAATTTAACATCTTCATATGTGCCTCAAAGAATTAATTCCTTAAAAATTCCTTAACTTAAAGTTATACAGATACTATGTAATTTGTACACAAACCAGAAGATACCAATAAACTAATTGTTATAAAATTGAAACAATTTTTTCACTGAAATTTATTCCAAAGGTATCCAAAATAGTTACCTAATTATTTAAACTATCAATATGTTAGTATTTTGCAATGGATTCCTCAGGCTTCCAGGTCTCTTGGTCTTTAACTTCCACGAGCATCTGCCATTGCCTGATGACTTCCTTGCAGTTGGAGACCAGAGGACTAACAATTTCAAATATCTGGGATAAAGTTTCAAGGCATGGAAGCAGAACAACCATCAAAAACTGAATTTGATTTTCTGGAATCATTTCTTTTTGTAGTCTGTCCATCATAGGCATTGGGACAAGACCAGTTTTCTTTAGGAAATCACCTTGGTAGAAAAACTCTTCATATAGGTCTTCTGTCAACTTTTTACTTTCTGGGAAGGGCATGATCACCTGATCACTCAGAGCACATGATATCATCATCAAGTTTTTGATTAGACGTCTATGATCGTTTTCTTTTAGATTTAATAATTTTTCATCAGCGAGTTTCAATAGCTTTATTTTATTCTGGAAGTAGCTAGTTAAGTCGGTGGCCATAATGCATTCATAAATTTCTTTAAGTACTTTATTGTAAGCATCTGGTTTTAAATATTTAAACAACCCGCTCTTCTCTATTATAATTTTGGTAACTGCAAAGTGGTGATTTTCTGACGGTGAAGTGTCATATAATTTGGAAAGACAGTGATCAGTCAATGTGATAAAACTGTTGCTATAGCCCTGATGGTCTACATCATGGCACAAAATGGCAATCATCAAACTCTGACATTCCATCCCACTAAACATACCACTGTAGTGTTTCAGTATGATTGCCATTTTATGAGAAGTGTTGAACGCGTGAGTGAAGTTATGATAAAGGTTCGGTCTGTAACAACTACGTACGGTTAAAATGAATTTCCGCATATCGTTCAATGACATAAATTTATCTCCAAGGACATCTTGAAACATGTGTAAACTCAGCTGAGGCAAAAGCGTTCTGTAATCCTGAGATGGGTACCAAGTAATAGTTAAAAAATCATTCGGTACATTTTCCAAAGGTTTTTTCAGTATTTCTCGGTCATGACTACAAGGATTCATTTGGTAAAGTAACATTTCACGATTAACATTAATTTGAAATAAAGATGTCTTTTCAGCTTCTTGAAGTATGTTGCTGTTAAGATTTATAGCAAAAAAGACCGCAAACATCTGTAATAATTCTTCGTCGTCTTTGTCGAATTGGTTCGCTGTCTTTTTGTTGGTCAATTGCATTACGCCGATTACTTCGTCACATTTACATATAATCGGCACACATATAATAGACCTGAGTTTAATTTTATCTGAATCCGGACTGATCTCCACTTGAGTTTCATACTTGTTGACAATTTCCTTGCCAAACACAACTTGGCTTAAATAAGAGCCGTCGTTCCGAACGATATTTTTCTTTCTCTTTCTTTTGAAAAGGGAGTTTTCGATTTCTTGGTTGTACTCTTCTATGATGAGGGTGTCTTCGGTCCCCTTCTCTACCAGGAAGAAGTTGCATCGCTCGGCGGCCACGGTCTGCCGGGCGAACATGACGATGTCGGAGAGAGTCTCGTAGAGGGTCGCGTGGCCGCCATGGTAGTGGTGGGTGAGCTGCAGCAGGTAGTCACTCAACTCCAGCCGGTACATCAGGCCGGTGCACAGGCTGTTGTATTGTAAGGCAAATCCCATCCACCCCACAACAGTCAAGATCACCTGGATCTCTTTCACATCAAACTCCGCAGAGAAGGCATCTCTGGTCAGTTCATAAACAGCGACCACTTTTTCATCTGCGGTTTTAATAGGAACACAAAGTGCGTATTTCACTAGAGTACCGGCAAAACCGAGCCCGAGAGGAAATCTGTCATCAGTGAGAACATTATTGGACAGCACATACTGTTTTGTGGACGCGGCATAAGCTGCCATAGTCGTTCCGGTTTCGATTTTCCATGTTAGTGTGTCCATCGATGAAATGATATACCTCGGGCTTTGGTAGAGTTCATTTTTGGTGGGATTCACTAAGTACGATACTACGGTATTCGCTTTAACTAAGGATTTCAATAAATCGGCAGTTTCATGAATGGAAACGATCATCTCATACTGCTCCATTATGTCGGCAGGCGCAGTACTAGCTTGATCTTTAGTTTTCTTGTCGCACAGTAACAATTTTGCTTCCTTTGTTTTTGCAGAGAAAGTAAGATTCTTAGCTGACTCAACTAGAGCTTTCTTTTGGTCTTTATAGACAGTTTGAAGGTAAGGAGCGAGGACATTTAAGGTTGTTTTATTAGTTTTAAGATTACTTTTCAATTCTTCATCATATCTTTTTAGGTCATCTAAACTGTCTCTAAAAATTACTGGATCTGGGTAGTATTTAGGCTCTAGTAAGTCGTTCATTTGTACATCCCATCCTTCTCCAATATTTGTTTGGATTTCCGAAAATTCTTCGTTCATTTTGTTTATTACAACGTTTAAATATTTCTTACTTAATTTTATTTACCAAACTGAGTTTTTATTTTAAAGTAACTTTAAAAAATTAATACTTAATAATGTATCTGCTTAGTCTAAAACAAATAAATAATTGCCATTTTTTAAAAAAAGCTAATAACACAAAACTAAAATTCTTTGTTTTTTGTTGACTTTAACCAAGACAGCTGGTGGCAGCTCTGTTGAATCTTAACACAGATCATAATGTAAAAGAACTAGGAGACTCGTTGCGGCTTCGCCCGCGTAAAATATGACAGTTAATTGTGTGTGCCGCATTCTGTGATTAGCCCATAAAACTGCTCGAATCAAGATTAGCTGTTTGGATTTTCAAATTGTCCATAAGGAAAACATGGTAACATTGAAGCCTCATGGGGCAAAGCCTTATAGTTGAATCAGTATGAAAACCCTTTAAATTTCCTACTCTAGACCTACGTACCAAATTTCACCACTCTAGCATGCCTGGAAGTTGGAGAATTAGAGTAGACCGCATGAAAATGGTCAGATGGTTAATTATTGCCAATATGATTCCCCCCTCTCTCCTCTCATCCAACACTGTTACCATACAAATTTCACAAACAATGATTCAGTCTGCCTGTTTTGTCATTATTGGTATGATAGGAATGGACATCAAAACAGATGCCAGATATATTTTACCATATGTTCTATTAGACCAGAGCGATTTGGCAACAATGTATTAACTTCCATCGGACTACTTTGGTGCTACTTACTCTAGGGATGAGTGAGTGAGGGCTTTGCCTTTTTAGTGAAAATCCCTTGTAGGGATGAACCTATTAGCGTAGTCGATATGGTAAGACCTAGGCCCGGGACCATGATAACTTTCCGTTTTGAGGTCCTCAGATGCCAAAAACACCATTCGTTCAAGACTGTATACAGTGGAAGCTCTCTTAACCGACCTCGGATTAACTGACCATCTTCCACGAACATACAAACTTCCGCCACGGCAGCTAATGTGGCGATATTGTTCCGCAAATAACTTTCAGGATACAACAGGTCGATTATGTTTTTCCGTAGAAAGTCAAATTCAGTCATTTGCTGAATATGTTTATGTAATATGTTTACTATATTCTTCACAAGTTTGATTGTTTTGAAGACTTTATTTTCACTGTTTCCGGTATTATTTGATTTAACAGACCTTTTTCGTTAACTGACCATGGCCCAGGCCCATGGGGGTCGGTTAAGAGAGCTTATACTAGTTATAGGGCCTATATATATATATATATATATATATATATATATATATATATATATATATATATATATATACATATATATATAATATGTGTGTGTACGTGAGCACGATAACTCCATAAAAATGGTCCGATTTTGATGAAATTTGGATAAAACGTGTAGAGCAACATTTATAACTGTAAGTTTGAAAACCAGAGAGATTGACCTTCCGAAGGGGTATTTTCAGGTTTTCAGGGCCGTAATCGGGGGGGGGGGGAGGTGAGAACAACTGCCCCGGAGCCCGCGGTCACCAACTTGGATCTGGAACAGCAACAAGGGCCAATACCACCAGGCTTGCCCAGAGGCCCGTGAAAGCTGAGTACGGCCCTGGGTATTTTGGGGGGGTTTTATGAAATTTTTACATTTAATCTTTGAAAAAGTCAAATTTTAGTTTGCACCATTAACTTTAGCTTAAAAACAAGTTGGGTGTTTTGATCATTGCTGTACATCAATTGATTGCAGAGATATTGAAAGTGCTAAACACGCAAGTTTTCAAATGTTATATTCTTATGGAGAATAAGAAAAATTTTATATCTCGCTTATTTATGAACTCATTCCAAAAAAACTTGGTATATGGCTTCATATGGTTGTGGTCTATTGTTATTTGCACCAAAACCCATTTTTTATCGATGGTTTCTGTTGCAGCACACCTGCGTACTCAGCCCCATGTTATTCTTATGGAGAATAATTAAAATGTTATACCCATTGCCAGGGTCGTACTCGGGGGGGGACAACTGCCCTGGGGCCCAGGCCTGTGAGGGGGGGCCCGGGCTTGCCAGAGGGGACCCAGCGGCTGGGCCGGTGTTACTTAGGACACTGTTGTCTTAAAAAAGGTCACCAACTTGGATCTGGACGTCAACAAGGGCCCACACCACCAGGCCTGCCCCGGGGCCCGTGAAAGCTGAGTACGGCCCTGCCTATTGCTTATTTATGAATGTATATTAAAGAAACTTGGTGAGCAGCTTTATGCGGTATTAAGACATATAAATGCATTGGAAATTCGCTGAGTACGAAGGGTTTGCTGTGACAGGGGTATTTTTTATATTCAAGAAGATAGCAGTAGACTTTTTTCAACCTTAACATATTCTTACAATATTTCTCAGGAATAAATCTTCATATCAATCCCAAAAAAACACAGTTCATACATTTCATGACCGACCAGAAAAGAAACGTAGGTACAACTTTTCCTTCGATTGTACTTGATGAGATGATCATTGAGGAAGCTCAATCTGTCGACTATCTAGGAGTGAGATTGGACGGTGTTCTCAGGTGGAACGAATATGTAGATAAACTTGCCAAACAACTCTCTTCAAATATTTTTGTTTTGAACAATTTAATTTTTAAACAACATTACACTATCCAAACTGGTATATTTTGGCTTGATTGAGTCTGATTACTTACTCTATTATACTTTGTGGCTTTTCCAGTAATATCAATCTAAATAGAGTTTGTGTGCTCCAAAAAAGAGCCAAAAGGGTGCATTTTGAAACTTAAGCCTACCGAATCATGTTCTGACCACTTCAAAGAATTACAAATTTTGCCAGTACCTAGTATTTACATGTTTGAAGTAATTAGTTATGTTAAAGAACCCAACCTTGTTAAAGCTCATCAGCATTCTTACAGTACCAGAAATAGAAATATCAATCCTTCTGTGTCTCACAGCGTAAAGCTTTTTGAGAAAAAACCGAACTACATTGGTCTTAAGCTATTCAATCAACTTCCTTCTCGCATAGCCCAGATTAGTAACTTAAAAAAATGTAAATTCAAGCTCAAAAAGTACCTCTTAGATCAATGTTTTTTCCAACTTTCATCACACCTGACCTGACTCTCAAACCTGTCAAGATGTTTTCTTTGACAACCCCCCCCCATACCCCCATGTGTGTCTCTGCCTACCATGATGAAGACAGCATCATGAAGATGAGCCAAATGAAACCTGAAGAAGCTGACTTCCTATGCCACACATGGTCCATCAGGACGTGGGATATGTATGTATGTATGTATAGATAAATTTATTGATAAGTGCTGTACGATTTTATATTTGTTATTTTTTTATAGAATAAATTTTTTATTCATTCATAGACATCCCTATTACATTATTATATTATTTATTTTTATTTTTTGCAGATACTTCCCTCAAATATTAGAAATGGAATTACAACTCAATTTGCAGATGACACATCTATGGTGGTTGCCAATAAATCAACCCAATCTCTAATATTATCATTAAAATTGATTTTAAATGAGTTAAATTCTTGGTACAGTGAAAATGGTCTATTATTGAGTAAATCCAAGATGAATATTCTTCACTTCCAGTTTAAAAAATCTAAAGACAAATTATTAAATATATCGAATTAGAAAATGAACAAATTTCTGAGGTCTTTGAAATAAATTTATTAGGAATAACTTTAGGTAACCACTTAAACTGGAATACTCAAATAAATAAAATCATCAACAAATTAAACTCTGTCTGCTTTAATCTGAGAGTATTAGCAAATTGCTTCAATTTTTAAAACCTAAAAATGGTTTTTATTGCTCTTATTTTCAAAGTATATTACTATACTGCCTCCCTGTATGGTTTGGAACATCTAAGGAGAACCAAAAGAAAATTTTTAAATTAAAAAAATGAGCAATAAGAATTATTATGCATGCCAAACACGATGAGCCAAGTCGGAAACTCTTTGAAAAGACTCAAATTATAACAATTTTTGGACTTTATATTATAGAAATTTTGAAATTATATGTAAATGAACGAAGTGAAATAAAATAATTACAACATAATCATAATTATTGCACTAGAAAACAATTCATCGTTCAACATCAAATCCACAGAACCACTACTTATGAAAATTCACCCCAATACATGATGGGAAGAGTCATAAATCAAATTAAAAAAATTCACAAAATTGAAGTAATTGGAAGAACAGAATTAAGAAAAGTAAAACAAATTATAATGAACAATCCTTTATTTTCATTGGATGAATTTTTTAAAGAAGAACCAACAAATTTAAAAAAATAAAATGAAAAGTATAAAATTTAAGCTGCAATATTTTTTGGACTTAAGATATTTTTTGTAAAAGCCTACACAATTTATAATTGTTTTTCGGCAAATAAATATTATTATTATTATTATTTACTGTATAAACATTTTACAAATGTGTACAATATATAAGAAATATGTAGGGCCTACATCGTATAAGAAAGGAGAAACAAATGTATAGAATTTCACATTTATGATGGCCCTTGGGGGATCCCCTCAATCTGGTAAGTTTTAAACTAGTAATGTTACCAACTTGAAAATGTGAGGATTTTTCAAAATGATCCCGGCTATTCTATTCTATTCTATGTTTTATGCCTACCACAGTCTTACATCAGCAGGTGAGTTATAGAAAGTTATAAGCAGCAGCAAGGAGTTCTATTGGTAATACTGGAGGTACCACTGTTGAACAAAACTGTAAGCCGTTCTTTCCAAATTGTGGTGAGGCAAAGAACTACTCGCTGAAATCGAAGGAGTCGATAAAGTGAATCAAACAAGTACCTACCTATCCATGATTTTAAACTCAATAAACTTGCATTTGTTTATTTCCTCATAATTAATCATGTTTCACGGAAAGATTAGATGCATAAACCAAACGAAAAAATGAATTTACTCCAACTTTTATCACTTTTATTCCAGTGGTTTGCATGAGTACACTCACTTATAGGAATAAAACAGACAATTAGGATAGTTCAAAGAACGATAAATTTGCCTCACCAAGTGTACCAACCTGACAAAATCACCAGCTCGCGTTTTTTACCAAAATCGTTAAGCAGTGTTACCTCCAGTTATACAATAAACCTCCCTGGAGTATGAATTTAGGGTTTTCTAGGTAACCGGAAGAGACATCGTAAAAACAGCTGTAAGGTCACGTGATCACCAATCCAATTTGCAGTGTTGCTGGAAACACGATATTTATCGTTCGCGTACCATATTTTCCTCATATCACTGTAATTCAAATAAACATTTTTTAACTAATTACATAATTTTATCAGCTGATATTTTATGAAACTAATTATTTTTGGCTTTATTTGTTTTATTAGATTAATGGATTGGGTTTAAACTTTCTTTCTGCATGTCCAGTGACAATTTAAAAATAGCTGTACCATTATTATCCCCTCTATGGTTGGCAACACTTATGTTGTTGATTTATGCATCAGCTGGACATCGCAAGACATCTTTCCTGCGAACAGTGCGAACATTACTCTTACGGAAATGATCATACCTACCTGGGCTGAAAGCTCTACCCACACAGCACACAACGTCCCCAGGATATCCCATTTGTGTCCCACTCATCCCATTGCAATCCCAGGATAAACAGGATATCCCTAGGATATCCTGCTATGTTCCGGGATATTGTGGACGTCCTAGGGATATCCACGATCTCCCGGGATAACGTGGATGTCTTGGGGACATCCCACGTATATCCTTTATATCCCAGAACAATTTTAGTATAATTAATTGCAAGTTTTATTTATAGTTTTAGTATTCAAACCAAATTGAATAACAAGTATAATGATCAGATATCAACAATAAAACATGTATAAAGGAAGTATAAATTTACAGTTTATATAGCGATGAAATATGCATAGAATTCTGACAATTTATAAGAAAAGAAAATACAAATTGCATTACGTTATACCGGTACACCAATAAAATTAACGGCCAATCCCATCTAAAACTGCAATAATCCCCTTTTCAAAGAAGGAGAAAAAAATCTGGCGCGGCGACTGCACAGCACCAGCAACAGGTCAACAGTCGACAGGAACAGACGACAGACCAGAGACAAGACGGTCCAGACGTGCGTTGTAACGGTCAATCTTATCTTGGTCGGTGGGTGGTTTTTTCCACTTACCAAGTTTTCCATTTTGCGGATTTGTTAGTTGAGAAAAATAACTTAATCTTCATTCAAGCGTAACTACAACTGTTTTGTATACAACGTACTGTTTCTTGGTAAGTAGCAAACTTTTTTTAAACATATTTATGGTACAGGTTAAGGTTAACCATAGTTTATTTCCCTTCATAAATGTAATAAAGAGTTATTCCCCTAGGATGGTTTGGTTATGGAATGTTACCGATTTTACAGAACTAACATATTTCAATTGTTTTGAATCACAGTTTATTTAGTATACTTGAATCACAATGAAACAGTACTGAATAAATTTAGTCAATCTCTTATTCTAAGAACTAGCATTGATTATTCAAAATCAATGGAACTAGCATAACCTCAATATCAGTCTGTTGCAGGAATGTAAAAGCATTCCTTCCATACTTACATAAGCCCAATGTTAAAATTAACATTATTCTTATGGACAGCCAGGAGCCAGGATTTCCTTTTGCGCAACTCACCGTACAATACACAGTCCTAGATGACAGGATACTGTCATGCGTATTTTTGGGAAAGCGAAGGAATTAGACTATATCCTTTGCATAAGTTAATTAAGTTTTAATTTTTTATTTTATCTGCTGATTTGTGTAGAAATTCTGTATTTAAAATCCTGACTCTAGGCCTCATGATAATGGCTTTAACCTTGGATTATATAAGTACTCTTTAATATAAGTACTATTTAAAATCTAAATACTACCTTAAGGCAATAAATATATTTATAACTAGCTGGCCCGACAGACGTTGTCCTGTCCTAATGTCATTGAGTTTCTTTTATGTCAAATACTCGTTCTTTTTCAATATGAGCACGTTCGATTTGCTCACTCGCCTCCCGGATGAGCTCGTTCGCTACGCTCACTCGCCTATCGAAAAAAGAGTTGGAGTTGCCATTCAAGTAGCTTTTTTTATTTCCATTATGAGAGTTGCCATTCAAGTAGGTTTTTTTATTTCCATAATGAACATATATTTATGCATTTCAAGTATGTTCAGATATACTCCTTGTTAACAGCTGTTTGGTGTAACTAACTGAACTTTGATAAAATCAAAGGGAAATTTGAAGGCCAGTGGGACAGAGCCCTTAGATCGGATTTTTATGAAAAATAGTTTTTGTCCTACTCCCACACCTACTGAATATACACGCAAAATTTCATAAGAATCGGTCAAGCCGTTTCGGAGGAGTTTTGTTACAAACACTGTGACACGAGAATTTTATACATTACATTGTGGTAAAATAAATTGCCAGTTGAGGGCATGGTTTGTCAGTCTATAAACTAATATCAGCCAATAGTAGATGTGCTGCATTGCCAAAACTCCACACCAGCTGATCGGAATAACATTCGAGTGATATTTTTCTATGGTAACAGTGACAGCGTACAGCCATGCTATTGGCCACAGCCCAACTGTCAATTTATTTGTCCGCTATTATAGTACTATACCTCCCACTAAATTTGGTTTAAGAAAAAATAAAATTCATAAACTGCTTAAGCCTAACATTAAACAACAAATTCAAAGTTTTATATTAATAACAGTAATTTAATTTAACATTTCAGGATACTAGAATCACTTGAAATGGGCCTAAATCCTATATAAAATTATGTAAATTTAAATGTTGCATAAGTGTAGAGCTTCATAAATCCTACATACAGTAATTTAGTATTTTTAGTGAGTTTCCCCTATAGGGAAGAAGCTATTACCGTAGTCGGCATGGTAAGACCTAGTCCCGGGACCATGATAACTTTTCATTTTGAGGTCCCCAGATCCAAAAACACCATTCGTTCGAAACTGTATACATATCTATGTCTCTTTCTCTATATATATATATATATATGTGTGTGTGTCCGTGGGTGCAATAACTCTCGTAAAAATGTTCTGATTCTGACAAAATTTTGTACAAACATGTAAAGCATTATTTATGACTATAATTGCGAAAACCAGACAGATCGACCCATCCGAAGTGGTATTTTGGGGAGGTTTTGTACCCCAAAAATGGGTTTTTTGAACTTTTTACATGTAATATTTTAAAAAGACAAATTTTAGATTTCACCATTGGATTCAACTTAAAAATCACACAAATTGGTGTATTGATCATTTCTCTACGTCAATTGATTACAGAGATATTGAAAGTGCCAAACACAGTACGTTGTCCAATGCTATTCTTATGGAGGATAAGAACAAAATTATAGCTCGCTTATTTATGATCGTATACTAACGAAACTTGGTGCATACGGCTTCATCTGGTTGTGGTCTATCGTTTATTACACAAAAAACTCAATTTTTACCGATAATTTCCGTGGCAGCAAACCTGTGTCCTCAGCCCCCATGTTATTCTTATAGAGAATAATTAAAATGTAATATATACCTTAATTATGAACATAACAAAACTTGGTATGTTGGTTCACCTAGTTGAGTTCTATTGATATATGCATAAAAACCCATTTTTGGTGTTCCTTGTTGCAGCAAACCTGCGTACTCATCCCCCATATTGTTCTTATGGAGAAAAATCAAAATGGTATATATCGCTTATATATGAATTTATATTGATGAAACTTGGTATGTGGCTTCACCTAGTTAATAATATTGATATTTACATGAAACCCCAAGTTTGTTGTTCCTTGTTGCAGCAAACCTGCGTACTCATCCCCAATGTTATTTTTATGGAGAATAATTCAAATTTGTTGTATCACTTATTTGTGGATATATTTTTATGAAACTTGGTACCTATGCAGCTTTATGTGGTATTAAGACATATATTTTGCATGGAAATTCGCTGAGTACGCAAGTTTGCTGCAACGGGGTATTTTCTTAATGATTATTAGCACCTATGCAACTTTTGAAGAGAATATTGAAGAACACATTGCATTTTATCCTTTGGTTAACTTAAGTGTGGTAAATCAACTCTTTATTTTAAGAAACTATAATCATGATGCTAGGTGGAAAGAAAAATCAGTTTCATCGTGTAGTTTAGAATGAATGAATACAAAGCGTACGACAAAGTAAAAATATAACATCTTTTAAAACTGAACCTAAATTGCAATATGATCTTAAACTTAAAGGGCTTTATGAGGGATGGGGTAGGCCTACATTAAAAGGAGGCATATGACGTAACTATGTGCTTTCAGGAAATTGTCAGGCCTAGTTTTTTGCTAATCAATTATTTTAATTAGCATGTGTCTCTGTTTAGGAGCTGGTCAGAATCAGTTTGCTGAGGCCAAAATAAAACACAGGGTTCATGGATTGGATTGGACCCTTAAGGAATCAACTCCTTATATGAAGAGAAATCCAGGTAAAATTATATTAAAAAATTCTGCTTATTAAAGAAGGTAGATTAGAATAGGTACAGTACTATGATTAAGTGCAGTAGGCTTCTTCATTCGATTATGCAAGAACTAAGATAGCCTTGACACCTATCAAAGTTATTACAATTTAGTTACTTACACAATCGCCTGAATGTGTCATAAGTTAAAATCACTGGGCCTATATATAATAACCAATATACATTCAAAGTTGACAGGATCGGTTAATTTTTTGTGAGTTATATGGTCAACACTGATTTTGCTACTTTTTACTTATGTCTATTCTATGTGCGTGCCAATGTGAATCTTTAAACTGAAAGAAAACAATATTTTAACTAAAATACACCATTAATCCATTTAAAAACATGATTTTTCAATTCAAATTCAAAGGTTTTAAAAAGTAAAGGCTAGGAACAGCACCAGTACGTCATTCTAAGCCGATGGGTTAAGAGTTAAGCCTTTATATCTCTATTATATATGATTGTTATATATGATATTGATGAAACTTTGTAAGTTGCTTAGTTGTGGTCTATCGATATTTACACAAAAAGATTTTTTACTGTCCGCGTAGCCGCAAATTTGCTTACTTAGCCCTAATGTTATTCTAATGAAGAATAAGTAAATTTTGATAGGTATCTACCTTAAATATAAACTTAAATTAATAAAAATTGGTATATAGCTTCATCTGGTTTAGTTTTACTGATAATTGCATAACAACTCATTTCTTATCCCTGACAGCAAACCTGTGTAAGTTACTCAGCCCTAATGTTATCCTTATGGAGAGTAAATCAAATTTGATATCTCGATTATTTATTAATGTATATTGATGAAACTTGGTAAGTGGCTTCACCTAGTACTGGTATATTGATATTTGCACAACAAATTTGTTTTTTTGTTGATCATTCCTATAGCAGCAAACCTGGATACTCAGCTATAATGTTATTTTCATGGAGAATAAGTAAAGTTTTATATCTCCCTTAATTATGAACACAAATTATTAAAACTTGGTATGTAGCTTCACTTGGTTGAGTTATATTGATGATTGCTTAAAAATACACCTCTTATTTTTCTTGTTGCTGCAAACCTGCATACTCAGCCCCAATAAAATATTTTTATGGAGAATAAATAAAATGCTATATATCACTTATTTATAACCCCTAATGTTATAAAGGTTAACAGAACCCAGGAACCCAGGTTTGGGTTCGGATTTTTGTGTTTCTATATGTATTTTTATGAAACTTGGTAAGTTGCGTTATGTGGTAGTGAGAAACATATAGGGCTATATGCATTATAAATTCGCTGAGTACGCAGGTTTGTTGCGATGGGGGTATGATTCATATGGAGAATAAATAAAAGGGGACGATTCATAACGTCAAGGTGCATAAAGTAAAGTAGCTATTTTTTACAGTTTTGTTATGTAGCGATTTCAAATCGTAAAGTTTCAAAACGTCCAGTTCATAATTATAAAGTGTTAAATATATAGTATTTCACAAAGTAAAGTTCCATAACGTAAAGTTATCAATTAATATAGTTTAATTTAAAATGCGTTTCAAAACGTAAAGTTTCATAACGTAAAGTAGCTATTATAATTTAAATAAAATATGTGAGTGTTTCACAAAGTAAAGTACCATAACGTCCAGTATTTAAATTTTAGTTCTATTCGGAGATAGAGTTGCATAAGGTAAAGTTTCAAAACATAAATTTTGTATTTTTAAAAACCACCTGTTTCAAAACGTAAAGTTTCATAACGTCCAGTTAACAAACTCACTCCAGTTCGATCCAATTTCAGTACACGGGAATGTTCCAAAAAGTCGAGTTTTAAAACATTGAATTTAATTTAGAAGACTATTTCATAACGTAAAGTGGCACAAGGTAAAGTACAGTCCGCTCCAGACATTGTACTGCGTGTTGCCTTCCACAAGTTGCAGGCGGTCCTGAGCACGTATACATTGTTGCGTGTTGCCTTCCACAAGTTGCAGGCGGTCCCGAGCACGTGGAGATCTGTCGACAGCGCTCAGCGTCAGCGCGGCGACCGCGGCGTTTGTAGCCCAGTCAATAAATGTTTTGTGTCTGAACTCTTTTTGGTAAAGATGATCTTTTCTCAGTTGATAGACCATATTGAAAGACGTGTTTTCTCAAAAGTCCCCTAAAATCCGCATTGTGCTTCCCCTCCTATCCCCCCTCAAAGCTCGAAATCGTAGACTTTAATGTTATCGAGTATAACTTTTTAACAAAACGTTGTTTAGGGTTAACTCTTTTTAGTTCTTTTTGTCGATAAATGTGCTATCATTTTTACACAGATACTGTTGACGATAAATTAACTAAATAAATAAAAAAAGTTATTTTTGTTGTTTCAAATTTAGGTTTTTGATGTTTATTTTGGTTATACGTATAATAAATGAAAAACACTTCCTCTAAAACCGTTTGTACACACATTTCTGAACACATTTCTGAACACATTTATATATGAATATTAATGTTTTTAAGAAGTGAGGAACATGCGTAACTGTTAACTACGGTATGTTTGGAGCGCGAGGGCGGCAGAGCCTGGGCTAGCGCGAAAGATACATTATCTACTTATCTACTTGTTTTAAATCCCTTATGTTTAATCATTTCTACACTTACAAAATGTAGTGGTGTTTTATAGTTTATTATTGTTATACCGGCCTATAATAATATGATAAAGTAGATTCACTTTATTATTAATGTGTAATGTAATAAAACTCCAAATACGATATGTTCAATGATTTGAATGCGATATTATTTAATCGATCCACTTCAATTTTAAACATTGTATAGTTAATATAAAATTTTTTAATACCAGTTTTACTTCGTGGTATAAATCAGCCCTTGGGCCTTTTCATTATCCACCAACTATGACCCACCGTGTCCCGGACTGGCTGAACCGGCAGCTGTCGTAAATTATAAGTTTCATATTTGTTTTCTGCAACTCTTATTTAAAAAAGCTTCAAGGAACTCCCATCCACCACAGACATTATGCACATTGATGACATAATATGTGAATATATATATATATATATATATATATATATATGTGTGTGTGTGTATATATATATATGTATATATATGTATTATATTATTATAATAATATTATAATATTATAAATGTATTATATTATGTACATAATATTATATATGTGAAAAATGCCAGTAAGCATAGTGAAATTAATGAAGTAAGCATAATACAGTTCGGGTAACAATGCTCGGCATCTGGTTACCGTCTGATCTGGAATGACTTTTCGCCTCTATTTGGATTGGTACCGTTAGTGTTTCAGTCTACTTTTCTCAACAGAAAGCAAAAATCACTTATTTAATTTTAAAACGCTTTTTGGTTGTTTTTTTAATGTATACTTTTATTAACGAGAAATTTCAGTAGTTTCTCGCCTTTCCCAGGTGCCAAGCACCGTGAACAGAGCTTTACTTGACATTCAACAATTGCAAAAAAAGTTAAACCCTCTTTCCCTGTAGACTGTAATCGCTACCATTAGTTGCTGGTACTCTTTTGCTTAGTTTCGGCGGAAAACTGTGTTAGCTTTCGACTATATTTGCTGAAGTGTACAAATTAACGCGGGCCAGCGCCCGAACAATTTTAATTAGTATATACGCCCTAACCCTATCCATTAGTATATTCTGGGATAAGGTTGCATGAGCTTGCCGTTTCCTAAGCTCCAGATACATAACGCCAGTTCCAGTATTGTTTAGGCTACCGGTATAATGTTTGTAATAAAGTTTGATCAAGTCTATGTAGTTTATAATACCTAAGAATAAAGTCGGCAGGTGTCAAACACCATCCTTTTTTTATAAAATGTCATCACGTCAATGAAGGATGAAATACCTAAGAAAGAATTAAGCCGACAAGTATCAAGACGTAAAGCTTAATAAAATCCATAATGTCTCAGGTCAATAACTTCCTTTGTTCCTGCCCAAACTCAAACTCATTTATTTGTCTAAAAACTGATACAGTACTGAACACGTCAAACTAGTTATATTTACAAATTAATGTTAAATACTATAATTTTGGTGTTTATTCTACGTCCAACCATTGCAGAGATATTCAAAGGGCTAAACTATGGAGAATAAATAAAATGTTATATACAGTATCACTTATTTATGAATCGTTTGTATGAAATTTAGTAAGTGGCTTTATCTATTAGTGATACACATATACGTATATGCATTGGCAATTCGCTGAGTACATAGGTTTACTGCGAAGGGAATATTTTAATTTTGTTTTCGACAGTCTCAGCTGTACTATCAATGTATCATAGTGTAATTGTGGCAGTGGCGTAAGTTAGGGATGGTTTTGAGAATATATTTGCTGGGGGCTCGAAAAAATCAGTATCGCAACTACACTGTTGTCATGTATTTTATATCCGATTATTTTGGTAAACGGGGAGACCCGAACAAGAAGACGGCTTCAAATTTTGTATACCCCCTATTTTTGGGGCGATAAATTCAATAAAACCATCGCCATCCCTCTACGAAACCCCTTTTAGCGAATTTCCCCTATAGGGAAGAAGCCATTACCGTAGTCGGCATGGTAAGACCTAGGCCCGGGACCATGATAACTTTTCGTTTTGAGGTCCCCAGACCCCAAAAACACCATTCGTTCGAAACTGTGTATATATATATATATATGTGTCCGTGGGTGCGATAACTCTCGTAAAAAAGGTCCGATTTTGATGAAATTTGGTATAAACGTGTAAAGCAACATTTATGACTTTAAGTTCGAAAACCAGCCATATCGCTCTACTTTAAGGGGTATTTTGGGGGGGTTTGTACCCCAAAAATGGGTCTTTTGAGCTTTTTACATATAATTTTTGAAAAAGTCAAATTTTAGTTTTTACCATTGGATTCAGCTTTAAAAAACACACAATTTGGTATTTTGATCATACCTCTACGTCAATAGGTTACCGAGATATTTGAAATGCTAAACACAGTACGTTGTCTAATGTTATTCTTATGGAGAATAAGGAAAAAATTATATCTCGCTTCTTTATGAACGTATACTGACGAATCATAAACGTCAGTATACTGGCTTTATCTGGTTGTGGTCTATTGTTATTTCCTCAAAAAAAACAATTTTTTACTAAAGGTTCCCGTAGCAGCAAACCTGCGTACTCAGCCCCCATGTTATTCTTATGGAGAAAAATTAAAATGCTATGTCTCACTTAATTATGAACATAAATTGATAAAACCTCTTATATGACTTCACCTAGTTGAGTTATATTGATATATGCCTAAATACCCATTTTTTGTGTTCCTTCATGCAGCAAACCTGCGTACTCACCCCCCCATGTTATTCTTATGGAGATTAATGAAAATGGAATATATCGCTTATTTATGAATGAATATTGACGAAACTAGGTATGTAGCTTCACCTAGTTGAGTTATATTGATATTTGCATAAAAACCAATTGTTTATATTCCTTGTTTCAGCAAACCTATGTACTCATCCCCAATTTTATTCTTATGGAGAATAATTAAAATTGTATATATCGCTTATTTATTAATATATTTTTATGAAACTTGGTATGCGGCTTTAAGTGGTATTAAGTCATATATTATGCATTGGAAATTCGCTGAGTACGCAGGTTTACTGCGACGGGGGTATTTTATTTAGGGGGGGTTAAACCCCCCTTTTTTTCCTTTTTTTCAAGTTCATTTTTTTTATTTTTTATTACATCCTAAGGAACACAGAACAACTTTAAAAAATGATACTGCCTCCCTAATTATAGAATAGGGGGGTAAAACAGCTATCTGAACCTCCTTACATTTGAACATTTATTAATTTTGGTGCTATAACTTTGAGAGAGGGCTTAAAATGTTTGTATTAAAATAATAAAAAATAAAAATAAAACAACTTGAAAAAAAGTAAAAAAGGGGTTTTACCCCCCATAAATAAAATACCCCCGTAGCAGCAAACCTGCGTACTCAGCGAATTTCCAATGCATATATATGTATATTAATACCACATAAAGCCAAATACCAAGTTTCATAAATATACATTCATAAATAAACGATTTATGACATTTTAATTATTCTCCATAAGAATAACATGGCGGCTGAGTATGCAGGTTTGCTGAAGCAAGGAGCACAAAAAATGGGGTTTTATACAAATATCAATATAGCTCATGTAGGTAAAGCCATATACCAAATTTCATTAATTTATTTTCATAATGAAGGGAGATAACACGTTACTTATTCTCCATAAGAATAACATGGGGCTGAGTACGCAGGTTTGCTGCTACGGGAGCCATTGGTAAAAAATTGTTTTTTTGAGCAAATATCAATGGTCCACAACCAGATGAAGTCGTATACCAAGTTTCGTCAGTATACGTTCATAAATAAGCGAGATATAAAATTTGTATTTTCCTCCATAAGAATAACATTAGACAACGTACTGTGTTTAGCACTTTCAATATCTCGGTAACCAATTGACATAGAGAAATGATCAAAATACCAAATTTTGTGTTTTTTTAAGTTAAATCCAATGGTAAAAACTAAAATTTGACTATTTCCAAAATTATATGTAAAAAATTCAAAAAACCCATTTTTGGGGTACAAAACCCCCCCCAAAATACCCCTTCGGATAGAGGGATCTGGCTGGTTTTCGAACTTAAAGTCATAAATGTTGCTTTACACGATTATACCAAATTTCATCAAAATCGGATCATTTTTACGAGAGTTATCGTGCTCACGGACACATATATATATATATATATATATATATATATATATATATATATACAGTTTTGAACGAATGGTGTTTTTGGGGTCTGGGGACCTCAAAACGAAAAGTTATCATGGTCCCGGGCCTAGGTCTTACCATGCTGACTACGGTAATAGCTTCTTCCCTATAGGGGAAATTCGCTAAAAGGGGGGGTCGTAGAGGGATGGCGATGGTTTTATTGAATTTATCGCCCCAAAAATAGGGGGTATACAAAATTTGAAGCCGTCTTCTTGTTCGGGTCTCCCCGACCCCCCAGAGACCTATAAAAGACGTTCAGATAACTGTTTTACCTCCCTATTCTATAATTAGGGGGACAGTATCATTTTTTAAAGTTGTTCTGTGTTCCTTAGGATGTAATAACAAATAAAAAAATCAACTTGAAAAAAGTAAAAAAGGGGGGTTTTTACCCCCTAAATAAAAAAGGGGGGTCGTAGGGGGATCGCGATGGTTTTAATGAACTTCTCGCCCCAAAAATAGGGGGTATACCAATTTTGGTTAAAAAATAATTACCAGAACCCTTCAACCCCCCAGAGCCATAGGCTTACCGTGTTGCGTACGCTCTATATTACGATCATTGTTTATAGAGCATTAAAGGCTCGTTCTAACGGGAACATTGCTGCACTATAGAGAGGTTAGGGAATGTAGTCTATGGTTATGGGGACATCTCAGATGACCCTAACGAGGTTAATATATCTAAGGAGTCTCGTCTCGTGTAAAAAAGTGTAGCCTACGTGGTTGGCCACCTTTTTGCCCCTCTGTAAACTCTGCTCCCATATCAACCAATCAAATCCCCTCATCACAAGTTACATATTTATTAGCTGAGTAACATTTAACTTTTAAAGTGTCGATTTGATTGCCACCGAGGTGGGTACATTTCATGCGGAATATCCACTGCCGGGGTGACTGAGATAACCAGCTGGGCTATTGAAAATTGAATACTGATGAACAGTTATTTTGTTTACATAACAACAATACAACAAACTAGTAAAATTAGTTGACTGAACAGATAATGGAAACAACTGATGACAGATTTAGACCGAGGTCTAAATCTCTCTCTACTCCAACTGTTCGAACTTAATACAGTTCCCATAGCTGAAGGATATTCTGTGTCAAGTGTAGCTGTGACCCACTAGTATGAAGGGTTCCATAAGTCTAAATGAAATTTCAACAGGTCAAGTGGTCGACGAGTGGCTATGCAACGCAGTGGCTTTGACCTAGTGGGAGGGCGGTCTTGGAGTACCTGAAGAAAAATTACAGTCAAACCCCAGATAAGACCTCCAGATATATTAGGAAGTCTAGCGCATTATTGTTACAGAGTGTCGTCTCCAGTAACACCAATTGGCCTTTTTTAAAACCAAGCGCAGGGCCGTATTAAAGCATAGCCTACTTAGGCTATCGCCCAGGGGCCCGCACCACACAAACCCCCATTCAAAAGCCTGATACAATCAATAAAAATGTCACCTTAATAATGTTTTTAATTTGTTCATCTCCCTCGTTATTTCTTTGTTAGTTCCTGTTAGTTCCCTCATAAATACCGTTAGTTCATCAATATTAACCCTGTTAAAGCCTTAAATCAATAGGTAGCTCAACTTCACACTATGAAAAGTAGCTTACCCACAGTTAAACTACATAATTCATATTTCTTTATGTCTATAGTTAGTTATTCGTTAGTTCCTGTTAGTTCCCTCATAAATACCGATAGTTCAATAGGTAACAATAATGGTTTCACAGCCGAAAATTAAATTTTGGTTAGCTAACATTCCAGTGGATGTAGTAGCCTACCCATATTTACGAAAGATTATTGAAATTTGTTCACGTCTCTCGTTAGAACTAACAGCATTTATGATGGAACTAACAGGAACTAACGGAGAACTAACAAGAGACATGAACAAACTTCAATAAACTTTCGTCAAAAAGGGTAGGCTACTACATACATTGGAATGTTGGAATGTTGGCTTGAGATTACATCCCGGTATAGAGTCTTGTTAAAAGTATGCGTCACAGCTTATTTGTAATAGTTTGTATCAATATTACAAATTATTGTGTCTCCTTGTTAAAAGTATGCGTCAAATGATTTGGAATTCTTTGTAGCATTAGTACCAATTAATTTGAATTCAAATACAAGCTCCCTCTACTCCTAACACCTCAGGACCGGACCCTCACCTGGATTAAAAAATGGCCGAACCAGCTGGGGTTATTTGTGAATGTAAAACACCGATCTATAATAACATCCAAGTTATGAAAAATATACTTATTAAATGTGCTTAGCAATTACAAAATAAACAACATTCACCCGTCAGCTATACTGATATATTTTGTTTATATTTTGACTTGAAATTAAACAAACAAACTGACTTCTGTCGATACTTTCCATGGAAAACTCTTCCTCTGGCGGTATTCTCATTTCTATGAGGCCAGCTGGACCCATGGAGGAATCATTACCCACGAAATCAATCATTTACACCACCTCCATGGCCGGACTATCCGACGGCCGAACCAAAGATTTTTAATTTTATGTGCAATTATAATTTCGAACACGCTATTTATAAAATAATATTTTTCAGCGAGCAATTCCTGAATGCGTGGCATGCAGAGCACATGCTGCGACGCATGTGGTTGCACCCTGCGGCCACCAGTGTCTCTGCGGAGACGAAATACGGCGCAGGCCGCTAATGGGCAACACGGCCTCCGCTGCCCAATGTGCCGGGCAGATGCCGTTTTTATAATAGCGGTGTTTATTAATTAGTCTCAATCGATAATATATGCGTATTAAAGGTTTTTGAGGATTGATTTTGCGTATTATTTTATATACACAACATTTGACTAAACAAAACGAATATAAATATCTAACCAGTCCTGACCATGAGGTTGTTTGAAATTTGTTTTGTTGCCCTTTCTTTGTTCCCCTTATCCGTTTAGTACCTGTTTTATCCAAGGTGCTAGAACATTTTATCTACAGTCAGGTAAGCACTTTATTTGAAGTAAATTATGTATTTAACAACTATCAATTTGGCTTTAGAAGTCCACTGTGGATGGAATTGATGCCATTCATTGTCAAAGAATCCATATGGTGTTATGGTCAAAGAAACGCCTATGAAAACAGGGATTTTGCCTGCGCAACCTTTATTGATCCGAGCAAGGCCTTTGACTGTGTCGACCATGATGTGTTGCTCCAGAAGCTGGAATTTTACGGAATCAAAAACAACGCTTTAAATCTTTTTCGATCATCTATATCTATAAAAGTGGAAGTATGTATGTAGCCTATGGACTCCGAAACCGCTCGACAGATTGTAATGAAACTTTCAGGAATTATTAAGCATTATTCAAGGATGGTTTGTGTGAAGTATGGTGCAAATCTGTCCAAAGGGCTCCGACCCAGAGGGCATACAAGGGTGCAGTGTCAGGTTTTAGAAATTTAGTGTTTACAAAATTAACAGCTGTAATTAAAAAATTCAAAGTTTTGGGCACAGCAACGCACACAGGGTAACTGCTAGTCTAAATATACAAAAGAGGAAGTATGTATATATATATATATATATATATATATATATATATATATATATATATATATATATATGTAGCCTATGGACTCCGAAACCGCTCGACAGATTGAAATAAAACTTTCAGGCATTATTAAGCATTATTCAAGGATGGTTTGTGTGAAGTATGGTGCAAATCTGTCTAAAGGGCTCCGACCCAGAGGCCATACAAGGGTGCAGTGTTAGGTTTTAGAAATTTAGTTTTTACAAAATTAACAGCTCTAATTAGTAAACAACTTAATTTGGGCGCAGCAACGCACGCCGGGAAACTGTTAGCATCTTATAAATTGAAGACAGACAGGATACTCTGGAGCAGTTTCCCCGAATAATTTGAAATTTGTTGTAATATATAAAAAAGTCACGGTATAATCAATAATTACTATAATTTTGTCGCCCAAACAAAATACTCAAACCACGCTTATGGCCGTGATCCTGAATGGCGTTGTTTTACTGGAGGACGGGTGCCGCTGCTTCGCGGGGTCTGGACTTGCGCTGCGAGGATGTGGAAGCCGCGCCAGGCGCCAAGCACGCACACTACTTTGGAGGGTGGGGGCAAACGAAACGGCAAGCGGCAGGCGGTGGCGGTGACTCTCCGCCGACAGCTTTTAGTTCGTCCAACGGCCGCCGCTACTGGAAATGCGGTATTAGTGCATTTGAAGGCGCTGAAAATAACCCATATTCGCCTTGACTCATGCCGGCTCTTAAAATTGAGAACACACCTGATTTTTTATTCTGATTTGTAAGATATGTTCATGGTAAATTGAAGATAATTTTCTCATCTGGTTTTTGCGTCATGAAGTCAGTCACCCACAAAAAAAACGAACATTCAGATTTTGAACATTTTAAGGAATAAGGATAAATAAACACACTCTATGTTCGCACTCTATCGGTCATATTTTTGTCCAATTTACTTAAAATTTGATTGCTAAACTTTTCCCTTTAACGAGTTTTAACAATTCACTGGGAATAAATACCGGAAAACGCTTGACCCCATTATGGAGTTGTATTACAAGTTTTTGACTCTTTGAGCTCAATAGGGACAAAGATGTCCCTGTGTAGTTTTTGTATAACAAAATAGAAAGCTTCAATACCCCCGTCGCAGCAAACCTGCTTACTAAGCGAATTTGCAATGCAAATATGTGGGTATCACTACTACCTAGAGCCACTTACCAAGTTTCACAAAAATACATTCATTAATAAGTGATATATAACATTTTATTTATTCTCCATAAGAATAACATTATAAATGAGTACACAGGTTTGCTGCAACAAGAAAGATAAGATATGTGTTTTTTTGCAATTAACTCAACCAGGTGAAGCTACATACCAAGTTTTATTAATTTAGGTTCATAACTAAGGGATATATACAACTTTACTTATTCTCCCTATGAATAACATGGGGGGCCGAGTATGCAGGTTTGCTGCTGCCGGGAAAAATCAACAAAAAACTTTTTTTGCTATTATCAATATACCACAACTAGTTGAAGCCACATACCAAGTTTCATCAATATACGTATATAAATAATCAAAATATAACATTTTATTTATTCTCCATAAGATATGACATTGGACAACGTACTGTGTTTAGCACTTTGAATTTCACTGCAACGGTTGAACGTAAAACAACAATTAAAACGCCAAAATGATTGTTTTGTAGAGCTAAACTGATTGGTAGAAAGAAATGTGGAGTTTTTGGTGAAATTATCTGATGAAAATCTAAAAACCGTATTCCCATAAGATTAACATGGGGAATTTTATGGACACATTTTTTGACTTTTCTCCACGACCACTAAACCTAGCTTAATGATTCAAAATACTAAATTTTTTTAAGCTCTAAAAAACGGCTATAACCAAAATCTAGTGTTTTAAAATTTTTAGGGCAAAAAGTTAAAAAAAACAATTTTTGGAAAATTTTAAACCCCCATAAAACCCCCTTCCCACAAACCGATCGATCTGGTTTTCGAACTTAAAGTCATAAATGTTACTCTCCACATTTGTGCCAAAAATTTCATAAAATTCGGGCGCTTCTTTCAAAAGTTATCACGGTAACGGACACACACACACACACACACACACACATATATATATATATATATATATAGAGAGAGAGAGAGAGAGATAATAAACAAAAAGTAAATAAACTTTAGTACCCTGGTAAAATCATTTGAATTACACTTACTTATTTTAATTAAACAGTAAGTCAAAACTACTTTAAATTTAACTCAAAGTTTTTTAAACAAAAATACCCCCGTCGCAGAAAACCTGCGTACTCAGCGAATTTCCAATGCATATATATGTGACTCACTACTACATAGAGCTATTTACCAAGTTTCACAAAAATACATTCATAAATAAGTGATATATAGCATTTTATTTATTCTCTATAAGAATAACATTAGGGTTGACGACGCAGGTTTGCTGCAACGAGGAAGATAAGTAATGTGTTTTTTTTGCAATTATCAAAACAACTGAACCAGGTGAAGCTACATACCAAGTTCTCTTAATGTAGGTTTATAATTAAGGGAGATATACAACTTTACTTATTCTATATATGAATAACATGGGGGCCGAGTATGCAGGTTTGCAGCTACAGGAACTATCAACAAAAAACTTGTTTTTGTGCTAATATCAATATACAACAACTAGTTGAAGCCACATACCAAGTTTCATCAATATACATTCATAAATAATCGAGATATAGAATTTTATTTATTCTCCATAAGGATAACATTGGACAACGTACTGTGTTTAGCACTTTGAATATCTCTGCAACGGTTGGACGTAGAACAATGATTAAAACACCAAAATGTTTGTTTTGTTGAGCTAAACACATTAATAAACAGAAATGTGAAGTTTTTAGTAAAACTATCTGAGAAAAATCTAAAAACCTTTTTCCCATAAGATTAACATGTGACACGTTTTTTTGGATTTTCTCCGCAACCACTTAACCTAGGTTAATGATTCAAAATACTAAATTATTTGTTTTTTAAGCTCTATAAAATGGCTATAACCAAAATTCAGTGTTTTTAACATTTTTGGTCAAATTTGCAAAAAACCGATTTTTGGAAAATTGTAAACCCCCATAAAACCCCCTTCCCATAGTGCGATCGACCTGGATTCCGAACTTAAATTCATAAATGCTACTCTCCATATTTGTGCCAAATTTCATTAAAATCGGGTGTTTCTTTCAAAAGTTATCGTGGTAACGGACACACACATATATATATTATATATTTGTATATATATATATATACATATATATAAATTTGAACGAATAGTGTTTTTGGCATCTGGGGACATCAAAACAAAAAGTTATCATGGTCTCGGGCTTAAGTCTTACCATGCCACCTACGGTAATAGCTTCTTCCCTATAGGGGAAATTCGCTAAAATACGTAAATTTGTTAGCCTCCTAGAATTGTTTATGTGATGTTACAAAAAAATAAATTTAGAAAAGATAGCACGTTGTCTTATGGGAATGTTTCTTTGTAAAACACATTTTCTAATTTAGAGTTGTTTCATTAGTAATGCCATGGTCTAATTATAATTGTTACAATTCCTACTATAAAACATTACTTCCGTATGATTGGCTGGTAAATATATATGGGACTATCTGAATAGCTACAATTTTAAATGTACTACAACTTGAAAATGATTACCCACACTTCAGTGTGCTGCAAAAACTAAACTAACTGTCGTTACAAAGTAGTATATTCGCTCCGACCAAAATATGATATTTACATCTTGAGTCCAATATTAAGGAAAATAGTTAGTATAGTTTTTATTATTCAAATATATTTATTCCAGATATTATATAGTAATTAAATTATAAATTTAAGCAACCGTTATGTGCACAACGGGAAGGAGGAAATGCTATATTTACTTAGAAAGCATTTTAATTTTGGTTTGCTTATACATTTGTATATATTACTTAATAATTAAAGCTATTATTAATAGAATTTTATTTATTAATCGTATCAGTAACTATAGAAACTATAAACTGTAACTGTGATGAAGACAATACTGGTACAGTATCCATGTAACTACTTTGTAGAGCTGAAGTTAGCCGCACCTTTTATGCCTTCATAATGTGAGAAACAGCAAGCGTTACATCAATGTATTGTTTGCTGCAGCCAGCCCTACGAAATTCTGAGTTCGACTGTACTTGACTTTTTGAAACTTTACGTTATGAAACAGTATATTTTTAAAATATTTCCAAATATTTTATTATTGAATTCGATTCAACAACGGACTGGAGTGAACTATCTTTGGCGTTTACGGTTATAGCTTTACAATATGAAACTTTACTTTGTGAAACAACCATTTATTAAATTTGTTTTAAATCAAAGCTTTACGTTTTGAAACTTTACGTTATTACAACTGCTTTAGATTAAATTCAACAAAATAACACCTTTACTTTATGCCACTTTACTTTGTGCAACACTACATATTTACTAAATTATAATTCTTTCACTTTACGTTATGACACTTTACGTTTTGAAACACTTATAAATTTAATCTGTATTAAATCAGTCACTTTACGTTTTGAAACTTTACGTTTTGACAACAGCTTTTATTTCATTGTATTAAATGACAACTTTACTTTATGAAACTTTACGTTGTGAAATGTTGCTTTTAAAAAAATAGAACTTTACGTTATAAACCTTGACGTTGTGCAACGGACCCAAATAAAAATCCCTTAGTTATGAACTTAAATTAATAAAACTTGGTATGTAGATAGACTTGTAATTTGTAACTTGGTACCTGGTTGAGTTATATTGATTATCACAAAAAACATACTTCTTATCTTCCTTGTGTCAGCAAACCTGCGTACTCATGCCAATGTTAGTATGCCTAATCTTTTAAATAATGGTCTGCAATGGGTTTTTGGTTTAACACCACAAATTATTCTGATTGCTTTTTTTTGAATTTTAAAAATAAATTTGCAATTTGGTCCGTTGCCCCAGATTAAAGTTCCATAGCCAATATAACTCTGAACATAGGCATGGTATTCATTTAAAATTACTTCTAAATTTACATTTCCTTTTAGTCTTCTTAAAACATATAATCCTCTGCTGATTTTCCCACTGATATATGAAGAGTGGTCTTTCCAATTCATTTGTGAATCTATCATAATTCTTAAAAATTTCATAGAACTTTTATTGTTATTGGGAAAAACCTATTTGAAAAATTTATTTATAAATTTTGTGTTTTACTCATATTAAAGATTAATTTATTAGCATAACACCAATGTTGAATTTGTTCTGTCACAGTCTGAAGATTTTCAATCAACTGATCAGGAGATTCCCCTATTAAATTTACTCATAAGTCATCAGCATATAAAAAATTGGTTCTATTTTCTCCAGCTAAACTGTACGGTAGTTCATTGACGAATATATTGAAGAATAGTGGACCTAAACAAGAACCTTGTGGTACACCCATCTCAACTGGTATTACTTCTGAAATTTCATTATCGTTCAGAACTGTAGTAGTGAGACACATATATATGCATTGGAAATTCGCTGAGTATGCATGTTTGCTGCGACGGAGGTATTTTTGGATAAAATGTTACCCAAGGCAAAATGCAGTATTAGCTTAATTTTTTTATTTACAGGAAACGAGGCCATGATGAAGATGAAAACAGAGATGGAATCAACTACCACTACTTACTGTGTGTTCATATGCCCTGGTTTATGTATCTTACATTTTGGTTTTATATAAACTTATTTTTACTGCAATTATACTATAATTTTGTTTGAATTCATTACTGTAGTATTTAAAAAAATCCTTAATTGTTTGTATCACATCACCGAACAATTATAAATTGAAATCCATCCTTCAATTTTTTAAATCTGTATTTATTAATTCAACTTTTGTTCTGAGAAATGTTTAGGCCTACACATGCATATATATTCATGTTATTATAAACTAATTAAAACAACTTTTTTTAAGATTTGAGTAAATTCTAATAACAAATATTCAAGTTGTGTATATATTTTCAGTGTCAATCCAATTAATGCGTTGGCTGCGGCGGACCCCGATCGGTTTTTTTTCTCAGCATGGAAACTTATGCAAATTTCATGTTTAAGAGGGGGCTCCAGTCCTCTGCGTCTACCTGCTTCTCCCATAAGACCAATGTTAACTTTCAAAGTCCGCCCCTCCTCAACGGGTTGTCCGAAATTGATTATTTGTGGTTCGTTTTAAAGATCAAAAATATATCTAGCGATTTTAGTAAGCAGAATTTCGCTATCATAATAGTTAAAATTGTAAACATTGAATATTTTGGAATTTTATTGATCGATTATTATTTGCGATATCGAAATTCTGCTTACTGAAATCGCTAGGTATATTTTTGCTCTTTAAAATGAGCCATAAATAAACGATATCGAATAATCCATTGAGGAGGAACGGGCTTTGGAAGTTAACATTGGAAGCGGGTAGAAACGCGAAAAGTTTCGTGACTGGAGCGCCCTCTTAAACATGTTTGCAGCAGCGAAAGTGTTAAGTACCTATAATCAGGACATTTGTGATACTTTTACAAATAAATCATGTAACAGTTATGATAAAAATTAGCATAAAATGTGACAAAGGTAACAATATAAAGTTGTTAAACATGATTTTCAAGTATTTGTTCTTTTGAACTGTGTTGTGATGATTTAAAGTTTTCTATGGGTCTGAAGATGACAAAATTACCTTTGACAGAACGTGTCATCCATTAAAAAGGTATCCTAGGATTACAAGGGAGATTACAGGTATTTAAAGTTTATACATTAGTCAACCTGATTAAAAAAACAACATCAATGTGAAGTAAAAACTTGTGTTTCTATGTGTAAGCTGGGCATGGGCAATTATAGTATTATTTTACAAAAGAATAATTTAAGGTTGTCCTGTAATTTATTTTAGAACTGTCTTCCTATCGGATTGTGTGATCATATTGAAAGGTGTCCCATTATTCTATCAGTATGAATCCCCTAACCCCACAGATACCCCTGCCTACCCCATGATAATTCTGCAGTCATCCATATGGCTTCAGGGTACGCACTATTACTAGGAGCCATATTGCCTCCTAAGGATGACCGCAGGGTTATCATAGGGTAGGCAGGGATATCTGTGGGGTTAGGGGATTCATACTGATAGAATAATGGGACACCTTTCAATACATGTCTCCAACAAATTCTGTGGGACATCCTGGGGATGTCCTAGGGCTTCAGAGAACAATATCCCTTTGTGGTCCGAGGGATGTCCCCAGTATATCCTGTGGTACATCCTGGGGATGTCCTAGGGCTTCAAATACAATATCCCTTTGTGGTCCGAGGGATATCCCCAGATAATCCTGTGGGACATCCTGGGGATGTTCTAGGGCTTTCATTATCATGTCCTGATTAGGTCCAAGGGACATCCCATGGTCATCCTGAGGGATGTCCCCAGGATGTCGTGGGGAGAGGACATTTTTGTGTCCTGGGGACATCCTGAGGGTATCGTGAGGATATCGTGGGATGAGATAGGGATGATCCTAGGATATCCTGCTTATCCCACTGTGATGTCCTTGGGATGTCCTGGGGACAATCTTGTGCTGTGTGGGTAGGAACCTTGGAGCCCTATGGGCATTTATTAAAATCCTTTCTTTATAGCGTTTACCTCTAGCTATGTTATGGAAGTAGTATAAACGCCAAATTTAGAGGTTTGGCTTGGGGGAAGATTGGTTTCTATTTATAGAAATAGATTATATTACTATATATTTATACCTGCACAAGCGTCAGTGTACATCCCAGTGATTGTTGTAAAGCACAGAAATCAGTGTAAACCACAGGAATCAGGAATGTAAACCGTCCACAGTGCTTAATCATCCAGTCAGTTCTGATGCATACACAATTGACAAAATTAAAAATCCCCACTTCCCCCCAAAAACAAAAAACAAAACTGAAATCCCCACACAATTCTCCATCCCTGTTTTATAGGTTTAAAAATCCCCACTCCTGGAGACTGACTGTCAGAGAATAGTGAATAAACCAAATATATGTTGTTTTATTGTTATTTTGGGCATATAACATAGAACTCAGTGGCATCCACTGTGTTCAAAATGAAAATGACCAGCCTGGTAAAACCATTTTAGAGATTCTTTAACAAATATTTATATTTCTAATTTAGTTAACTTACTATTTGTTTTGGACAGACTTAATGACGTTTAATATTAAGATTGTTAAAATTAATGTTAAAAAGGTAATTTTAGTTGGACTTTGGGTGCATAACCCGCCCCGTTAACATGACGAGAAACAAAGATTTTAATCTACTTGTTCAAAATTAACTAGATGCAAAATTCGACGGTACGCTTTCTGAAGGTTATTTTTTGTCAGAGAGTAGTGACTCCTGTATTATATTTTAACCACTGAGCTCTATGTTATATCTCGAATCACTACTCTCTGACTAAATATTTTCCAAAAACGTGCCTTCAACACAGACATTTTGCTCTGTTGTGTTGTCACTTTGACGTTAACTGGACCAATCAGAATGTATCGGGTGGACGATCTCAAAATTTTGAACCATTAGGAAATACAATAACTACACCACCAAAATGTCAAAAACACATCTGGTCAACATAACGACCATAACGACCAGTGGCACCCTTTTTCCGGTGCGGCACACGGGAGACATTTCAGGAGCCGTGTGACGTCACTAAAACGCGTCATCGGTGAGGTTCCCTCATCGCCCGCCGCTAGCTCTAGAACAGTTTTTGCCGCTCTGCGAGGCAGCAGTTAGATACGGTACTGTTTTTTCACTGATTTTACAATCAAAACAACAGCTACTCATTACTGAAATCAACCCTTTATCATTAACAGATTAACTTATTGGTACCACTTTTGCTGTTTCCAGAGTTAAACACGTTACTTTCATCCTCATCGCTATCCAATCTAATTGGCAATATCCAACCTGGCCAGCAACCATAAACAACTTAATTAATATAGCCCTAGTAAAATTATGTTCGGCAGGTTTTCCATAGTTATTAACATATTGCGTGATATGTTTCACTATTTATTCGTGTTTTACCATTAAGTCAACCAATCGAGGACAACTTTGGTGTCCAATTTAAGGAGAAAGTTTATTGAATCTTCTTAGTAGCAAATTTAAATTTTCCAAATTGTTATCTCTTATTTTCAGCTACAAGCAAACAATTAGCTTATTAAGAGAATAACCAAATGTTTTGACTCATTACGCCAAACTGAAGAGGAACATGCTTTATTCACATAGGCTATACTATGTTTGGCCTATCTACTTAAAATTCTTTACAATTTGTGTAATTACACACAACAAATAAAATGTGTGAACCTACACAACACACATTGAGTAAAAACAGAATTATAATGTTCCCCATTAATTGTAAGTAGAAGAAAAACAATTGTTTCCGAGTAGGTTGAAATATTACGTAAATGTGCAGTAGCTTACATTTTTTAAATATAGGTAGGCCTATATAAATTTGTTTTCAAAGCCCAAAGAAACAAACACTTTTTGTTCTCATTTATTTGACGGACAAAATTATTATTAGTATGTAAATTCGTATGTAAGGCCAGTTACTGGGATATTGTTCAGGTTAATTTATGATACAATAAATACATAAACATTCCTTTCAGTCGATTTATAGACGCGTAAAGTTGTTAACATAACAGAGCGGACGACTCTTCGACTGACGGATGAGCAGCAAACTCTAGCTACAGTACGTGTGATGTTTTTGTGTTCATCGGTGACGTCATACGGCTCCTGAAATGTCTCCGTGTGCCTCTCCGACACCCTTTTAGCGAATTTCCCCTATAGGGAAGAAGCTATTACCGTAGGTCTCATGGTAAGACTTAAGCCCGAGACCATGATAACTTTTCATTTTGAGGTCCCCAGATGCCAAAACCACCATTCGTTCAAATTTTTATATATGTATATATGTGTCCGTAAGCACGATAACTCTCGTAAAAGAGGTTCGATCTTAATGAAATTTGGTATAAATATATAAAGCACCATTTATTTGAACGATTTCGAAAACCAGACGAATCGCACCATCCGAAGGTTTTTTTTGGGGGTTCCAATTTCAAACCCCAAAAATGTTTTTTTGGGGTTTCCACATGAAATCTTTGTTTAAATCAAATTTTAATTTTCACCATTGAATTCAGCATAAAAAATGTGGTATTTTGAACATTGCTCTACGTCAATTGGTTACTGAGATATTGAAAGTGCTAAACACAGTACGTTGTCTAATGTTATTCTTATGGAGAAAAAGAAAAATTGTATATCCCGCTTATTTATGAACATAAACAGACGAAATTTGGTATATGGCTTCATCTGGTTATGGTTCAGTGTTGTTTGCACAAAAAAAACAATTTTTCGCCTATGGTCCCGTAGCAGCAAACCTAGGTACTTGGTCCCATGTTATTCTTATGGAAAATAATTCAAATAATATACATCGCTTATTTATGAATGTGTATGGATGAAACTTGGCATGTGACTTCACCAAGATGAGTTCTATTGATATTTGCTTAAAAACCCATTATTTTGTGTTCCTTGTTGCATCAAACCTGCGTACTCATCCCCAATGTTATTCTTATGGAGAATAATTAATATTTTAAATATCGCTTGATTGTGAATATATTTCTTATGAATCATGTTAAGTGTTTTAATGTGTTGTGTTAAATATTCATTGGAAATTCGCTGAGTATGCAGGTTTGCTGCGACGGGGGTATTTCACCATGGAGTGGTGACTCCAGATATAACATAGAGCTCAGTGATTTTTACTCGTGGTATATTGTAACTCCATGACTTGGATTTGGAAATTGGAAATAATTGGAACTTGGAACGGAACAGATGTTTGTTCCGTTGTCAAGGTGAATGTCTCTATATATAATTCCGTAAGTCAAATTTTTGTAAAGAAATTGTGAGTGACTGGATGGCCGTAGAAGGATGGGAGGGGTATCATTTTAAAGGTCTTGACGTGAATTTTGAGGGAAAACTATTCATTTTTCTTATTTTTTTACCATAAATTCGCAACAGAATAAAACTTTTCCCATTAAAACAACATGGGGTTTAATTTGTTTACATCTTTTGAAATTAAAACAGCTGTGCCACAGAGTTAAATTAGCCTTTGATATTGATACCAGCTGTACTTATTCAGTTTGTTTACTTTTAAACTACAGCAATGTATAATTTTTAGTTATGGTGATCTATAGTTATATCTTATCGTATTTCTTCTTTTCTACCTTAATAGTAATGAACAACGGAGGAAGGCCGCGTCGCCGAGGTGTTGGCTTTCGAAATCAGCATGACAGACGACAGCGTAGGCGAGAAATTTATAATGAGGAAAGGAATGAACAACCACATCATGACGTCGAAGATACTCCTATTTTTAGATTACCACTTATAAACGAGATACCAACACACAATCTGGGCCTGATGAATGATCAATGTATGCATTGTGGTGCGTTGCACTTTGTTGAAGAGTCTACAAATGGTCACTACAACTCTTGCTGCCATAACGGTCTCATACATCTACCACAGCCTGAAAATAACAATGAACTACAACAGTTGTTTAGGAATGGACATTTTATTAAAAACATAAGACAGTATAATAATATTATATTATAATGCTAGAAAATCAGTGCTTATTTATAAATGACCAATGAAGGTTGATAAAAAATTTATGTATTTTGGTTTTTTAGGGGCTTTTGCCCCTACAAGCCCCTAGTTTATATATGTTTACTCATGTGTGTGAAACTGTCCAGGAAATATCCATGATTTTTACAGGGTATTTAAACTATGACATCACTTGTCTCCTATTGGTCAGGGTATTTAAACTGTGACGTCACCACTCCAAGCTGGTTCTGAAAAAACAAAATGGCTGCCGCAAAAGTATGAACCTAACCTCAAAACTATTTTTTCGCACACCCCCGCTCCTGCGGGGGTACAGACACCCGCACTCCCACTGGGTTAGTGTTCCTGCCGTTATATGTAACTAACCTAAACAATAAATGATATTTGCCTGCTATTAGTGTTAATTGTAATAAATATTATTTAAAACATATTCTGTGTACTTTATTAATCCATTATGTGCCTAATAAACATCCCGCAAGTAGAAGAACGTTGCCTAAGGTTTCATCTACAACTTAAAAAAAAAACTGTTGTGAAAACTTTTTATTTTATGATTGAAATTGAAAGATAATAACATTATCTACCACCCCCTGTTCATAGAGTGCCTGATTAGTTGTTAGAAATAATTTTTAAAAATTGTTAAAACACTACCTTTTTCACTGTGGAGATGGTCCATCCATAACTCATAAAAAAAAACTGTCGTGAAAATTTTTTATTTTATGATTGAAATTGAAAGATAATAACATTATCTACCACCCCCTGTTCATAGAGTGCCTGATTAGTTGTTAGAAATAATTTTTAAAAATTGTTAAAACACTACCATTTTCACTGTGGAGATGGTCCATCCATAACTCATAAAAAAAAAAACTGTTGTGAAAATTTCTTATTTTATGATTGAAATTGAAAGATAATAACATTATCTACCACCCCCTGTTCATAGAGTGCCTGATTAGTTGTTAGAAATAATTTTTAAAAATTGTTAAAACACTACCATTTTCACTGTGAAGATGGTCCATCCATAACTCATAAAAAAAAAACTGGCGTGAAAATTTTTTATTTTATGATTGAAATTGAAAGATAATAACATTATCTACCACCCCCTGTTCATAGAGTGCCTGATTAGTTGTTAGAAATAATTTTTAAAAATTGTTAAAACACTACCTTTTTCACTGTGGAGATGGTCCATCCATAACTCATAAAAAAAAAACTGGCGTGAAAATTTTTTATTTTATGATTGAAATTGAAAGATAATAACATTATCTACCACCCCCTGTTCATAGAGTGCCTGATTAGTTGTTAGAAATAATTTTTAAAAATTGTTAAAACACTACCATTTTCACTGTGGAGATGGTCCATCCATAACTCATAAAAAAAAACTGTTGTGAAAATTTCTTATTTTATGATTGAAATTGAAAGATAATAACATTATCTACCACCCCCTGTTCATAGAGTGCCTGATTAGTTGTTAGAAATAATTTTTAAAAATTGTTAAAACACTACCATTTTCACTGTGAAGATGGTCCATCCATAACTCATAAAAAAAAACTGGCGTGAAAATTTTTTATTTTATGATTGAAATTGAAAGATAATAACATTATCTACCACCCCCTGTTCATAGAGTGCCTGATTAGTTGTTAGAAATAATTTTTAAAAATTGTTAAAACACTACCTTTTTCACTGTGGAGATGGTCCATCCATAACTCATAAAAAAAAAACTGTTGTGAAAATTGTTTATTTTATGATTGAAATTGAAAGATAATAACATTATCTACCACCCCCTGTTCATAGAGTGCCTGATTAGTTGTTAGAAATAATTTTTAAAAATTGTTAAAACACTACCATTTTCACTGTGGAGATGGTCCATCCATAACTCATAAAAAAAAAACTGGCGTGAAAATCTTTTATTTTATGATTGAAATTGAAAGATAATAACATTATCTACCACCCCCTGTTCATAGAGTGCCTGATTAGTTGTTAGAAATAATTTTTAAAAATTGTTAAAACACTACCATTTTCACTGTGGAGATGGTCCATCCATAACTCATAAAAAAAAACTGGCGTGAAAATTTTTTATTTTATGATTGAAATTGAAAGATAATAACATTATCTACCACCCCCTGTTCATAGAGTGCCTGATTAGTTGTTAGAAATAATTTTTAAAAATTGTTAAAACACTACCATTTTCACTGTGAAGATGGTCCATCCATAACTCATAAAAAAAAAACTGTTGTGAAAATTTTTTATTTTATGATTGAAATTGAAAGATAATAACATTATCTACCACCCCCTGTTCATAGAGTGCCTGATTAGTTGTTAGAAATAATTTTTAAAAATTGTTAAAACACTACCATTTTCACTGTGAAGATGGTCCATCCATAACTCATAAAAAAAAAACTGGCGTGAAAATTTTTTATTTTATGATTGAAATTGAAAGATAATAACATTATCTACCACCCCCTGTTCATAGAGTGCCTGATTAGTTGTTAGAAATAATTTTTAAAAATTGTTAAAACACTACCATTTTCACTGTGAAGATGGTCCATCCATAACTCATAAAAAAAAAACTGTTGTGAAAATTTTTTATTTTATGATTGAAATTGAAAGATAATAACATTATCTACCACCCCCTGTTCATAGAGTGCCTGATTAGTTGTTAGAAATAATTTTTAAAAATTGTTAAAACACTACCATTTTCACTGTGGAGATGGTCCATCCATAACTCATAAAAAAAAAACTGTTGTGAAAATTTTTTATTTTATGATTGAAATTGAAAGATAATAACATTATCTACCACCCCCTGTTCATAGAGTGCCTGATTAGTTGTTAGAAATAATTTTTAAAAATTGTTAAAACACTACCATTTTCACTGTGGAGATGGTCCATCCATAACTCATAAAAAAAAAACTGTTGTGAAAATTTTTTATTTTATGATTGAAATTGAAAGATAATAACATTATCTACCACCCCCTGTTCATAGAGTGCCTGATTAGTTGTTAGAAATAATTTTTAAAAATTGTTAAAACACTACCATTTTCACTGTGAAGATGGTCCATCCATAACTCATAAAAAAAAAACTGGCGTGAAAATTTTTTATTTTATGATTGAAATTGAAAGATAATAACATTATCTACCACCCCCTGTTCATAGAGTGCCTGATTAGTTGTTAGAAATAATTTTTAAAAATTGTTAAAACACTACCATTTTCACTGTGAAGATGGTCCATCCATAACTCATAAAAAAAAAACTGGCGTGAAATTTTTTTATTTTATGATTGAAATTGAAAGATAATAACATTATCTACCACCCCCTGTTCATAGAGTGCCTGATTAGTTGTTAGAAATAATTTTTAAAAATTGTTAAAACACTACCATTTTCACTGTGAAGATGGTCCATCCATAACTCATAAAAAAAAAACTGTTGTGAAAATTTTTTATTTTATGATTGAAATTGAAAGATAATAACATTATCTACCACCCCCTGTTCATAGAGTGCCTGATTAGTTGTTAGAAATAATTTTTAAAAATTGTTAAAACACTACCATTTTCACTGTGAAGATGGTCCATCCATAACTCATAAAAAAAAACTGGCGTGAAAATTTTTTATTTTATGATTGAAATTGAAAGATAATAACATTATCTACCACCCCCTGTTCATAGAGTGCCTGATTAGTTGTTAGAAATAATTTTTAAAAATTGTTAAAACACTACCATTTTCACTGTGAAGATGGTCCATCCATAACTCATAAAAAAAAACTGTTGTGAAAATTTTTTATTTTATGATTGAAATTGAAAGATAATAACATTATCTACCACCCCCTGTTCATAGAGTGCCTGATTAGTTGTTAGAAATAATTTTTAAAAATTGTTAAAACACTACCATTTTCACTGTGGAGATGGTCCATCCATAACTCATAAAAAAAAAACTGTTGTGAAAATTTTTTATTTTATGATTGAAATTGAAAGATAATAACATTATCTACCACCCCCTGTTCATAGAGTGCCTGATTAGTTGTTAGAAATAATTTTTAAAAATTGTTAAAACACTACCATTTTCACTGTGGAGATGGTCCATCCATAACTCATAAAAAAAAAACTGTTGTGAAAATTTTTTATTTTATGATTGAAATTGAAAGATAATAACATTATCTACCACCCCCTGTTCATAGAGTGCCTGATTAGTTGTTAGAAATAATTTTTAAAAATTGTTAAAACACTACCATTTTCACTGTGAAGATGGTCCATCCATAACTCATAAAAAAAAAACTGGCGTGAAAATTTTTTATTTTATGATTGAAATTGAAAGATAATAACATTATCTACCACCCCCTGTTCATAGAGTGCCTGATTAGTTGTTAGAAATAATTTTTAAAAATTGTTAAAACACTACCATTTTCACTGTGAAGATGGTCCATCCATAACTCATAAAAAAAAAACTGGCGTGAAATTTTTTTATTTTATGATTGAAATTGAAAGATAATAACATTATCTACCACCCCCTGTTCATAGAGTGCCTGATTAGTTGTTAGAAATAATTTTTAAAAATTGTTAAAACACTACCTTTTTCACTGTGGAGATGGTCCATCCATAACTCATAAAAAAAAAACTGTTGTGAAAATTTTTTATTTTATGATTGAAATTGAAAGATAATAACATTATCTACCACCCCCTGTTCATAGAGTGCCTGATTAGTTGTTAGAAATAATTTTTAAAAATTGTTAAAACACTACCATTTTCACTGTGGAGATGGTCCATCCATAACTCATAAAAAAAAAACTGTTGTGAAAATTTTTTATTTTATGATTGAAATTGAAAGATAATAACATTATCTACCACCCCCTGTTCATAGAGTGCCTGATTAGTTGTTAGAAATAATTTTTAAAAATTGTTAAAACACTACCATTTTCACTGTGAAGATGGTCCATCCATAACTCCACAATGTATAACAGTAGGTCTGAATTGATTACAATAATGCAATAGTTTTTTCTCTCTTTCAACCCAAATATTATGCGCGTTTTATGCGTAAAAATTATTTCTAACAACTAATCAGGCACTCTATGAACAGGGGGTGGTAGATAATGTTATTATCTTTCAATTTCAATCATAAAATAAAAAATTTTCACGCCAGTTTTTTTTTTATGAGTTATGGATGGACCATCTTCACAGTGAAAATGGTAGTGTTTTAACAATTTTTAAAAATTATTTCTAACAACTAATCAGGCACTCTATGAACAGGGGGTGGTAGATAATGTTATTATCTTTCAATTTCAATCATAAAATAAAAAATTTTCACAACAGTTTTTTTTTTTATGAGTTATGGATGGACCATCTCCACAGTGAAAATGGTAGTGTTTTAACAATTTTTAAAAATTATTTCTAACAACTAATCAGGCACTCTATGAACAGGGGGTGGTAGATAATGTTATTATCTTTCAATTTCAATCATAAAATAAAAAATTTTCACAACAGTTTTTTTTTTATGAGTTATGGATGGACCATCTCCACAGTGAAAAAGGTAGTGTTTTAACAATTTTTAAAAATTATTTCTAACAACTAATCAGGCACTCTATGAACAGGGGGTGGTAGATAATGTTATTATCTTTCAATTTCAATCATAAAATAAAAAATTTTCACGCCAGTTTTTTTTTTATGAGTTATGGATGGACCATCTTCACAGTGAAAATGGTAGTGTTTTAACAATTTTTAAAAATTATTTCTAACAACTAATCAGGCACTCTATGAACAGGGGGTGGTAGATAATGTTATTATCTTTCAATTTCAATCATAAAATAAGAAATTTTCACAACAGTTTTTTTTTTATGAGTTATGGATGGACCATCTCCACAGTGAAAATGGTAGTGTTTTAACAATTTTTAAAAATTATTTCTAACAACTAATCAGGCACTCTATGAACAGGGGGTGGTAGATAATGTTATTATCTTTCAATTTCAATCATAAAATAAAAAATTTTCACAACAGTTTTTTTTTTATGAGTTATGGATGGACCATCTCCACAGTGAAAATGGTAGTGTTTTAACAATTTTTAAAAATTATTTCTAACAACTAATCAGGCACTCTATGAACAGGGGGTGGTAGATAATGTTATTATCTTTCAATTTCAATCATAAAATAAAAAATTTTCACAACAGTTTTTTTTTTTATGAGTTATGGATGGACCATCTTCACAGTGAAAATGGTAGTGTTTTAACAATTTTTAAAAATTATTTCTAACAACTAATCAGGCACTCTATGAACAGGGGGTGGTAGATAATGTTATTATCTTTCAATTTCAATCATAAAATAAAAAATTTTCACGCCAGTTTTTTTTTATGAGTTATGGATGGACCATCTCCACAGTGAAAATGGTAGTGTTTTAACAATTTTTAAAAATTATTTCTAACAACTAATCAGGCACTCTATGAACAGGGGGTGGTAGATAATGTTATTATCTTTCAATTTCAATCATAAAATAAAAAATTTTCACAACAGTTTTTTTTTTATGAGTTATGGATGGACCATCTCCACAGTGAAAATGGTAGTGTTTTAACAATTTTTAAAAATTATTTCTAACAACTAATCAGGCACTCTATGAACAGGGGGTGGTAGATAATGTTATTATCTTTCAATTTAAATCATAAAATAAAAAATTTTCACAACAGTTTTTTTTTATGAGTTATGGATGGACCATCTTCACAGTGAAAATGGTAGTGTTTTAACAATTTTTAAAAATTATTTCTAACAACTAATCAGGCACTCTATGAACAGGGGGTGGTAGATAATGTTATTATCTTTCAATTTCAATCATAAAATAAAAAATTTTCACGCCAGTTTTTTTTTATGAGTTATGGATGGACCATCTCCACAGTGAAAATGGTAGTGTTTTAACAATTTTTAAAAATTATTTCTAACAACTAATCAGGCACTCTATGAACAGGGGGTGGTAGATAATGTTATTATCTTTCAATATCAATCATAAAATAAAAAATTTTCACAACAGTTTTTTTTTTATGAGTTATGGATGGACCATCTCCACAGTGAAAATGGTAGTGTTTTAACAATTTTTAAAAATTATTTCTAACAACTAATCAGGCACTCTATGAACAGGGGGTGGTAGATAAAGTTATTATCTTTCAATTTCAATCATAAAATAAAAAATTTTCACAACAGTTTTTTTTTTATGAGTTATGGATGGACCATCTTCACAGTGAAAATGATAGTGTTTTAACAATTTTTAAAAATTATTTCTAACAACTAATCAGGCACTCTATGAACAGGGGGTGGTAGATAATGTTATTATCTTTCAATTTCAATCATAAAATAAAAAATTTTCACAACAGTTTTTTTTTTATGAGTTATGGATGGACCATCTCCACAGTGAAAATGATAGTGTTTTAACAATTTTTAAAAATTATTTCTAACAACTAATCAGGCACTCTATGAACAGGGGGTGGTAGATAAAGTTATTATCTTTCAATTTCAATCATAAAATAAAAAATTTTCACAACAGTTTTTTTTTATGAGTTATGGATGGACCATCTTCACAGTGAAAATGGTAGTGTTTTAACAATTTTTAAAAATTATTTCTAACAACTAATCAGGCACTCTATGAACAGGGGGTGGTAGATAATGTTATTATCTTTCAATTTCAATCATAAAATAAAAAATTTTCACGCCAGTTTTTTTTTTATGAGTTATGGATGGACCATCTCCACAGTGAAAATGGTAGTGTTTTAACAATTTTTAAAAATTATTTCTAACAACTAATCAGGCACTCTATGAACAGGGGGTGGTAGATAATGTTATTATCTTTCAATTTCAATCATAAAATAAGAAATTTTCATAACAGTTTTTTTTTTTATGAGTTATGGATGGACCATCTCCACAGTGAAAATGGTAGTGTTTTAACAATTTTTAAAAATTATTTCTAACAACTAATCAGGCACTCTATGAACAGGGGGTGGTAGATAATGTTATTATCTTTCAATTTCAATCATAAAATAAAAAATTTTCACGCCAGTTTTTTTTTTATGAGTTATGGATGGACCATCTCCACAGTGAAAAAGGTAGTGTTTTAACAATTTTTAAAAATTATTTCTAACAACTAATCAGGCACTCTATGAACAGGGGGTGGTAGATAATGTTATTATCTTTCAATTTCAATCATAAAATAAAAAATTTTCACGCCAGTTTTTTTTTTATGAGTTATGGATGGACCATCTTCACAGTGAAAATGGTAGTGTTTTAACAATTTTTAAAAATTATTTCTAACAACTAATCAGGCACTCTATGAACAGGGGGTGGTAGATAATGTTATTATCTTTCAATTTCAATCATAAAATAAGAAATTTTCACAACAGTTTTTTTTTTATGAGTTATGGATGGACCATCTCCACAGTGAAAATGGTAGTGTTTTAACAATTTTTAAAAATTATTTCTAACAACTAATCAGGCACTCTATGAACAGGGGGTGGTAGATAATGTTATTATCTTTCAATTTCAATCATAAAATAAAAAATTTTCACGACAGTTTTTTTTTTATGAGTTATGGATGGACCATCTCCACAGTGAAAAAGGTAGTGTTTTAACAATTTTTAAAAATTATTTCTAACAACTAATCAGGCACTCTATGAACAGGGGGTGGTAGATAATGTTATTATCTTTCAATTTCAATCATAAAATAAAAAGTTTTCACAACAGTTTTTTTTTTAAGTTGTAGATGAAACCTTAGGCAACGTTCTTCTACTTGCGGGATGTTTATTAGGCACATAATGGATTAATAAAGTACACAGAATATGTTTTAAATAATATTTATTACAATTAACACTAATAGCAGGCAAATATCATTTATTGTTTAGGTTAGTTACATATAACGGCAGGAACACTAACCCAGTGGGAGTGCGGGTGTCTGTACCCCCGCAGGAGCGGGGGTGTGCGAAAAAATAGTTTTGAGGTTAGGTTCATACTTTTGCGGCAGCCATTTTGTTTTTTCAGAACCAGCTTGGAGTGGTGACGTCACAGTTTAAATACCCTGACCAATAGGAGACAAGTGATGTCATAGTTTAAATACCCTGTAAAAATCATGGATATTTCCTGGACAGTTTCACACACATTGTTTACTCTCTGTCTCCTTTCCAGAATTCCAAAACAAAAAACCAGATAAAGAGATATAATATTTAAGTTGCAGATTTCTAATAAAAGCTAGTGTACTTTATGCTATACTAGCAATTACTGGTAGGTCAGGTAGTGATTGAGTTTATTCAAAGCCTAATTTAATGTAATAAGTCATGTGAGAGTGGTTGTTCTAACCTGAGTCTGGGTCCTCAAGTTTGAGTTGCATTTCTGGTAAGCCTATGTATGTAAGAGCTTACTGTATTCTTATGTGCTGAAGGTTAAGTAGGCCTACACATTCACACTTCAAGGTTTTTTATTTTGTTATAGGCTTATTTACTTAATTTGTAAAATTATATGGCTGAGTGCCTGTCAAAACATCTGTCATGTTGTAATAAAGAAAGGAAATAAACGAGACTGGAAACTATACCTTCTGTAGCCAGGCTACCATTGCATTAAGGGCCTTTTAACCCTTAAAACCCCAAGTGCTGATAGTCAGCATTTGAACTTGAAGGGTAGATACCTAAAAGATCATGGTTAGTACGGTAACTCAGATTAACTTTTAAACAGTTGTACCGTTCAAAGCACTGTATACAGCCTGAATCTGCGATGTGGTGTAATATAACTAAAATGTCTCTATCGCCTAGCTTGTATCAACACAAGGTCTGATATAACTGCTACCGGTAGTCGATCAGGTTGGCTGAGCGGCTTAAGGGGCTATGCCCCTGGCCAAGGGGTAATGATTGGATTGAGACGATCGAGGGTTTGAATCCCGTCTCAGACGGTGTTTTTTATATACAACTCACTTACATTTACATTGTCCGGTGACTGAGTGGCACGGCGATGAGAGGCTACACAGTCGATCGTGACACTGTCTGCGCCTGGGATCGACCTTTGACTGCATGGATAAAATTGTTCTAGAATTTTTATATCACACTCAGCTATATCTTCTTTCCTCATACACTGATCATGTGACTGGAAAAATTAATCCATGTGACCTGTGTTCACACGCAGGGGTGCCCATCCCCCCAAGTCTCATGGCATCATTCCCCCCCCCAAATGTGGCTACCTTACCCCCCCCCCCCCGTTATAAGCAACGATACCCGAATTCAGGAAAGAACAGCTGATTAAATTTCCTGCTGCAACTACATTTGTTTTTGATGCATTAAACCTATTGCCTATAAGAATAACAATGACATTTTAAGGACGACTGGGGCGGAACTCTAAGGGATTGCCAATATGGGAATATGCCTATATGTAGCCCAGATAAATTAATTACCTTACCTACATGCAAATTTTTAGCTCGATTGGTCCAATTGGTTTTTGTTAAAACAGAACATACAAGTCGACAGACAGACAGACAGACATTACCCTTCTTTTAGCGAATTTCCCCCATAGGGAAGAAGCTATTACCGTAGTCGGCATGGTAAGACCTAGGCCCGGGACCATGATAACTTTTCATTTTGAGGTCCCCAGACCCCAAAAACACCATTCGTTTGAAACTGTATATATATATATGTGTGTGTCCGTGGGTGCGATAACTCTCGTAAAAATGGTCCAATTTCAATAAAATTTAGTACAAACGTGTAAAGCATTATTTATGACTTTAAGTTCGAAAACCAGACAGATCGACCCATCCAAAGTGGTATTTTGGGGGGGTTTTGTACTCCAAAAATGGGTTTTTTGAAGTTTTTACATGTAATATTTTAAAAAGTCAAATTTTAGTTTCCACCATTGGATTCAGCTTAAAAAAACACACAATTTGGTGTTTTGATAATTTCTCTATGTCAATTGGTTACAGAGATATTGAAAGTGCCAAACACAGTACGTTGTCCAATGCTATTCTCATGGAGAATAAGAACAAAATTATAGCTCGCTTATTTATGAACGTAAACTAATGAAACTTGGTATACGGCTTCATCTGGTTGTGGTCTATTGTTATTTGTACAAAAACACAATTTTTACCGATAATTACCGTAGCAGCAAACCTGCGTCCTCAGCCCCCATGTTATTCTTATGGAGAATAAGTAAAATGTAATGTATCCCTTAATTCTGTACATAAATTAATAAAACTTGGTATGTTGGTTCACCTAGTTGAATTCTGTTTATATTTGCATAAAAACTCATTTTTTGTGTTCCTTGTTGCAGCAAACCTACGTACTCATCCCCCATGTTATTCTTATAGAGAATAATCAAAATGGTATATATCGTTTATTTATGAATTTATATTGATGCAACTTGCTATGTGGCTTCACCTAGTTGAGTAAACTTAATATTGATATTTACATGAAACCCCATATTTGTTGCTCCTTGTTGTTGCAAACCTGTATACTCATCCCCAATGTTATTCTTATGGAGAATAATTCAAATTTGATATAAGTTATCATTTATTTGTCAATATATTTTAATGAAACTTGGTATGCGGCTTTATGTCGTATTAAGACATAGTATATTTTGCATTGTAAATTCGCTGAGTACGCAGGTTTGCTGCAACGGGGGTATTATAAATGTATAGAATAGGATACACTTTAACCTTTTAGTAGCTCTTGTGTTGTGACAGTGAATGAACTGAACCTAGCGCACTGTACACACCTACAATCAAGTCAACGCGGAGAGGGGGGGGGGGGTTGGGATAGACACAGACAATGATAAGGGTTACATGAAAAAAAACCTTAGTTGTAAATAGGTAGATTATTTACTGTACTACCTATAGTACAATAACTATAGGCCTACATTTGCCAATACTACTATTTATTTTTGTAATCCTCCCGTACATACCGTAAACAAATTTAGGGGGTGGGGGGGATCGAAATAGACACAGACAATGATAATGGTGACATGAACGAAAAAACCTTAGTTATAAATAGGTAGATTATTTACTGTAGCTTACTACCCATAGTACAATAACAATAGGCCTACATTTGCTAATACTATTATTGTCATCCTCGCGTACATACCATACACAAATTGTCACTTTTATATATAGTTTCAAAAGTCCTCCCCAAAATTTGGTTTGATTGCACTCTGATCTGAGCGCTATAACCCCCTTTCTGGGCACCCTTGTGTGTACTTCACGTGCATCACCTATAAAAATGGATCGCCAAAATTTGAAAAAGGAAAGGAACATTTTTCATCTGTTATTCTATGCCTTTGTTGGCTCACGTCTCTTGATCTTGTCTGCCTAGCATACAGTATTATTTCTTCCTAGAGTATTTAAAGAGATATAAAACGGCTGGGTTTAGTAAAATTAAGTAAGTTTATGTAGTACGTATTTTTCCAGTATCTATGTGACTTTTAGTTGTAACTCAGACTTGTATGATTTATTCAAACAGGAATGGGGCGCAAAGCAACATTAGTGGCATGCACACTAAACCAATGGGCCCTCGACTTTGAAGGAAATCTGAGTCGTATTCTTCAGAGTATCCAGGCAGCAAAAGAAGCAGGAGCTACCTACAGAAGTGGTCCGGAGCTTGAAATATGGCAAGTACAAGTAATAAGTTGTTTAATATTAAGAGACTTAAATACTCAAACAAATATTCCTAACTTATTATTATAAAGTTCTAGCCTAACCCATTTGTATTGTTATTTTTAGTTGGCAATTTGATGAAACTTTATCTAGCTTATACCTTCTTAATTCATTTGCATATGTTGCTTTTCAACAACAGTACGCTACCACCTCTTCAGTTAGGCCTATAAATAAAACAAGTTGGCCACTCAACCTCTCAAGTTGGGAAACAGGAGGAAGTAGAAAACCCAGAATAAGCTTGTAGTTACTTTGTCTGTGCATGAAAGCTAGGGAATCGCTATCTTTGCACCTAGGGTTGATGGGTCATTGCAGCGTGAGGGCGATGCTTGAAAGCACGAGTGCGATAAACGCTTGAAGGCGTTACGCATTACTCTTCACACTCGATGGTTTCATGGCTCTTACTACTCGAGGCGTGTACTCTATTTTATCGCCCCCTCCAACCCACAAGATAGGCAATGTAAATATTTAAAAAATAGTAGTTTAGGAAATGGTAGGCATACTGCAGGATAAGGTATCCATGCGATGTTTTGATCGCTTAGTCGATCCGTCGCCGTCGGTCGCGTCGGCCGAAGCAGTTCTGTGCAGCCCTTGCCGCTATCCCTAGATCGCTCACGCATCGCTCGGTCGGATCGCTCGCGTCCCTTGTATTGTGTTGCCCTCGCAGGACAGCGCCTGAGTTGTTGGTCACTGCACTTCCCTTCCGACTTTCAGAAAGCCTGTTTCTCAAGCCTGACCACAATACTGTTTAGAGCTGACACTAGAATATGACCACACTCATAATTGTCACCTTACCAAGTCAATACGTTGATACTATTCACGAAATCCGCCTATTCCGAATTCCTGCTAAACCGAATAGGGTTCGGTCTCAATTAGTTCGGAATAGCGGGACTCTACTGTATATAGGTCGAAAGTCATCTAAACTTTTGCCTTTATTATTTTGAACGGGCTTGATAATTGAGTACCTACTTCAGAAGTTCCGGGAACACCCCTAAAGTTAAGCATTGATTAAATATGTTTGCTAAGTGTGGCGCTAAAACTTCGCCTACCTGTTTAATTAAGAACATTGGGACATCATCCCAACCGAAGAACCTTTTATTTTTAAGTTTCCTTATAGCTGATAGAATCTCTTGAGGGACATCTGGCTCAAAAAAGAGTGAATCCTTCAAATCACTTGAGTAGTTTTTAGAATAGGTTAAAGCAACATCAATATTTGGCTTAAGATCTAGTCTTTTAGTTAGCCTACTGTTAAAAAAATAATATTCAACACAGTCACTGCCTTTGTGCGTCGAAATAAAATATCGTTGGTTTCAACCTCAATGTCGACTGGTTTTACTTTTAATTTTCCCAATTCTTGATTGACAGCATTCTAGGAAGCTTTAGAAATATTTTTGGCATTCTTAATAGTTTTATTGCATAATTCTAATTTTGCCTTACTTATTTTCTTTTTGGATAATCGAAACGAATGGAGAGTATCCTCATACCCAATTTCAATGCTTGTACTGCAACGAAACTGATTCAAACTGGATCATCTTTACGCACAATAACTCAAAAACACCGCCATAGATCTACATTAAGTTTTGCAGGTAACTAATTTAGTACAAAATCTCGGTTGAGTTCGTTATTGGAATGATTCTGTTCAGTACCAACAAAATTATCTTGAAAACAAATTTACTTTTTTCTCCCATAAGAATAACATTAGAAGCCATTTTAGTGGCGCTTGAGTCGTTTGACATTTAGCCATCGTCTATGCTTCACCATTAGAGTAACATGGATGCCTTCACTTGAGTTATACTGGATAAAAAGATGTTTTTGTAGACCAAAATACTCACAAATTAAAAATGAATTGTAGTAGGCCTATATTTTATAATTATGAGCATACCTATTTCTTATTTGATATTATTACTATAAAGATGCAATATTAAAAAAATACATGAATGCGTATACACCTCGAAGTATACCTCGAGCACAGTGGAACCTCGATAACTCGAACCTCAATAAGTCAAATTTCTTGATAACTCGAATTTTCGTTATTGCCCTTGAACTTGCCTACCTAATGATATATTATTTTACCTCTATAAGTCAAAGCGTTTGCAGGAACGCTTTAGTTAGTATTTAGTTATTTTGTTAGTAGTTAGTAAGTTAGTGTTGAAAGTGAATGTGTCTCAGATGTAAGTTTTAGCTCTTTTGTCTGTAACTTTAGTACGGTACAAGTATCTGCTTTGTCTTTATCTTTAAACTTAACAGCTCAAACAACAACAACAATAACATAGTAAAAACTAATAATGAAGTCAAATTAACTACTAAACGAGTTTACACGCAGCACGCTGACATGAGGGAAGTGAATTTCCAAATAAAAACTTAAAACTCAAAATCAGTGTAAAAACATACATTTGTCCAATTTTTATTGAAATCTGAAAAGATTGATTTTTTGGCTGTTCTGATACTCCTGGTTTCATTTACTTGCAAAGCTGGAAATACAATTTTGCACAATATAAAGTTAGGAGAAGGTCCAGACAGGCTTGAAAGTAGGTGTGAGGTTGCTGGGGATGATAAAAGTACGCTAACAAAGGAATAACAGGCTTTTCTCATGTAAAACCCCCATAAGACAACGTACTGTGTTTAGTCGATACACATTTTCTTTAATAACTCGGTAAATATTTATGCTAGAATGACGAGAGAGGGCTTAAAACTTTCGCCTCTCTAATTCCCATCTTTTTACTTGCATTTATTTTAGATTTGGGGCTTTTATGACCATTTTTGAGCCCAAAAACTCGAAATCTGAAAGAATAATCCCCCAAAAAAGGGGTTTAGGGTTTTCCGATTGTTTTGCCCAACGAACTTGTCCAACTGATTACAGAAAGGAACGTCCCTACCAAATTTGAAGTAAATCGGACAAAAATTGTGACCGCTAGAGTGCAAACACACATATATATATATATTTATGTCTATATATATATACAATTTTGAACGACCCCCCAAAACGTGTTCAGGGGGTCACGTTAGGCACTTCTATGGTGGTCCCGGACTTAAGTTTCACCGTGCGGGTCATGCTAATAGTTCACTTTCCAAAGGAAATTCACTAAAAAGGCAATAAAAGTCTTGGCAATATAAAATTATTTCATCAAAATGCTCGAAGTTTAATTGGCAAATTAGATTGGGGGTCATTCCATATCAAATCATCCAATAAAAAATTAAAATGAAACCCATCACCTCAGATTTATCTGATTTTTTTTTTATTTGTTTATTTGACCATCCTAATGACCCATATAAAATTTTATAAAGTTATCTTTAATACTTTTCAAGTTATGAATTTTTTTTAAATTTACAAAATAAGGTTAAATTGTGTTTCCGAGGCTATTGCTTTCGGTGACATTGTTATTAGAAAAATTCATAACTTCTGCAATATTTAACATGAAACAATAATCTTTTCATCAAAATGTTCAGAAAAGTAAACAGAATAAGCAAAAAATACATTTGGCTTACTTTAATGTTATTGTTGCACAAAATATTATCTCAAACTTGAATATTTTGTTTTTTTCAAAAGAAATTGCGTAAAATTTTTAAAAATAGTAAAAAATAAAAGGCACTACAGAAACCAAAGTATTTTTTTTTTGTATTTACATTCCTAAAGGCTAACAAAAAAAGTTACAACCTCAGATATAGTTAGTTAGATATCAGATATAGTTTACTGATAGGTTCTAAAAGAAAAACTGTGGGTTTTTGATTGCCTTATATTTAATACATCATGAAACTGAAGAAACATAATTTACATTAGGCCTAATAAGACGGTATTTGAAATTGCACTTATGAATTAATTTATGGATATTTTTCAGAACAAAAATTGGTACCTAGAGAACTTATTATTATATATTTATAGTACATATAAGTTTGCAAGTTTGTCTGAAGGGTCCTTTTGTGAAATATGGATTGAAATTATAGTCATAAAACTTCGGCTAAAATGAACAAACTTAAATATTCAGTGAATAAAAATATCTTAGTACCTACCACGACTACTAGCATTTAAGTCTTTATGACGTTCATTTACTAGTTAGATTAACAAACTCTTAGTTTTGGGTTTGTGTTTGTTTTAACATCTTGTTGCACTGAAGGTTGATTGAATCAATTTTTTTCTGTGAAAAATAATACATCCGTCCAGATGCTTTTGTGGATGGAGGGTTTGCACATGAAATTATATTACTGACAGGAATCCAACAAATGTCGTCTTCTGAGGGCCAATGAAAAGATGGAGCAGGTCCGTGGGGATGCAAAAATTTAACTTCAACGTCACCTTCATCTTCATACTTTGCTAAAACCAAGCCAAAGAACCATAGGTCATCATAAATGCACACAATGTAATTGTGCACATCGATATCAGATATCTTTACCAAGTGAGTTACTGTAGAAAAATTGAAAATTGTACAATATTGCTCATCAAAACTTATACGTTTTGTTGCAATTGAGTCTTCAGATTTGGGTTCAAAATGGTGAAAACTACGTGTTCCAGGCACTGATCTTTGCTTTGCAGAAACGTTCCTCCAGTTTTTGTCGTGCCTATATCAACATTTCTTTCTTGATCATAATAAATTTTATGTTTTCTATTCTTGACTTACAAAAATCAAAGAATTTTTGGGCATCATCTATGGCATTACCTGGACTACGTTGCAGGCTTGCTTTTGACACAATGCGCTTGACAGTGCCACCTATACCGTCACAAGGGGACTTCCCGTGGCTGGTGGCAAAAAAACACCATTTAGCTTTTAAGCCAAAGTCTTTTTCATGACGGCACAGATTTACAAAGTTTTTACAGTTTTTTACTGTGCGGCACACCCATCACTATTATAAGTCACGCTTCTCACTTCTGGATAACTGTTTTTCAAGTATTCAACAACAACCTTTTGCGTTTCATTAACAAATGCCACATCATGCTCCAAGTCATCGGATACTTTGCACAAATTGGAAACAACAAGGTCTTTATTGTTCTCATGACGTGTGTAGATCAGAACTGGATGAAGGGAACAGCTGTTGTTAGTCCAATGATATCCTTGGGCTTCATTTTGCAAGACAAAAGAATAATTTTCACTAAAATCAATCAGAACGATGGCCTCATCTTCTTTCAGGTTGCTTTTGCTTTCTTTCAAATATTTGGCCTGAGACTTGGTAATGTAAGAGTGAGGTATTAATTTTTCTAGACTTACAATTAAGATTTCTAGGTATTCTTGTAATGTTACAGTGAACTGAACCTGTTGAGTTCGATCAGTAGATATCCAAGAAGAATATGTCACTTCATCGTTAGGATCCCATTCTTCGAATTTTTCCATAATAAATGATTTTAAAGTGTCACTAGAAGGACACTTTGAGCAGTGTCGTAACATGCAGTCTCTGTTGTCTTTTGAACAAACTAACTTCTCAATAAGTTCTCTGTAGTGTTCTTCAATTGAGCAGGCGTGAAGCAAAAGTGAAACATTTTCATGTATGGTACAAACACAAACGAAGTGTGTACCAGCACTACCTGCTAATACACACCATTTTGGGCGAAGCATGCAGAACTTGGAAAGTCCAATTTTAATTCCTGGGTGCTCAAACTTGAAAGCAGCGTAAAGCTCATTCAAATTTCCTAACAACAGTACTTTTTGCATATACTGAGTTTTGGAAATGCTTACTTTATCTTTAGCACCTGGCATGACTCGTGAATATTCACTACTTTGGTAAAAGTTTGTAACAACCTCAACTACATTTTGATTTACTGGATGTCCTTTTCTTGGGTCAAGCAGTGCTATTATTCCCTTGTCTGCAAGGAGTTCCTTTGCTTTCCGTGCGGTATATTCGCTTACATTAAATTCTTCGCTTATTTTTTTCCTGCTCCAAGAAGTAGGAACTAGGGTTAAAACTTGTATTTTTTCTCTTTGTGAAGTGGTAATGTTAAGTTTTTCTTTTATCAAGTAAATTAGTCTGTCCATATCTTTTACTTTTTGTTCATTTTCTTTTGTCAACCTAGGGTAAGGGGATTCATCTGCTAAGGAAAATTCGTTATCTAATACCCTGCTAACTTTTGACTTTAATGTACTAGTTACAGATTCAAGCTTTCTCTTTGCATAGCTTGATTTGCTATGTGGTGCTATGCCGTGCAGTTTAAATGGAGATTCCCCTAAATTTTGAAAGGATAAATTCAGTTCTTCTAATGTTTGTTGTTTTGAAATAGACTGTTCTATATTACTTATTTCTTCGCTATCACTTACGATTTCTTCAATTTCACCTTCATCATCGAATAGTGTAAGATTTGTATTTACTTTTTGTCTACAAACATCACATATTTTCTGCCCAGGGGCTGATTTTACACAATTTGTTAGACGGTTAATTTTTTGGGAGAGATCCAAACTAACAACTCTTAAAGCTTTTGATATTTTTTTCTTGTGTGATTGGAAGGGATCCATACAGAATTTTTGGTACATTTCATATTTGTTCAAGAAATATGCTTTGTGATGTTCAGAGACAGAAGTCAATTGTTCTAGACTCACCCCACTTCTCAGACTTAGTATATTAACTTCTGATTGTTCCAACGATGTAACACTGACCAGATTTGTTTGTTGTGTATAACTCAACTTGTGGCATTCAGTTCCAATTACTTGTCCAACACTACACTGTTTGTTTGCAAACATTTTAATGAATAAACCTCACTAACTTTCATTGAGAACTAACTATAAAAATATAAAATGTTTTTTAGTTGAAATATTTTATTTGTGAAATAAAAGGATTAACTGGCCCTAATTCTTGAAATTCAACACTTAAAACACTAAACTGTTTTTAATTTTAACTTAAAATAACTAGAAGTTATGTAGTAAATAATAATAAAATTCAAAACTATGTTCCCTCAACCACAGTCAAAATGAAACTAAGGTATAAGTCTATAGTGATAACTGATGAAGTGGGGAAGGGGGAGATTCATGTTGAATCCTGAACTATTCATGCAGCAACGAGCAGCCTACACTTGAAAGCCAAGTGATTACTCAACTGCTTAATTACATTCTGTTGTTACCACTGGTCTCTTACATTTTATTTTTAAACAAAATGTATGATACATTTGCATACATAATATTAATTTATAAAAACTATTGCCAAATGCACAGTATATTGTTAAAAGATAAAATGGGAACACAATATTGGAGATGTATTTTCCAATTGATTTGATATTGGACTATAGATCTTTTGTGCAATATAACCACTTAATTTAAAAATTTAAAATAAAGTTGTTATATTGTACTAGATTATTTTTTTTTAAATCTTTCATTTAAGTAACTTTATTCGTAAATGATTAAATAGCCTACTTAGTTATTTAAAAGATCAACACTTGCCTGATTATCAAAATCTCTTGTTAGTAAAAGTAGTATAGGCTATTTATGTTTTGGCCATTTTATTTTATTAATTGATTTGATGCCTTAACATCTATATGAAGGTTCAAATAGTTCTTGAACAGTAATAAATTGACCATAACATGAGCATTTTTGTAAATTTTTACTAACCAAATTGTTATGGTGTAATTTTACTACCTTGATGTAAATCATAATGCATTTTTACTAAAAAAATAGAATAATATATTTTTAATGGTTAAAAAATACCAAGCAGTAAAAAACCCACAGTTTTTCTTTTAGAACCTTTTAGTTTAAGCCTTTAGGAATGTAAATATTAAAAAAATACTTTGGTTTCTGCAGTGCCTTTTATTTTTTACTATTTTTTAAAATTTTACGTAATTTCTTTTGAAAAAACAAAATATTCAAGTTTGAGAAAATATTTCGTGCAACAATAAGATTAAAGTATGCCAAATGTATTTTTGCTTATTCTGCTTACTTTTCTGAACATTTTTGTGAAAACCCCATTGTGATAAGATGAAAATTGACAAAGTTATGATTTTTTTACAAAATTAAAGTTACGATCCCTTTAACCGTCGGAAACAGCATAAACATGTATTTTAACAAACTTTAATTTCATAACTCAAAAAATACTAGAGATATCAAATTTAAATTTTGTATTAATAATAAGAATGGCAAGTAGAGCAAATATATTAATTTTCATAACATTCTGAGAACATGGGTTTCATGACCTGGATGATTTGACATGGACTGACTCTTAGTTTAATGTTTTTCTAGATGATGAAAAGCCTGACATAGTTTTAATAACGGAGCATTGGACTACTGATAATATACTAAATTGTATAGCCTTGACTGATGGTCTTTACAGTCTAGCTACTTCTTTTTCAAGGCAAAATGAACGAGGCTGTGGCTGTGCAATATTTATCAGAAAAAATATTGATTTTGTTGTTGTTTCACTTGATGAGTTTTGTTTACAAGGGTCGCTTGAAGCAGCAGGTATAAAAATTAAGTTAAGAAATGAAGAATTTGTTATTTTGAATGTTTATAGACCATCTGGTTCCAGCATTAATACATTCTTTGACAGATTGTTTCCATTGGTTGAATCTCTAAATTTAGTTAGCAACTTAGTTCTTGCTGGGGATTTTAATATAAATATTTTGGATTGTAATTCAAATGCTTGTGTTCGTTTTAAGGAATTTTTTAACGAATTTAACTTAACAAACTTAATTGATGTACCTACCAGAATCACTGAATTTTCTCAATCATGTCTGGATAATTTCCTTGTTAACCGACAAATGTTATCAAAAAAACTAAGATCAGGTGTTATAATTACGGGCATATCGGAATTGAGTTAGTTATACCACTAGATGCTGTGCCATTACAATATAATTGTTCACAAAATGTCATAAGAGTTATTAATGAGGATAGCTTAATTTTAATGACTGAATTACTGGAAAAAGAGACTTGGCCAGAAATCAATGATAACGCTACTGAAGAAAATTTTCAAAGTTTCTTTAACATAATAAATTATTATTTTAATTTATGCTGTCCTTTGAGAAAAATGCTAAGTCACAATCTGAAAAGAAATAAAAAATTACCTTGGATAACAACTCAAGTCACTAACACAAAGAACCAATTAATATTTATAGAATCTATATGGGTTAAAAACAAAAATAACACTCTGTTAAAAGAAAAGCTTGTTAAACTAAATACCCCCGTAGCAGCAAACCTGCATACTCAGCAAATTTCCAATGGATATTAATTTATCTTAATACCACATAAAGCCATATACCAAGTTTCATCAATATACATTCATAAATAAACGATTTATGACATTTTAATTATTCTCCATAAGAATAACATGGCGGCTGAGTATGCAGGTTTGCTGAAATAAGGAACACTAAAAATGGGCTTTTATACAAATATCAATATAACTCAACTAAGTAAAGCCACTTACCAAGTTCTATTAATTTGTGTTCATAATTAAAGGAGATAACACGTTAATTATTCTCCATAAGAATAACATGGGGCTGAGTATGCAGGTTTGCTGCTACGGGAACTATCGGGCAAAAAATGGGTTTTTGTGCAAATATCAATAGACCACAATGAAATGAAGCAATATACCAAGTTTTGTCAGGATAAGTTTATAAATAAGCGAATTTTTCTTATCCTCCATAAGAATAACATTGGACAACGTACTGTGTTTAGCACTTTCAATATCTCAGTAACCAATTGACGTAGAGCAATGATTAAAACATCAAATTGTGCGTCTTTTTAAGCTGATTCCAATGGGAAAAATAAAATTTTACTTTTTAAAAAATTGTATGTAAAAAAACTCAAAAAACCCATTTTTGGGGTACAAAACCCCCCCAAAATGCCCCTGCGGATAGCTCGATCCGTCTGGTTTTCGAACTTTAAGTCATAAATGCTGCTTTACACGTTTGTACCAAATTTCATCAAAATCGGACCTTTTTTACGAGAGTTATCGCACCCACGGGCACACACACATATATATATATATATATATATATATATATATATATATGTATATATATATTTATATATACAGTTTCAAACGAATGGTGTTTTTGGGTTCTGGGGACCTCAAAACGAAAATTTACCATGGTCCCGGGCCTAGGTCTTACCATGCCGACTACGGTAATAGCTTCTTCCCTATAGGGGAAATTCGCTAAAACACTCAATTTTAGTTTTAGCCATTTTATAGAGCTTAAAAAAACATATAATTTGGTATTTTGAATCATTAACCTAGGTTAAGTGGTTGCGGAGAAAATCCAAAAAACGTGCTCATAAAATCTCCCATGTTAATTTTGGTTTTTAACTTTTCCTCAATTAATTTTACTGTAAACTTCCATTTACTTTTACCAATCAGTTTAGCTCTACAAAACAATCATTTTGGTGTTTAAATTGTGATTCTACGTCCAACCGTTGCCGAGTAATTCAAAGTGCTAAACACAGTACGTTGTCCAGTGTTATCCTTGTGGAGAATATTTAAAATTTTATATCTCTATTATTAATGAATGAATATTGATGAAACTTGGTATGTGGCTTCAACTAGTACTGGTATATTGATATCTGCACAAAAAATTGATTTTTTGTTGATTATCCTCTTAGCAGCAAACCTGCATCCTCATCCCTAATGTTATTCTTATGGAGAATACATAAAGCTTTATATCTCCCTTAATTATGAACATAAATCATTAAAACTTGGTATGTAGCTTCACCTGGTTGAGTTATATTTATAATTGCAAAAAAAAATATATTTTAATCTTCCTCGTTGCAGCAAACCTGCGTTCTTAGCCCTAATGTTATTCTTATATGGAATAAATAAAATGCTATATATCACTTAGTTATTTATGTATTTCATATGAAACTTGGTAAGTGGCTTTATGTGGTAGTAAGAAATATATTCATGCATAGGAAATTCGCTGAGTACGCAGGTTTGCTGCGACAGGGGTATTTTAAAAATGTACCGGAATCCTTAGCATCTAAATATAAGCTAAATTACGCTTTTAAAGGAACAAGAGTTTTGAACACACTTTTTTTGCACCCAACTAGTGAAAAAGAAATTTTGAAAATAGTTTGCAATATGAAAAATAGCAATTTGTCTGGCTGGGATGGACTTGACAATAAAACACTAAAATCAATCATCAAATCATTTGCTAAACCTTTGTCAAACCTTATTGGTTTGACAAAGTAACTCTTTTGAGACTGGTCACTACCCAAACCATTTAAAAATTGCCAAAATAATCCCAGTTTATAAGAAAAAAGGAGATAAAAAATTGATAGAAAATTACAGGCCCATAGCATTATTACCAACAATAAACAAAGTATTCGAAAAGGTTATTAGTAATCAAATTTTGGTATTCCTGGAAAATAATAGTATTTTATTTACTGACCAATTTGGGTTTAGGAAAAAGAGTTCAACTACAACTGCGATACAAAAATTTATTAAAGAAGTCCTGGTAGGAATTGAGAACGGTGATTATGTCTCGGGAATTTTTCTTGACTTGCAGAAGGCTTTTGATTGTGTACATGTTGATATTTTACTGGATAAATTAGAAAACTATGGAATTCGTGGACATGCATTTAACCTGATGAAATCTTATCCAAGCAACCGTAAACAATTCACTTTTGTTAAACATGATGGATGTGAGTACTTTTCTGACAGGGTCGAGATAACCTGGGGAGTGCCACAAGGTTCCGTTCTTGGGCCTTTACTCTTTTTGTTATACATAAATGACGTTGGTGAAATTGGCATTCCAAACCAAACCATTCTTTTTGCCGATGACACTTCTCTAGCTTGCAAACAATCAAATATAGTCAACTTTGAAATTATTACAAACATACAAGTTAATAATATAGTTCAGTTTTATAATGCAAATTGTCTTACCGTAAATGCAAATAAATCAGTTGTATTAGATTTTACTTCTTCAGTACGCACAAAGATATTACTCAACTTAAAACTTTGACTAAAATTTCTTTAGATGCAGCTACGGATTGGTTTCTTGCTAATGGACTGTACTTAAATGAAAATAAAACTCAGAATCTCCTTGTTACTTTAACTTCCACAAAAAATAATGTAAATTCTGATGTTTCTGATAGTGTTAAAATACTTGGTATTACTCTTGATTCTCGGCTCTCTTGGAGTTACCATGTAGATGAAGTATGTAAAAGACTCTCTAGAGCAGGGTTTAAGCTGCGGTCGCATTTGTCGCAAAATGCGACATGCACCATGAAAATGCGACAATATTTGGGCAGGCTGTCGCTTTTTTGCTACAAAGAAAGGTATTTTATAATTTTATTGCAGAAAATCTGGTTTTAACAATACAAATTGTAGGTATTAAAAGTCCGTGATCACGATCCACAACCAAAAAAGATTAGAAGAGTAGTTGAGATGTTGTAGAGGCTTAACTTGAGATGTTGGTTGCACTACGTCACTTACCGATCGTCTCTGAGCGATTGGTAGAGGGGACGAGCCTACATTACGTAAACAGTTGCTGTCGATTTCAACTGCGTACCGTGTAAACGGAACAGGCGAGTTACTGATATGACAGTTGTAGTAACGAAGTGACTACGTACACGTCCAATGTAAGGGCAAATTCACTTCGCTACCGCTTAGGTTAGGTTACGTTACATTACGTTAGGTTAGGTTACGTTACGTTAGGAGGTTTTCTGGCTCTCAATTTGTTTGAAAAATCACAGGAAAATTAACGTACGGTGCATAATTTGGAACAGACGTGAACAGTAGCGGCTCACGTCGGACGTGTACGTAGCCTCTGTCTTGTAGTAACAGACCCCCCTCGTTAGTTAGTTTGGCGCGCATTCCGTAGTAGCCGAGCGAGTCGGCGAATGCGAGAATGTCGAGGGCTAGTTCGCCACCGAAGGGATGACGGCGCTCGCCTCGCCATCGCACCGATTCTTGTCGGTTTTTGTGACCGAGTCAAAGGAGACGAGTACTTAAGTCTCGACTCGCTGCAGAAGGTGAACGGTTACACGAGCACGAGTCGCTCGAAGTCGCAACGATCGGGCGAAATTGTAGAGGTACCTTAGCGAAAACAGACAACTTGAAATCGGTGATGCGCAAATGCGATCGCGATATGCTTTGAGGTTATGTTTCAGAGTGT